>CM024612.1:23382809-24071278 GCA_014182575.1 Eucalyptus decipiens | reverse complement strand
GTGTTAGAACCATTGCTCTAATGGTGATTGGACAAAATGGTTTCTAAGATGCGTCTAAAGAAGCAAAACAAGGTTTTGAGAGCATTAAGGAGAAGTCCCTTGTCAAGGCAAGACAAGACTCTAGAGCAGGAAAAAGAAAAGGCAAAGAGCCCATGAGCACACCAATCAAGAAAAGGAGAGCACTCATCTTGTAGGACGAAGAAGATGAGGATGACATCACTCTCTCCGCCTTTGCCTTAAGGAATTTACAGAGTTTTGTTAGCTTTCAAGAACTAGAGGACCAAGAGCATAGAGAAAGAGAGGAGACAGAGCAAAGAGATGAAGAAAGAGAAGAGAGGAGAACAGAGGAAGAGGAAGGAAGAACAGAGGAAGAAAAGAAAGGAAGAGAACAAGAAGAAGAAGAGGGTTAAGATGATTCTCTTGAACCCACTTTTGCGGTATCCTTTCAAAGGACTCGGAAGAGATAAGAGGTGGGACTGCAGGAGAAGAAAGGGCACAACATCACCTTCATGATGCAGAAGAACAAGAAGAAGAATACTTTTCTCCACCTGAAGGCACAGAAACAGGGGGAGCTGCTGACAAAAGAGGTACTTCTTCACTTGTTTTTACTAGTGATGATATTAGTTGTTCTCCTGCCAATCCAGATGATGTATATGCCTCTCAATTTCCTGGAGCTAGTATTGAGGCATCATCTCTAAGTTTGGATGTTGCAGCTGAGGTTCCATCATCAGTTAACACTCCCCAATCTACACGTGCTGAAGCTAGTACTCAAACATATACTACATCAGACTTTAAGAGATTGCTCGAGCTTCTTGTGGAGATAAAAGCTCAGCTTTGTTGGATGGAGTGTGAATTTTAGAACCATAAATCTGCACATCAAGCCACTTCAGTTTCTCTAAATGATCAGGTACGAGCCCTTAAGCTTCAAGTTCAAGCCACTGTAAAGGGTGAGGATATTGGGCAACTGAAAGAGGACCTGAGGAAGCCGAAAGAGACTGTCAAGTCTATGGGGGATTTCCAGATCGTTCGCATCCCTAAACAGCCATGATTTTTTTTACAACTCTTTTTTAATCATTCTCCACTTTTTGCTGATGACAAAAAGGGGGAAAGAGTTTATGCAGATTTGACTTATCTTTTGATTTTTGCTTGGTTTGATTTTGATGACTTTTTGCTTAGTATTTTGGACCGATATACTTTGCTTTTTTAACTGTTATTTGGGTTTGAATCTTTTTGATGTTTGCAACAACTAAGCTTGTGTTTTTTTATTGTGGATGGATAGTTATTTATCTTGCAGGATTAACATGTTTTATGTGGTTGCAGAATCGATGCTATCCAGGTCCTAATCAACTTATTTTATAAGATATTGTTTTGCATGTCAAAAATTTTCAAATTTGAAGGAAAGTTTTGTCACCATCAAAAAAGGGGAGATTGTTAAAGAAAACACATTTATTGTTTTGAAGCTAACAAAACCTTTCCAAAAGTCTAGTCTGAAGATTTGCAAACTCAAGTATTATAGTCTAAAGAACTCCAGACTCTACTGTCAAAGTCTGAAGACCGCTAGACTTTAATCTCAAAGTCTGCCCTCACTAACAGTTTCCAGACCGAAGAGTGAAGACTTATCTAGATGCGGGTTTATCTTCAATGATTCGGTTCGTATGGTTTTTGGAAGATCTTATGGCTGGATATAGCACTTCATGATCAAATTATTCTTATTGGTATCAATTCGGATAATTAAATATTTTGAAATGCAAAGTATACTTGGAAGGTTCTACTTACGGAAACCAATATCCTGATTGTATGGGCGAACGGGATTGATGGGCTCTCATCACATTCCTAAAACGACTTGAGATCTCCTTGATTGATTCTGTTCAACGGGTAGATTGGAAGAACTCCTTTGAAAAGTGCCAACGGTTGTGAAGGCTTAAAGGAGTATTTAAGGAAGACCCTCAAGTTGTTCAAGAGGGTGTATGTAAGAAAAATTTCAAAGTCTGAAGCTTTCCAGTTCTTTGCTATTTCATTTGTCGAGCTTAACTTGTACTCAAAAGAGAGAGCAAACACTTGTGAGACTTTGGAAGAGTGTAGTAGAGTTTCTGCATTGTGAAGTCAAGAACGTGAGATTGTAAAATCTCTTTTGATTCATAGTGAAATCTAGCCAATGGGCTGTCAGCGCGGGAGAATAGATGTAGGTTTGATCTAAGCCGAACCACTATAAACTTTGCATTTCTATTCTCTTCCCTAAACTCTTTTATTCATTCGTAAATTTATTTAATTGTTGAACTTGCTCTAGTCCATTACTTTGTAGATTCTAGTTCGAAAGAAAAAGTATTTATAAACGTTTCTACAAAAATTTCTTTTATCACTTATTCACCCCCCTCTAGGTGTTTGCACTAGCCCTTTCAGTATATACTCGATGTCATGCTTTGGGTGATATATTTTCGTATAAAGGGGATGTGCTTACAGAGAGAAAATAGGAAAGAAAGAAAATATATGCATCCACAAGAAAAAGGACAGCGAGTCGTGTCCATCTTGGAAGAAATCCTACAATTGACCTATAAAAGGTTCTTGATGGTCTGACACAAGGAGAGGCCACACAATTCCATACACGGCCACATTGAGAATGCATTGAGATACACACGTGAGAAGGGAGGGAGGGGGTCCTCTCTCAACCAAGTCGTGAGGCTCCCCTGCCGCGGGAGACTTGTGCCACCTACCACTGTGCCTCACCGCCCGTGATGCTACTTTAAGCAGCCTGCGATCCATGATGATTAGTTGCTGATCTGACGACGCTGAGCTGCTGCCTCTAGCTCCACGTCCCCTGTTGATGCTGCTCGCCACCCCGTCATCGTTCGTGTTGCTGTGTCTAGTATTCAAGCTATCGCCTTTCGCCACTGTTACTCAGCCGACTGAACCGCGAGCTACCAACGATACCGCCCCTGCTGTCCAGACGAACCAGACCACCAATAGATACCTTTATCGATGACCTTAGCAACTACTTGCTGTTCATATTATGCCATTGATTTTCTTTGCTTCGCGGGCTGAATTGTGCGCCAACGAACACCACATCATCGGGGCTGCACAACTCAAAAGGACATTGAAAAAGCCAAGAAATTTCTCCTTTCCTTGGGGTTCGGGCTTCACGTTCAGTTTGTCCTATTCAGTGGGTTTGATGCCACAAAGTTCCATCCCAATATTAGTCCAACGCTTCAACCACGCATGCATCAGCAAAGTTAACATCTCTATGGGTCCCTGTTGCTGCGCAAGACCACCTCCTTGACCCACGTTCGGATATTTTGGCGAATTCCCAATTTCGGATTAACGCACGAGTGATGCAATAGTGGCGGTCCAGCAAGCTCTCAGTCAAAAACCAGCATAATCTCGAGTTTTATTTGCAGGTTTTTGCTAAGTCTTCGTCATGACTAAACCATGTGTGCTCATGTCTTGATGACGAGATCACTCACTGCCTTGCCACTTTTGCCGTTCACTGTCGAGAAGCCGATTGCAATCCCGATCCGATTGTGCATAGTCCAAATTTGGAAGCCAATATTCGGATTAGATAAAAAAATTTGTCTTATTTGATTTCCGAATATTCTGTTTCCTTATTTAAAATATCTCAATGCACATGATCAAAGTTCATAATATATAATCATATCCGTAATCTTGAGTAACCTTCTAAATTGGGAAATCTTCTTAATTTCACAATGTACATATGATTGACAGCCTGATCTCATGTCCAAAATATGACTTGCAATCGCACGAAAAAATCACCTATCTGATCTCACACTCGAGATATGATTCGCGATTTTGTTAAAAAATAGCCAATCCAATCTCATGCGCGAGATACGTTTCATCAATTTATTAGATGGATAACGATCATGTCTTGCCTAATTTGCTGCCTTATTGTTTTGTTTATGCCTTTGCTTGGATTGATTTTGCTGGTTCATGCTAGAATATTGCTTTGTTTTTGTTTTTTTTTATTGGTAAAGGTAAGAATATATTGAGCTTTAACCAACTATACAAGAGGGTTCGGCACCAAAAACTTACACTCATAATGACAACAAGTCAGAACGAGTGGAAGGGAGCCGAAAGAAAACAAGAAAGACTGCAAACAAAGCGATATCAAAACAAACAAAAAAGAACCTAAACAGCCGGCACACAAACCAACAAAAGAACGGCAGCTAGGGTAGCAACAAGGCCAGAAGAGACGCAAGAGCAAGCAACCGCAAGACCTCGTCCGCCAACACAAGAACAACACCCAGCCAATCAGCAAAAGGGAGGAGCCACCAAGGAGACTCCGCCGCGGCCCTTCGAAAGCCAAAGAGCACGAGCATCAAAAGACAGGTGGATCAGCTTCACTAGAAGAGAAAATGATCGGATCAATTCCCCAAGCACACTGGATCCTCCTGTTCCTTGCATTGTCTTCAACATTCTTGAAAGTCACAGCCTTGTCTCTGACAACTTTAAAGTGGTGGTTCTTCAAGGTTGGGATCGTTAGTGTTTGCCCTTTAAATAAAATATCATTTTTGTTCTTCCAAATGATATAACAAAGAGCCCCGAGGGAGAACCGGGCAATACATTTATGGAAATCTTTACCCGAGAGTAGAGTCATAGCCCATCGAAGATTATCTGCCCAAGGTTTATTGCGCCATGGGAGATTACACCTAGCAACCCAAAGGAAAGTAAGGCCGGCAGTGATACGACAACCAAAGAATAGGTGATCAATGGAATCCGGTGTACCATTGCAAAAGGCACATGAGCCACTATCAATCCTGCCATACAATAGTAAAAGTGCTCGAGTAGGAGTCTATGCAAAGTAATGAGCCAAAGAAAGAATTGGTACCGAGGTGAGATGGAGGAATTCCAAACGAATGCATGCCACGACACCCGATCCTTCTTCCGCCTAATGGCCTCCCAAGCCAATGCCACTGTGAATCGCCCGGTGGAGCTCTCATCCCAACGGAAATGGTCTCATCCCACCGTGAATCGCCCAGTGGGCTAGAATATTGCTTGTTTTAGGATAATTTACATATTTGGATTAGGCATTTTAATTATTCCGAATTTTTTAAATAAAAACACCAAAAACATTAACTGAGGATGTTAGATTTTCCTTTCATTAATTTAAATTGCATGTTCAATTATTGGGCAATTTTAATTTCGAATTTTATAAAAAAGGAAAAGAAGACATAAAAAAATATCATGTGTGTGTCACCCAAAACTAGGTCATTCTGTCATCTAGTTATTGCATGTTTAAGATCATTTGAATGTGTGACATATTAGGATAGTTGTATTTAATATTTTCTTTTCATTAGATCATGTTAAATAATTAATGACGTGTGATATATAGTTTGCATGATTGTCACGCCTCGAACCCTGGGCACGCGTACACCCCTCGGCGGTTGATCAAAAATTGTGACATTCCTAGAACACGTCGCCGACCCTTTCCTTTTATCTTTCAATTAAGCACATGCGGAAGCGAATAAACAAACACGACAACCATCAAACACTGGGATAGTAACACATGCTAACACCTTTTTCATAAAACACACTTTATATACATGCCAAGTTAGTCTTACAGGTCTATTCACATAAGTCTGTTTCAAAAAGAAACTACCATGCCACTTACACTTTGAACCCTTCCACCTCGGGCTCCAGGTTCTCCATCCTAGGAACCTGAAAATATTTAACCATGACGGGGTGAGATAAAAATCTCAGCGAGTCAAAACCCTAAACTTCGATTAGGACGAAAATTCACCCAGAGGCAGCCTAAACAGGTGTCACACACAAACTTACCTCGCCTCAGCACCTCCCTGCACATTAGTACGCCACATATATCATATGCATATAGCAAACATATTTAATAACTAGAACACCTCAATTTATCTTTCAAACAATCCAAAGGGTCCCGATTATAAGACAAAATCGTTATGATACGTCCCATTCCATGCCACACAATTTTGCCCCATAATCAGGTGAAATATCTCAACCACTTAGGCATGTCCCAGTTATTACGATCCATCGGCCACGGCCAACTCATTAGTCGGCGGTCATCCGGCATAATTGGGCGTCGTCCCGCTCCGTCAGGCACAACAACGTCTACATCTAGACGGCATTCCATAAAGGAGCATCGGCCCAACCTCCACTGTGACCGACATCCGTTGACTTGGGGCATTCGAACTTAATCAGGCATCGTCCCACGTGAACACATCAAGACGGGTTTCGATAGTGACCACACACACATCCATACTCGGCCAACACTATGATTTGCACTCAAATAACTCATCTTTAAATAATGGACTTGGCTAATTTTCTTCGTATTAAAAATTCCCGATAAAATAATTGTGCGTGGTCACATATTCAAATCGAACCATAAAACATGATACTCTCCCATTTCAAAATTCCACGATTTTATATAGTACAAAAAATATTTTTGGCATAAAAAACCGACACCCAATATTTTTCTAATTAAATACCCATAAAATCATTTTTTGCAATAATAATTGCCAATCACCATCAAACACTCAATTGCACGTCATAGCATATAAAAGTCATCAAATCCACGCATAATGCCATCATATAGCCAAGAACACCAAAAACCCATTTTCAAAGATCAACTTGGCAACTCTTTTTTTTTTTTTTTTTGTTCAAACCTTTCAGAAATAAATTCATGTGGGGTCACGTATTTGAAATCAACCCGTCAAACTTTGCACGCTTCTACTATAAAACTTCCTTGTTTTATTGAACACATAAAATTTGGCGTCCAAACCCAATACCTCATTTATTTTCTATTTTCTTTTCCAAGCACCCCATTTTGAAGACAACCTTTAGTAACCCTCCTTTTTTTTTTTTTGTTCAGAACTTTTAGAAATAAATTCGTAGGTGCTCACGTACTCAACATTAATCCGTCAAAACTTGTACGCATCTAGTTTAAAACCTCATTGTTTTGATGAGCAAATAAGTTTTGGTGTCCAACCCGACACTTAATTGTTTTTCTAATTAAAAGCCCATAAGGTCATCTTGTGCATTACCAATAAACACTAACCATAGCACAACCATTCACATATTATCACGCATAAGTTCTAAGCATGCTAACATTAACAAAATCACAAAATATACATTATCCAAGAAGCCGGATACCAAGAACAACTACAAAACCACAACGGTCCTAATCGGCAGAAACCGGGCCATTCGCGAGTCTCCAAGTTTGATTCCAAAAACATAACCAAACGAGTTCGGAAATTCTCAAATTTGAATATGTTATAAAGGACACTTAAACAAACATTTTTTATGAAGACACCTTGACCCAGATATTTCTAGAATGAGAGTAGTAAATCGCCCAAACCGTTACAAAAATTGAGTGGTGATTATTCCGGAAATTATACCGAGGTAGCCGGTGACTAGAATTTCGTGTTGATTGCAATGGTGTGGTTAATTTTTGCAATTGAGTATAGTGCAAATTGAGTGGTGATTGCAATTTTGAGTATTTAATTCAAAATTTGGAAATTTTGGTAATTATTTAGAAATTACCAGGTGTCGGGTTTTGACACCGAAAATTGTTTTAAATACTATATCCAATAGTGTGATTTGAAAAGGAAGAGTATCGATTTTTCTGGTGTAAATTGACCGTGTACCCACACACGATTATTTTTATCATGTATTTTTAATACGAAGAAAATAGGCCAGGTTCACTATTTTAATTGAGGCATTTGAGTGCAATACACGGTGTCCTGGGCCGAGATTGAATGGTTGTGTGTTGATTAAGAGAACCCGTCCCGAGCTGTTGAGTTGAACGTGCCCCTATATGGGATGCCCTATCAATGGATGCCAGTCACAATAGATTTTGGACCAATGCTCCTTTATGGAATGCCGTCGATGTAGTGACGTTGCCGTGCTTGATGGGGCAAGACGATGCCTGGCTACACCAGTAGACTGCCGAACTGCGAGTAGGCCGTGCCCGTGTGTGGTCGTGATTAACAATTGGAATGCATGCTTAGTGAAATTGACGTGCCGGATTAGGGACCAAATTATGTGGCACGGAATGGGACGTGTCATAGCGGTTTGGCCCTATAATCGGAACCCATTGTATTGTGGAGACGAAAGTGTTGGCGTTCTAATTGTTTGAGCATGAATATTGTTTATGTCTGTGATATGAACTGTACTGACATGCAGGAAGGATCTAAGATGAGGTAAGTCTCTGTGCTTGTGTGATTGTATGGTTAGGACGCCCGTAGGCATATTTCCTTCCTAGTCGAAGTTTAGGGGTGGACTTGCTGAGACATTATCTCATCCTGTCGTGAGCTCATCTATTTTCAGGTCCTTAGATGGAGCAATGCCATGTACACTATAGGGTTCTGAGGGAGGTAGACTTCCAGTGTTCCTATTTCCCAGTTTCCGAGACCGACCTAACCCGTGAGCTTGTGGAATCCACTATATGGGTCGATGAGGGTCTACCCCACTTGGTACCTCATCGTTTCAAAGCGTGGTACCTTCATAAGCCCGATGGGAGTCGAGAGGGTCCTATAGGTGGTTTTGACGGGCCTCCCGTTGAGACAGGGGAATGGGAGATAGGGCACTCTCTGGATATTGACACTCATGATGGTGTAGTGGAGGATCCGGAACCGAGGACTGGAGAGCCTGGAGTTTAGGATCCCGTAGCCCCTTTTTGATCCAGACTTCTGTAAATAGGTCTTTTAGTAGACTCTTGTATATGACTCAACTTGTGTATAAAGGTGTTTGGTTTGATATGATTGTCCTGCTTCCCTATTCCATGCTGTGTATTGTCAGGAATTTTTAATTCACTTCTACATGTACAATAAAATGAATGGGTCAATGACGTGTCCTGGGACGTTGCAAATTTTATCAACCACCAAGGGATGGGCACGCACTCGAGGATCGGGGCGTGACACCGTGCATGCGTCGTTGCCATTGACGTGTGTGAGTTGCAGTTGCGGAGGGGCAAGGAGGAAGGCAAAAAAAGAAAGAAAGAGGGGTCAGGCTAGGTCGCAAAGGTGAGGGGGCCAGACAAGCCCAATCCACACAAAAGACAAAGAAGAAGAAAAAGAGAGAGGGCTCGGCGTGAAGGCCTAGTCCACGTGGGCCTTACCCTTTTTTTTAAAAAATAATATTTATTTGAAAAATAAGGGAAAAAAACTTAGTAAAAGCAAATGATACTAATACCTAGGTAATGCGAAAAATATTTTTATTAGGACCAAATTGGTCCTTAATTTTCTAATACAATTTAATTATAAATATTTAATCAAAAGTTTAGGTGTCAACATTTATTTAGTAGATTACAAAAGTAAGGATCTGAGAAGATCCAAAGAAATAGGGCTCTACAAACTAGTGACTCTCGGTTCGCAATATTCAAGGTGCTCCAAGAGAAGAGAAAAACACACGAACATCCAAGTATGCTTTTTTTTTTTCACTATTTTCAACTATTTCACCGGCATCAATCTTAATCTTGCTTGTCGTTGGAGGTTTTATATTGTCATCTCAACTTTAGCCACACTTTGTATCGACATCGTAAACCAAATTCTTGTTCCATTCTCAACTGAAATGGTTAAAATCCTATCACAAGTATTGCAATGGGAAAAATTATCAAAAAAGTCATAAATCTATTGTTCGAATACCAATTCAATCATTTTCATCGATTTACTAATGTAGACATTCTGGCTAATTTTGGTGGAAGATCACTGATGTGTATGCCACAACTAGCCCGATGCTGATATGGATGATTTTTGTAATTTAAGAAAAAAAAATGTGATTTTTTCCTTTATTTACTTTCTTAAAACTCATTATAGAAATACAACCGAGTCTTAAAACTTTCGAAAAGTGCAATCAAGTCCTAAAACTCGTCACGAAAGTGCAATTGAATCTTAAAACTTTCGTAAAGTGCAATGAAGTCTTAAAACTTGTCACAAAAGTGCAATTGAGTCTTAAAATTTCTTTAAGTGTAATCAAGTCCTATAACTTGTCATGAGCGTGCAATGAGAGCATTTCCATGTGCCAACAACATGTGGAATATGAAACTTGCATTCTTGGTTTGCAACTCGTTGTTAACATGAAGGTTGGAAGGTTACAATTCTATGGTGATTCTGCACTTATCATCCACCAGAATGAAGGTGAATGGCAAACTCATTTTTCAAAGTTGATTCCATATCATAAGTTCCTTTAAGAGTTGGTGGAAAAATTTTAGGAAATATCTTTTAAATTACTACCAAGATCTCAAAATCAGTTCCTTGATGCTTTAGCCGCATTATCCTTGATGTTGCAAGTAATGGAGGGTTTAAACGTCAAACCTTTAAAGATAGACATTCTTGAACACCCAACTTAGTGTATGACAATTGAAGGATGGTGAGTCATGGTATTACAATATTCGGAACTATCTTCAAAAAGAAGAATTTCCTTAAGGGAGCAAAGTAGCCAATAGAAGAAACTTGATGAAATTAGCATCAAAATTCTTTGTTAATGGTAGTTCACTTTACAAAAGATCTTTTGATTCAATCTTGCTAAAATGGATTGAAACTAAAGAAGCTAATCATTTGATGAAAGAAAGACACAAAGGAGAATGTCATCCTCATATGAATGGCCACTTCTTGTCTAAAAAAAAATCATGAGACTATTATTTCTGGTTGACTATGGAGACTAATTGCATTTGACACATACGTTGGTGTCACTGAGGCCAAGTTTATGGAGATAGATTTAATGCCCCTCCAAATGAACTTCATTAAATGTTTGAAATGTGGCCTTTTTCTATGTGGGACATCAACATCATTAGGCCGATCAATATAAAGCTTCGAATGGATATCGATTCATCTTGGAGATTGTTGACTATTTCATGAAGTGGATTGAGGCTTACTCATATGCTAATGTCACAACCAAGAACATAACTAAGTTCATTCGTCATGACATCATTGCTCGATATGGAGTTTCGGAGGCAATCATCACTAATGATGGTTTGAACTTGAACAAGAAGATTGTGGATGAATTGTGTCGTGACCTAACCTCGGGTGAGCCACTTAGGGTTTGGCTAATAGATTACTAAGCCTAAACTTAGCTCGGGTTTTCCCAAGCCCATACCAATTCATGACTTAGGTTTAAATTCTTAATATGCAAATGATTTTTTAATTAAGAGTCACCACTAATATATTTTTTGTGGGTCAATTAGAAATCCAAGTAAAGTAACGGGAGATTTACTTTACTCTTGAGAACTAAGATTGTGAGTTCGGGGACTTCATTACGCTAGATTTCTCTAACATCTTTTCGGTACCTTTCTCTTTTATTTTGAACAAATGTTTTGCAAGCATCTTGAATTGATTTTAATTTACTTTCCTAATATATGAGATGATCATGCGGGTGCACAAACCACAAATTTTACACAAAAAAAAAACAATAAATAAATTATGAGACTTACCTCATAGTAACGAAAGCATATGCAATGTTAGCTCAAAATTCCAATCAACAGTCCTAGGCATGATTTCTAGTTAACATGCAATCACTCAATCTTTTTTAGGATTTTCTCTTAGCCTACGTGGAATGCAATGCAATGACATGCCAAAATGCCTAACTAAAATGGCATGTAACATGCAACCTATCGTGCAAACTATATATCACACATCATTAATTATTTAACATGATCTAATGATAAGAAAATATTAAATACAACTATCCTAATATGTCACGCACTCAAATGATCCTAAACATGCAATGACTAGATGACGGAATGACCTAGTTCTAGGTGACACACACATGATATATATATATTTTATATCTATATTTTATGTCTTCTTTTCCTTTTTTTTTAATAAAATTTGAAATTAAAATTGCCCAATAATTGAACATGCAATTTAAATTAATGAAAAGAAAATATAACATCCTCAGTTAATGTTTTTGGTGTTTTTATTTTAAAAATTCGGAATAATTAAAATGCCTAATCTAAATATGTAAATTATCCTAAAACTGGCAATATTCTAGCATGAACCGGCAATCAAAGGCATAAACAAAACAAAAAGGTAGCAAATTAGGCAAGACATGATCGATATCCATCTAATAAATTGACGAATCGTATCTCACACATGAGATCAAATTGGCTATTTTTTAACAAAATCACAAATCATATCTCGAGTGTGAGATCAGATTGGCGATTTTTTCGTGCGATTGCGAGTCATATTTTGAGCATGAAATCGGACTATCAATCATACGCACGTTGTGAAATTAAGAAGATTTCCCAATTTAAAAGACTACATGAGATTACGAATAGGACTATATATCATGAACTTCGATCATGTGCATCGAGATATTTTAAATAAGGAAACGGAATATTCGGAAATCAAATCAAACAAAATTTTTGCCTAATCTGAATATTGGCTTTCAAATTTGGACTATGCGCAATCAGGCCGGGATTGCAATCGGCTTCTCGACAGTGAACGGCAACAGTGGCAAGGCGGTGGCAAGGGGCAGTGATCTCATCATCGGGACACGAGCACACGTGGTTTAGTCGTGACGAAGACTCAGCAAAAACCTGCAAATGAAAATCGAGATTATGCTGGTTTTTGACTCAGAGCTTGCTAGACCGCCACTATTGCATCGCTCGTCCGTTAATCCGGAACTGGGAATTCGCCAAAATATCCGAACGTTGGTCAAGGAGTTGGTCTTGCGCAGCAACAAGGACCCATAGAGATGTTGACTTTGCTGATGCAGGCGTGCTTGAAGCGTTGGACTATTATTGGGATGGAACTTTGTGGCATCAAACCCACTGATGTGGTGTTCGCTGGCGCACAATTCAGCCCGCGAAGCAAAGAAAATCGATGGCATAATCTGAACAGTGGTCGTGCGTCCCCAAACAACAGTAGTCAAACCAAACGAACAGAACGGGGGATTGAGTTTACTTTGCACTATTCACTGGAAAAGGATGCAAATGATCCTGGAACATTAATATGTAATATTATCTTAAAATTTTTAATTTATTTAATGTGATATCTTTATCTCATATGAAGATGTTCCATATTTTCTCCAAACTTAAATTAAAGGAATAATAACATTAGCTATCTTCACATAGTCTAAAAGCTAATTTGTTCAAAGATCATGTTGAATAAATTAAAATTTGATGGACAACATTGAACAAATTTGGGTAAAGTTTAAGGACCATATTGAATAAATTAAAAATTTGGAGACCACATTGCACGTCGAGTAAAAAATTTAGAGATCATTTATGCTATTTTTCACCTGTCATTAATTATTTGTTCATAGTTTCTTCTTAAGAGTCGGCATAAAAGATAATTAATTATCTTGATACTACAATAACGGGGGTGTCAATTGTTTGAGTAGGTTTGGATTCCCATAATTACTAAGATGACTTGAACATGTTTGATATGTGTGTGTTTGCGATACGTATCGTACAGTGCCCAGATTGAAACACATGATTTGGTTCGGGTCGCTTTCTCGATTCCTTAGTTTCTTTTGATTCTCTTTTTCTCAACGTAACCTTTACTTCTGACTATCCCTTTTTTCTCTCTCCTACCTCCCTCTGTCTCTCCTCTGCCATGCTCTTTCCTCTCTTGGCAGTCTTTGAATTTGCTTCCTCCATTTGAGCACTCAACTTGCCAAGGACCAACCCCGAACCAAAACCAAAACCAAATCAGATGCCAGATTCGCCCTCCAGGTATCAAAACATACAGAAAGAGAGATAACCAAGAAATGCCGGAATAAGGATCTATTATTCGCCACTCTTCACTCGTGCTGACCTTTTCTTTTCATCGGCTGATCCGAGTAACATAGAAAAATCCATAAATTAGAAATAGAACAGAAGCTGAAAAGGGCCGAAGGGGGGTGGAAAGGCAAATCGCACAAAATAGGCGCCGAGCATGGATCGGGCTGGCACGTCCAGTGCCGAAGACGTGCGAGCTAGCGTTGGGCCTCCACTGCGTAACCGGACGCTGGCCCGGCCTAGCATTTGAGCCCCCCATAGCTTTGCGCCAGGCAATAATCGTGCGCCACGAATTACACATTTAGTGTCGTGTTGAACAATCCATATTCTGAACAATCATGCATCTAGGAAAGTACACACTAGATATTTTTATTTGAGCCCCCCATAGCTTTGCGCCAGGCAATAATCGTGCGCCACGAATTACACATTTAGTGTCGTGTTGAACAATTCATAGAACAATCATTTAGGAAAGTACACACTAGATATTTTTATTTATCATGTTTATAAACACATAAATTGATGGTGAGTGGTGGAAGAGCTAGAACTTTTTACCAGTGGGTGAAACAAAAGCGGTAATATGCTCGGAAAGTTACTGCTAAATCCCCAAATTTGAAATGAAAATCGAGTCCCCAAACTTTCACATACACTCGCTTGCAGTCCATGTACCTAGTTTTTCTTAACATTCTTCACAATTCATACACATAACCAAACTAAATCATGATAAAGCAGTATTAAAATAAATTTATAGTGACTTCAGGATATTCATTGCTTTCCAAATTAAGTACGAAAAAATTCAAGAAAATCAAAATCACATGAGAACTCATAAAGCCAGAATATTTGCGATTGAATTATAATGTAACTATGCCCAAAGAACTCATAAGTAAACCCAAAAATGTACTTGAAATTTAAGTCAAGTGCAAGATTGATGGGATTTAGGTACCATAATCACACAAAAATAAGAATTCGTGGATTACAGACATTAATATTCTGTGATCCCTTTCTTCCATTTATGCATATGAAAATTCAAGTGAATTTATATTTTGGACATTTTAAGACCAGTTAGCGTCAAATTGGCGGTTTAATAAATCTAGTTGAATAGGAACACACACACACACACACACACACACACACACAAAGGAAAAAGAAATAAAGGGATCAAATTGAAACATACTTACAAAATCATTGGTCTAAGTGAAATTTTCTCAAATTTGAGTGGGGTCAGGAGAGGGAAGCCGCCATCGAAGGCGATTGCTACCAGTATAATTAATGTTGGAGATAATCAGTTCGGCCCAGGGGACCGGTCAGAGCAACTACTGTTCTATCTAGCCGAAAAATATTCAAACCGAACCAGGTTAGTGTTCCCCGGAATTGATTGACGTTCTCGTGCGGATAATACACCTGAAGGTTTTCTTTTTTTGGATGTCTATCTTCAGTACTAATATCAAGGAAAAGATAGTCGAGGTGGTGTTAGATACATTGCAAGGGTATCATCTCAGAAATTCATTCTTGACTAAGGAATACACTTTTCTTAATTCAAAAGAATGAATAATTCTTTTTATTTTCCCCTCATTTTTCTTGCTCTATTGTCCCTGGAGCATAATATTTTTTTCGATGGTGTTCACCCCAGGAACAAAATGGGCCCAACAAGGAACACAAGCCTTGCGGGAGCAACCACCTTGAAATGCCTGTGAGACCAGGAAAAAACTTCTTGTTATCCGAGTGATGATTCAGTGCAGTCTCATAGCTAGGTCTTGTAGAATCAAAGTCAAAATATCCGCTTCTCTAGTTAACTCTAGTGTTAGTAAGAGATCATGGAGCAATTAAGCTTTTTCTTGACTAGTGCCATCTTAGCCAAGCAAAAGGCTAGGGTTATTAGAATTTTTATTAAGCTCATCTACTAAAGTGATTTGGCGAGATTATACAAAAGTTTTAAAGTTTAAAACCTCAAAGCCTTGGCATTTCTCTCTAACATAAAGGATAGTGCTAGGAGTATATTGTTAAAAAATTTCTCTAGTTTAAGTTCCTGTACAAGACCCAATCCAAGTGGAGGATGTAGATCAGTTTGTTAAACTGAATATTTAGGACATGAATCCATAGAATTCTAACTGAATTAGAATTCCCCTCCCCAAAGGCCACACATTCGCGTGGGGCTTGGTCTTATCCAGAAAGATATTTGACCGCATAAAGAAAGATACTAGTTGAGGTTTGACTTTCCTTCTTAATGGCGCACACAAGGAATTCACTCCTAGCCACACAGCAGCCTTTTAGTGAAGGAGCCGAACAAGAGAATTAAAAAAAAAAAGATTTAAAGCCGCCAGCGGATCTCTTTCTTTGAACTCGCGGAGGAGCTGTGAACATGATGGATTTTGTCCTTTGAGTCATGCATATGAATTGAGTTATTTTTTTCGTAAACACTCTGTTTTTGAGTAAGTCTAGGGCTGGGAAACATTTGAAGCATGTGAGCCACTATATATTTATAATTCTTCAATATATTAGTAAATTATTTCTAATTGGCTCTCATTGTGGAGTAAATTCCAATACTCATACCGAACTAGGTTGATTTATGGTATTTTGTTTTATTGTTTATGGTATTCTTTATTGTTTTTCCTTTATTTCTTTGGTGTTTTTACATCCATTTAATTGTAAGATCTTATAGCTTCTATATTAAGTTTGCAATAATTAGTATCAAAACTAATGATAGAATTGTTTGGATTTGATTTGGGGCTTTTTACTACTTGTTTGATTGTTTTCTGGAAATTTTGCTATTGCAATTATGTTTATTGAAAGTAGAAATTGAGAAGTTTAACGAGAGGAACAACTGTGGGCTATGGAGTGTTCAAGTGAGTAGGCTATTGACAACAAAAATTTGGCCAAGGTGTTGGATTGCAATGCTAAGTTGACGGAAAAGATGAAAGATGTCAACAAGGATGAATTATTGAGAGAGCTAAGAGTACAGTTGTGTTCTAAGAGTACAGTCGTGTTCTAAGAGTACAGTCGTGTTAAACCTATCAGATGAAATTTTAATAGAAGTGATAGGGAAAAAGGATACTGCAGCGCTGTAGACAAAACTTTAAGCTCTCTATACAACAAAGGGTTTTTATTAATTGCCTATATGTATTGAAGAGAATGTTTTAGGTTATGCTGAAGGTAATTCCATCAAGGCCCACCTAGATGAGTTTAACAAACTCAAGATGGATATGAAGAATGTAGGTAAGATCCTAGTCGCTAAAAATATGGCATTAGCTTGTCGGCATTCCTACTAGAGTCATAGGAGCACTTTACTAATTCATTATTATAGGTAAATGCTATGATTACTTTGGAAGAGGTAAAATCTACCTTGTTCTCTAAGGAGCGATGACAAAAGTTGTGAGATTATAGTCTAGTGTATGACGTAGTGCAAAGACTAGTGATTTAAGATAGAGATCAAGGGATTCTATCAATAGAGGTTAAAGCAGATTGAAATCATGCCATAAATAATGCTAGAGTCAAATGAAGTGCTTTGAGTGTCATGATGAGGGACATATGAGAAGAGATAGTTTGAAACCCAGAAACAAAGATGATAGGAAAAATGCCACAAGCAATGTGGTAGACATTGTCCAAGAGAGCACCGGTGAGGCAAATGCCATTTTGGATGTGACTACCGGCTCATTAGGTGATGGATGAGTGCTAGATTTGGGTGTTCCTAAAATATGACTTATCAAACTACAAATGGTAATGGAGTTTTGATGGGGAATAACCTAATTCGCAAGGTTTTGGGAATGTGAACAGTTTAGATTTGAATGCATGATGGGGTAGTGCACACATAAGAGACGTGGTGGCATGTATTGGAGCTTAGGAAGAACCTTATTTTTCGGGGGACACATGATAACATTGGATGTAAGCATACCAATAAGGTGAATTGCTAAAAATATTCCATGTGCCATAATAGTAATGACGGGAAGTGAATTCTCTCTATCATCTACTACGAAAAACTGTGACAAGAGGTGCTGCCGTTTCATTAGGTAAGTCAAACTTAGACTTGACTTGGTTATGACATATGCGATTGGGACACACAAGCGAGGTAGGTTTGATGATGTTGAGCGAGAGAGGGTTGCTAAAGGGTTAGAAGATAGGAAAGCTAGATTTGTGTAAGTATTGCATTTTTTGGATTCAACACCAGATTATATTAAGTACATTTATTCATTTGACCAAACTACCAATTGATACATTCATTCAGACATTTGGGGCCCATATTTGGTTCCTTCAAAAGAAAGTGCCCGATATATGCTGACATTCATGACAATTCAAGGAAGGTATGAGTATACTTCTTGAAGCACAAACTTGACATATTCAATCTATTCAAGAGTTTAAGGTACTGATTAAGAAGCAGACAAGTAGACAAATTAAGACAGAGAGAGAAGGGGGGTTTATGAGACATTATGCAGTGCCTAGAATACCACAACCAAATGGAATTGCAAAATAAACAAACCAAAATTTAGCTTGAGTGAGCTTGGTGCATGTTTTCGCATGCAAGACTAGGCAAGAAATTTTGGGCCGAAGTAGTAGACTTGTTACCTTGCTAATTGATCTTTATTACTTGCAATCTGGTGGAAGACTTTGAATTACAAGTATTCAAATGTCCTATATGCTAATGTAGGTGATGGAAAGCTTAAGCCGATGATGAAAAAGTAAGTATTTCTAAGTTATGTATATGGTGTGAATGGCTATTAACCATAATGCATTGATCCTAGATCACTCGGCTTTCTAGTCAACAAAGATGTGATCTTCAACAAGATAGCTATCCTTTGATAGAGGAGTCTTGAGATACTACTTGCAGACCAAACAAATCATGGTGTCGGTAGTGAGTTGAAACTTCAAGTGGGGACTTTGGATACCTCAGAGACAACAAAGATTGAGACTATAAATGAGATTGTAGTTCCTAAAATCGGTGATACAAAATAAACCACAAACTCAAAAGACAGTATAGAAGCAAGTAGACAAAGAAGGCAAATCAAACCATTGATAGGTTATGGTTATACATCTAATGCTTATGAATACAAAGACGTACGGAAAAGTAAGAGAAGAGAAATCAAACGAAAAAATCTGAACATGAGCCAGGATTTCGATAAAAAGGAAAATAAAATATATGGGGATCATGTCCTAAGGCTGAGCCTGATTTTTCTTCCTGGTGGGTGGAAATTGGGAAGCTTTTTTAAATTTGTCAACTCTCAAGAGTTTGCAAGGACTTGATTACGAGTCAAACATGGTGTCGTGGCTTTAATCTTAGGTTTTGGAGGTATGACTTAAAATGCGGGAACTTTTGAATTATCTCCCCATTTGTTCTCTAAATTTGTTGAGCATGAGAATTATATTCTAATTCAAAATCTCTAGTGGTTAAACTGGTTGTGCCATTTTAGTAGTACCATCCTGCTTTTTATCAATTTATTCTCATAGTTGCGTGTAGGAGCCGCTAGGGATGAATTATCCGGCTCCGAATTCGTCTCAATACCTTCATATTACATCGCATCATGAATTTGGGAATAAATTTCAATTCAAGCTAAATAATGCAGTGGGGCATCCATAATTTAATTGGTGCTCATCATAGAACTCTTGAAACGTGTAGTATGTTACAATTAGTTATAAAATCAACAGCCTCGAATTCGTTACTATGATCGTTACTTCAAAAGATTTGCGATTCTTGAAACTTGTCAAATCATCTTAGGCTACATTTGATTGTTTAGATTTTTAATCGAGAATAGACTAGATAAAATATAACATGAAATCTAGATATTTTGCTATTTCCTATCTTGGTGAATCATTATAATAAATTTAGATATGTTCATATCATATCATATCATGTATATTGTTTGGTATAAATGGCATATCAATGTAAATGAATGTAATGGTTGTAAAAACAAAGATAGTAAAAATTTCTTACGACACTCTAGCCTACTTAATTGTTATTTGATTTTTTCCCTCTTTTCTAATTGTTTTCTTGTTAATTTTTTTTCCCTTCCATCATTCTCTTATAAATTTATATTAAATAATAAACGGTGCTAATAAACCTAAAAATGTAATAAATATAAATATATATTTAATTATTATATATTGAAATTATATTATAAGGTAGAATTAAATTGAATAACTAAATAAAAATAAGATTAAATTGAAAAATATTTTTTTATTTTGAATTCCTTTTATTAGAACTTTAATATTATTTATATTGAAATATGATTTTAATTTTATTAATAAAAGAAGTTTGTTATTTTAGAAAAATAACTTTTTTATTATGGATATTAGAAGTCTTATCCACATTTATTTTACATTCCTTATATCTCTCTTATATTTGAGACTTTATCTTATCCTAAGTATTGACATCTAAATTTTGGTGATCTGGTCATTTATTTATTACATATAAAATTAGGGGTCAATTTTATACCTGAAAAAAAAATATTAATTGCATAGCATATTAATCTAGGTGCGTTTATTTTTAATTTGAATTTTGTGCATTTATTTATTGGACCGGTGGCAAATGGGTTGAAATTATTGGTTTTGAGCTTTAATTTGGTAGGCCGGACTAAACCCATGAAGCAAGCAAATTAACCCAAGCCTTTTTTTTTATTGGAAATTATCTCGTGAGAATTTGAAATTTGAAATTTTTCCGGGATATGATAAATTTTTTTGATAGGGCAGGAGTGACAGAAAAATATTATGATCTATCTTTGCAAGATTCAGATTTAAAGGAAAAATCTATCATAATCTTGAATCCTATCAATATAGGATAAAATTGGTGAAGAAATATTGCGGATCTGGTCTTTCCCCTATAAAAGGCCGTTCTTTTTTAGTCAGAAAGATAATATCATTCATAAAAGTTGAGAGTACATCCAGCTGTGAAAGCGTCCGAATACAGTATATCTAATAAAGCAGAAGGAGGTGAAGTGGGCCAGCCAAGGGAAAGAGTGCCATTTTTGTGGGACAGGGGAAACGTAAAAGCAGAAGCAGTAGAGAGGGGGAAGTGATTGGACATTTACTGTTCATTGTCTTCCCCAGATTCGCTGCCCCGACAGCCGGCTCCTCTTCACCCGCGCTCCGCTCACATCGTCGGTCTCCACCAGCAACCCGAGCCCGAGTCGAGCTGCTCTGCCACCACCGCGCCAGGGCGCCGCTCACCTTTTGCCGCGACACAAGCACTCGAGCCGCCCTTTGCCGAGCTCCTCGCCGCCCTCGCGAGTCCCTTGCTCCCTTCACTGCCCAAACCGTCCGCCCAGACGCAGCAACGCCGCCCCGCCTTCGCCGGCGATTTGTTTTAGCGAGTCCTCCGCCCGCGACGCCTGCACTCGGAGTCCTCTGCCCGCGACGCCCTTCGCCGGTGGTCCGAGTTGCTGCTTCACCTACGCCGAGCGACGCCAGGACTGGTCGCCGAACTCCCCTTCGCTTGAGCCTTCCTAGCTCCGCCCTTGTTTTGCTGCCAGCGCCGCAGGTTCACCCTTGCCGGACCGATGACCTCTGCCCTTGGTGACCTGCCACGAGCCGAAGCTTGAAAGGAAAAAAAAAACAGACAAAAGAAAAATACATTAGGTAGTTTTCTTATTTATTTTTATTATTTCTTTTGTAGTTGGTTTTTTTAGTGGAATTATTACCTCTTAATGTTTCTTTGAAATTCTAACAAGCCCCTCAAATTATAGTCCGATTTTCGCGTCCGAAATTCGACTCATAATCTCTTGCAAAATCAACAATCTGATTTCATGCCCGATATTCGATTCACGATTTAATTTGAAATTGGCCGACCCGATCTCATATACGAGATATGATTTGTCAATTTTTGGATAACAATCTTATCTTATTGGATATGATGTCGTGCCATTTGAGTCGACTTTGTTATTATAAAAAAGAAAATAAAAAAAATGAGTTAGATTATGTTTATCATCTTAGGGTTATTTTACATATTTAGAATGGAAGTTTATTTCGAATTTTTTTCAAAATAATAAAAATTCAAAAAAATGCATTCATTTATGATGTTAGTTTTTTTTTATTAATGACACGTTTAATTATTTGGCAATTTTAATTTTGAATATTATAAAAAAACAAAAAAACAAAAAAAAAATCATCATGCATATATTATGTAGAATTAGAGCAGTGTTTCACTTTAAGTTTAGATTAAGTTTTTAGATAGATTGCATCTTAGGTTATAAATTGCTAGGTTAAGATAATATCTTAGTTTAAATTAGGGTTTAGTTTGACATGATCCTTAATACAAGTTGGATAGAATCTTAATCTAGTTAGTTAATTTTCATATTTTTCTAATTTCGAATTTCATGAAAAATACAAAAAAATGTCCTAGGATAAATTAGTTTCAATATCTATGATAGATTGCATTTAATTAAAAAGTTTGGATAGAAACTTTAGTTTGGATATGAATCAGTAAAACTTTGGATAGAAACTTTAGATTGCATATTTAATTATAGCATGTTCATTAAGAAATCACAAAGTTTTACTGATTCATATAGTTTAGGACATGTTACTATGCTATATCATTTCATATTAAATTAGAAGCATTGCATTGCATATGGATTATATTCTTGTTAAAAAAGTGAAAACAAAACAAAATTGAGTGGTTGCGTGTTAATTAGAAATCATATCTATAATTGCTGATGTGAATTTTGATCTAATATTGCAGATGGGTTCATTGCTATAGGGTAAGTTCTGCATATTTTTTTTTCTTTCTTGGGTGTTAAATTGGTGGTTTGCGCACCCGTGTGATCACCTCACATTTTAGGAAAGTAAATTAAAATTAATTCAAAACTACTTGCCAAACAATTTTTGAAAATAAAAAAGAAAGGTACCGAAAGGGCGTTAGAGAGATCCAACGTAATCAAGTCCCTATACCAAAAATCCCTGATTCATAGAAGTAAAATAATTCTCCAATTATTTTACTCAGGTGTCCAATCGACCTACCATAAACTAATTAGTGGCGACTCCTAATTAAGAATCAATTGCATGTTAAGAACTTGAACTTAAGTCGTGAATTGGTATGAGCTTGGGAGAGCTCGAGCTAAGTTTAGACTTAGCAATTCATTAGCCAACCCCTACGTGGTTCACTTGAAAATTTGGTTGCGACATTAAATAGACACGAACACAAGATAAGATAAATATATATATATTTAAATTTTTAAAAATTTTATTCTAACTATCAAACATAGCCTTATAACGTTAAGATCTAATGGTCTCAAAATATTAGATTAGAGTTTGGCGAACAATTTTTTTTATTATGATCAATTTTCTTTTTGAGGGTTCCAAAACTATCCAAGTAAATTTAAGTTTTTAAAATAGTGATCGTACTTTAGTGAATGACTCATCAAACGTGGATCGCATGTTCAATTGAACCCAAGATCCATCCTAAGTTCCATAGGCAGAGGTGGGTCCAAGGATATTTAGTGCCGTATTCATTTATGACGAACAGTGCTTTGTTGAACTTTCACAGTGATTTTAATGATTTCTCCCTCAAGATTTTATTGTTCATTTTCACGTGTCTGTCGTTTTCTTGCCTAAGCACTTCCTAAATCTAAAAGTCTAAGTTTGTCGCTATCTAATCAGTTATTTGTCAATGGACCATCTTGTCTTGAAAACCCCATTGAAACATAATTGAAATCAGACAGGCCGATAGCTCGAATCAGTTATTTGTCAATGACCCATCCTATCAGAATTGACAATTATCTTTTAGGTCATTTTAATTTTTCATAGCAAAATGTTTGGGTGAAAGGAAGAGGGTTAATATCACTAAAATTCTTAAATTGATATATTATTGACTAATTTATCTAAAATTAATTTTTTTATCACAAAAAATCCTAAACTAATATATGTGCGACAAATTTACTTTAAATAAATTTTTGATCACAAAATTTTCAAAATGATACATTTGTGATAAATTTATCTTCAATTAGTTTTCTTTAAATTGGATTAATACTATGAAATGGTAAAACCCTAAATGGATACATTCATTAGCTATTATGTGTCATCTAATTCAGTAATTTGATGGTAAAAGTTTAACGGAAATTAATTGAATGAATATTTGTCATGTGTACATCAATTTATGCTTTTTTTATGTCAAAAAATTAATTTGGAGATAAATTTGTGACAAATATATAAATTTGGGATTTTTCGCAATACTATCTTAAAAGAAGATTACTCCATTTCAAAATGAGCGCATGTTGCTGGCTTACTTTGAGGACTTATACTGGACCTGCATTTCGCTTATTAACGGGAGACCGCTAATAGTGAGAATCAAACCTAAGCATAATCGGTACAGAGCGTTCGATCCTTAACAGCTAAGCCAACCGACTTCAGCTGGAATTATTTTGATTCCTGGTCGTACGAGCGTTCCTCTCTTTTTTCCAAAATGCGTTTCACATGTTGAGGGGGAAAGGCTAGGAAGGTGACGACGAAGTCAGATCAAGACTTTATTTCTGGTCCTTTTTTCTGCTTCCTCCTGGGAGATGCAGTTGGCACAGCTACCGAACACCTTTCGCGTCTGGCGTGATCCTCGGAGTGCTGTTGTATTTGCAGATGACGACAAGCATCACTGTCGGCACTCTCGACCACGGAACCTTCCTCGCAACGTGGTGCTGTCCCTAGCTAATTTGCTTCTTTAGCAAGGTAAATTGGCTTTAATATGGTTATTTTAGAACTCCTGCACTAAGTTGTTAATTTCAATTTTATTACTTAGGCATCCTATTTTTCAGTCTCATCGATACCTTTTTATTCTTTTAAGGCTCAGTTTACTTCACAAAAAAATTTTCTCAAAAAATGAAGAATAATTGTCTATATCACTTGCAAAATGAATAAATTAAAAATATTTTCATTGTTCACGATAATGTTTAGACAAAATAATTGTTGATGATGAAAATATTTTTCATTAACTAGCTATTTCAAGTAATATAAGCAATCATTTTTAGGAAAATATTTTTCAAATTATGCATTTTTCGCAAAACAAGAATAGTCTAATTAACCATTTATTTTAATTTTATTATCACCAATAGAATATAATATGATCTTTGTTGTGCTTACTCTGGTCCAAATTATTTTCTATAATGGCATAGATGGTTCCACTTGTTGTAAGAATAGTTTGAGCTTCTTGATGTATCAATACACCATTGTAGGTGTCTAAAACCTTTTTGCGCTACTTGGTCGATGGACACTAATCAAAGGCAGCCATGAATTGTTAAAAGTGTTGAACACATTAGAGGACGCCAAAATGATATTTGCTACAGGATCAGATGCGAAGATGTAATTCAAAGACTATTTCAAGTGTTCATGTATCTGTAGATGACCACATGCATTACGCTTGGCACCATTGTCCAAAGAACCTCCCTAGCCACCGGCGCCATTAAGGGTCCGTTTGGTAACGCTTCTATTCTTGAGAATAATTTTTTTTTAAATAGTCTTTTTTATTTCTATTCTCTAAAATATTTTTTTAGTAAAAGAATGTGTTTGGTAACTATACAAAATTTCTATTTTCATAATAAAAAAGAATAAGAATGACCATGGTACGATTCACAAATATCTTTGTAATGTAAAATTTCTTTTAATTTTTTTCTTACTCTTCTTTATCATCATCGCTCATTGCCGAGCCGCTATCGCTTGCTGCCATTGGTCATCAACCGCTGTCGCTGCTTGTTGCCACCAACCACCACCATCAATTGGTTGCAGCTACGGTGGTCGCGGTCATCGGAGGCGAGCGATGGTAAGCGGTAGTAGCTATTAATAGCGAGCAATGACGGTTGATAGTTTATAGCATCAGTCGATGGCGGTTGATGATTGGCAGCGACAATTGGAGACCATCGACTAGGGTCGGCCCGCCGATGAGCAACAAGGAGTGGTAGTGAATGGTGGTTGGTTGGTGACAAGCGAGTAGCGGGGGTGGCGACTGACAAAGAAGAAGAAAAGAAGAAAAGAAAAAAAAGAAAAGGGAAAATTACTTAATTCTAAAAATTATTCCCAATAATAAGAAGTTAATTTTTTTTTTATTTCTTGTTTCTATTCCAAATCTATTCCCTAACCACTTTTCTATTCTGATGAATAAAAAAATTAATTGATATTACCAAACGTTCTTTCTTTCTTTTTTTTTTTGTTTAGAGGAACAAAAAAAAAAAAAGATTTTGGGAGAAACATAAACGTTTACGAAACAGAGCCTAAAGCGACGCAATAACGTCATGCCAATGCTGGCAAAACGAAACACTTCTATGATTTGATATGTCAATCATTTCCAATCTCATTTTTAGGAAAAAAGAGTTTTTATTTTTGTTTCATTTTGGAATTAAATTTCCAAGAAGAATATTTCATATTCTCCGCCAATGTTTTTTTTTTTTTTTTTTTTTTTTTTTCGCTCTTTCCATTTTGGAATTGGGGTCCTCGTAATTAAAATCGCTTCCTTCTTTGATAACTTATCATTGCACCAATTGGATGGTCAAGATTGTTTCTTCTCTTGCTTATAAATTTCTACTCAAATCCGTATACTTTCACGAGTAATTTAATCAAGTCCCTCTAACACAAAACCCAACTAATTTTAGTTGACGTGTGTGATACAGATAAAATGCGAATCTCCATGTGGATGTATGTGGAAAAATTTAGCATATGTAGGCAGCATGAGTATAATACGGATGAATTTTGGCCAATATAGACTCTCACATGGACATCCACCCTGGAAATATTTTATGCGCGTTGCGCTACGACGTTGTCCGAGGGCCACGTCCATTGGACTTGGGTAGACTGGGCGGTCAAAGGATTTGATTAGAAAATTTGTGAAAATTAAAGGATTAAATTGTATAAATAGAAAATATAGAAGTTCAATTGAAAAAAAAAAAAAAAAGTAACTATTGAAATGAAGAATGAATTTTTAGCTTCTTTTTTCCCAACCTAGAAAAATATCTATGGAGTCGAAAATTCCAGAGGCCGCCCCACTGGAGCCCAACACTCACTCAGTCTCTCTATATAAACTCCATTTTCACGCCTGTGTCTACCCCATCTCTCTCTTGGTTATGAGCTCGATGAAAATAGCCAATTTTCATACGAAATTACACAAGCGCACATCAGCATTAAACAGAACACGAAACGCTGTCACCTCCTCCTCCTCCTTCTTCTTCTTCACTTCTTGTGTTTTGAAAACAGAGCAAGAGCAGCGCTTTAGCAGACACCATCATCATCCATGGATGGAGGAGATACATACAGAGCGGGCAACAGCCTGCGCGCGACCAGCTCCACCACGTGGAGGAACCATGCATCGATGGCGGATGTGTTCTCGAGGTCTTCGCGTGATGAGGATGACGAGGAAGCTCTGAGATGGGCTGCTCTCGAGAAACTCCCCACCTTCGAGCGTCTCCAGAAAGGGATTTTGACGGCTGGCGGCGGTGCTAACCAAATCGATATCTGGAACCTGGGCTTTCATGACAGGAACAGATTGCTTGAGAGGTTAGTGAGGGTCATTGAGGAGGACAACGAGGGCTTCTTGCTGAAGCTCCGGAACCGCATTGACAGGTACGATCTTTGTTTGCTCTGGGGAGAAGTACACTATCAGCATCATAAGTTGTGTACAGCGCACAAACTTTGGTGTCAAAAGTTTCATCGGATCACTTAAATACCAAATCAGAGAAAAAACGATCATTTTGGTGTCACTGGCGAGAGATTCCAGCCAAAATGATTATGTGGCTTTTATAATTTAAAAAAAAAATAAAATCTACAAGGCCTTTAAACGATGTCATTTTCCGTCCTCCTTAAGAAAACGAGAAAAATCTTTTGGCACTAATAGTGTACTTATCATGCCCGTGAAAATTTTGTCGCCTAGAATGGTGGGAATCGTTCCTTCATGATTCAAGCATGTTTTGTCTTTTTTGCGGTAAAGTTGTCCTGGTACTGTAAAGATGTAATTATTTATTTATTTATTTATTTTAGGCTTGAATATTTGTGGTTTTTGGTGAGTCTGGTTGCAGAGTTGGAATTGATCTTCCTACAATTGAAGTCAGATTCGAGCATTTGAAAGTGGAGGCAGAGGCTCATGAAGGAAGCAGGGCTTTGCCCACCGTCATTAATTTCTGCACTAGTATTCTAGAGGTAAGCTAGCAACCACCTAAATATGTGGAATATAAAAGCCAAAATGGCAGCTCCAGTTTTGTTAGAATCCTAATTCATCCATATGGACTTCAATATGTGATTTTTATGGCCTTGGCTCTCTCACCTCGATAGCTATCCATTGAAGTGTGAAGAGAGCCCAAGACCATATAAACCACGCATCAAAAGCCCATACCATATATGTGAGATCCGAGTCCCATCCCTTACAATTAGGATCATAACGATCAACCATGCTCCACGATCGCGGCGCACACAAAGGGTTAGCTTTTGTACTAGCCCTTTAGCTAGTCTCAAGCAAACACTACAATCCTTGTGTCACCACCCGTGCCGCTCAGTTGCAATTGGGAGAGATGACAAATGGTTTTTGTATCCATTGATATTGACTTTAGGAGAATTAGAGCCTAGAAGCTAGCTATTGAAGGGGGGCATCCCAGCAAAATATAGACCACACATCCAAAGTCCTATACTATTGAGTCAAACAATTTGCAATAAAGATCATCCGACTAAAATGATATTCAATAAATTGATTGGATGTTCTGATTGGTTTCTTCATTTAACCTTTACTTTTCTTTTTGTTTCTTTCTACCCTGTAGGGCTTCTTGAATTTTCTGCACGTACTTCCTAGTAGAAAGAAGCACTTGACCATCCTTCAAGATGTCAGTGGGATCATCAAACCTGGCAGGTGAGCAAAGCAAACCAACTCAAAAATCAGTTCTTCAAGCCTCCAAATTCAATTGAACTGAACTTAATTTTATTTCAGCATGAGTGATTTCGTTCCATCTCTGAGCTAGGTGCTGTATTCAATGCATTAGACTTTGTGTAATTAATCAAAGGTCCCAACTAGAAATTGTCACATTCTAGTTGGAAAGAAGTTTTCAACATGGATTGGATTACCAATTCAAATTCGATTTGGAACTAATATATTTCCATCTTTTAATGAGAACAAAACCGAACTAAATTGAATTTAGATTTGTCTTTTTTCTTTTATCACAATGGTGGAAAATTAACTTTACTTTTATTTTCTGGCAAGTTTCTTCTCATTTGGGTGGACAATTTTGCAGGATGACTTTGCTTCTGGGTCCACCTAGTTCAGGAAAGACCACGCTCTTGTTAGCTTTGGCCGGCAAGCTTGATCCTGAACTAAAGGTTAACACAAGTCACCTTTCATCAAATTTAAGCCCTCCTTTTGTTATACATCAAAATATCATCCAATTATATTGAAAGAGTGAAGATTTTTCCTCGGAGACGACGGAAGGGTAACTTACAATGGACATGTCATGAATGAGTTTGTGCCCCAAAGAACCGCGGCTTACATAAGTCAACACGATCTTCACATAGGAGAAATGACCGTTAGAGAAACTTTGGCCTTCTCCGCAAGATGTCAAGGAGTTGGATCACGATACGGTTAGCAAATTCGATACTTTCCTATTTTATGATGTCATATTTGAGTTTGACTTGGACAATTTTTCTTTTTCGAATAAAAAATGCTGATTCCTTTGGCGGCATTTGTAGATATGTTGTCAGAGTTGTCGAGAAGAGAGAAAGCGGCAAATATAAAACCAGATCCTGATATTGATATCTTCATGAAGGTAATTAAACAAGGAGAGGTTGGAGTTGTTTTTCATTTTTTTCAATTAAAGAAAGGAGATGAATTAAGTAATCCATAAGAAGAAACTGAAGATGAAGTAATGGTTTTGAGTCGGACTCCATCAAGCATTTTTTATGTTTTTTAATTCTTAGACCAACCAGGGTGTCTGGTTTTTCTAATGCAATGGGTCTAATTCTACAGGCAGCAGTAACAGAAGGTCAGGAGGCTAATGTCGTCACTGATTATATCCTCAAGGTAACTATGACAAAAATTACCACAAAACCATGCAGGCACTTGGTAGGTAGCAGAACTTTAATGCACATGTTTTCTCCATAGATTTTAGGGTTGGAAATATGTGCTGATGCGATGGTCGGAGATGAAATGTTGAGGGGTATTTCCGGAGGACAACGGAAGCGTGTGACCACAGGTTAGAACTAGAAGCATATCAAACTTTTAGTAAATGAAAATGTTCAATTCTCTGACCTAAAATTTCTAGGTGAGATGCTGGTGGGGCCTGCCAAGGTATTTTTTATGGATGAGATATCAACTGGGCTCGATAGCTCGACAACATACCAAATTGTCAACTCCCTGAAACAATTTATACACATTCTTGATGGAACGACGGTTATCTCTCTCCTCCAACCAGCTCCGGAGACTTATGATCTGTTTGACGACATTATTCTCCTATCTGATGGTCAAATTGTGTACCAGGGCCCACGTGAACTCGTCCTAGATTTCTTTGAATCCATGGGATTCAAATGCCCTAGGAGGAAGGGTGTTGCCGATTTCTTGCAGGAAGTATGTGAAAATATCAAGATTTTATTTCAACAACTTTTGTGAGATGAAAGATACTCTCCGTAGGAAGTGTCTTGCAATAACGTACTTTTCTACCTTTCGATAGGTAACATCAAGAAAAGATCAGCATCAGTATTGGGTATGTAAAGATGAGCCTTACACTTTTGTCACGGTTCGGGAATTTGTAGAGGCATTCCAGTCATTTCATGTGGGAAGAAAGCTCGGGGATGAACTTTCCACTCCATTTGATAAGAGCAAGAACCACCCAGCCGCTTTGACTACCAAAAGATTTGGTGTAGGAATGAAGGATTTGCTTAAAGCTTGCATTTTAAGAGAGTACTTGCTTATGAAAAGGAACTCATTTGTCTACATCTTCAAGGTCACTCAGGTAAATACCTACTTCATGCTCTTTCAGTTCATTTTAGCCATGAATTGTCTGATAGACTTAGACTGACGTGACTTGTTTATTAGCTCATAATCATGGCGTTTATTTCGATGACCCTATTCTTAAGGACTAAGATGCATCGGGATACGGTAACTGATGGAGGAGTTTACATTGGTGCCTTGTTCTTCACCGTGATGATGATCATGTTCAATGGAATGGCAGAGCTTTCAATGACTATAGTCAAGCTCCCAATTTTCTACAAGCAAAGAGACCTCCTCTTCTATCCAGCATGGGCATATGCTCTACCATCCTGGATTCTAAAAATCCCTATCACATTTGTGGAGGTTGCAGTTTGGGTGTTCATCACCTACTACGTCACTGGATATGATCCAAATGTTGGAAGGTAAGAACTGTGATTATTCTTCAGTGGTAAGATGGAAACTCTAATCTCGTTATTTTGATTGAGACATTCTACTGTTTATATTGTGTTGTAGGTTGTTCAAGCAGTATCTTTTGCTTGCAGCCATTAATCAGATGGCCTCTGGATTGTTTCGATTGATCGCGGCACTTGGGAGAAATTTGATCGTTGCCAACACATTCGGGTCATTTGTGATGCTCGTACTCTTTGCATTGGGCGGAGTTGTTCTTTCCCGAGGTACTGCGAATACTAGAGTTCAGCTTCTTTTTCTTAAGTACTAATCTTGATTTCTTTGAATTGTAGAGGACGTAAAGAAATGGTGGATATGGGGATATTGGACATCTCCTTTAATGTATGGGCAGAACGCCATAGTCGTCAATGAATTTTTAGGATCGAATTGGAATAAGGTAAAGTCTTGTAAATGCTTAATGCCAATATTATGACCTATCATAGATATAAATCTCTAATTGACTAATTCCTCGTGTTATTCCTTATGATAGATTCCCCCAAATTCAAGTACAAACGAACCCCTAGGAATTCAAGTTTTGAAGTCTCGTGGGTTCTTTACTGAAGCATATTGGTATTGGATAGGACTTGGGGCATTGTTTGGGTTCATCATCCTCTTCAACTTTGGGTTTTCGGTGGCTCTCGCTCTTCTTAATCGTAAGTGCTTTTTGCTTTTCTTCTTGTTGAAGTTTCTATCAACAAGAGCTTGCCAACTCAAGCTTCATGTGAATGCAGCCTTTGGCAAATCCCACACGGTAAAATCAGATGATCTTGAGGGCAACAAGAACGTTGATAGAATAGAAGGATCAATTCAGTTGCAATCTCGAGGCTCTAGTCTGAGAAATGGATCTGGTATGAAGTCCTAGTAGTTAGTATCTTTTCATTTTCTATGATTTAGCAGTAGTTAAGACCTCAAAGGGGTGAACAAAAGGCTTTGGTACATTAGGGGCTCATGTTACTTCTTTGCCTATCTTTTCTATTGGGTCTTGTAGGGAGGTCATCCAAGCCTACATCCCCATGGCCTGAGACAGCTGTTGCCGCCAATACGAAAAGAGGAATGGTGCTCCCATTTGAGCCGCACTCAATTATTTTCGATGAAATAACTTATTCAGTTGATATGCCACGGGTAATTATCTTAAGTTATGGAAAATTTGAAGATAATTCTTCATTGATATATCATCATAATAAATCATAAGTGTTAAAGCTCAAATGTTCATCCAAAGTATGATTAAGTGTTTGTTGTTATCTTGTTAGGAAATGACGAATCAAGGTGCTCCTGAGGATAGATTGGTGCTCTTGAAAGGTGCAAGTGGTTCTTTTAGGCCAGGCGTTCTTACTGCTCTAATGGGCGTTAGCGGTGCTGGTAAAACTACTCTAATGGATGTGTTGGCTGGGAGAAAAACCGGAGGATACATCAAGGGCAACATAACAATTTCTGGGTATCCAAAGAATCAAGATACATTTGCTCGGATTTCTGGATATTGTGAACAAAACGATATCCATTCACCTCATGTTACTGTCTATGAGTCCTTAATTTACTCGGCATGGCTGCGTTTGCCTCCTGGTGTGGACGACCAAACCAGAAAGGTTTGCTTCTAATACCACAATATATTTCTACCAGGATTGCCTTCTTAACTTAAAACAAATTGTGGAAGTGCTTGCTGCTTTGTTGGCTCTGTAGTTTAATTGAGGATCAATATAATTCAAATCACTTATAACGGACAAAAATGTTGTAGCTGTTTGTTGAGGAAGTTATGGAACTTGTGGAGCTAAATCCGCTGAGACAGGCCTTGGTTGGTTTGCCTGGTGTGGATGGTCTATCCATCGAGCAACGCAAAAGGCTGACCATTGCAGTTGAACTAGTCGCAAACCCCTCCATCATTTTCATGGACGAACCTACCTCAGGGCTCGATGCAAGAGCTGCTGCTATTGTCATGAGAACAGTTAGGAATACAGTGGACACAGGGAGAACAGTCGTATGCACAATTCACCAACCAAGCATTGATATATTTGAAGCTTTCGATGAGGTAAGTTATGTCAGTTAATACATTCAAAATACGAAAAGTCTGTTTGTAGCATACTTAAACTTAGAAGATATTGCATTTTCACTTGCTCTGCAGCTTTTCTTAATGAAGCGAGGGGGACAGGAGATATATGTCGGCCCTCTGGGTCATCATTCTTCTCATCTAATAGAGTATTTTGAGGTACAGAATGTTTCACTCATATATTATGGCTTCAATTGTACTTTTCTTTCCCTACATGAATCACCACGGTATCTTCAAAATGAAGGGAATCCAAGGAGTTAGTAAAATCAAAGATGGCTATAATCCAGCAACTTGGATGCTCGAAGTTACAAGCCCAGCACAAGAACTTGCTTTAGGTGTTGATTTTTCTGATCTATACAAGAACTCAGATTTGTACAGGTGGGTTCATCGTATATATTAAGGTCCATCTTTAAGTCTTGCCATTAACCTGTAAGATGTCGATGGGAAAACACATTTTTGTGATTTTCAGGAGAAACAAGGCTTTGATTGAAGAGTTGAGCATACCTCCTCCAAATTCTAAGGACCTCTATTTCCCGACTAAGTATTCTCAGTCAACTTTCACCCAATTGATGGCTTGCTTATGGAAGCAACATTGGTCTTACTGGCGGAATCCGCCGTACACGGCTGTTCGGTTCCTCTTCACCATCTCCATTGCCTTAATGTTTGGGACTATGTTTTGGGACCTCGGCTCTAAAACGTAAGTTCTGCCTAGAGTGTCAATATCTGCCTTGTTCATTCTCGAAGTTGTGTGTTTCTGAATATTAAGTTCGCAGGACCCGGAGTCAAGATTTGATCAATGCGATGGGATCTATGTATGCGGCTCTTGTCTTCCTTGGGGTCCAAAATGCAGCTTCTGTGCAACCAGTTGTTGCAGTGGAGAGAACGGTTTTCTATAGAGAGCGAGCTGCAGGGATGTACTCGGCCCTACCATATGCATTAGCACAGGTAAAACTGCTTCCAAATGATTTCGGGTACACTTATTCTAAATGGTGTTATGTATGAATCAATACTAGAAAGATGCTTATGAGATTCATCTTTATTTTCTAGGTTCTAATTGAAGTCCCTTATGTCCTCGTGCAAGCTATATCATATGGGATCATAGTTTATGCAATGATTGGATTCAAATGGACTGTTGCAAAATTTTTCTGGTATCTATTCTTCATGTTCTTCACATTGTTGTATTTCACATACTATGGTATGATGGCCGTGGGCATGACCCCAAACCACCACATCGCTTCCATCGTCTCTTTTGCATTCTATGCCATATGGAACCTCTTTTCAGGTTTCGTCGTGCCAAGGACTGTAAGTTCTATAGCGACCTATTGATTTTCATGTTTATGCTAATTTTGTTTTCAACATGAACTGTGATGCCTTATTTGTGAACATCCTCATGACTACTTTTTAAACAGAGGCTACCTATTTGGTGGAGATGGTACTACTGGGTGTGCCCCTTTTCTTGGACTCTATATGGATTGGTGGTCTCTCAATTCGGCGATTTGACAAATAGGCTTGAAGACACTGGGGACACGGTGGAAGAATACATGAGAGATTATTTCGGTTATCGACACGATTTTTTGGGCGTGATTGCCGTGGTGATGATAGGATTTACAATGCTTTTCGCGTTTGTTTTCGCCATTTCCATCAAGATACTCAATTTCCAGAGGCGGTAGACTTCAGTATCACCTCAATCAGCAAAAAAATCTGTTTCTCTATTAGAAAATGATATCTAATTACTATAGCAAGTATATGTATTTTTTTGCTTTTCTAGCAACCCTCTACATCTTTTCGATCATATGGATCTTTCCCGCGAGACCGATTAAATTGGGAATTATGCTGCAGCAAACGAACATTCTTATGCAATATTGTCTTTCGTCTGTGTACATGGTCTGCAGATGCTTCAAGCATATGTATTGTTGGGCCTCCACTTAGGCCCAAGAAATTTTGTATGTTCATTTAGAGTGCGCATGGTAATGTTTTTATTCGAGGGAATTATTTCTTTTCAGAAATAGTTCTTTTATGAGTAAAATAAGGTATTTGGTAATTATACAAAATTTATATTTTTGGAAAAAAAATAGAAATGTGTTTGATACAATTTATAAATTTTTGTATTTATTTGTTTTTTCTTCTTACTCACGAATCACTAATCACCGCTTGTTGTTGCATAACTGTCACTTGCCGCCGTAGGACTGCTGACCGTTACCACCCACCATTGCTGCAAGACCATTGTTCACAGCCCATCGGCTGCCGCCCCCTCCCGCGGCAACCCATTTGCCTAGTGATTGGTGGCAACGATCGGCGGTCCTACGGCGGTAGGTGGCGGTCATGCGGTGGCGGGCGCGATTGATGGCAGCAACATGCTGCCGTGATTAGGCGACGGCGAATGGTGATCAAGCGGTGATGACGGCAGCTTAGTGGCGGTCGTTGGCCGGTGGGTTGTGGGCAATGGCGGCGACAATCGTCCCCAGCGGTCGGGCGGCGCCAGAGGTCAGCATTAGCGACAGTCGGCGACGGTGGCTAACGGTGGCCGCGGGCAGTCGAAGGTGGTTGGCGGTTGGTAGGCGGCTGGCGATGGCCGCAACAAGGAAGAAGAATAAAAGAAAATTAGAAAAGAAAAAAAAGACTTATTTCTAAAAATTGTTCATGGGAACAAGAAGTTACTTTTTTTTTTTCTTGTGTCTGTTCCAAATCTATTCTCCAACCATTTTTCTATTTTGGGGAATAGAAAAATAAATTAGCGTCACCAAACAAATTTATGTTATTTTCTTATTCCAGGAAATAAAAGAACAGAAATCGGGAGAAATATAAATGTTATCATGCGGGCCCTTAATAGTGGGCATGGCGAGACTTTTAGCCCAGTGCTTGACTTGACATATCCAAATCTTCCTATTGACTAGATCTACTCACAGCACTCAAAACAAAATTTTACTAATTCTTTGATTGACACATGTTACTCTTATTATTTTTGGGCCACACACATCCCTCTTTTTCTATATGATATAATTTCTTCAATTATTTTTATTTCTTTTCACTAATTGAATATATGTCCTCTTTGCCATAGTTTAGTTTTTATTTTTATTTTTTATATGTAACAATAACACCTTTGTCCGAATTCATTAGCATGCGCAAAAATTTCTTGTTTTCATGTTACAAGACAATAGAGTTCTACATAAGAGAAAATCGATAGCAATACAAGTATATACAAGAAAGAGATCTATAATGTGTGACATATTATGTAGTATTAATGGTGGGGTGATCGATTTTAGGATGGGCCGTTTCCCACCCTAGAATCCAGAACTGGGAACTAGCCTATCAATTTGTGGACCCACTCGAGTTCCAGTCAAGTACAGTAACTGAATAGGTCCACTAGTTTATTTATTAAGAACAAATCCATATTTATCTGCATTGACACCACAATAAGATTAGGAAACATATTCAAACAAACTACGTTTCACAACTTCTCATGCGTGATTTTTCTCTCTTCATATATATTAGCCAAAGGACAATGGATTTTTCTCTCTTCATATACATTTTGGGTTGTTGGAAATGCACTCGAACCCTCCATCAGTTTCGGTTATGAAAGTTGGGGCTTTAGATTTCACAAGGTATTTGGCAAGTACCTCACGATTGTCGTACCAGCAAAGCTATAATAACTTTTGAGAAGCTGTTTCACACAGTTTTGGGGTATTTCAATTATAAAATATGTATTACCAAACATAAAAGTTACAACACTTCATAAAATAGTTACGACATAACATAGTTATAGTTTAGCTACAGTTAGAACAAACGAGCTTCTAGAGAGACATGAGAAAGATTAATAAAAAGTTTGAATCTACAATATAATCATGGTATAAAACAAGAGTTAAGTGGACTCAATTGAATTGCCCATTTGTCTATCTATTAGCATATAACATATTATTATCATTATATGTTTCTTTTATTAATGTAAGAGCATGAGCATAGAATTTTGGATACCTAGAGATCGGGAGAATGATATTAGAAGTGTTGAAAGTTGTGTATGGTGCTTACTTTAGTGTCAAAGTGGAAAAAAAAACGATTAGTTAAATGCCTATAGTAAGAAATTTTGGCCAAAAAATTACATGGCTTTTATAATTAAAAATTTAATGTGACTTGGCATTTTTAAAATATCAGTCCATGTGGACTTTTTTCGGCTACTATTCAATGAAGAAGAAGAGAAAATATTGGCATTTTTTTTTCATCTCTCTCCTTCATTACCCTCTGTAAGCTTGCTTTTGCAACAATGGTATCAGCCGTCTCCCTCACCTGAATGCCTCCGGTTAGGGGTGATCGGTTCCCGGTTCGGTCCGGTTCCACCCAAGAACCGAGAACTAGACCGAGAGGACCGGTTCCCACTTTTCTGGACCGTGGACCGGACCAGCTATCTTGGAACCGAGAATCGGACCGGACCAACCGGTCCGGTCCGGTCCGGTTCCAGTGAACCATCACTTGTTTTCATTTCATTTAACAAAAAAATAAATAGTAATTACTAGTAAAGTAATGCACGAGATTATGATCCGGTCAAGTTTTTTATTCACTTTGTGACCAACAAAGTGACGTCCTATTAAATTAAAAACGTCACCTTTGTGGAAACAAAGAGAGCCAAGAGATTGAAATGCCCTAACGAAGAATTAAATCTCAACAGAGCCAAGAGATTGAAATCCCCTATCGAAGCGCGCTCTTACCCACACCAAAATGCGCGGAGGAGACGAAATCCAATCACCCACCGCCCCCCCCAAATGCGACATCAATACAGCACAATCGCATGTCGGAAACAGACGAAGATGGGACTACAGAGTATAAATGATCAAACAACGTAGCCGCGTGGCAATGGAAACATAGCAAAAGAGCTGATCGAGGACGGGACTCGGGACTCACCTCAAAGAACGAGAGGGCCTTGGGAATCGTCGGGGCAACGACGGGAGACGGGAGAGAGCGAAGAGATGATGATGCTATGGGGGGGAACTAGGAAGGGTTTGGGAAAATGTAAGTTGAATCGAATTACCGCCGAGTTGGATCACAAAAATTGGGAAAATAGAAGTTGATGTGATGGTTACTGTATATTAAAGCAGAAACTAACAAAAAAAGAGAGAGGGGTTTAGCCGTTCGTTTAGGTTTTAAGAGGGAAAGGCAAGTGAGGAGAATTGCAAAAATTTGGAAAATAAAAGCTTATGTGATATCAGGTTACTATTGAGTGTAGTTCAGAAGCAAAAAAGGGGAGGGATTATTAGCTTTGAGTTATGAGAGAAGAAATGAATATGATGGTAATGGGTACTATAAATTATTTCATAAATTAAAATATATATAAATGGTCGGTCCGGTCCGGTTCCAACCCCGAAACCGGGAACCGGACCAACCGGTCACCGGTTCCAAAAATAGGAACCTAAGACCGGACCGAGACCCTCTAGGACGCCCGAAACCGACCGGTCCGGTCCGGTCCGATCCGGCCGGTTCCAAGTTTGGGCGGTTTCCGTTGCACACCCCTACCTCCCATTCCTCTTGCTTGAAAAACCTATCTGGTCACTGAAATGATTGCACAAATGATCTTGAAATGGCCTCTAGTTTAAATGTTGTAAAAGAAGTTAAGTCAAAATACAACTAGAAAGAAAGTAATTTTATTATTGATTGATTTTGAATCTAAATGCAAAAGAGTCAAAAAATGAGATTCTTAATCATTTTTTGTAAAATTTACAATACCAAAGTCAAATTGAAGCTAAAATAAGATGATTTTTGAGTTTTTTTATTTTTTATTTTTTTTTGGTCAAAGAGTTGACTAGTAACTTGTCATTAAAAGGTTAATTTTATGATCAAAACTTTGATTTTTTTTTTTTTTTTGGGAAAACTATAGTGGTTAAAGTGAAATTATGACCAATTGGAAACTTTTTAGCAAAAAGCTAAATTTTGACTTAGGGTTGACTTTTAATTAAATAGTTGATCAAAAAGTGAATTTAAAAGTCAACTTTTGACTTTTGACTTTTGACTTTTTAATGAAAATGACTAGAAAATCATTTACAAATGAAGAGCCAATGAAAAAAAAAAATAATGAAAATTGACATTTTTTTATCAAGAAACAAGTTTAGTCGTAGTTGAAAGCCCTAATCTCGAGATTTTACCTTTTGTGATGCATCGATTAAAAATCAGGTATCAACACCTGTCATGTAGACCATGAGCCTATCCCTTAAGTGATTGACAGATGTCCTAAGTGGGGCCTACTTTTTAGTGTCCCCTCCGTCACTAACTCTCTCTTTACTCTCTTGGTCCTCTTCGCTCTCAAGCTTTTGGTGCAAAAGCTTGCTCATTCCCATTCACTTTTCATCGACTGTATCTAGGTAAAACGATTAGCCATAGACCCCCAATTACTGGATCTAATTTGTCATGAAAAGTAAGAAATTCCAGACCAACAATAACACGAAAGTGATGACATTGACAACAAAAACAAGTGCAAGGGACTCCTAAAGTGCACCAAAAAATTGTCCTAAGATGAGTCTTGAGTTAGTCTTGAAGTATGCAATCATGAAGATGGAGGTCATGAACGTAGAGGATGAAGAGGAGTTCAACATAGGGACCAAGATATCTCTTTTCCTTGTCCATAAGGGAATACTTTTGAGTTTACGTCTTAAAGTTCAGATGAAACCTTTTAGAAACTTGCTCAAGTCCAATTATTTAGTCTTATCCAAAAAGATATTAGACCACATAAAGAAAGATACCAATTAAGGTTTGACTTTCCTTCTTTAAGGTCGCACAAAAGGAATTCACTCTTGGCCACACAACAACAAACAACAACTTTTTGTGAAAGAGCCGCACAAGAGAATAATATAGGAAAATGCTAGGCTGACCACACCGTTATTCTCCATGAATAACGGTGCCTTTTCAACAACATATGATCTTTGAGGGAGATATTAGCAGCCTGCTAGGAAATTTAGAAAGAATCTTGGAAAAGTTTTGGACAATATTCTTATTTCAGATAGACAATAAAACTAACAAAAAAGAACTATACTTGATGATTGTGAACTTTTTTTTCATAGTATACTTGTGATCTAGAAAACACTAATACTTTTCGGGAGCCTTCGTGTCATATCAGACACTCTTATATGTGTTCAACACTCTCCAACACTCTTCGACACTCGGTTAATATGTGTCGAAAAATCCAACACTTGGCCAACTCTCTTGATACTCTCCGACGTCTGAGTCGGGAATTTCGACATGAGAGATCGGAATCCCGACATGTGATTCCGATACGCACGTTTCATGTCGTGTGTCATGTGTCGGTATTAGTGTTACTTAGTTTGTGACAATATTTTCACATATTATTGATATATGGTCATCCATACGTGTATTTCACTAATTTAGTGAGATACCAAAACATTGTCAAACCGGTGAAAATTTTTTTACGCTACAGTGAGTCTTGTTGTGGCATTTGTTGAAAGTAGACATGATATATACTTATCTAGTCAAGATATGTTAAATGGAAATTTGGCTAGCACAATGAAAAAGTTGGGCTATACAAAATTAAAAAAAGGGAAGTGAGGCAAAAAATTTAACCAAACAAAATTTAGTATACTATAAATTTTAGTAATTGTATTCATTTTATTAAATGATGAATATATTTATTTCACGATTTCAAGTGTCAAAAAATGTTATACATAGTGATGTTGTTAATAGAAATCTTAAATTTATTTGTCTTATAATAAAAACGTTTCAACTAGTCTTTTTACATGGAATTTAAAATATTTCATGTTGATAATGCTTTCAATAAAGCTCTTTTCAATTTAATTTAAAGAATCCCACTAGATTTCTCAAGAAACCTGACAAATAAGTTATCCGGTTCCCTTGAAAAATTTTGTGGATGGAGTGCACCGTTACGCTCCAAGGAGTAACAGTGCCATCACCCCATTGTTATTCAAATATATATATTTGAAGAAAGCGGCCGGCGGAGCTCTTTCTTTGAACTCACGGAGGAGCTGTGAACATAGTGGATTTTGTATTGTGAGTCATACATCTAAATAGAGTCAATTTTTTTTCGTAAACACTAGGGGTTTAGATATAATCTAAGACTAAGAAATACTTGAATGTGTGAGCAACTGTAAATTTATAATTCTCTAATTTATTAGTAAATTATTTGTAGTTGGCTCTCATTGTGGAGTAAATTTCGACACTTGAACTAAAAAAGAAAAATCTATGGTATTCTTTATTGTTTTTTTTTTTTTTTTGTGATTTCATGTTGACTTAATTGTAAGATCTAATAGCTTCTACATTAATTTTGCAACAAAATGTTTCGAAGTTAATGAAAGAATCATTTGGATTTGATTTGGGGCTTCTTTCTTCTTGTCTGATTATTGTTTGGAAATTTCGTTGTTGCAATTATGTTTACTGAAAGTAGAAATTGAGGAGTGCAATAGGAGGAACAACTTTGGTTTGTGGAGTGTCAAGATGAGTAAATTATTAACAACCCAAAATTTTGCCAAGGCATTGGACGACAGTGCTAAGTTGCTGGAAAAGATGAAAGATGTTAATAAGGATGAGTTGATGGAGAAAGCAAAGAGTATAATCATGTTGAATCTATCAAATTAAAATTTTATAGAAGTGATCAAGGAAAATGATATTGTTGTGTTTTTGGCAAAACTTCAGGCTCTTTATACAACGAAGGGTTTTAATTAATCACCTATACATATTGAAGAGAATATTTTAGTTTCATTATGCTGGAAGGAAATTCCATCGAAGCCCACCTAGATGAGTTTAATAACTCAAGATGGATATGAAAAACATTGGTAAGACTAGTTGATGAAAACATGGCATTATGTTGTTGGCATCCCTACTAGAGTCATGAAAGCACTTTATTGATTCATTGTTACAGGTACATGCTATGGTTACTTTGGAAGAGGTAAAATCTACCTTGTTCTCTAAGGTGTAACAAAGAAAGTTGTGAGATTATGGTATGGCATATGACGTAGTGTAGGGACTAGTGAATCGAGGTAGAGATCAAAGGGGTTTATTAGTAGGGGTAAAATAAGATGGAAGTCATGTTATAAATAATCCACGGGTCAAATGAAGTGCTTTGAGTTTCACAATGAGGGTCATATGAGAAGAGATTGATTGAAATTGAGAAACAAAGATGATAGGCAAAATTCCACAAATAGTGTGGCGAACATAGGTCATTTTGTGTGTGACTACTAGCTTGTTAGGTGATGAATAAGTGCTGGATTTAGGGTGTTATTATGATATGATTTATCAAATTGCAGATGGTGGTGGAGTTTTGATTAGGAATAATGCAACATGCAAAGTTTTGGGAATATGCATAGATTGGATTTGAATGCACAATGGACTAGTACGTACACTGAAAGACATGGGGACATGTTTTGGAGCAAAAAAAGAACCTATTTTTTTGGGAGGGGGACCACATGATAACATTAGGTGTAAGCACATTGAAGGTGAACTACTAAAGATCTTCATGTGCCATGATAATGATGAAAGGGAAGTAAATTCTCTCTATCATGTACTATGAAAAACCATGACAAGAGCTACTACAATTTCATTAGATGAGTTAGACAAACACTTGACTCAGTTATAACATATACGATTGGGGCACATAAGTGAGGCAGATTCGATGATGTTGAGCAAGAGGGCAATGATGAAGGGTTAGAATATAGGAAAGTTGAATTTGTGTAAGCACTACATTTTTGGGAAGTGACACTAGATTAAATTCAACACAACTATTCATTTGATTAAGCAACCGATTGAATGCATTCATTCAAACAATTGGGAAACATCTTCCGTTCCTTCAAAAGGAGATGCTTGATATATGCCAACGTTCCTTAATGACCATCCAAGGAAGGTATGGGTATACTTTGTGAAGTACAAATCTAATGTATTAAATTGATTCAAGAAGTTTAAGGTGGTGATTAAGAAGCAGACAAATAAACAAACCAAATGTCGTAGAATTGATGATGACATGGAGTTTTGTAGTAAAATTTTTATTGAGCTCTACCATAGAGAGGGGGGGGGATATGAGACATTTCACAATGCCTAGAACACCACAGCCAAATGGCATTGCAGAATGGACAAACAAAAGTTTAACTTGAGCAAGTTCAATGCATGTTTTCGCATACAGGTCTAGGCAAGGAATTTTGGGCTATAGTATTGGAACCGTTGCCTTGTTAATCAATCTATATCATTTGCTATCATTTGGAAGATTTTGGATTACAAGTATTCGAATGTTCTATGTATGCTTATGTAGGTGATGGTAAAGCTTGAGCCGATGAAAAAAAAAGTTCATATTTCTAGGTTATGCACGTAGTGTGAAAGTCCATCAATTGTGATGCATTGATCCTAGATCACTCTATTTTCTAGCTAACAAAGATGTGATCTTTGACAAGAAAGCTATGCTTTGATAGAGGAGTCTGGTGAGAAACAAATCAATGGTGAGAGGTTCAAACAAATCATAGTGTTGGTAGTGAGTTGGAGGTTCAAGTTGAGACTATAGAGACCTCGACTGACCGGCCCAACCCCGCTGGTCCCGGTCCGGTTCCTAAGGGGACCGGTTGGTCCTTGTCCTAAAATTCCAGGACCAACACTGTATGGCGGTAGCAATGATTTGCTAGTCAAGTGGTGTGAAGCTCATTTTTTGGTTGAGTGGACTCTACATGATCAAATGCAGGAAAACGCTTTCATAAATGGATGATTACAAGAACTTTCCATCTTACCCAAATCGACCTTATTTAACCCATTTATTTGAATTTGTAGGTTTGCTTTTTTTAAGGAATATAAAAAATAAGCAAAAATTTTGACCCATAACCCATTGGGTTGGTTCCCTTGGTCCCATACCCATTCCATACCCAACTCGGACCAATCCGGACCATGCCACCCCTACCGTTTATTGCATACCTAACCCATACCCCATACCCATTTAACTAAACTTAATTTATTATATATATATATATAGATATATATTTAAAAATTGTATTGCTAAAATAATTTTATACAACACAAATTTAATGGATAATTTTTATAATTTTTAAAATAATTATTTTAAAAATCGAATTTTAATTATTTTTTTATTTTGAAAAATAGATTTTTAATTATTTTTAATTTTTAAATATAACTTTTCTTTTTTCTTTTTTTCTTCTTCTTCTTCTTCTTTGGCTGGCCACCGGCCATGACGACGGCCAGCCACAATGACGGCCGACGGCCGGCCGAGCCGAGCCTCAGCTCGCCGATGACGCCGGCAAGCTCAAGTCTCGCCAGATCGGTGAGGCTCGAGCCTCGCCGGACGTCGGCGAGGCCTCCGCCTCGCCAAATCTGGCGAACTCGAGGCTCGAGCGGGCACCGGATCCGGCGAGCCTCGAGCTCACTCGAGCATCGGCACCCTCACCGAGCTTGAGCTCCGGCGAGCTCGAGGCTCGCCTAGTTGGTCGCCGGCCATTGCCATGCCGATGGAGGAGGAAGAAGAAAGAAAAAAATTAATTATAATTTCGGCTTAAAAAAAATTGTAAAGTTAAAGAGAGAAGAGAGAGATTGTGAGGTTTTGGCTTTGGGTGAAAATAAATGGGTTGATAAATGGGTCTTAAATGGGTGTAGAGCTAACCCATTTAAGACCCATATACTTCACTCTCTTTAATTTTAAAATTCATTATAGGTGCTTTAGAAAATAAGGCTTGACTTATTAATGACCCATTTAAACATAAATGGGTCAATGACCCATTTTAACACCTCTACTTAGAGGCAATGGAGGTTGGGACTACAGATGAGGCTATAGCTCCTAAAATCAATGATACAAAATAAATAGTATACTCAATAGACATTATAGTAGCAAAGAGACAAAGAAGGCAAATCAAGCCATCGATAAGTTATAGTTGCATAGATAATGCTTATGAAAATAAAGATGAAAGAGTAAGAGAAGAGAAATCGAACAACAAAATGTAATCACTATCCACAAAGTTCTGTAAAAAGGAAAATAAAATATATTTTGATGTCCTAAGGCTGAGCTTGAGCCTGATTTTTCTTCCAAGTGGGTGGAAATTGGAAAGCCTTTTTAAATTTGTCAACTCTCAAGAGTTTGCAGAGACTTGATTACGAGTTGGTAAATATGGACGGTGTCGTGGCTTTAATCCTCGGCTTTGGAGGTGCAGGTATGGCTTATATGTGGGAACTTTTGAATAATCTCTCCATTGGTTCTCTAAAATCTTTGTCTATGAGAATTAAATTCTAATTAAAAATCTCTAGTAATTAAATTGGTTGTGCCATCTGAGCAATACACTCTTGCTTTTTGTCGATTTATTCTCCACGTTGCATGTAGAAGCCGCTTGGTATGAATCATCCGGTTCCAAATTCGTCTCGATATCTTTCGCTTACATCGCATCACGGTTTTCAGAGTAAATCGCAATTTGATGGGTGCTCATCATAGTACTCTTGAAACGTGCAGTATGTTACCACTAATTATATTATCATCCATCTCGAATTAGTTGCCATTAACATTGCTCCAAAAGATTTGCATTTTTCAAATTTCAAACGAGAAAATCAGTTGTAAAATGCACTACCACAAAATTTGTCAAATTATTTTAAGTTACATTTGGTTGTCTGAATTTTTAATTGGGATTAGATTGGATATATTCATACATTTTGTTATATTCTATCTATTATTTGGTGAATTATAGTAATAAATTCATATTCATATATATATATCATGTACATTGTCTGGTATAAATGACATATCAATATAAATGAATCAAAAAGTTGCGAAAAAGGAAATGGTAAAAATTTCTCACGAACCTACTTCATTTTTATTCATTTTTTTATTCTTTCCTCTCTTTTTTAATTGTTTTCTTTTTATTTCTTTTTCCCTTCCATCATTCTCTAATAAAATTTTATTAAATAATAAATTTTACTAATATTGCTAAAATACTAAAATACCTAAAATTTGTATTTATTTATTTACATTTATATATTGAATTTATATTATAAGAAAAAAATTAAATCGAGAATATAAATAAAAATAAGATTAAATTATAAATAAATTGTTATTATTTTTTTTGTTATTTTGAATTTATTATATTAGAACTCAAATATTATTTATATCGAAATATAATTTTAACTTTATTAATTTGAGAAGTTTGTTATTTAAGAAAAATAAATTTTTTATTATGAATACTAAGTTGAACCTCAGGTCCATCTCAAGCTCCATAGGCAGAGATGTGTCCAAGGGTATTTAGTGCCAAAGTCATAACGAGCTATATTTTGTGAATTTGATTTTCTTGATTTCTTCCCCAAGATTGTACAAGTCATTTTTATGTCAGTCATTTGTTTTCTTGCCCAAGGACTCCATAAATCTAAAAGTCTAAGTTTGCCACTATCTAATAAGTTATTCGTCAATGGACCATAAACCCATCCTATGTTGTAAACCCCATTGAAAGCCTAATTGAATTCGGATGGTTCGTCAGCCCGATTAAACCAAATCAATTTATCATCTCTTTGCATGCCTTGTACCTCAAAAATGATAATTATCTTTTGAGTCACTTTATTTTTTATAGCAAAAAGTTTAGGCAAAAGAGAGGGATTAATACACCTGTAACAAATTTATCCCAAATTAATTTTTGATTATCGAAAATCCCAAATTAGTATACATGTGACAAATTTACTTAATTTTTTTACTACAAAAAACCTAAAATTGATACGTTTGTAATAAATTTACCTAATATTAGTTTTTGTTAAATTGAAATAATACCATGAAAAACAAAAACTAGTACCAAGTTAAACTCCAAACTAATACACTCATCCATTGTTACATATCATTTAACTCAATCATTTGATGGTAGAATTTAACGAAAATTTATTATAAGTATATTAATTTAGAGTTTTTAGTTGTTAAAAAAATTAGTTTGAGATAAATTTATCACAGTGTATTAATTTAGAATTTTTCATGGCATTAACCCAAAGGAAGATTACTCCTTTTCAAGATAAGGGCATGTTGCTGGCTTACTTTGAGGACATAGACTAAACTTGCATTTCACTTATTAATGGGAGACCATCAGCGGCGAGAATCAAACCTAAGCATGATCAGTACAAAGTGTCCGATCCTTGCCGGCTAAGCCAACTGCCTTCAGCTTGTCTTGAGTTATTTAAATCCCGGGTCGTACGGGTGTTCCAGTTCTTGTCCAAATGCGTTTCGAATGTTGGGGGGGTAGGGCTTGGACCAGCAAAGTCAGATGAAATCTTTTCTTCTGGTCCTTCCCTTCTGGAGATGCGCAGCAACTGAACACCATTCACAGGCGCGGCGTGATCCTCCCATCGCTCTTGGATTTGCAGATGACAACATGCTTGACGTTTGGCACTATTGTCCATGCAACCTTCCTCACCACGCGTGCTATCCCTAGCTAATTTGCTTACGTGGCAAATTGGCTTCTCTAGGATTGCTTTATGGAAAATTAAGCGGGTTATTTCAGAACTCCTATACTCGGTTGTTAATTTCGATTTTATTACATAGGCCATCCAATTTTTAGTCATATTGTACGTGCTCAATTTAATGATGGCATTTTATTCATTCGATGTGTTGGCGAAAAATTAGTGATTTGAAACTTATTTTCCTAAAAATGATCGCATATATCATTTACAAGATAAATAAGGAAAAATATATTTTCATCATCCACAAGAATATTCAACATAAATTATTGTTGATAATGAAAATATTTTTTTTATTAATTGTCTATTTAAACAATACAAGCGATTATTTTAGGAAATCATTTTTTCAAATCATTAATTTTCCATAAAATAAATGTAGCCTAAGTAATTGTTGATTTTAATTTTCTTTATATGATCTTTATTGTGCTGCCTTTGGTTCAAATTATTTTCTATAACAGCATAAATGGTTCCACTAGTCGTAATAATAGTTCAAGCTTTTCGATGTGTCTATACACCATTGTAAGTGTTTAAAACCATTTTATAATACTTGGTTGTTGGACATTAGTCAAAAGTAGCCAGGAAATATGAAATTAGGGTTTGACGAACCATGTTTATTATTACCAATTTTCTTTGTGAGGGTTCAAAACTATCCAAGTAATTTGAAGTTCTTAAATCATACTTTAGTAAACGACTTATCGGATTTGGGTCACATTTAGGTAAAACCCCGGATCCATCTTAAGATCTATGGGCAGAGGCAGGCCCAAGGATATTTAGTGCCAAATGTACTTATAACGAACTGTATTTTGTGAAGTTTCATGTTGATTTTCTTGATTTCTCCCCCAAGATTTTACTAGTCATTTTTATGCACGTTGACCCCTAAGTTTTTTTTTCCTTGCCCAAGGACTTCCTAAATCTAAAAGTCTAATTTTGCGACTGTCCAATAAGTTTATTTGTCAATGGACCTTTTTTGAGTTGAAAACCCCCATTAAAACCCTAATAGAATTAGGATGCGTTGACAGTCTGATTAAACCTAACTATTTTAACATATCTTTGCATGCCTTGTAACTCATAAACCATAATTATCTTTTGAGTCGTTTGTTTTTATTCTGTAACAAAAAGTTCAGGCGGAAGCGAGAATTACTCCATTTCAAGATAAGCGCACGTCGCAGGCCTACCTTAAGCACTTGTGGTGGACTCGCATTTCGCTTATTAATGGGAGACCGCAAGCAAGCGGCGAGAACGGAACTTAAGCATGACCAGTACAAAGTATCCGATCCTTACCAGCTAAGCGAACCCCCGTCCGCTTCTGCCAGAGTTATTTAAATCCCTGGTCATACGAGTGTTCCGGTTCTTGTCCAAAATGCGTTTCACATGTTGAAGGGTATCTGTTGATGGTCTGGTTCGTCTGGACAGCAGGGGCGGTGTCTTTGGTAGCTCGCGGTTCAATCGGCTGTGCAGCAGTGGCGAAAGGCAATAGCTTGGATACCAGACACAGCAGCACGAACGACGATGGGGGTGGCGAGCAGCATCAACAGGGGACGTGGAGCTAGAGGCAGCAGCTCAAAGTCGTCGGATCAGCAACTGATCATCGCAGATTGCAGGCTGCTTAAAGTAGCATCATGGGCGGTGAGGCACAACAATGGCAGAGGCGCAGTGGCAGGTGGCACAAGTCTCGCGCGGCAGGGGAGTCTCACGACTTGGTCGAGAGAGGACCCCCTCCCTCCCTTCTCACGTGTGTCTCTCAATGCGTTCTCAATGTGGCCGTGTATGGAATTGTGTGGCCTTTCCCTGTGTCAGACCATCAAGAGCCTTTTATAGGTCAATGGTAGGATTTCTTCCAAGATGGACACGACTCGCTTTCCTTTTTCTTGTGGATGCATATATTTTCTTTCTTTCCTATTTTCTCTCTGTAAGCACATCCCCTTTACATGAAAATATATCTCCCAAAGCATGACATCGAGTATATACTTCCACATGCAATATTCCCTCTTATTTTTTGATATTTCATCCGAAATCTTTCCTTCCGTTGCAAAATATATCCCTATATTGCATGAATATATGAAAGACTTACCGAATATACCAAATCGCCATTCTTCATAAGTCAATTTTCAATCATCAGAAAATAATGAGTCTAGGCCAATTTCCTCTCTCCGTGGGCTTAGTTCAACTCATCAAGTTAAAGCTTAGAACCATCAATTCAAACCCATTTGTCACCGGTTTGATGCAATAATAATAATAAATAAATAAATGCTCCTAAAACTATATGCTACTCAATTCAATTCTAATTTTTATTTTAGGGGTTAAAAATTAGTCCCTAATTTTTCTATAAAATAAATGGATAATCGGGATGCCAAAATTTAGGTGTCAACAAATTGCTCGTTGAATTTCAAATTTCACCACCTAAATTCTTCACCACACTACTCACAAATAAATGGAGTTATGGAAGCGGCAAATAAGAACATAATGAAGATCTTATCAAAAATAGCTAAGAATTACCATGACTAGCATGATAGATTGCCATATGCATTTATGGCATATCAAACTTTGATTTGTACTTTAATTGGGACAACACCTTTTTCACTAGTATATAACATGGAAGTAATTTTACTAGTGAACTTGGAAGTTTCTTCACTAAGGGTTTTATCACATGAAATTTTTTTTTGGAGCTGATGGGGTTTGCCAGTGATACAAACAGTTGAAAATGGTTTATGAGAAAAGGTTATGAGCCTAATGCCATGGCTAATGCTACCAAATGTGAGTAACGAAGTCACTTAATCGCAAAGTTCAACAGAAACACTTTCTTTGAGATTGATAATCCCGTGCTAAGGAAAGTATTGCCTATCATATGGGACCTACACAGAAAGTTTTACCCCAAATTATGAAGGCCCCTTGTCATCAAGAAAGTCTTACTTGGTGCTCTAATTTTAGTTGAGATGAATGATCGTGAGTTGCCAAAGCCTATAAATGTTGATACAATCAAAAAGTATTCTTCATGAATGAAATCAAAGGCGTTAGAGCCATTCTTCGTGCAATGCAAGTTACTTTAGGGCGTTTACATCATGCATCCATACATGCATCCTATATACGCACGTGTGTTCATCTTTTGCAAGTATCAAGTAACTTTGACCAAGAAGTGGCAAACACAAGATTCAAGTGAAATCATTCCCTACCCACTTTTGGGTCACTCCGTTTCTAATATGAGTCCGTCTTTGACGGGTTTTGCCGACCTTCAGGAAGCCCAATGATTTGTCAACATGAGCTCAAACAGAGTGTAATTTGATATCAATTCCAGATTACCTTCTTTAATTTAGACAATCGAGCATCCCAGGCCAACCCAATCAACCTGAGCCAACCCGGGTCGTCCGGCCCATTGAGGGATTCAGGCCAACTGGTTGAACAGCACAGCACCTCAAGCATGCTCTGCCTTCTCCATTCAAGTTTCAAGAATTACAAAAGGCCACTCTTTTTAATTATCAAATTGCCCTTGCCATTGTTAAGCCTAATCTCCACCGTTCATTCTCATCTCATCATGGCCGCAAGCACCTCTTTTTAGCCATAGCTGCGAACGACTTCTTTCAAGTTTCCATAATTGCGTCAATTCGATTGAAAGAAGATGATTAACAATTTTATCTGCACCTCCTTTTGCTGAGGAAGAAAATGAACGGTGGAAACAAAGAAGAAGATGAAACTTCACGGAAAATGCTCTAACTAATTGTTTTTCTTCCTTATCTTTTCTATTTTAATTTTTTATGTTAATTTTGGTTGGTGCTACATGTCTTTAAAAAGTAATAAATAGAGCCATGTCAACATTTTCCGTTAACCAAATGGGATGAAATCAATTGAAGGACTTTATAATTTGATGCTCTAACTACTTTCTTTTTTCTTTTTTCTTTTTTCTTTTTCTTTCTCCTTATCCATCGGTCCTCTACTTCCTTGCATGCCATCCCCATCTGCTTCGTTTGGCGATTGATCCTCAGCCGGTTTGCAGGGGGCGAGCACAAGCCTCATCACTCAAGGCTCATTGCCAAAGGCCACGATCTCATCGACCTCAGGCAAGCTCAAGCCTCACCCCCCAAGGCTGCGAGCTCACCCAATTTGGTGAGGCTCGAGGCTTGGCGCCAAAGGTTGTGACCTCACCGACCTCAGGCATGCTCGAGCCTCACCGTGGAAGGCCAAGAGCTTGCTTGATCTAGTGAGGCTCGAGGCTTGCCGATCTCGGGCAAGCTTGAGCGTAACTAGCAAAAGTTGTGAGCTCGCCCAATCTGGTGAGCCCCGGAGCTCACTAGCCATCATTGTGGCCGGCAATGAGTTGAGAAGAAGCAAAAAGAAAGAGAATTTTTTTTTTTAAAATAAAATAAAATAAAAGAACAAGAAAGAAAAATTAAAATAAAAATTTGACTTAAAAAAGAATTAAACTTCGATTTTTTAAAAATATATTTTTATTAAAACAATTGTTTCGTTAATCAAGCACCTAAGTCTAAGCTTTGGTAGATTCGGAAAACATTTTATGGTTCTTTAAAGGGGAAATTATTTTCTTGAAATTTAAGCTTTGGTAGGAAAACATTTTCTGTTGACTCATTTTTCTAAACAAATCAAATGCCAAAAGAATGAGGAAATCATTTTTTCGTAAAATAAACGCATGGTAAATTGCACTTTGATACAAGTTTTAGCACTTTTGGTAGGATTTACTATTACACGAAACAAAATTCCCTTTGTGGCAAATCAAATCTCGGAATTTGGCCTCACTTGTACGCATTGTTAATTAAGTTTGTACTTGGATCATGTCCATACTTATAACAATTTAATCAGCAACGGACGAAAATATAGTAAAAGCAAATCATTGTCGTACACTCAAATTACGGCAACAATCTCTCTTTCGTGAAAGGACAAATTTGGACTGGTGGACACAGTTACATGGAATCTCGACTTTTCTGGTGCAAACTTGAGCGCTGCGGAGTGGAAAACTTTTCTGCCTTGGACTGACCAGCGGTTGAAGCCGCCAAGTGCCGTGCGTACTTTGGATGCATGCTCGCAATCATTGATTGCTGACTGAAGGCAAGTGTTCGATTCCAACTTTTCCCCTACATTCCACCTCAACCTCGATCTATTTTATCATTTTGTTTCAGAATTAGAGAAGAGCATCTTTCTCTGAAAGCAAACGTCTCCCAAATTAATCATTCTCATCGATTTGCAGAGAGTTTCCGGACAAAGGTTAATGTAACCTCATGAAATCAGTCAAGCCCATGAATGCTTGAATTTGTGCAAGAATTGGAAGCGTGTGTGTCTTCTCTCACTAGCTCCTTCACCTTATGGCTAAATTTCTAGACATATTTGGATGTCATGAATACGTTTTCGTGTGTTGACATATAAATTTTAGCCCTGAAATTGTTTGTATCATTTTTCAAAAAATGGACTTTTTTTCTGTAAAAAGTAAAATTTTCATTTTATTAAAGATCTAGTTCTTGCAATTTAGATTACTTCGAAATTTAGAATAGTTTCTAAAATGGAATTAGTTTCTTGGAATTTATTTTTCCCAAAAATAATGTGTGTGTGTGTATTATATATACATGGTAAAATGGAAAAGATAAGAGGTATGGTCCGCATTGAAAAGGAAGGAACGCGCGTGGTTGACCCGAAGAAAACATGGGACCCATGAGGTGATGTTTTGAGCGTGATTGTGGAGAGAACAAAAAGATAAAAGAGTTCTTTACCAAAAAAAAAAAAAAAAAGATAAAAGAGTAAAAGAGAGGGAGAAGCGTCGGCGAGCCCGAACCTTATGTGGGACAAAAGCAAATAAAAATGGTGGGCTGAGGGGAAAAGAAAAGAAAAATAAAAGATCACGTGTGGCCATGTGAAAAAGAAGGGCTAATTCGCTAAAAAAATTCTTAAATTTTAGGTGTAGTCCCAAATATGTCATAAACTTTTTTTTTTTTTGTCTAAGAAAAACCCTTAATTTTAGGTCTAGTCTCAAATTTATCCCAAATTTTGTCTAAAAAAGAACTCCAAACTTAAGGCCCAATCCAAATTCTACCTCGAACATTTTCTTCTTTTTTTCTTTTTTTTTTTTTTTTTTTTTTTTTTTTGGTAAAGGTAATAATATAGAAGGGAAAGCCAATATACACAAAACAGGCGCCAAGAACTTTCACTCATAATGCAAATAAGCAGAATGAGTGAAAGGGAGCTAGCGTAAAAGAAAGAGCAACAACAAAGAAACTAAAAAACAGCAAAAGCAACAAGCCGAGGCAAACACGACACGGCACAAAAGAGGCAGCAACCGCTCTAACAATTAAGAAGAGCGAATAGAGCTTCCATAAAAAACAAAAGGGTCAAAACCCCATCCTCGTTGAAGCCTTCTATTCTTGGGGGTGTATGGAACTTTGTTGTAGGTGAGCACTTTATCTTTGACAACTTTAATAAGGTGATTCTTCATAGCAGCAACCTCTAGCACTTCGCCCCGAAAGATAATACTGTTTCTTTTCTTCCATATTAAATGGCACAAGGATTCCTTGCTAGAAAGAAATCTCAAGGCCCATCAGATGTTCTCCGGCCAAGGTCTATTGCGCCAAGGAAGATTACATCTCCCCACCCAAAAGAAAGCAAGAGTCGCAGGGACACGACACTCAAAAAAGAGATGATCAATCGAATCCAAATGGCATTGCAAAAGGCACATAATTCATAATTAATTATACCATAAACAAGAGAAAAACTTGAGCAAGTAGGCGATTCCTGGTAATCAGCCAAAGGTTGAATTGAAATCTAGGCGCCATGGCATTGTTCCAAATGAGTTGGGCCCAAGGTAAAGGTCCTTCTTGGTTCTAAGAATTTCCCACACTGAAGCGACCGAGAAAATTCCAGAGGAGGAACCACGCCAAGAGAAGCGGTCGGGAGACCGAGAGGGGGACAGAAGGATGAAATCCCACCCCTCAAGAAGAGACCTGAGCACTTGACTCGCCGGTGAAAGAAATTCAGCAACCGTCGTCTGCATAGAAAGGCCCAAACTCGCAATGAGCGATTCAGGCAAGAAAAGGTGAAGAGGGCCTTTTTATATGCCAATTGTCATACCACAGAGATACTAACCGACCATCCCCCACTTCCCAAAAAAAGGAAAGTCCGAATTCCCCTCTTAACTAAGAATTTTCTTCCATGCCCAGGAATAGACAATAGGGGTGGAAGAGACCCAAAAAAATTTTTTCCTCTTTAAGAAGTTTGAATGAATCCAATGACACCAAAGGGACTCTTTATTTATAAATAAAATCCAGATATACTTGAGAATGGCGGCTTTGTTGCACTCCTGTAACTTGTGTAAGCCTAGACCACCCTCCTCCTTGGGAACACAAACATCCTCTCAAGATGCCTTAGCTCTACCTCTGCCAAGGGAGGAGCCCTTCTAGATAAACTGCCTCAGGATGCACTCAATGTGGTCCAACACCAAATATGGAAGAGTAAAAATACTAGCCCAAAAGGCTTGAATTGAATGAAGAACTGACCTTATCAACTGGAGTCTTCCAGCAAATGATAGAAACCGGTGGATCCACGAGTGTATCCTAAACATGATCCTATCAATCAAGGAGATACAATCCGTTTTCCCAAGCCTTGAAGAAATAATAGGCACATCTAGGTAGCGTACTGGTAGTTCCCCTTCCTTGAAGCCAAAAGCCAAGATGATGTTTCTACGCAAGGAATGAGACCCCCTTGCAAGAAAAACCTCATTCTTGTTCTTGTTCGAAAGCAAACCACTCCAAGATGAGAAGATGTCTAGACCTCTCTTAAGTAAAGTTACTGACGCCCAATTTGCTTGACAAAAGAGAAAGACATTGTTGACAAAGAAAAGATGAGAAAGATTCATGGCTTTACACCTCCAAAAGTACTTGAAGTCCTCCTAGGCAGTACGAGAATACAAAATCCCGAAGAAAACCTCCATCACAAGGGTAAAGAGATAAGGGGACATAGGGTCTCTTTGTCAAATTCCCCATCCACCCGAGAAGAAGCCATGAAGTTCACCATTAATGGAAAAAGAATATTTTAGGGTGCGAATACAAACCATAATGAGCTTGATCAACCAAATCGGAAACCCAAAAGCTGATAGAGTGATCTCCAAAAAATCCCAGTCCAAAGTGTCATAAGCCTTTTGGAAATCCACCTTGATAGCACACTTTGGCAAATACGAGTCACGATGGAAACCTGCAAATAACTCTTGGGTAAGAGGATGTTATCTCTAATCCTCCTGCCCTTGACAAAGGCATTCTAAGAAGAACTTATGAGTTCATTTAGAATAGCCACTATATGATTGGCGAGAATCTTGGTAATGACTTTGTAGATGGTTAGCAACAAGCTATGGGCCTAAAATCAGAAACATCACAGGCGTTTTGGAACCTTAGGCACCAAAGTTAATATCGTATTGTTGACCTCCTTTAGAAGATGACCCGTGGAAAAGAAATCCCTCATAGCATCCAGGACCAATGGCCCCACTAGCTCCCAATTGTTCTTATAAAACTCTACTGTAAAACCATCTGGCCTCGGAGCTTTACCACGAGCCATAGAAAACACAGTATCACGAAAATCTGAATCAAGAACCGACCGGGATAGAGAATGAACCTAGTCATCGGAAAGGGGCCTCCAAATGAACTCCTTCAACTCCTGCAATGAAGGTTTTTGAAGGACAGCCCGTGGCGACAGGAGGTTTGAGAAGAAAGAGACAAAAACCAAAGGCACCAAGACTGGATCCACGACCAAAGAACCGGAGGGATCTTTAACCGAAAGGATGCGATTTCTAAGATGTCTTCTACTAACCGAGTGATGAAAAAACTTTGTATTACGGTCACCTTCCTTGAGCCATCTCACTCTGGATTTCTATCTAAAAAAACGATTCCTCATGAGAACGCAAGTCGACATAGGCACGGCACTGGACCTTCTCCAAATCAACAAGGGTAGAATTATCTGGATCTTGTTGAAGACCAAGCTGGGTAATACAAAGCGCTTTCCTAGCCTCATCTGTCCTAACCAAAATGTCTAAGAATGCCTCTCTATTGAGTCGTTTGAGACGGCCCTTCAAATCCTTCAACTTACAAACAAGCTTGAACATAGTTCGCCTAGGCTTGCTGAACAACATAATTAAAGTTTGGATGCTTCATCCAAAAATCAAAGAATTTGAAAGGCTTCATTCTAGAGATCGGGTTGACAACTCTAACAACCATAGGGGAATGGTTTGAGATTCTTAGATTCAAAAAGGAAGCCTTAAAGAAAGAGAAATCAATATTCCACTTGGTATTAACCAGTACTTGATCAATCTTCCTCATTTTCCTACCTTCACCAAAATAAGTGGACCAAGTAAATCGAAGACCGACATACCTTAAGTCCTCCAACTCAGTTCGAGCAAGGCATTGGCTGAATTCATCAAAATAGGATATCCAAGTAGTGGAACTCCCACTTCAACTCAATCCGACAACTCTTTGATAGCATTGAAGTCACTAGTGACCAACAAGGCGAATCCTACACCAAGAGGCTCATTCGGACAAGGTCCTCCCAAAGGGGCCAACAACGAGCAAAAGAGTGCTCACCATAAATAACCGAGACACAACAAGACAAACTAGAAATGAGAATCTTCAAATGCCCATGAATAGCCTAAGCATTAATAACCGAAGCTTCAAAGCTGACAAACTCCGGATTCCAACCAAACCCAGATTCTACCCCGAGGGACAAACTCATAATTTGCAATCCAACTCTAGCCCAACAAGAAGTTAGAGGAAATGGAATCAAAAAGAGACTCGGGAACTTTTTCTCGAGAAGACCAACAAAATAAAGATTGTTGGAAGAAATGAATCTCCTAACTTCAGCACGCCTAATGGGGTTAACCATGCCCCTAATATTCCAAAAGCCTATATACATAGATACAGCGAGGAGCAGAATTACCTCTTCTTCGAGGACTTACATCGACTAAAAACTAGAGCAAGTGCCGAAAGGGGAGGATCGGGGAGCAACTTTTGTAATTTATCTTGCATAGTATTTGGGTCTTCAAGAGAAGTCCGCACTTTCGGAGATGGAGGACCTATAGATAATAGATCATCATCATTCGAGCAGAAGGTGGGTTCCTCAATATCCTTAGCGGAGCTAGACTACAAAGCCGAAGATGAAGGAGAAAGATCCAACGCTCCTTTTGACGAAGAGCGACAATCGCCGAGCTTAGAGGTAGATTTAGAAGAGACTTGAGTCTTCTCAATATGGTCTCCGAGAATAGCTTTAGGGGTAGAATCCTTGAGCTTCAAAGACTGACCGCCATCCTCAGGAGGTGCCAGCCTAAACGATGCCGCTTCCTTTGCAGCAGAGGCTTTCTTCTTCCTTCCTTTAGCTTGCTTCCAGCCTAGATCTACCTCTGTGGAAGGAGCAGCACCAACAACAACAAGGGTTGGCAGCAACCATTGATTTACCTCTTTCATCACCAGCAGCAGGAGTTTCGGTCACAGGAGGGGGAGCCGTAGATGAAGGAGGGGTGGACCACTAGAGCCCTTCTCGGGTGGATGATCCACCACATCAACAACCGAACCCTGATCTTCCACACACATCGTCGGAGCAAAGGCCTGTGACACTCCCTGAGCATCAAGCGCAGCAACAACAAATTGTTGAGAGCTCAAAACAGGGGACCAAAAGGACCAAGTGAGCATTTATGGCCAAAAATACCACACCTTGGACATATCGGAGGCATCCATTCATACTCAACACCCACAATACAAGATTTACCTCTATGAACCACTTCTACCGATTCACAAGTTGGTTGCTTGGCAGTAATTTCCACACAAACCTTAGAAAAGGCCAGCATCTTCATTTGTTCCATGCGCCGGTCTACATAAAGTAGTTTCCCAAGAGCACTGGCAACCTTACCAATCACTTGAGAAGACCAGAAAGCAAGGGCGAGGTTCCTCAGCCTCACCCAAATTGGAACCATCAAATGAGTATCATTTTTAAGTTCCAGGGTCGGTTTCCATTGTTGCAACACTAATGGCACCTTTGCCACCATGATAGGACCCCCTTCAAGGATCTTCCTACGAAACTTTGCATTCAAAACATGAAAAAAGCAAAAGCCCTAGCCATTGGACATTACCTCAGCCAAGTTCGGGCCCCATGTATTTTTAAAGGCCGTCTCGGTGATTTTAAATGGTAGTCTTCGCCCAATGAAGTACCCAACCAAGCATTCCTTCAACTTGGGGTCAACCGCTTCAAGATCATCATCGGAAAGCTCAATAATCGGCTTGTCATTCACATAAGACGGAGGAGAGTATTCAAGATCATATCCTTTTGTAGCAACCTTTGCCACCGCGACCCAAGAACGAGCGTTTGGGTTTTTAGAGAGATTCCTCTGTTGTGGAAGATTCGAGTTGGACCTTACATGATCCTACCACGTAGCCCTAAGGTCCATGGGAGGGCCGAGCCAAATGTTCCTCATCTCCAGCTACATTTGGGTAAGCACGTTCCACATCCTCCTTGAAGGGAACCCCTTGGGTCAAATGACCAATAGCAAAAGGGGAAGGGCTATGGGTGCTAGGGCCTTCCCTAGCATTATGGGCCGTAGTCACCAGCGAAGACATCGCTACAGAACAACACGGCAACAAAGCCGATTGGAGCAACCCTAACCGAAAATAAAGAAGAGGCCCATAAATAAAATACGTACGAGGGCTACTCTTTAAGGGTGCAAGAAGACGGTAGGAGGAAGAATTTTCCTTCAAAAGGCAACCCCAACCACTGGTCAACACCCTGAGAACAATAGCCCGAGAAACATAGAAAAAACCCTAAATGAGCTCCTCCAGCGCGGCTCAAAGAAGAATCAAACCAAGGTAAACAATTGGGGGTTTTGGAGGGGGGTAGAAGGCGCTCCTATCCTCCAAAAAACAGCCCCAACAATCAGCCACAACAACCGGAATCAGCCGAACACTAGAAGAGAGAAACAGTGTCTGGTTTGCCCAAGGAGAGAGAGCTCTTTCACAATTATGCCCCGAACTTTTTCTTTGTCTTAGAAAAAACCACAAATCTCCAAACTTTAAGTCTAATCCCAAATCTACCCCAATTTTATTTGTCAAAAAGAATGGTTTTATTATGAATATAACTTTTCATGTTACTTGCTAGTGTGTATTTATTATCGACGTTGGAATGCCACTTAAGTTGGGACTTGAACAAGGGGTAGATTTGAGAATAAATTAAACCTTGGTGATTTTGTTTAGACAAAATAAAATTTGGGGTAAATTTGGGACTGAACACAAAGTTTATGGTTTTTTTCAACAAAAAAAAAAAAGTTCACGCATATTTGGGACTAGATCTAATGTTTAGAGTTTTTTCTAAGATAAAAGAAAAATCAGAATAAATTTGGAACTTGATCTAAAGTTTGGATTTTTTTTAAAGAAATTGGCCCCAAAAGAATGAAAATGAAGTATGTGACAAACATAAGACAACAAAGGGCACAGACAATAACTATTAAGCCATAAATTGGGAACTCTCGTTGGAGTAGGGAGATATGCCATATATTGTCAATTTTTGTGGCTAAAGTGAAGAGATTGGCACAGTCAGGAGAAGATCATAAAGGCTATGTTCAGTGTAATTCTCCAGTGAACTCGTTATCATTGAGAAGTCGCTCCGTTAGATTGCCGTGGAGCTGCCCACCAAAGTTGCTAATAGTGTTGTTCATTCGCCTCGCTCCATTAGATTGCCGTGGAGCTGTCCACCAAAGTTGATGGCATTGCTGTTCATTCGCCTAGCTCCGTTAGATTGTCGTGGAGCTGCCTACCAAAGTTGCTGGCATTGCCGTTCACTCGCCCCCAAATGGTTGTGCCATCCCCGCTCCGCTCAGGGATCCTTCTCAGCAGCTCTCTCTTCTTTAAGCGGAAGCCGAACACCACTAGACCACATAATTTTTTAAGTTCCCTTTGCACCTTGAGGCCTACCACCAAGGGAACAATCTCATTCTATTGACAAGTCTATGTTTGATTGATGAAAATGAAACATGAGTCTACCTTCCTTCGATGTTTTTCTATGGTTGCTTTGAAGCCACGGTTAAATACCTTTGTCCTTATCGTGGCTAAAAGCTTATGTGGTCTTGCCCTTGTTTCCTTCGCTAGGTATTCATATTCATCCCTTTGTACGCAATAGATTAGTATTTGCTGACCTCGGTATCTATCCAGAACCACGTACCTCACTTTTCATACTGTTAAATACATTGTTTAGTCATCAATACCAGTGGTCGGTTAGCTTTGTTTGTGTGCTGTTCTAGTCAGATGAGGGCATATATTAGCGTAAGAGTGTATCATGTTTTCCATTGTGTTGACTCTTCACCAAATCAACGTTGTAATAGTTCTCATGAGACATCTAAATTATCTCTTGTTCTCTTTCTTAATTAGGTGTGTAAGGGAGATTTTACTTGAGGTTGAAAGCGACAATTTCAATGAAGAGCAAGTTGGGTAGTGTGAACACATCTAAGCCTAATGATTGTATGAAATCTAAGCAATTAATGAGAGAGGTGACTCATCTAGCTTAGGTGTCCTCTAAAAGAGTAAGCTATAATGACACCTAACCTAAAACTTAGAGAGCAAGTATCCATTTCATCATTACAAGACTTGGGTGATCCAATAAGAGAATGAACAAGTGTAACCTTAGCAATTAGGCTTGTTACATCTTTCTCTTTAGCCTTGCCATCTTAGCAACCTAGGCTTGTCACCCAAAAAAATCCTATTAGTCTCTTTGGAAGGGTAATGATGAGAGATTTGCCTATAAATAGAGGCATTCCTCCCATTACCACATGACACCACTCCATTTTTCCCTCACTTACTCTCTCTTTTTCTCTCACGCCCTCTCAGCATTGCCCTATCTCTCTCTCTCTCTTAGCCTTGCTCGGCCACCACCTCATTGGACAATCCTCTATAGGTAAAATCACCTATAGTTTATCAAGGTTCATCGAAGGTAAATAGAATCTCTAACTCTTGACTAAGACAATAGCCTATGTTGTCGAGTTTAGTGGTGTGCTCACCCATGTAAATCGTGTGTATGGTTTTATTTTGTATGGTTTTCATACTTGCATGCTTGAGTACATTCATGCCCTGGGATGAGGTCGAGATTCGCTCAACTTGGAATCGATGTCAAGTCGCACTGCCCTATGCCGTGAGACCTTAACCAATATTGATGCGTGTCAATTTCAAGTCTTACTTTGTGTGGAGATTGGCCTAGGCATACGACTCAAGCCATGAACCAAGAGTCGAGCCGGGCATATTATATAGTATGATGTTAAGAGCCATGGCACACTCACTTGAATGAGCACGCCTTCGGGCTATCTATGAGTTTACTAAGAAGAAAAGTAAAAATTGGTTGTGTGATGCACTTTATGATGCACTTAAAGAGGAAAATGCGTCCGTCACCACATAGTGTTGGTGACGATGCCTCGCTCATTGAACGAGATGCCCTGGTTGAGTTAGGATGCCTTGATTTGAGCCTGGATGCCTTAGGTAAACTAGCCCTAGGATACCTTGGTTAAGCTCGGATGCCTTGATGAGCTAGCACCAGGATACCTCGGTTGAGTTGGGATGCCCTGGTTGAGTCAGGAAGCCCAGCAAGAAATGGAAGCCTCGGTTGAGCCAATAGGGCCTAGTCGAGTTAGGACGACGGTAAATGAATTTGCATGATTGCGGGTTATGCACAAGTATGATATTTCGAAATATTCTTGATAAGCCAAAGGTAAGTATGCATTGAAGCATGTTGTGATAGACATCTACATATGGTCAGGGTAGTAATAGGTTTGTTATTGATATGTTGTTGACATTGTATTGTGAATGTTGTACCTATTGGATTTTGATGATAACATGTCCTCCTATTAGAGAATTAGGAGTTTTACTTACTATGTTCAGAATTCACCCTACTGTTTTTCAGATTTGTAGGTATAGAGGAGTTGTAATCTCGATAGAGGAGTTAAGGTTTACCTAGGCCTTTGTTAGCATAAAGCATGCAATGATTGTAAATATAATGGCCAGTGACAAATATAACTTATGTAATTATGTGTTTGCAAGTGGTTGTTTTCCTAGCTACTTCTTGTTGTCCAATGTTGTATGTACGCTTCCGCATGTGTTTAAATCGAAGATTAAAAAGAAATGGGACGACGATGTGCCTAGGACGTCACGAAATATAACCCTTGTAGCTTGAGACCTTGAGGATGGAGTCGGGTTGTGACATTCTCCACGTATGACACCATGTGTCTATTTTCTGGAAACTTAGCACATGGGTCGAATCAAGTTCATAATTCCTTAGCATCAACAAGTGAAAGACGCCATGCACTAGAGCAAGTCTAAGTGGCAACATGAGGTGACAAGCCAAAGTCTCAATTCGCTCCAAAATCTCAAAGGGCCCAACATACATTAGGCTTAGCGTCCCTTTCTTGCCAAAACGCAAAGTTCCTTGCATCGTTGACATCTTGAGGAAAACATACTCACCTACTTGAAACTTCAAATGCCTATTCTGTTTATCTGCATAGCTCTTCTAACGGCTCTAGGTGATCTTAAGCCTTTCTTGAATGATTTTAATGGTGGCCGCTAACTATTGAACTAACTTAGGACCCATAATCTTGCACTCTCCAACTTCGTCTCAACAGATAGGTATTCCACAGGCCCTACCATACAACGCTTCAAATGATGCCATATTAATGCTTTGCTAGTAGCCATTGTTCTAAGCGAACTCAATCAGATGAAGCTATTGCTCCCAACTTCCTTTGAAATCTTACACGCAAGCTCGCAGCATATCTTCAAGCATTTGGATAGTCCTTTCAGACTAGTCATCCATTTGCAAATGATAGGCCATGTGCTATACTACAGTTTTGTTCCCAAGACAGTTTGTAAATTTTTCCAAAAAGTTGCCATAAAATTTGGGTCTCAATTTGACATGATCGTTACTAGCATTCCATGAAGATGAACTATGTGTCACACGTACAACTCAACGTATTTTTCCAAGGCAAAGTCCTTTCATATGACGATGAAACACACAAACTTTGTCAACCTATCAACCACAACCCAGATAATATTGTTACCTTGCTGACTCCTCGGCAATCCCATCACGAAATCCATCGTAACATGTTCTCATTTCCACTTGAGATTATTCAGGGGCTACAGAAGTCTGCCAAGCTTATAATGCCATGCCTTCCCTTATTACCATGTTAAATACTTCACGACATGCTTGGCGATATCCGCTTCATGCCATTCCACCAATAGTAATGGCATAGATTATGATACATCTTTGTGTTGCCCGGGTGAATACTATAATTGCTACGTTGAGCTTTCAACAAACTTTCTTCTTTAAGCTTCGTATCTTTAGGCACGCATAATCGTCCACGAAACTTCAGTATTCCGTCCTCTGTTATTTGAAAATCAACTTTCCTCTTTTCTACATCTTTGTAGAATCTTTTGGATTTCAGGATCCATTAATTAAAGCATCTTAATCTTTGCTTGCACTTTGTAACATCCCAAATTTTCAATTTTGTTTTCAATTAAATTGATCGGGCATTTCATCGACGCGCCTAAAGGGCTGTTCTCAAAACTAATCACTCTTGAGATAACTAGACTATCTGGGAAAGCCATTAAGAAATTTAAATGCATTAAACTTGAGAATTCAACCAGGAATCGACTACTTGACCGTGCTCATTTTTAGAGGTCATTAAAATCGATTAGAAATTAGAAACAGGTCGGTTCAACTAAGATGTGTGGCTAAACGTGGGTGATTCCACTAAATTACAAAATTCTCGTCGGTCGGTACTAGATTGATTTTTCTGTCATTTTGGTACCCCGTGTTCATAATTGAAACCTTGAGATTTTCATGATAACCGAGAGTCACCAATGTGTTGAATGGGTTCATTTTGGTTCGAAGAAAATCGACCACGAGTCATTTGCATCAAAAATTTCTGAAATCTACCCAGTAGCCTAGTTCATACTAAAATCATGCCAGATTGAAATTAACCGCGAATTTGAATCTGATTTCAGAAATTGAAAGTTCTGTCATATCACAAGTCATTTTAGGAACGTCGACTCAATCTCCGAAGATTTTTCTGCAAACCGAGACTTTTTGAGAAAAAGTCAAGATAGGGTCGTTTTTGTCCAAAAAATTCAGGGGACTATTTTTTGTCGTAAAGTTGGGAAGCAAGTGAGTTCTAGTGGTGAGGAAAAATGCTAATTTTATCGACAATATGTTAGTTGAATTTATAGGAGCTAAATTGAGTGAATTTGAGGAGGAATTGATTGGAATTTGAACCAACCCCACCCCCATCACCCATAACATTTGGACTGCTTCATGCTTCTAGAAGGGGTCTTTTGGGCTAGGAATTGAGCTAGCAAACCAGTTGGGCTTAAGGACCGGTCAATGGGGGAACATGAAGATAAGAGGAGACCAAAAGAGGTCCCACCAGCACAAACCTGTCTCATCTCCCTTTCCCTTGCCCCCGTCGACCCCTTCTCCCCTGTTGCTCGACATCTCAGTAGCCTAGAGAAGCTGCCGGAGCAGCCAGCAGCCCAAGCGAAGCCGTCGTACGTCGCTGTTCGCCATCGCACGCCCCAACCGCACCGCTCGCTCACCTCGCCTACTCGCACCTCCAGCCTTGCCGTCTTGCCCAGCCCGCGCTGCCAGCCGCTTGCCAGGACACCGTGGGTCACCATCGAAGTCCCTGCCGTCACCATGAGTCGCCATCTCCGCTTGTTCAAGCTGCTACAACCCTACTGCCTCACCTGGTCCGCTTCCTGCTCGATCGACCAACCGATCCAGCTCCCTTCGGCTCAGCACAGAACCAAAACCCTCGAGCCTCTTTAGCCACTGTTGGCCCGTTTTCGGGACATTCCTGACCCCGAAAGTCGGTCCCCCTTTGAAGTTTCTCGTCCCTCGTCGCATCCCTGTCAATTTGATCCAAGCAGATCAATTAACAAGTGAGTGTAACTCACTAATCCTCGCTTAGTAGGTTAATGACGTCTAAGGGTTGTTTAGTTTAGACTAAGATTAGTTTAGTGGATAATTAGAACGGTTTAGTGAATTAGTTAATTACCGAGGCATGTTAGGTGGTTAGTTTTGTGTAATTAGCGAGTAAATAGGTTCTAGTATTTATTTAACGAGTCTCGAAATTTTTCCAAGCCCGTTCCGGCATATAATTAGGCTTTACGGGCCAAAGTTGCTATTTTCTACATTTAATAATTATTTCCGAAAATTAAACCAGGATAACCGGTGACCGGAATTTTATGATGATAGTAGTGGTGTGATCCGTTTATTTAATTGAGCTATAATTTGTGCAGATTTTGTGTGAATTGTATTTTTGGAATTTATTCCTAAATTTATTTATTTTCAGTAATTAATTGGAAAATAACCGAGTGTCGGTTTATAGCACCAAAAATGGATTTGTGGACAAAATTGGTGGGATTTTCTTGTGGCAGAAAATTGTATTTTGGCTAAGGCCGACTATGTACCCACACACGAGTATTTTTATCGAGAATGATAAAAATGATGATCGATTAGATGATCAATATTGATAATTTGCGGCAGCTTCTAGGGATCTATAGTATTATATTGATAAATTGCGGCAGCTTCTGGTGAGCTATAGTATACTATATGAGTATAATTGTGACAGCTTCTGGTGAGCTATAGTATACTATATTAATAAATTGCGGTAGCTTCTAGTGAGCTATAGTATATTATATTGATAATTTGCGGCAGCTTCTGGTGAGCTATAGTATACTATATGAGTATAATTTGAGGCAACTTCTGGCGAGCTATACTACCTATTATCGACTTATAATAAGCAGTCCTAGGTATGATCGAACTTGTAGGTAGTATTGATTGAGATAACCGAGGAATGGTCTTGATGATATGTAATCGACCAAGTCGATTTATCGATAGTTTGATCTATCTTGATGTGTTGAAGTGATTGATTGAAAATGTCAAATTATACTGATTTGCAGGAAGGAACAAAGGCAAAGGTAAGACCTCCGACTCATGTTTGTGCTTAGGCAGCCTTATAGCGTATTTTCTTCCTAATCAGGTCTTAAGAGGGTAGAACTCAATGAGACGTCGTCTCACCCCGTTGTGGGATAACATTTCAAGTCCATATATGGTAGCTCCTGAGTTTTTTGGACAACCTAAAAGTGTTATAGAGCAGACATCTTATATTTCGATGAATTAGGGCCCTAGGGGTTGGAACTATGAGCTGGTAAGGTCCATAGTCTGGGTCAATACAGGTCTCACCCAAAAGGTGCCTCATTGATACAGATTGTGGTACCGCCAGGCTCAAGATGGCCAGAGAAAGGGTCTTATTCCGGAATTTGAGATTCCCTGTATGCTTTAGAGGTTGTTTTTGGGAAGGGCATAGTTGATCCTCCTCAAGGCTCTATCATAGATGCGGTGGACCTTGCCCTGGAAGTTCCAGAGTTCCCGGTGCAGTCTGCTGAAGGCTTCAGTTAGAGTGTAGAGGAGGGTGAAATCAAAGATGACGGGGAGGATGAGGACCCGTAGAGTTGTGAAACCCCACCCCTGTTTGTAGACTTCGCTTTCTAAGTGGCTTGTGTAGGACCTGACTTGGGTAGCTCGTATTGTAATATATACATTCGGGCTCGTGATGTATATAAGTGTGGTTATTGTTTCAATTCGAAAAATTTTATGGCCCTACTTTTCTATCACATTGTATCATTGTCTAGGAATTATTTATCTACTTTTGCATGCGTATTAAAATGAATGGGTCGGCGATGCGTCCTGGGACGTCGCTTTTAATCCACCAAGGAGGGATGGGCACGTGCTCGGAGGATCGGGGCGTGACACACTTCTTGTTCAATTTTGAGGGTAGCCATGAGACTTGAAAGGTGGCTTACCTCAAACTTGAAATCCGAATCTCGAACTCTTTCGAGCATAATCCACTCTTGAACCATCATTTGCGCAATTGACAACTTTCGACTCAATACATCCGCGACCTTGTTAGCCTTTCTAGGATGATACAGGATATTGCAATTGTAATCAATGAGAAGTTCCATCTAGTAACCTTGTCTTATGTTCAGCTCCTTCTAAGAGAACAAATACTTTAAACTTTAATGGTCCGTAAAAATCTGAAACATTTCTCCTCACAAATAATGCCTCCAAATTTTCAAGGCAAAGATAATCGCTATCAATTTCAAGTCATGCGTTAGATAATTTAACTCATGAGGTCATAGTTGACGGGATGCGTACACAACAACTCTCTCATGTCATATCATTTTCATGCAACCTAATTCTTTGTACAATGCATCATTGTAAATCCGGTACCCTTCAGGACCAGACAAAATCGTCAAAACAGGTGCGGTAGTCAGCTTATGCTTAAGCTCTTGGACTATGCCTCATCCATCCAAACTTTTCATCCTTCTTTAGCAATCAACTCAAAGGTATGGCTATCGCAAAGAATCTTTCCACAAACTGTCTATAATAACTTGCTAATCCCAAGAAACTTCAAACCTCGGTCACTGTTGTTGGTCTCGATCAATTCATAACTATCTCAATCTTGGTCAAGTCCATAGAAAAATCCCTTCACCTAAAATCATGTGACCTAAGAAGGCCACACGAGTCAACCAAAACTCACACTTACTAAACTTGATGTACATCTTATCTTTTCACAAGGTTTGAAGTACTATCCTCAAGTTTTGTTCATGCTCCTCTAGACTCTTCGAGTACAACAAGGTGTCGTCAATGATCATGATCACGAACTAATCCAGGTACTCTTTGAACACTCGATCCAACAAGTCCATGAAAGCAGCTAGGGCATTAGTTAATCCAAATGGCATTATCGTGAACTCATAGTGACTTTAGCGAGTACAAAATATTGTTTTTGGTATATTTTCCTTCTTAATTCTCAATTGATGGTAACTCGTCCTCAAGTCAATCTTGGAAAATACTGAAGCTCCCTATAACTAATTAAGCAAGTTGTCTATCCTTAGCAACAGATACTTTTTCCTAATCATCATTTGATTAAGTTGTCAATAGTCGATGCAAAGACGTAGCAAACTATCTTTCTTCCTTACGAACAAAACTGGCACTCCTCAAGGTGATGCACTAGGACAAATAAATCATTTGTCTAATAACTCTTGCATCTGCACCTTTAGCTCCTTTAACCCTGACAATGCCATACGATGAGGAGCCTTAGAAATTGGCTCCATCCCAAGGGCCAACTCAATCACAAACTCTATTTTTCTTTCTAGCAGGCAACTCCTCAGGAAAGACATCCGAAAATTCTCACACTATGACAATGTTTTCCATCCTTGGCTCCACAACTAGCGTAACCACCATGGTCACCAGATAACCTTGGCAACCCACATCCAACAACCGGGTTGCCTCAAGCAACGAAATTAAAGTGATCAAGGGTTCTCCTTGATTGCCCACAAACTCAAAACTACCATCCGTTAATGGTGTCAAACCCCGACCTATTCTAGGCTTGTGACAACATGCACCATCTCTTTTTTTTTTTAGGTCATTTGATTACAAAGTCCTAAGAAGCGTCGCCAACCCATTCGTCACATCAATTAAATGCAAAAGTGAAAGCATAAACAATTCACCCAACCAACAATAGGGATAGTTTTAAAACACGCTTATATATACATATACACTAGAAAGTCATCATATAATACAAGCCATATATATACATTAGTTAAACACACTAGCTTAAGCCTAAATTGCTTCGCCACATCCAATCATTCCAAAAGCAGGGCCATGACCTTCACTAAAAAGGGGATTCGGAGTAAACCTAGCACTTCTAGTACTATGAAGGTGCTTCCAAAAAGTGATACTAATCCCACTATCTCCTAACTTGCTAGGGGCTCCATAATCTAGGGTTTAGGCTCAACGATCATATCAGGGTTGAGCTTAGGGTCAGACACCTCCCCATTAAGAACATCCACATCCATGACATCCCAACTAATGCCTCCTCGTAATCCTCCGACACCCAATAGACCATCAAAGCCATGAATGGGCCCAGGGCTCTCATCCCCTATCCAAAAGTACCAAGCCACAAAAGAATAAGCCACTAGTTAAGGAGTCCCTCATCAACCTAGATGGTCGTGACGTAACGTGTGTAACATATATCGATCCCCTCGATAGGATATTTGGTCACCTCCTAGCTATGTTCTACGGGGAGTTTGAATCGGGTATAACAAAAAGGCTCAACCATTCTTAGGGCCTATAAACATTCAACAAATAACACTGAGATAAACTTAATGAGCAAACTTCCTGGACCTCACATTGGGAAGCTGTTCACCTCATAAATGTTGGAGAAATCGTTCTAGAAGATTTTGAAGCAGACAAAACGTTTCTATCAGTCTAGTCTGGATATTTGCAGATTGTCTGAAGACTTTCTGATCACCAGACTCAGTACCCCAGACTCAGTACTCAAGACTCAGAACTCAAGACTCAAGAATCAAGACTCAAGACTTAAGACTCAAAATTATTCTCATTGACAAGTCTATCGATTCGGTGTCGAAGGAAATCCAAATCAAGAAAATGATTTAGGATTTCATCCTCCGGAGAAGATCTTTTGGCTTGATAAATATAACGGATTCTTTGATTTGTATCTAGATCAATTGAAGATCCGATGATCGACGAAGTATTCTTGGAAGGTTCTATTCATGGAAACCTAGATCCTGATTGTATGGGCGAACAGATTGATGGGCTATCGTCGATTCCTTTAATAGCTCGAATGATCTTCTTGATTGATTCCGTCCAACGGGTAGATTGGAGGAATTCTTTTGGTAAGTGCCAACGGGTATGATGGCATAAAGGAGTATAAAAGGAAGACGTTCTAGTTGTTTTAGTAGTGTGATCGATAGAGAAATTCCAAAGTCTGAAGCACCTTGATTATTAGTCGATATAGTCTGAACGAAATTATATACACAGAGAGTGTCTATACTTGGTGATACCTTGAGTGAGTGTGGTAGTTCATCTACACCTGAAATCAAGGAAGATCAACGCCGTAACATCTCTTTGTTCATAGTGGAATCCAGCCGGGGTCGGTGCGAGAAGAGTGGACGTAGGCTTGAATCAAGCCGAACCACTATAAACCGCGTGTTTAATTCTCTCTTTCATTCACCGAGTCTTACAATTGATTGTTATTTGTTGCAATTCCTTAACCGTCTAAGTATTGTGCGTCTATCAAGAAAAATCGTTTATATACCTATTCACCCCCCTCTAGGTACTAGCACTAGCAATATCAATTGGTATCAGAGCCCGTGTTCTTACTTTTTTTTGAAGTGTTTTACTTCAGAGTAAAAGATCCATGGCTAGTATGCTGGCACCAGGGCTGATGGAAGGGCAAAGCAATACCAGACCTCCCTACTTTGATGGAAATGATTACAACATCTGGAAGAACAAGATGAAAGCCTTTCTACGGTCAAAGGATCCTCTGGAATGGGACGTTGTGGAAAAAGGGATCACTCCTACCGCCGCATCGCCTCTCGAAAGAGGAAAAGAAACAATTGAGACCAAAGTGGAATGACTCGAAGAAATAAGTAAGAGACAAGCACTCGATGCAAAAGCAATTTACTATTTATATTGTGCTTTGTCACCAACGAATATAACAGAATATCTTCTTGTGTTACAAAAAAAAGAAGTATGGGACAGATTACACATCACCTATGAAGGAACGACGAGTGAAGGAGACCAAATCAACATTCTCCTTGGTCAATATGAATCCTTCAAAATGAAACCAGGAGAACCTATAACTCGACATGTTTAGTCGTTTTACGAGATATTGTCAATGGTCTTGAGAACCAAGGACAAAAATCTCCGATCCCATGAAAGTGAACAAGCTCTTGCGTGGGCTCTCTAAGGATTGGAATCATATAAAGACTTCAATTAGAGAGACGCAAAGAATTATGCCACTATCTGTCGATGAGCTGATTGGAACTCTTCGCCTTATGAAGTGGAACGAATTAATGAAGACGAAGATCCAAGAGGTAAGAAATCCATTACATTAAAATCAAATGATGATTCGATGATGCGGATTCTCAAGATGATTTGGACGATGAGGAGCTTGCTCTTATGATAAGAAGATTCAGAAAACTGAATAGGAAAGGAAGAAGGTTCAACTCCAAGAAACAAAGTTTTCAAAGATAGCAATCCAAGTCTCGTGATGATGAGGAACCGAACAAAGATGTAGTTTGTTTCGAATGCAAGAAAAAGGGACACATAAGACCCAACCTGTCCTCTTCAAGAAGAAGAAAGGAAAAGCTGAAAAGTTTCGAAAAGCACTCAAAGCCGAAACTTGGAGTGATACTGAGTGTGAAGAAAGTGATGATGAATATGCCAATCTGTGTCTAATGGCACAATCAGACTCAAACTCGGATTCGGATCGAGACTCGGACGTGAATTTGAGGTAAGTGATTTTAAAATTCCTGTCAAAGTCTCTAAATATATTGATGAACTCGTGTTTTAGTCTTAAGACTTCTCTCAAAAGAGTTTCCGAACTAAAAAAGGAAAACTTAGCTTTAAAACAAAAAGAAAACATTTTAGAAGAAAGAATCAAAAGTTTAGACTTGAATGTTTCGACTCTTAAAGAAAAAGAAGATAATCTCTTAAAAGAAAATACTTTTCTAAAAACTGACTTATCAAATATTTCAAGGAAATTTTCTATAGGATCTGAAAACTTGAAAAAGTTCTTTCAGGTTTCAAAGACCTTATTTCAATAAGTCTGGTCTAGGTATGACAGCGAAAACACTTCCCTTGATTGATTTTCCTAAAGTAAAAGAAAGAATTAAGAAAAGACCATCGAAAGAGGCTTACAAAAATCATTTCAAGAAAGTTTTTGTAAAATCTGTAGGTCGAAATGCTCTAAGATGTTCAAAGTGTAACAAAGAAGGATCACTTTGAAAAAGAGTGTCCTATGATTTGGAAGCCTCGTTAAGAAAGCATGGCCTTATAATGTTTATTCTACTAATACCAAAGGACCCAAGAAAATTTGGGTACCAAAGAAAGTTTGAGACTCTCTTTTGAATGCGGGTCTCCGTCAAGAAAAAGGTAAAATGGTATCTTGACAGCGGATGTTCAAGACACATGACAGAGACTCAAATTGCTTCATAAAGCTTATTCAAGTGAATGGAGGAAAAGTTTCATTTGGAGGAAACAAAAAAGGAAATATTGTGGGATTTGGAACTCAAAATTGGAAATCTCACAATAAACAATGTTTCTCTAGTAGAATGACTCAATTACAATCTTCTCAAAGATTAGTCAACTATGTGATACCGGATTCAAGATTTTCTTCCAAGAAGGAACATGTTCGGAATCGCAAAAGACTCTACTCGCTTTCAAAGGTCGAAGACATGGAAATATCTACCTCCTAGACGTAAAACCGAATGAATCGCATTGCTTTATCTCAATTCAAGACGAAGCAAGCTTATGGCATAGAAAGCTCGGCCATGTCAACATGAAGCAATTGGCCAAAATCTCATCAAAACATCTTGTTCGAGGACTACCAAAATTATCATATCAAAAGACCAATCCATGCACTCCATGCATTCTGGGAAAACAGGTAAGAAATTCATTCAAACCAATAAATCATGTCTCTACTAATCATGTACTACAGCTGCTGCATATGGATCTCTTCGGACCAACAAGAACCCAGAGTATTGGACGTAAGAAATATTGCCTAGTAATTGTAGATAATTACTCCCGTTTTACTTGGGTATATTTTCTTGCAAGTAAGTCAGAAACATTCTCGTATTTTGAAAATTTTGCTAAAAAGATTCAAAATGAAATTGGATGTGTTATATCAAGTATAAGAACAGATCATGGAGGTGAATTTGAAAATCAAAATTTTACAAAATTTTGTGATGATTCTGATTTAAACATGTATTCTCCTCTCCATATACTCCTCAAAAAATGGAGTTGTGGAAAGGAAGAATCGATCTCTTCAAGAAATGGCTAGAACTCTATTAATTGAAAGTAAAATTTCTTCATGATTTTGGGCCGAAGTCGTTTCAACAGCATGCTATATAATCAATAGAGTCTTTCTAAGACCTATTCGAGAAAACCCCTTATGAATTATTCAAAGGAAAGAAGCCTATTGTTTCATACTTTCATGTTTTCGGATGCAAATGTTTTATATTGAAAAATGCAAAAGATCAAGTTGGTAAGTTTGAAGAAAGATCGATGAAGGCATCTTCCTTGGATATTCTTCATCAAGCAAAGCCTACGAGTCTATAATAAGAAGAGCCGATCCTGTGGAGGAGTCAATGAATGTCAAATTCCAAGACTCTACGCAAGATGAATCCATTAGACTCGATGAAGAGTCCGAACCTCGCTCCAGACCCTCAAAAGATTACAACTCAAGAAGCTTCTCGGACTGAAGATCGATCAAGCTACTCAAGAAGACTCGAGATAAAGAAAGAGATCTTCAACCAGCTTAAATCAACCAAGAATCGGAAGCATAAATCCAGTCATCCTAAAGATCTCATTATCGGAGAAATTAATGAAGGAATTCGCACTGCATCCAAAAGGCGTGAAGAGTCTAGTGCTTTGTAGCTCTTATTTCTGAAATTGAACCAAAAAGCATAGAAAAAGCTTTATCTGATGAAAGCTGGATTGAAGCCATGCAAGAAGAGCTCGATGGCAGTTCAACATTAATGACGTGCCGGGATCGACATCTAAACCAAAAGGTAAAACTCGTTATCGGAACCAAATGGGTGTTCGAAACAAGATGAATGAAAAGGAAAAGTCGTACGAAACAAAGCAAGACTCGTGGCAAAAGGATATACGCAAGAAGAATGAATAGACTATGATGAGACTTACGCTCCTATGGCAAGGTTAGAAGCTATTCGTCTATTACTTGCGTTTGCTTGTTATAAAAATTTCAGGTTATTCCAAATGGACGTCAAAAGAGCTTTCCTAAATGGATTTATCCATGAGGAAGTTTACTTGGAACAACCTCCGGGTTTGAAGACCCAAAGAAGCCGACTCGCCTTCGGGCCGAAAAAGGCTCTGTATGGTTTAAAGCAGGCACCTCGAGCTTGGTACGACAGACTAAGTAAGTTCTTATTAAAGAATGGTTTTGCCAAAGGTAAAGTTGATACTACTTTATTTATTAAAAAGGAAAACAAAAGTTTTTTACTTGTTCAAATATATGTGGATGATATCATATTTGGATCCCCTAATGAAAGTCTCAGGCAAGAAATTTTCAAAGTCTATGCAGGATGAATTTGAAATGAGTATGATGGGAGAATTAACATTCTTTCTTGGTCTTCAAGTAAAGCAATTGAAGGAAGGAACTTTCATCTGTCAAGAAAAATATGCTAATGATCTTGTCAAAAGGTTGGGATTGGAAAATTGCAAAAAGACTGATATACCAATGTCAAGTTCGTTGAAAATAGACAAAGATGAAGAAGGGAAGAAAGTTGATCAAAAGCTGTACGAAGCATCATCGGTTCACTTCTTTATCTTACCGCCTCTAGACCTGACATTTTGTTGAGTGTTTGCATCTCGTGCTAGGTTTCAATCGGATCCTAGAGAATCTCATCTCAAGGCTGCAAAACGTGTTATTAAATACGTTGCCTCGTCTTCAAGCATCGGTCTATGGTATCCTAAGGAGGGAGACTTCAATCTTCCGGGATATTCGACGCCGATCCGGCCGGTTGCGAGTCGATAGAAAGAGTACTTCAGAACTTGCCGCGTTACTTGGAAGGGGACGTTGTCTTGGTTCTCAAGGAAACAGAGCACCGTAGCTCTCTCTACAACGAAGCGAGTATGTAGCTCTTGGAAGCCGCTTTGTTCGCAAATTCTATGGATAAAACAACAGCTACAAGACTTTGGGATTGAAGACTCATGCACAGAAATCAGATGTGACAACACCAGCACAATCAATCTCACCAAAAATCCAATCCTTCATTCAAGAGCAAAGCATATAGAGATTCGACATCATTTCATTAGAGATCATATTCAAAATGGAGAAATCTCCATTCAATTTGTTGATTCGAAAAGTCAACTAGCGGATATATTCACAAAGCCTTTGGAGAAAAAATCAATTCGATTTTATCCGTGCAAGACTCAACATTTTGAAGCTTGAAGAGGTTAAAGTCCTAAGAATCTACATTTCTTATCAATCGACTCTAACCCTCGACTCGGACCTTCATTGTATAGACGTAAGTTATTTCTTTATCTCAAAAAGGTACGATCATTCATTCAAATTATAATTGATTGATACCATCTTTAATTTCCGTATATAAAAAAATTGGAAACATGCCTTTTCAAAAAGCGATAATCTCTTTTAAAATGGCAGTTATTATTTTTAAAAGAAAGACGACTTTCACTTTTCTTCGTATCGATTGCTATTTCCTTTTCAAAACCGAGTTATATATACACAGCTTTTCTCTTTTACTCGATTCTCAAAACCCTAAAAGGCATTCTTCTCTCAACCCCGTTTTCTACTTCGTATTCATACTCGAGAAAGTTGTCATTTTTCCTTGGGAAAGCGAGTGAAGAAATCTTTCATTGACAAGAAAAGATGTCTTCTTCGAGAAAGTCGTCAAGGATCGCAAGCAGGGGTCCACAGAGAATGAAGGAGGGACCTACGCACTTCGATCTCACCGAAAAAGATGATTTGTCGGGACAGCAACAGAGTCCTCTTTCTTCTCCACCTCATCACTCACCATCTACCCCACAAGATGCGGGTCATCATCGGGAGGAAGTCATACTAGAGGACGTTGAACTGTGAGAGCTCAAAACCCTCTTTTATTTACAAGCTCTATCGTGCGTTGAAAGCTTCGGTTCTCCTCTCGAATTATATAGATGGTTTCCTTAAAGATAAGAATTATGGGAATGAGTACAAATTTTTGAAGCGAATGGAGGAATTGGGAATTGCTCCCAAAGGAAAGGCTGAAGAGGCACTTGCGAACATTCCAAGTGACCCTCGTGTTGGAGGATCGAATCCCATTGAGGGGAACGAAGATGATAAAATGTTTAGTGATTTTCAACCGAGAATGGGCATTGCTTTGCAAAGGTGAAGGGAAAGAAGATGGAATTGTTTAAATCGAAGGAATAGGAGAACCTGTTCTTCGATCGTTAAAACGAGGGGTGATAAACCCCGGAGTGTTGATTTTGATTTCTGGATGCTGTTAATGTGAACTTAAGAGAAAAGTTCAAACCGCTTCAACTTGAGCAGATTTGCACCGATACCACGAGATAGTTATGCACACTTGATCGCATATTTCTATTCGAATCTCGGTTTTCTAGATGCGAATAGAATATCATTCAGTGTTCGAGATCGGGACTATGTGATAGATGTGGACATGCTAGCGGACATAATTGGTGTTGAACGAGGACGTTATCAACCAATCAAAGTCTCGATTGCTCGTGCTACTCCTGGAGCTTGTCAAAAACGAGAGATACGAAGGGAAAATTACCTACTCGAAGATGAGTGCCATCAATATTGTGCTGCACAAAATTGTGATCAATTGCATCGGGCCAAAGTCTACATCTAAGACTCGATGTATCTAATTCGGAAGCACAATTGATGTATGCAATCAACTCAGGGAAGAAGTTCTCTCTCCCTCATGCTATTCTCTTCCATATGTACAGAGCAATGTCGAAGAACAAGGGACAATTGCCTTACCCAAATCTTGTGACAAAGATCTTCGTGACACATGAATATTGAACCGCCACACACTCTCCGTGTTCGATCGTGCGACAAAATGGTGGTAGGTTTGAATATGTTGACGAAGATGCGTCCGAAAGAACTTAGCAAGGAAATGGCCAAGTTCAAGGTGAAAACTCCACTCTCTTCTCGCATCAAAGAGAAAAGGAAATGAGCCCATTGGTGCTCCATCCAAAAAGAGAAGATCTCTCATCTTGGAGGATGAAGAAGAAAAGGAAGATCTTACTATTCCCGCACCGGTAAGGACTAGACGTTACGTATCTCGATCAACGGAACTTCAAATCGAAGCAAAGAGAAGAAGAAGAGCAGCGAGAAAAGGAGAAAGAAGATGAAGAAGAAGAAGAGCAGAGAGAGAAAAGAGATAGAAGTCAAGAAGAAGAAGAACAGAGAGAGAAAGAAAAAGAAGATGAAGAAGAGGAGAAGAAGAGAAAGAAAAGTCTCGCTGCTGAATCTGAGAGAAGGAAACGAAGAGCATGATCATCACTCCTCCCATCGTGATGTCTTAGAGACAGGGGAGTTGGCGAGCAAGATTTTGATATCTTAGAGACGGGGGAGTTGGGGAGCAAGAAAAATCCTCACCTCATGCTTTGCTCCGTAAGAGGTTCAGGGCTTCTCAATTGCTGAAGAAGAACATGATACATCACCAAATCTGCAAGGTTATACGAAGCGCCATCGTCTCGCATTCACTCCATCCGAGAAAGTAAATGCTAGTATGCGGACAGACAATTCAGCAGATTTTCATCGTATTCTTGATATTCTTCCGAAATGCGGGGCCAAATCTATGCTCGGACTATGAGATTCAAGCGAGCAAGAATGCTGGACAAGCATCTTCATCCCCGAGGACAGAATGAAAGACCTCGCTCTACGGCTTCAAGCCAATGCCAAAGGAGAGGAGGTAGCTCAATTAAGGGAAGACTTGAAGAGGCTCGAAGGAATAGTACGATCCATGGGAGATTTCCGGATCGTGCGCATTCCCAAGCGGACGACTCTTTTCTCACCTTTTTACTGATGACAAAAAGGGGGAGAAGAAATTCCAACCATCTTTTTCAAACAAACCTTGATTTTAAATTTGTTTTTATGATTGTGAGTTTTTAAGTTTTAAGTATGACTTGTGTAAACTTGAGTACGGACTGAATTTGGCTGTGGATTGTGATGCTTGACTGTTGGCATTTATATCAAGTATTGTTATATGGTATTACTCATGAAAGTCTAACCAATTTTCTGTGGATGCGAGTCTGGTTGTTTTATTAATCTTTATGAGATAGCCATATTGCTTGAGAAATGTTTTTGCAGGTCAAGGTTGTTCAAATCTACAGGAAAGTTTTGTCATCATCAAAAAGGGGGAGATTGTTGGAGAAATCGTTCTAGAAGATTTTGAAGCTGACAAAACGTTTCTATCGCCCAGTCGGATATTTGCGGATTGTCCGAAGACTTTCGATCACCGGACTCGCACCCCGGACTCAATACTCAAGACTCGAACTCAAGACTCAAGAATCAAGACTCAAGACTTAAGACTCAAAATTATTCTCATTGACAAATATCTCGATTCAAAGTGTCGAAGGAAATCCAAATCAAGAAAATGATTTAGGATTTCATCCTCTGGAGAAGATCTTTTGGCTGGATAAATATAACGGATTCTTTGATTCGTATCTAGATCAATTGAAGATCCGATGATCGACGAAGTATTCTTGGAAGGTTCTATTCATGGAAACCTAGATCCTGATTGTATGGGCGAACAGATTGATGGGCTATCGTCGATTCCTTTAATAGCTCGAATGATCTTCTTGATTGATTCCGTCCAACGGGTAAATTGGAGGAATTCCTTTGGTAAGTGCCAACGGGTATGATGGCATAAAGGAGTATAAAAGGAAGACGTTCTAGTTGTTTTAGTAGTGTGATCGATAGAGAAATTCCAGAGTCTAAAGCACCTTGATTATTAGTCGATACAGTCTGAGCGAAATTGTATACACAGAGAGTGTCTATACTTGGTGATACCTTGAGTGAGTGTGGTAGTTCATCTACACCTAGAAATCAAGGAAGATCAACGCCGTAACATCTCTTTGTTCATAGTGGAATCCAGCCGATTGGTGTCATCGGTGCGAAGAGTGGACGTAGGCTTGAATTAAGCCGAACCACTATAAACCGCGTGTTTAATTCTCTCTTTCATTCACTGAGTCTTACAATTGATTGTTATTTGTTGCAATTCCTTAACTGTCTAAGTATTGTGCGTCTATCAAGAAAAATCGTTTATATACCTATTCACCCCCCTCTAGGTACTAGCACTAGCAATATCAATAAACACCCTAAACATGCCAGTTATCTATCGAGGGCAAAACATAGCAAGGCTTCTCCTGTTTTACCCTAACTATTCACATGATAGCAAATCTACTTACTCAAGACCATCAATATAAATACAAGGTTCCCATAACACATTCCATACACCTAAGCTAATCATACAAATGCGTAAGGTAGTATAGTCATTCGCCCATGCCATGCAATGATTCGAACCCGATCGCATACAAATCTCATGTACAATCCATACAAATATGTCCAAATTATTACGATTGTTCATGGTTCAAGGCCAACCGAAAAGTCAATAGATATCCGGCATAAATGGGCATCGTCTCACCTCATCAAGCATGGCATCATCCTATGTAAACGCATTAAGACGTGTTAATACCTAATTTTTAGTCAACACGTTGAGAAAGGTAAAAATTGAGATTTGAGAATTTGATCGTGACAAAGCCTGATTCTTAGCCAAAAAATGTGGTCTTTCATTTCTTTCTTTTGCATTGTTCTTTCAAAGCAATTTCTAAGTCATTTTTAAGAAAAATCTGAAAAGTCAAATGGTTGACTATCGGGTTGACTTTCTAATCAACCCTTTAATCGGAAGTTAATCCCAAGTCAAAAATTGACTTTTTACACAAAAAGATGCCATTCAACTTTAATTTTACTTTTCTCAAATTAAATTCTAAAAAAATCAAAGATTTGACCAAAAATCAACTTTTTGGGAAAAGTCAACTAAAGGGTTGACTTTTGGTCAAGCCTTTGATAAAAAAAATTGAAAAAAAATAAAAATTCACATATACATCTTTAAATGTCAATTTGACTTTTGTGTCGAAAATTTCGCAAAATTCAATTAAGATTAGTGTTTTCCGAATTTTTCAATTTTAGGTTCTAAATCGGGCAAAAATCAAATTACTTTGATTATAGTCATGATTAGGTGTAGTTCCTTCTTTGAAATTTGGATTATAGACTATTTTAAATCCATTCGTGCATTCAATTTTGTGAATTGCTGGGTCAAAATACAAATTGACGTTTTGAACCCTAATTAAGGGACCAAAATCAATTCTTCATGATTTGCGAACGAACGATCGTTCTCCACTCATTTTTTTTTAAGATAAGTCCAAATCTAAAACCAATTTTGAGAAATTTACATCAGCACTTCTCGATTTGAGGAGTTTACTTTTTCAAGCATAAGAAAGTTAAATAATAAAGCTTTAATTGACAAATTTTAAGTTAACCCATTTAAGACTATGGTTTAATTTCATAAATCCAGGTGCAATTTTGATATTAAGGCTAAATTCATTTTCGACCAAAGCTTGGACACTTCAATTCAAGGCCAATTTGAATACATTAAGTGATCTTACACATGGGTGATTAATAAAATGGGGGCAATTGCAACAATAATTGAACTCAATTTCAATCAATTTGCAATTTTACCTAATGAATTGTAAAATTGTTCATTTTAGCCCTTTCAACTAAATTCTAGGCACCCATGTGTTTTGGTTCGTTGTCTTTCGTAATGATTGTTCAATGAAGTTAATAAAGACCCCTAGATCACATCTATAAAGTTTAATTGGCTTAATTGAATCGTAATTGGATAATTTCTCCTCGTGTTTGTGCGTGTGCGTGAAAAGGCTGACTTGGGATCACAAATCCTAAAGCCACACGGTGTTTGATCGATCGTAATCAATCAACTCGTGACAAGTGGTATTAGAATGATCGTTCCAAGCGCAATTGCTGATCCTCATGCTGACGTCCCGGTCATGCAAGGCGATGACCGAGAAGATCATGGGCGTCCTGCCGAGAAAGGCACCCAATCGAAGAAGAATCGTGCTATCTCGAGCTCGAGGAATCCAAAGGGTGATTTGGAAAATCGAATAACGGTCCTAAAGGAGACCGTCACAGACGTCCAGGCATTGGTGGACAACCTAAACCAAACCTTCGACGGAGCGGAAGCCGGTAGGAAGGAGTTCTTGGCCGAAGTGCAAGAACTCAAGGCCGGCATGGGAGAGCTCCTTGTCGAGGTGGTGGGATCTCTCCCGCATGAACTGCAGCAACGAGATGAGACCTGGGAGGCTGCGATGGTGGCCATGCATGCGGAGATGGCCGAGATGAAAAGCAAGTTCGCCGAGCTTGAAGCTGCACGCGTGAACAGGCTAATCACCATGCAACCACTTGCCGACATGCCCAAGCCAAGAGAATTTAAGGGCTCATGGGTGGCAAAGGACATGGACAACTTCCTATGATAAATAAAATGATACTTCTAGACCATGGAAGTGACCGACAATGTGATTCAAGTAAACACCGCAGCCATGTATTTAGCTAATGATGCGTTGCTATGGTAGCATTGCTGGTCGGATGATAGGAGTGGCGACCCTATCACGAATGGACGAAGTTCGTGGAGGAATTTCGGAGAACCTACAACCTCGCTTATGCAGAGGAGGAAGCTCGCGGGGAACTCGAGCGCCTAGAATAGAAAGGCGAAGTCTGCAACTACGTGAAACGGTTCTTGGAGCTGCTACTCCAAATCCCATCCACGACCGAGATGGAAGCATTCCATTAGTTCATAAGTGGACTCAAGCCATGGGTCAAGCAAGAGATCAAACAATGCCATGCAACAGATCTCTCAATGGCTACTTCCGAGGCCAAGTCCCTCATGGAATACAAGCCATCATCCTTGGCCAAACCAAACTCTTGTCCGAGTGAAAAGACCAATGGTGGGGGAGATTGAAGCCAGTACAACCGTCTAAGCGGAGGCAAACCACCATCGGTCCCTCTTAGGACTCAACCCGAGTTAAGCCATGGAGAATACCATCACAAGGTACGCACATACAAGTGCTTCTTTTGTGACGGTCCCCATATGGCCCGTGATTGCCCGAAAAGAGGAAAGTTGGCAGCCTTGTGCAAGGAGAATGAACCATGAGAAGAGGCTCGGTTAGGATCGTTGCAAATCCTTGGGTCGATCAAGGCCAAGAAGGCCAAGGAACCTAAATAAATGATATTCGTGGACGTGAAGATCGGTGGTACCACATTGAGTGCGCTCGTGGATATCGGGGCATCCGACCTCTTCATATCCAAAGAGGCCGTGAAGAAGTTGAATCTTCCAGTCGAGACGGGAAAAGCCGATTGGCTTAAAACGGTGAACTTAAGGGAAGTCCCAACTAGCGGCATGGCTAGGGACGTTGAGCTTCACCTCGGTCCATGGACCAGCCAAGAAGACATCGAGGTAATCCCCCTTTACGATTATGATTTCGTGCTTGGTTTAGATTCCTTGATCGGATCAATACAATCATTATGCCCTTCGCAGGTTGTATTTGCATCCTAGATAAGTGGTGCCAATGCATGCTCCCAATCTACCGTGAGTTGGGATGCAATAGGAAGATGCTATCGGCCATGCAGTTGATAAAAGGGTTACGAAAGGGCGATGTGACCTTTTGGGTACTAAGAGAGGTGGCCCAAGTCCTCAACGCCTTCCGAGATGTGATGTCGCCCGAGCTGCTCAAGAAGTTGCCTCCTCGAAGGGAAGTCAATCATCGGATCGAGCCAGTGTCCGATGCTCGACCACCGACCATGGCACCCTACCGCATCACCCCGCTCGAGTTGGAAGAACTAGGAAACAACTCAAAGAGTTGCTCGACGCAAAGTACATTCGGCCATCTAAGGCCCCGTTTGGTGCCCCGATCTTGTTCCAAAAGAAACATGACAAATCCCTCCGCATGTGTATAGACTACCAAGCGTTGAACAAGCTTACCATCAAGAACAAGTACCCAATCCCTCTTATTGCAAACTTGTTCGATCAGCTTGGGAAGCCCAATGGTTCTCCAAGCTTGATCTTCGATCGGGATACTACCAAATTCAGATTGCTTAAGGGGATGAGCTGAAAACCGCATGCGTGACCCACTACGGATCATACAAGTTCCTCATCATGCCTTTTGGCTTGACTAATGCACCGGCTACGTTCTGCACTCTCATGAACAAGGTACTACATCTGTTCCTTGATCGGTACTTTGTAGTTTACCTTGATGATATTATTATCTATAGCCCGACGCTCGAGGAACACGTCAAGCATTTGAGTCTAGTTTTCCGGATCCTTTGAGAAAATGATTTATATGTTAAACGTGAGAAGTGGGCCTTCGCACAAAAAGAAAACCCTTTCCTTGGGCACATTGTTGAGGGCGGTTGAGTGCGGATGGACGCGGCCAAGATCTGTGCCATCGTCAAATGGGAAGCCACCGACCAAGGTGACGGAGTTGAGATTTTTCCTTGGTCTCACGAACTACTATCAGTGTCACACCCCAAACCTCAAGTGCGCGCACATCCCTCGGTGGTCAATAAATTTGCGACATTCCCAGGATGCATCGCCAACCCAATTATTTTATTGCACATGTGGAAGCGAAATAAACAATCCCCAAACAAGAAACAATATGGAATAGAAAAGCAGGACAATCAAATCAAACCAAACGCACTTATATAAACAAGCAGGTCAACCTTACGGGGTTATATACAAAAGTTACGGTCTCAAAAAGAAGTCCCTAGCTAACTCTACCCCGGACCCTATCTACTTGGGCTCTAGGTCTACCACAACACCGTCAGGTGGGTTAGCTACCCCCTTGCCCAAAGCGGCGTTGACCGCAACAGCAAGGACGTCGAAACCCTGCAGAGGACCTTCCTGGACCCCATTAGGCCCATGACGGAACCACGCCCTAAATCGATGAGGTACCAATTGTGGTAGACCCTCATCAACCAAGACAATGGTCACAATGAGCTTATGGAGCCAAGGATTCCTAGGGACAGGGACGTCGGTACTCTACTTGGTATACCCCCGTGGCTGTCCAAAACGAACCGGCCTCATCTCCATTTAAGGACCTGAAAAAGTTGAAACCCACGACAAGGTAAGACAATGTCTCAGGGAGTTCATGCCCTAAACCCCGATTAGGAAGTAAATACGCGTAGAGGTAGGCTAACCACACATCACAGAAGACTCACCTTGCCTCAATTCCTTCCTGCACATTAGTATAATTCATATCACATATAATTGCAATAATTGCACACATCAATTGGAACGTCTCACTTATATCTCAATCAATTACGGGGTCCCAATTATAAGGCCAAATCGTTATGACACATCTCATTCCGTGCCACACAATTTTATCCCATAATCAAGCGCGTTTATCTCAATCATTCACGCGTTACAATTAAAAACTGTCCGCACAGGCATGTTCTACCTAACACACATCGATCTTCCGGCGTAATCGGGCATCGTCTCATCCCTTGAGCACGGCAACGTCTACCTCTAGAAGACATTCCCGAAGGAGCTTTGGCCCAGTCTCTACTGCGATCCAACATCCATTGTTAGGGGCATTCCATATAGGAGTATCGTCCACCCGACACACATCGGGGACGGGTTCTCATAACCATCACACGATCATTCAATCCTGACCAAGAACGTTGTGCTTTGGACTCAAATGCCTCAATTAAGATAATGTGTTTGGCCTATTTTCTTCGTACTAAAAACACTCGGTAACATAATTGTGTGTGGGTACACGGTCAGATCGAACCATAAAAATTGATATCATTCCTTTTAAAATCCCACTATTTGATATAGTACTTAAAAACATTTTTGGTGTAAAACCCAACACCCGGTATTTTCTAATTAAATACCAAAATTTCATAATTTTGAAATAATAACTCAAAATTAACAATCATCACTCAATTGCACAAATTAGCACTCAATTGCATAAACTAATTACACCACGACAATCAACAAGAAATTCCAACTACTGGCTATCCTGGTATAATTTTCGGAAAATATGAAATAATTAAATAAATTACAAAAATTAATTAAATAAATACAAATTAATTCAACAAATACCTAATTAAGCTTCAAACACTAATATAACCACCTAATTAGACCTAGAAAAGTAATGCACTATGCTAATTAAATAGTACAATCTAATTAACCCTTAATTAATCTAATCTAACCACCTAATAAGCCTAATTAATCAACTAAATCACTAATTAATATAAAATATCCACCTAAACCAAGCTTAGTATAATCCAATCCTACCCTAACCATAATTAACCCCCTAAGCAAGGTTTAGCAAATAAACTCACTAAATTAGCGAGCCGGCAAGTTCACGGCGACGGCGACGCAAAGGTGAGCAAAACACGGGCCTATGGCGAATGCCTAACGAGGTCTGGAAGGGCTTGAAAAACGACCCAACAACTCATTGCTAGAGCTCGGCCTTCAATTCTGGTTGCTAGCTAGATAGGGCTGGTTGAGTGGCTTGGCTTGGCTAGAACGAGCCAAGCAGTTGGCGGACGGCAACGGCAAAACTAGGCGGGGCTGGGGATAGGCTAAGGCGGTCAACGAAGAAGCCGGTCAACGACGGGCTTTGGCGAACGCGAGCAGATGCGCAAACAACGGGCGAGGGGCAGTGAGCAAGAGGCGGACGAGCGAACGGGACGGCACGAGAGTTCTGGCGAGCTCAAGCGACAGCAGCTTCTCGGATGGCAAGGAGGGGTGGTCAACGGCTGCAAGGGGTGTGCTGGTTGGCTTCTCTAGCTCTTAGCTTCTAAAACAACAACAATGGAGACCAAAGGAGACAAGGAGGAAGAAAAAGAGCTGCTGCAGCTGGAGGGGGACCACAAAGCCTCACAAGTCTTCACAAATATCCCAAGAACTCAAGTGGCTACCCCCACCACCTTCAACCCTATCCTTTGCCCATTTTCCTTCATCAAACTTCCCCAAGAAGCCACCAAAGGTGGTCCAAATGTTGCACACCGCACATGGCTACGAATTTTGTGCACTCCTCTTCAATTTCAATTCAATTCAACTCCAAATCAATCCAATTCAAGGGCCACAACGCCAAGGTAAATGCCCACATCAAATTCTATAATTTTCCTTGCCAAATGATCTAACTTGAACGCCAAAAATCCACACAAAAATGGCCCTCTTAATTTCCCGGTCCAATTTCGCCAATTCTTGATTTTTCGCCGAAAATCCGACTCGCTGAAAATTCTTCAGAGGATGAGTCGACGTTCCTAAAATAGATCGTGACATGACAAACATTCAATTTTTAAAATTGGGTTCAATTTTGTGATTAATTTCAACCAGATGCAATTTTAGCGTGACCTAACTTACCGGGTAGCTTTTAAGAATTTTTAATGCATTTGACTCATGGTCGATTATTTTCGAGCCATATTGTACATCTTCAACATATTTTCGACTCTCAGTTGTCGTGAAAATCTCGAGATTTTAAATACGAGCACAGGGTACAAAAACGACAGAAAAATCGTTTAGTGCCGTTCGACGAGAATTTTGCAATTAGGTGGAATCACCCACACTTTAATTACATGCCTCTGTCAAAAAAACCTATCTCCGCTCTCTAGTCAATTTTTACGATGCCATATTGACCATTGCAGATTATCACGATCGAGTAATCAATTTCTGGTCGAATTCTCAAGTCTGTTGCATTTAGATTCCTTAACGGCTTCACCTAATAAATTAGTTATCTTGTGAGTGATCAGCTCAGAGAAAAAAACTATAGGCGCATCGATAAAAGGCCCAAAACATTCAATCGAAAACAAATTCAAAATTCAAGCTGTCACAATCGACACTTCATCAGGGGATACTCGAGCCTCACTGTGCCACTTACGGATATGTTGAAGAAAGAAAGGCCGTGGGAATGGACGGATCGGTGCCGAGAGGTGTTCGATCGGTTGAAATAGGCCATGACCGAAGAGCCGGTGCTTATGCTGCCCAACCACACCAAACCCTAGAGGTAGAAACCGATGCTTCTAATTTTGCTATCGGTGGTGTCTTGATGCAAGAGGGGCATCCGGTTGCCTTCAAATCTCAAAAATTCAATGACACTAAGCGATGGTACATGATCCAAGAGAAGGAAATGACCACAGTGGTGCATTGCCTTCGTATGTGGAGGCACTATCTCTTGGATCACGGTTCGTGGTGAGGACTCACAACGTGGCCACGAGCTATTTCCAAACTCAGAAGAAGCTCAACCCAAAACAAGCTCGGTGGCAAGACTTCCTGGCCAAGTTCGATTTTTGTGCTAGAATACAAGCTCAGAAAAGTCCAATTCGGTGGCCGATGCTTTAAGTAGGAAGCTCGAATTGGCCAACATGGTGAGTCGACTCAACTGTCCATGGATCGACCGTATCAAGGAAGGGCTGAAGCACGATCAAACAACCCAAGCCCTCCTTCGATATGCCTAAGAGGGCAAGATGATGCGATTCTAGTGTGAGGACGAGCTCCTCTACACCAAGGGACAGCGACTTTATGTGCTGTTCTACGGAAAACTCCAAAAGGAGGTGATGCACGAATGCCACGACTCCAAATAGGCAAGTCATCCGGGAATCTACCAAACCATGACACTCATCGAGGATCAATATTATTGGTCACACATGCGGGATGACATCGAAGCTTATGTGCGGACATGTCTTGTGTGGCAACAAGACAAGATAGAGCAACGGTCTCCGGTGGGGCTCCTTGAGCCATTGCCTATCCCAAAACGTCCATGGGAGAGCGTCTCCATGGACTTCATAGTGAAATTGCCAAAGACCGAAGGATGTTGGACCCTCATGGTCGTGGTGGATTGATTCTCCAAGTATGCGACATTTGTGCCAGCCACGCAAGATTGCCCAACCGAGGAAGCAACCAATTTTTTTCTCAAGCACGTCGTCAAGTATTGGGGTGTTCCATGCATGATTGTGAGCAATCGCGATCCTCGATTCACCCTACGGTTCTAGACCAAGCTCTTCAAGCCATTGGGGATAAACCTCAACTTCTCCACGAGCATGCATCCCTAAACCAACGGACAAACAGAGCGGGTGAATGCACTCTTGGAAATCTATCTCTAGCACTACATGAGCAACACGCAAGTGAATTGGGCACGGCTGATCGACGTGGCCCAATTTTCCTATAACTTGTAGTGGAGCAAATCCATGAACCAAAGCCCGTTCAAGATCATGACTGGGCAATAGCCGCTCACACCAAGCGCAATCGCTTTGGGATATTGAGGAAGCAGCCCTCCACATATAAGTTCGCCAAGGAATGGGATGAACATGTGGACTTGGCACAAGCATGCCTAAATAGAGCCTCCAAGCGCACAAAGAAGTGGGCCGACAAGAAGTGATGGCACGTGGAATTTCAGGTTGGAGACTCGGTGTTGGCCAAACTGCACCTTGTCCTTCGGTACCGTGACGTGCATAAAGGGCTGATCCGTCACTATGAAGGCCCCTTCCGAGTGTTGCAACGGATCGGGAAGGTGGCATACAAGCTAGACTTGCTAGCCAAGCTCAAGGTGTACCCCATGTTTCCACGTGAGCATGCTGAAGCCTTTCCATGCGAACAAGGACGATCCGAATCCAAGTGAATCACACCGAGTGCCCCTTGGAGCGAAAACCTCCTATGATCGAGATGTTGAATGTATCATGGCGGACCGGATCATACGGAAGAGATATTGTACGCCAAAAAAGGAATACCTCATCCAATGGAAGGGCCTTCCCAAGAGCAAAGTGAGTTGGGAACCGTCCGAGGGCCTATGGCAATTCAAGAAACACATTGAAGCTTTCCATGCCACTGATGCGACAAGGGCATCACCCGATTAGGTGGGAGAGAATGACACAACCCACGGACAAGCATGATCCAAGATCGTCGTGATCCGGCCGTGTCACGCACATGGGCTTTGCTGTGGACAACCCTAATCCATCAGGGATCGATCACTGACCAATCCATGCTCGATCCTTGAACCATGCACGATCCGTTCATGCGCGACACTAGCGAAGCCCGTGCATGACCAGCGACCAACTCATGATCAATGGCCAGCCAGCCCTTAGGCAACTTGCAGTTGTTCACCTACTCCGTGTTAGGTGCCCATGCTGACCTTGATCTTGCTTCTGACATGTGCCCATGGGCTTTTCCAATACCTGTAGCCATTGAGTGGCCTGATATGTAGACTTGACAAGATTCAAACTCAACCATTGGATTAGGGGGATGATCAACGGTCAAGATATGACCCGAACTTGTATAAATAGGGGTCCCTCCCCCACATTGTATTCAGCTAGTTCATAAGTGAAAATAGTTACTCATTTGTGGAGCCAACCTTTGTGTTTGTTGCGTGTGTGTGAAAAGGCTGACTTGGGATCACAAATCCTAAGGCCACACGGTGTTTGATCGATTGTAATCAACCGACCCGTGACATAAGTCTCTAGTTAGTGCAGTTAGACTAGTTACCTTGCACATGCTAGCTAGTTATTTTATTTTACCTCAAACTACTTAGGCATGCTAGATGTTCAATTGACCCAAGTTAAACAAATTGATTGATGACAATTCCTCTCTACTTTTCCATTCACATATTTGGCAGGGTAGCAAACTTGAACCTCAAACCTAGGAATCAAGCATGCTTTATATTGATGAATCTAGTTCGCAAGATTTAAGATGCTAAAGTGTCAACCAGCAAATCACTATTAATAATTGTGCTATGTTTGTGTTTGATTTGCCAAACACAACATTGACCTATATAACTCATTTTAATCGATGGGTTAGTGTTGTCGCCACTTGTTTGTGACCCATTTAGACACAATTAGTTAAAAGATTATTATTTTTATGTTATTCTCTATTAAGATTTTAAACTGATAATGTTTCATTAATTAAAAACTTATCGGTTAATTTGAATTAATTATATTTTTCTTAATGGATTATTGCAATTTATAGATAGATTCTATGACAAAATTAGGGAATTTTCAGTCATCTTCATGTTGGTGAATTGATTTTACGTGAGTTGATTTTGTGTTATGGAGGTCATGTGATTATGTTGACTTATGGACCCTTTATGTAATCGTGCTACAAAGATCATGTCATGTTGACCAATTAACTTTCAGTTCGTGTTCATGTCAAGTAGGTACATACAACTAATTAATCATGTCATGTTCAAGTTATCTATATTGTAGTACACATTTAACATGAAGAGTGGACATGAACTGCACCCCTATTAATTATCAAGCTCTATTATTTGCACATTAATATAAATAAGATTCCATTTGTCCACAAGCCTCGGTTACCCATTGAAAGCCTTTTTAAACTTTCCACAACTTGAGATTGCTAACTCCTCTCATCATTGTAATTGTTGTTGTTATTATTATTATTATTATTATTATTATTATTATTATTATTATTATTATTATTATTATTATTATATTAAAAAATTTCTAATTGGCTATTATTATTATTAAAATAGTTCTCGAACGCAAAAATAGTTGTCGATTATTATGAATCAATACTTGTAGATTTCTATTTATTGGCCACACGTGTTAGATGAACTTTTTGCATATCTAAGGACTACTTTAGGGAGCAAAAAAAAAAAAAAAAGAAGGACTAAACAAAATCAACATAAAATATGGGTAATTACATTTGGGGCGATACAGGATGAGAGAATCTCAATTCGTGTATAACAACATGGTTTATGATCTGAACCCAAATGATCGATGTTAGAACATAACCTGACCCGACCTAATATCGACTAATCCAGCATGATGCATTGCACAACATAATGAATAGTTTTCTACTTAGAATCCATTTAGTTCGGAAAAAATGAATGATTTGGAAAATATATTTCTCTATACTAAAAATATTTCATCATCCAAGAAATGTTTAAACATAAATTATCGTCAATAATAAAAAAAAATCTATTATCTAATTATCTCAAGCGATATAGTCAATTATTTTTAGAAAAATATTTTCTAAATTATTGTGTCATGTTTTTCTTGGGACAGTACAGAAGTAAAAGTTCTACAAACAAATACTTAACATACTGCACGGTATAACGAATTAATTTTAAACTTAAACTCAGCATATTATTGGGTCCAGGATCTCAAAACAAAACAGTACATCAAACAATACAACAACAAAGTTCATCCATAGATGAACCTCTCCAAATGACTGCAATTCCAAAAAAAACTAGTTACAGGAAATTCAAATTTGATGCAAGTTACCACCGTTCCTGTCTGTCGTCGATGATTTGTAACAGCTCATAAATAGCGCGATGAACTCTAGAGGAAGAAAAGAGCAAAGAAATACGAACACCATGTTAGTTGTCGTGAATCAGAAATACTATGAGGTAGTATGAGGATCATCAAGATAAATGAAGGGCAGAAAGATATCAAACTGTGGTTTTTTTTTTTTTTTTTTTTTTTGGGGTCCATGTGAGGATGTTTCTGATCTACAACTTGTGGATGACTATGAGCTTCATTCACATTACCTTCAATCGTCATAAGTTGCTCGTTATTTCCCCTCATCGGGTCGTTGAACCTCGTTCCATTTTCCTCGTTCAGATTACCGGTGGAAGACCTCCGTTGGTGGTTCTTGTACAAATCCTCTTCGCGCATCTGCGAGGCCCCCAGAAAAAGAAGTTAGAGATGGCCCTAATGAGGCGATCTATATTTCAGCGAGTTGAAATTTTGTGCAGGTCGAAGGAGGGTTGTTTCCGTACAATGTGGTTCTGGTACAAGCTTGTGACTTGATTTTGCAGCGACTCGCTCAAAAGCTTCTTCAGCTCTTTCACCAGAGACTGCACGTCATAAACAATGCGTAATCAGTACATCGAACTTACATTGTTTGATTAGATAAAGCCCCAAGTCTACTACCTCGAAGATAAAGTCGGTCGATACATCATGCTCGATAAGAGTTTGAAGTTTCCCACGGATCATGAAAAGCCTGTAATGGAATAACAAAAGAACACTGTTATAAAAGTGACTATTGAATCTGATGCATCTAACAGACCTAATTCTGATTGCGGAGTTCTTTCAAGGATAACGTCAGCAGTTGAGAATTTACGCAATAATCCGTTGCTTGACAATCTTCACTTATATAGCGGCTAATGAGAGGGTGCATGACGTTAACCAATTCTAACGCTTGTTAAAGCACTAGAATGTCATTAAATCTATATGTGACATAATTTGACAGAAGAAAAATAGTTAGAAGTTGGTTGTAGATGATTTTCCAATTCTAATTAGTAGTTGAATTTTAGTCCAACAAAATCCATGGAAGAAACATACTGTCTGGGGCTCTGCTCTTCTGTTATTCTCTTCGCGATCATTGCAATTACATCTTCCCATCCTGTCATTATCGGCTGATCATCTGTCAACATATACCTGCAAGTTGCTTCGGTTAACACAGAGGGCGAAGAAAAGACGCTCCACTGGACATATATCGTAAAGATGGTCTAATGCATCCTAAGAGATTTCGCAAATGTTATCGCCCTTTTTCTTCACCTCTCTTGATAGGTTGCCTCGAATGACCGGATTGCTTGACGTAGATTGTTCTTGGCATTGTCCGCGAATCTCTCCGCCAGTTGGTGCGGCAGGTTTATGCCCTCCTGTTTAGCTATGAACTCCAACACCTCGACAACCTAAAACACATGCAGAAAAACGTAAGTCCTTAGTAGGATGACCATACTGATAACCGCAAAACTCGATGCTTAAGGGCTTCCCTCTCACCTCCTCTTTTGAGGGAGGAGACAACTGGATGACAGTGCAAAGCGTTCTTATCGGTTGGAGCTTCGAGACGTCGGAGCAGCAAAAGAAGATCTTGGTGTGCTTGTATCTTTCCAGGAGCCACCTTAAGTACAGCAGTGCATCTGTTGATAGCCGGTCTGCCTCGTACAAGATCATCGCTGTGGAACAATGGGCGACCAAATATGTCAATGGGAAAATGTCCTTGCTCCTTACGAGATGTTCGATGGTGAAAAGGGGTCGAAACATAGGAAAAAAACCAACCAAAGTACTATACCTCGGCAGATATCATGATTTTTGGGAGCCTTCTTGGAGATTCTGTTATGGTTTTCCTTAATGAGTTCCACAATGACATGTTTCTCATACCCTTTGAGTTCAGAGACACTTACTTCTACGTGCTGAGGTGATTCCCAAAAAACGACTTCAATAGAGGCTTGGGATTCTCCCTGTAACGCAGCAAAAGAATGTCATTGAGCATTGTACAGTTGTTGAATAACAGGAATATGCATAAATAAGCTGGGTTCACAAAGAGGTTTTTCACTTTCTTAGGTGCTTCTAGGTTTTGTGCGCTGCTACGGTGCGTCTAATTCGCAGAAAATTAATGATATGAAAAATATTTTTTTAATATTAATTGCTTATTTTCATCATCAACTAATATGTTTGAGCATAAATTGATATTGATAATCAAAGTATTTTTATTGACTAATTTTTTTAAACGATGCAATGATTGTTAGGAAGAACTTTTTAATTAATTGATTCATGAATGGATGGCCACAAAAAAAAAGTTATATATCATGTAATGAAAACTGTTCTCTGAACAATTTAAGAGGGCTTTGATATTTCACCAAGTTGACAATTTGTTCTGAAAAAATTATGAAAGAATGTTCCCGTCTGGTCACGAACTATTGCCTTCAGTTGGAAAAAAGTGAAATTTTACTCCAATTTCTCTCTGTTGCATTCAAAAAATAACCTTTACTTTTACTTCACACTTCATAATATTTGGACGACATTATAAGAATATATCGTGTGGTCAAAACAATTATTCCTATAAATCAGAATACATGTGATTATTATGATTACTGATTTAATAAGCTTCTTTCTTTTTCAGCTTTTAACTTTCTTCTTTCCTCGTAATTCTTTGTCTTCAAAAGAACTTCAGTCAAGCTCCTTATAAAAAAAAAAAAAAAAAAAGTACCTCAACTTTTCTGCAGATTTAGGGCGTGTTTAGTAACAATTCTATTCTCGGGAGTAGATTCGATCAAAAATGATTTTTTTTTTTTTATTATGTTCCCGGAATTGATTCTAAGCATTTTAAGCCGTTTGGTAACTGTCCAAAATTTCTGATTCTGGAATAGAATTGTGTTTGGTACCGTGCTCATTGATTCTGTTCTAAATTAATTTCTTTTAATTTTTAAATAATTTGTATACGTATTTCCTTTTTTTCTTTTCTTTTTTTTTCTTTTTTCTTTTCTTTTTCTTTTTTTAAATAATTTGTATACGTATTTCCTTTTTTTTTTCTTTTTTTCTTTTTTCTCCTATTCTTCTTCTTCTTCTTTAGGCTGGTCGCCGGTCCAAAGAATCGCCGAGACCGCCGACAAGGGCCGGCGACCTCACCAAAGCGTCGCTGACCCTCGGCGAGGCCGGCCCTCGTTGGCCAAGCCTCGCCGGCAACCAGGCAAGGCTCGCCCAACCCTGCCGAGGCTCGGCCTCGCTAGATTTGGCAAAGCCGAGCCTCGCCAGGTGGCCGAGGCCGACCTCGACAAGGCCGGGCGAGGCCCGCCTGGCCACCGGTAGGGCTGGGCGAGCCTCGTCAAGGCTGGGCGAGGCTCGCCTGGCCAACAGTGGGGCTGGGCATCGGGAGGCTTGCCTAGCCTCGGTAAGGCTAAGCCTCGTCGATGGCCATGCGGGCCTCGCCGGGCCGGGCGAGCCTCGCCGAGGTTGGGCGGGGCTCACCCAGCCTCGGCAAGGCCCGCCTGGCCACTAGCGAGGCCGAGCCTCGTCGGTGGCTGGGCTTGCCTCCAATGAGCTCACCGGACCTCGCCCTAGCCTGGCGAGCTCGCCGGACCGGTTGCCGGCGACCGGCGAACGGCGACGGACAGTGGTAGATGGGGGCGAATGGTGGCGCGCAATTGAAGAAGAAGAATAAAAGAGAAGAATAGTTAAGTTTGATTCTTTTTTTCTGATTCTGGAACAAGAATCATATTTTTTTTTTTTTTTTCTTGATTCTACTCCCAATCTGTTCCCGGGAACAAAAATTTTACCAAACGCGATTCTGTTCCCAAACTGATTCCGGGAACAAAGAATCAGAATTTGGTCCTGTTTGGATGGTTACCAAATAGGGCCTTATTAGATCATAAAGGACAACGGTATTGCTGTTTTTCTTGTACTAGCGAGAAAACAAGTGTGTGTATATTAAAAAATAAAAAGGAATTTTAGATATGTAAGAAAACAACTATGACTTTAGATATAGCATTTTACACTTAAATTAGAATGACGAATAGTTTAACGCTATGCGATTATAACTAAATTACTCTCGTACCCTACAATAGGCGATTGACTTTAATCCTAAAATAGCATGGCAAACCATATTATATTTTCAAGAAAAGTCTGCCTTTAAAAGAAAATGAACTTTTGAGTTTGTTTTATATATAGTGTAGACGTAGCATTTTAAATGGTCTACACTCAATTTTATTTGCTCAATGTGCGAAGCTGAGTTAATTTTGAAATCAGAGTTATGTTTTATTTGAATTTAGTTACTTCATTCATAAAAGTAATGTCCAAGTAATGTTCTACTTGTAAAATTGGTTAGCCTGTGATAAGGTGTAGCGCACGTGTGGTTGTGCATGTGGCATGACCAACTTCTATTACTACTTTAGTTCAAGTAATGTTCTACTTGTAAAATTGGTTATATCTATATTTATACGTGTCATTTTATCACAATTACCTTTTTTTTTTCAGAACAAGTTATTCCATGTCTTGTTATAATAGCAAATATACCAAATTTCTTGCGAAAAAAATAGACACATTCGAAAAGTCAATTAGACATAAGAAGTGAATCCGGTATATTTGATTTTGCCAAAAGTATTGAAGTTTACGCATCAATTCTAAATTGCGAGCAAGTAAAAAATAAAAATCCACTTTAAAAGAGTAATTTTAGATGAACCAATCAGAAAAATCTCCTAAAAAATAAGAGAGTTTTATATGACTTCTTGACTAGAATATTTGCTGTTGTATTTATTCTCACTTGAAAGTATAAGTCAGTTAACTTTTGTAGGGGTATTCAGGGAAGAGAATATTAGACAATATAACTAAAAAATAATAACCCACCTTTTTCATTAAAAAATGGAAAGGTATATTAATAGAGGCCATGTCTATGTCTAAAATAAACTGTAACATATATAATTATTGATGAAATACCGTAGCTTAACCTAATCAAAACAATTATCGAGTATTCCATAAATCTCCCAACTTCAATTTTTTTTTAATAAAAAAAACAAAGATAACTTTTCAGTATTAGCTCCTCTTTGTTCCAGTTTCGCAACCATATAAGCTCATATTTCCCAAAATGAATCAAAGTTTCATAGGTTATTATATCTCTTAGTCCTTTTAAAACCCTAATTTCCCTCTTATCTTTCCTTTGATGTGACAACATGTGCTCTTTTTCTAATATAGTAGAATTGACGAGAAAGAATAGATGAAGCAAACAAGAGTCGGCATCAAAAATAAATCGACGTAATTCTAACTCTCTCACCTTCAAGTCAAAAACCTTAAGCACCTCCCTAGCCTGCAAATGAAGAAGCATAAGCAAGCTTTGATAAGTACATTGTCATGACTTGTGAACTAAATATATCAAATTTACTCTGATTCCACTTAATCTCAAAGAGAAAATTAGATTTACTAAACTTGTCACGTTCATGCACTTCATGACATGGATCAAAAAGGCTAAATGAGAACACAAATAAAGAAAGAGATGAAGTACGAAAATTGCAAGATCGCAAATATTGATAATGATAAATGTAGAATCAGTTGGTAAAGTTTGATATTCTGTAATTAAAATTAAATTATGCACCTGTACTTTCTCAGCACCAAAGACTTCTCGAAGCAATGCCCACATCATCGTTCTCTTTCCCACTCCGGGTGGGCCTTCAAATATGAAATGGCCACAATCTCCATCTTTTGTCTGCAAAAAGACGAATCATTTTTTTTTTCTCCTCCTATTTTCTCGGTTGAAAAAAAATTAAGTACTTATCAAAGAGAAAATCATGAAAAAATGCAAGAAGCATTGAGTTAGATAGAGACAGTATTTCTATTTGACGGTATTTTTCATTGGTTAGTTAAATATCCTTGGACTCGGAGCATTATAATTTCCATCCATCACTTTGAGAAATATCACTATTATTGCACATCATCAATAAGAATTAGAATAATTTAAAATACAAAGCATACTTTGCTATAATCACATTATTAGAATAGGATTGACTTATTATATCAAGTTTACCGCACGACTCTTACCTAAGATATTCCCTTATGACTCACATTTTGAATTCCTAAATCCAAATTCACTTATGGTCATCTTCATTTTTTGTTGAAGTTGCTATATTTTCCAAAAAATTTAATTAACCTTAGATATATTTGATTGATTAATAAAATTAAAGGATAAATATACTGAAAGTTCTAAAGCTTGTCATGAAAATGCAATTGAGTTTTAAGACTTCCAAAAAATACAATTAAGTCTTAAAACTTATCACAAAACATAATTAAATCCTAAAACTTATTAAATTGATGCAATCAAATCTTGAAACTTGTCAAGTTGGTTCAATTAAATCCTAAAACTTGTTAGTGTTTTTCATTTGTCAAGTTGGTTGGAGTTCATGAAAGACTTGATTGTGCCAACTTGAGAATTTTAGGACTTAATTCCACTTGTTGAATGTTTTATGAATTGATTGCACATTTATGATAAGTTTTAAGACTTCATTGTACTTTTTAAAAGTTTTAGGACTTTTAATACATTTATGCCTGAAATTAATTTACCTAACTAGACGACACTGGATAGGAGTATATCAAGTAATTTATAAAATCAATTTTGTAAGTTAGTTTTGATATATCTCGAGTAATTTTGATTGTGTAGAAGACATCTTACCGGGGCCTGAAGCGAGAGTGCCTTGTCCCTATTGCAAATGAAATCTTTCAAGGTCTTAGGCCTGTACTTGGTCGCCCACACAAACTCCTTCTCCACCAGCATGTCATCAGCACCTGCCCTTTTGTCCTTATTGCTCATAACCCCATCGATGTCTTCCAAATTGGGACTTTGATCAGATGCTTCCAACACCTTGTCACCACTCTCCATCCCTTGATAGGGTTTTCCCGTCGCCAAAACATCACCGCCAGCTTCAGCTTTTGGCTCAGACTTGACATTTGAAGACCTTCGCAATGTTTGCTTGGACTTCGATTCTGATACTCTCTCCCTCAATGGCTTCTGGTTGTCATTCACCGCCGCAACGACTCCTCTGTCGCTGCCAAGGCCCTTCGTGACAAGGCCTTTCACGCCCTTCACGCCCATCTCCTTCAGCAGCGTCGTCTTCTTGGTCCTCCTCACGAACGGCTGGCCAGCAGTGGGGCCTGCTCTTCGTTCTTCAACCTCTTGTTGTTCTTGTTGAAGCGGGAGCGCCACTCCTTCATCTTCTTCCCAAAGGACGAGGTGGAGGTTGAGGAGGTGCGCACGGTCGTCGTGTGGCTCTCCCATCCGGGGCTCGAGACCGAGGGTCTCCGGCGCCCTATCGCCAGGGATTGGTCGGTCAGGCCCTTGTAGTAAGGACTACATTTGGAGTTCCGGACGTCAACAACGGCCTGCCTCCGGTTATGCTCCTGGAGGTTCTCCTCAGTTAGGTCGGAGTGCGCCGAAAGCTCGCTCCGGTGGCCCCCAAAGGAGGGAAGGTTGGCGAAGAGCTTCTTGGTCCATGAGGCAGATAGTGGGAATGGCGACGAGTATGTGGATAGCGATGACCGCGGCATTGCATTTGCCGAGTGAGCAGGTGTTTGATGAGAACTATGGAAGAGTGGTGGATGGCGTGGCGAGCATAGGAATGTGGTTATAACCTAGGCAAGGTAAGACAAGCGGCCAGCGATGAGTCCTAGGGCTCTTGCTTTGTTTGGGCGACGGCAACTATGCCAAAACATTCATGACGGTACGACGACGACACGAGTTGAATCTTTGTATGATAATAATAATCAAGGCTGGAGCTTTTGGTCCTACTCTTGCTTCGCTGGATTAGTTTTGACAATTGCCAGCTAAGGAAGGAGCATTCGGGCGATTTTCCGACAAGGAACGAGGGGAAGATCCGAGACATTGTTAAGATTCTTCATTATTATATATGCATTTGCATGTAGACGGGATGGTGGCTTGGATGAATGTCGTGTGTTTTGCTAATAATGTAAGATACGTGTGAATGGGAACTTTGCACGTGGTGTATTTTACTGTGAAAATCCCATTTTTTTTATAATTTGAATAGTTTTCATCAATGGCAATAAATACTTTTATTTGAGATTTTCTGCAATTTAGTGTGTGAATATACCATAAGCCTAAAGAAGGGCAGAGTGTGACTAATGCCATCATATTCTTGAAATTCGTACTACAATTGCCATCAACATATATTTATCTGCATCTATATATGTATAATGGAAGGTATTGCAAATAGAGTGATCTTAGGGTTTTAGTGCTCTCTTTTGCCATTTCACTTAATTGGCAACTATACTTATCTCTCCCATCATAACACTACCTATTTATTACTCATCTCCCTCCTTAATCTATCTTCATTATTTCTCAATTTAAGTTGCGACATCTCTATGTTTCAAAAGTATCTCTATCTTTACTAATGAAGTCATTTTTTGTTAATTTATTTGTTTGATTGCTCCAAATTCTTAATATTAAGTTTATATTGTAATTCTTATATTCCACTAATATGTTCTCTTTTTACTTAATTGGGTAGCATATGATTAAATTATTCAAACAGTCCGTGCAAAATGTGGGTTGAAGTCTATTTAGAGTAAATTTTTTGCCTGTGCTTTTCCTCTCTTTTTTACTGCAGACGTCCCCTACCACCTTGGAGTGATCAGATTATCCCCGTAGGATTTCTGATTATGTCTTACCTTTTTTTCCCTTTTTTTGTCTGGCTTCAATTTCACTAAAAGACAAAACTAGCCTTGTCCTCTCAAACAATTCTTTTTTCACCGTAGCTAATAGCTACTTTTTCTACACCTATTATATTTCAATATTTCCTTCATGTTTGCCTTTTTATGAGAATATTCTTCATTATCCATTGGCATGGGAGTTTAACCTTTTGTTATAATTTGAGCAAGTACAAATAATACAAGGTATGAGTAGTTTTGCCCTTTGGTAAAATTGAAATTAAAAAAAAAAGAAAAAGAAAAACAAGGTAAGAAATAATCGTAAAAGTCATAATTGGGATTCGCAAGTGATATGGTGGTTATTTTAAGGTGATAAGGGATGTTTGCAGTAAATGTAGCGCAAGCTAAATTCTTTTGTAAAAAATAACATATAATACTCTCCCCTTATCAATGTAATGATTGATAAATCAAGCTAACCTTTATTGCGTTAACCTACAGCTGAGATTAGGCATCCAACGAGAGTACAAATGGGGGTCGAGGATCTCTAATCTCGTTAGAACCCCTCGGAACTTTATTTCGTCACAACCATCAAAATCCATCCATATTTTCTGTTAATATGTCGATGCATGATTTAAAAGATCGACTTGCATTTCTTTTTTAATCTTGAATACGTCTCCCGAAAAATTGAAAGTAGGAAATGTTTTTTGCCCCCTGAATTTTCAAATTGCACCCCCTCCAAAGCTGTGGATTAAATCTAATGGAGTTCGAGGTTATGAACATATTCTCTCGTGATGCAGAGTCTTCTTCTACCACCATGGTAGTTTTTTCTTATCTCAAACCCTAATTTTGGTTCGACATGTTGCCTATCTCACCTATACCTCCCGCAATCCCCCCGGTTCTGGAATTCACCTGAATTGGGAATGACTTTCGACAGATTTCCGTCGATTATCTCCTTCTCGTCCACTAAAAACAGTACCCAATTCCCCTGTTTCAGTTTGTTCTAGGGTAGTGTTCACGGACGATGTCGAATACCCTTTTCTTCTCCCCTCTCTTAGAATCAAATGATCAATTCGTCCACACCATTTTCTCCTCCGATTGGGTCGCGACTCATACCCAAATCCGAAGTCTGCATGGCGAAACTGATGATCACAATCTCTTACACCAACAATCCAATCGAGTGCAAGGTCTCTTGAGGGACGAATTCTCTTTCTTATGTGAGTCTGCAAGTTTTTCTGCCCTGGCGTTTTGACCTCATGGAACCCCAAGAACAAGAGGATGACTCAAGACTTGCAACTCTTTGCAACAGAATGGGGCGTCTCTAGTCTCAACAACAAATTGAAGATTGGAACGATGCGCCACCATTGGAAAAAGTTGAAGAATGTAACTAATATTAGTAGGTAAAATCCTATCAAACCCCTCTATAAACTATCAAGCTTTTTAGAATACCTTGAAGCGTGCATGGCGAATTAACAAAGTTGACATTTCCCAATGTGAAGCTAGCATCTATGTAGCAAAATTACAGTCTGAAGAAGAAAAAAAGAGAGTGTTAAAGGGTGGTCCTTGGCTGTTCTCTAGTCACTTAATTATTTTTAAGCCATGGATAAAAAACACACTATAACATTGTTACGATTTCTCTACTTGTGCATTCTGGGTGCAAGTTTTTGGGTTACCACTAGAATAGTGTTCGAATGATATGATTGCAAAAGTTGTGAAACATGTGGGACGTGTGCTTGAGGTTAAGCTTGACAACAAAGATGGCACAACTCTTAGAGCAGGCCGTGCATGGGTTGAGCTAAATCTAAAGGAACCATTAAAAGCATGGTAGTTAATACGAATATCCAAGAAAGCAATATGGCTTGATTTTTGCTATGAACGTTTGCCATATTTCTACTATTCCTGTGATAAAATATGTCACTATGCTATGTATTGCAAGCATATTCCTTTTACTGAGGCGAAATTGGTGGGCAAAGAGAAAAAGGCTTATAACCAGTGGTTACGTGCCAAAGTAAAAGAACACAATCCGTATTAGAAGACCTTTTATGAGAAGCCAGACCAATATGAGGAAGAAGTAATACCAGAGACTCCACCTTCCTCAACCCATCTACAACGACCAACTCTTCCTTTAGTCCAGTCCACTGATACCCCAAATCAGCAGCACTGCCAAACAGGACTAATACAAGGGGAACCATCCACTAGTGCTTTGATCAAGGTACCTGAAAAGATGAAAGAAATTCAGAATGTGCCACACTCCAGTTCCGATCTGTAATAGGACTCCTTAAATGACCAGCAACTCATATCAACCCTATTGTCCAACCATCAAAACAACAACTTCATAAGGACTCTCTGTTGGACGCAAATTGCGCCATCCCAAGATCTACATAACTAGAATATGAACATGCATGATTGAATAGAAAGATTAATGCACCTATTTCAGGATCCATCGAACATAAAGTGGAAGCAGAAAAGGGATTACCCACTCATCAAAGGGATCCACGCATTAAGTCATTCTCCTATATTGCCCTCCATATCACTGGCTCAATAAAGCGGCCCCCTTACGTTTAGCGTTAGGTAAACGCTCCTTAGGTGAGGATACATGTGAGAATTAGGGTTAGAGGAGAGACTTTAGCACTATTTATAGAGTTTCCAGCCATGCCCCCTCAGTACGGGCCAGGCTCAACTCGGCCCACACTAGCCAGTCTCATATTAGACTATTTAAGAAACCTTCTATCTCACCTTAGACCAACCATGTTTTACGGTAATCTTAAAAACAGTAAATTATAATATCAATTAATGTAGTCCACATTAGGAAAACTCTTACATTCTTCCACTTAGACTATATTAATTAAAACTGTACCGTATGTGCGTACATTTGGTCCAGAGATAATTCCTAATAGTCAATCATATCTCATAAAGTCTTAAACACCGAATCATGGCAGTAACTGCACGTATACACACAGAGCCTTCCATAGTCACGAGTGCTCTCAACTTTATTGATATGGATTCAATATGATAGTGTGTCAAATGGATAACATCTCTCATAGAGAGATCCCATTTGTCAGTCACTATCCTCTTACCTTAGGCGTCATAAAAACTTATGCCACTAGAAAATGCTTTATGGTTCCATGAACCCACATATGTTTTGTCCTTACGGTTAACATTTATTTATGTATAACAAGACATATGGACAAGGCTAATAACCGAATGCCCCTAGCCTTCACTCAAGGTTTATATAGTACCTTGAAACTTTATCAATATGTATTCAACATAATAACAACACATTCAAAAATATTTTATTAAATACAAAAGTTGATACATATCAAACCGTTACAAAGTATAACGAACACAGATGAAACATTTATAAGAGTAAAGCCAAAATAGCTCCCATTAAACAACAGCATCTTATGATGCTACTAGGCCCATGCTAATGACATGTCACTCAAAAATACATAGGTGTAGGCATTTAGTTAGTGGATTTATAATCACATCATGTGTGGAAATATGCTATATTATAAGGTCACATTTCTGTACCGTTTCTTTATGGTAAAAAATTTTAACAACCATATATTTAGATCTTTTGAGACTTCTATAGTAAATAAATAATACTACAAATTTGTTATCTCAATACCACCGTATGAGTCTATCCATAAAGTTAAAACAATTAACTTATTCATGAGGTTATGGAGCTTAAAAACCCAAGTAATAGCCTAAAAGAATGTTACTAACACTACTTACATAGTAGAATATCACATAGAACTTTATTTACTGCACTTCTTGCTAACATCAATATATATTCCGTTATTGATTGCATGTCATCAGAACAATCAACAAAGTTTATATCTAAATACCCTACTAACTGCAATAATTGAATATGTATGTAAATTAGCATATAATCTCTTGTCCTCTTTAAGTACCTTAAAACTTTCTTGACAGCAACCCAATGATCACATCCTGGATTTGATCGATATTTGCCTAGAAGTCCCGTCATAAAGACAATATTTAGTCTAGTGCAAATTCGAGCATACATTGTACTTTTAAGTACACTGACACAAGGTATACCATTTAATTAGATTTTCTCAATATATAAATAAGGACAATGTGATAGATTTAGTCCATCACCCTTAACAACAAGAGCAATTCCTGGCTTGCAATAATATATATTGAATATTTCCAATATACAATCAGTAAATGTCCTCCAAGAAAATCTAATATAATATGGCAAAAACAATTCTTACAGACCTCAGTACAAAGGATATAAGATGTCTCAAGGTCACAACTTATAAGAAAAATATCATGTACATAGAGTATAAGAAAAACAAATTTCCTCCCACTGAACTTGCAGTATATTGAATTACTTTGTTTCCAATTGAACAAAATAACAACACTATGAAACTTTAATAATAATGTTTGGAAACTTGCTTAAAAAACTATGAATAAAACTTTTCAATTTACACACAAGTTTACTTGAATCTGCTGCAAAATCCTCCAGTTATACTATATAGGTTTTGTATCTATTTAACGTAACTCCAAATCAAAAAGAGCTATTAATGCCACGTTTACTCGAAAGAATATGTAAATAAATAATTATTTCTTCACTATAAACTATCCACCCCTCTTTTAGAGTAAAAACTTTATCATCTTTTATGGCATCTAATCACATACTTGATTGAGAATAAGAAACGACATTTATAAATATGCCACTACATCAACCATATAGTGGATATTGTACTCATGCTCTCACAAATAAACTATATAATTTAATGGAATAACTAATCGTCTTTCCCTAACAAATCTCCTAAGTAAAGGTACCACCACTTGAGAGGTTTGAAAAAAATTCATCATAAACTATATCAAGAATAGTACCTTAAACCTCAACAAGTTTAGTCTATGGTATAAGAGATTCAATAATTGTCTGTACCACAATATCTATATAGGCAAAGACAAAAACATAGTGATTTTCCATCGTACTATTATCCTTAATAGTCTGAGAACAACTATCCTCTACAATTACGTTGAATTGTAGAAACTTTACAATATGTTATTCTATAATACTTGTACCTTCTTTAGGGTCATAAAATTGATACCCCTTTTAACAATATGGATAGTATACAAAATAATTTGAGTGAATCTAAATTCCAACGCACTTAATATTGGATTAGATAACCTCATTTATGCATGACACCTCTAAATTTCATATGATTCAAGTAATTATGTCCAGTCTATAACTCAAAAGAAGTTTATGAAACAACTTTTGTATATGAAAATGTTGCTTTCAAAATATCAGTCCATATAAGATTGGATAAATTAGTCTTACTAATCATACTCATCACCATGTTTATTATAATGCAATATGCCTTTCAACCAAATTTTTTTTTCAGGATTTTCAAGCATAGTAATTAAGTTACCATCCCAGAATTTACCAAGTATTTGACAAATAACCTTTTAAGTTATTTCTCATTGTTATACTTGCTAAAATACTCACGATCACTATTAAGCCTAATAACCTTTAAGATTAATTCTAATCAATTTATTCTTTACCTCAGTAATTTTACTTCCACAATAATCTATAAAAGTCTTTAGATAACCGTTAAAAGTAGACATAATATCAACATTGTCAACTTTTCTACTCTTCCTTTAGACATGTGTGAGATTATTCCTTAAATAGAAAATTTTGGAAACAACCTCTTCAACCATATACGAGATGTATATGCAATTAGAACTTAAACATAATCTTTACAGATGTGTCATAATTTCAATATTAGATCAAACATAACTTTAAGCCATTAAAGCTTTCATAATCTTTTAGCAGTATAGTCATTAGACAAGCCACTTTTCAAGTGTTCCTGAATGGAACGCTTCATAGACAATAAGCAAATTCTATAACTCTTTTCTCAAGCAACAAATCATATGTCCATTACTTAAAATTTGAAGTAGTAAAAATCTCAATAATAATGAAGTTATTAATTACATAAAAGGTGACTGAAATACAAGCAATATATATAATTAGCATCATGGGAGTACCGTGTAACTTGACGTACAAGTACACATTTAGAGAGTTACACGCATAATCATATAATCACATTTGGATAGAATACATGACATGTAGTTGTACATTCCCCACATGATAGTGGTTATGAGAATATATTATAATTTTCGTGAATTCATCACCTTTGGACAAATGAACCACTAGGATAAGTCAATCCTCTACTACACCATCATGTATCCCTCCATGAACTAATACACAATCACCTCATTTGGAAGTATGACCACGCATTAAATCAAGAGACATCTCAATCAACATACGAGACCGAAATTTCTCAAACCCAATCAAGCGTGCAACTTTGGTGGTCATTACTCAATTGAATCCTTGAAACTCTCTCATACCAAGGATATAAACTTTACTACTCACATACATCATATACATGTAATTTTAACTTTAGTGATAATGGCAGGTTATCACTAAAATCACATATCATGCTAATTATATTGCTTTATCCATTAATAAAAATTAATTAATTATATTATATATATATAGCGAACCTGAAAGATAGATTCCAATGAGATTACCGATTACAGCAATATAAGAAAATTCTCATAACATAGAAGCAAGCATCTCTTGTGTACCCCGATTACTGATTACTAAAACAACATTAAAAAAATGCCGATCCAAAGGATCCCTCACAAGTTAACATTAGTAATAATACATGGTACTCTAGATTGACAAGCTTAATAGCTGATCAACTATTGTTCATGAGTTTCATAAGGAAAAACATGACTCCAAGGCCAATAGCTGATTTATTAGCCAATTTTAAGTAACAAATTATCATTGCATTAACTAGTGGCCTATAAATTGAGTTAAAATACAGAACCAAATATCTAAACTATAATAGTAGATACAATTGCTCTGTGTAGATGCTGTCATACTTCTTAATCATAAAAAAAAAAAATATATTCAACTTGATAGACATTAACCAGCGACTAGATGAGTTTAGATACAATATGTAATAACTTAACTGACATGCATTACCCACATTCAGCAAATGTGTTAATTAGTATAATCAGTTTGGTCATGAGTTCTTAAAATGTCCATCATTCAAAGATTACCAGCGTGTCAATGAGTATGCTTGAGCAACAAAAGTTTCATAACATTTACTGTTTTTATCATCTCAATACATAGCTCAAATACTATCACATACTGATTATATCTCATTAAGCCAGTTTCAATTTATAATAAAATTTGATTTTATTAATGAATCATTTTATTTGATAACATACTAGTAACCAATCACCTGTATTTTCAAAATCACAGAAAATACAAGAAAAATACGCCAAAATACACTAAAAATACACATATTTAGGGTTTTGTATGTATTTTCACATTCATAAAAATATCAAACATGTAAAATAAACACACCACGACATAGAGGATAATCATACAAATCTAATGTCACCGTACACACGCCGATTCGACGCTCCACGCACCCGCATGCGTGGCGTGTGGAGCGCCGTGCCCATGCCCCGTGGGAGTGCGTGAGGGCGCGTGGGGCGTGTCTCCAACGCCCTGGCGGTGCCTGGCCGCGCGTGAGGCCTCCCATGGCGACGTGCTGTCTATGGTTCTTCTCATCTCGTCGAGCCCAATCCGAATATATAATTTTATTTTATTTTTATTGAACAAAAAATCTTGAAAATCACAAATTATGGCAAAAACTTTATGTGTTCAAGTTCTAGGGTTATGGTTGGCTCGATACCACATGTTGGACGCAAATTGCGCCATCCCAAGATCTACATAACTAGAACAAGAATATGCATAATTGAATAGAAAGATTAACGCACCTGTTTCGGGATCCATCGAACATAAAACGAAAGCAGAAAAGGGATTACCCACTCATCAAGGGAATCCACGCATCAAGTCATTCTCCTCTATTGCCCTCTGTATCATTGGCTCAATGAGGTGGCCCCATCACGTTTAGCGTTAGGTAAATGCTCCTTAGGTGAGGATACATGTGAAAATTAGGGTTAAAGAAGAGAATTGAGTATTATTTATAGAGTTTCTAGCCAAGGCCCCTCATTATAGGCCAGGCTCAACTCGGCCCACACTAGCCAGTTCCATATTAGACTAATTAAGAAACCTTCTAGCTCACCTTAGACAAACTATGTTTTACGGTAATCGTAAAAACAGTAAATTACAATATTAATTAATGTAGTCCACATTAGGAAAACTCTTACACTCTCCCCAATCCACTCCTTTCCCAAGCGCGATGTTTCTAGCTCCTGCACAAAAAATGAGTTATAGAGTCAAGCCATGAGTAACCATTACCGTAAAGAAGTTGAAAACTACTAGAATTTCAACCAAAGCAGGAGTAGCAAAGAAAGTTAGAAGATACAATCTTTATGAGTCAAGGATTAACATATCAGAAACTCTAGATGAAACACAACTATTAGGATACACCTATTTTACCTACTAAAGAGGTTGAAAGGTGGGCTATGGTGGCTGGCCCTCAACAATCACCAAAAGACAAATGAAGTTACTTTGTTGGAACTGTCAAGGCCTGAGCTCTTCCCTTGACAGTTCAAGCCCTAAAGGCCTTAGTGGCCTAAGAAAAGCCCGACTTAATTTTTTTGATGGAGACCAAGAATCAAGAGGTGGTAATAACTAGACTTCAGCAACGTCTCAAATTTAGAAACTCTCATGTGCTCGATCCTATTGGCATCGCTGGAGGACTGGCTATGTTCTAGCATGAACACATTTTAATACATATGGAGCAAACCACTCATGACTTTTTGATACAACCTGCATGGATGCTCGATCTGGGATCTCTATGTGTCTCACTTGTGTCCATGCACCAGCAACTTATCAGCTTCGCCAACAACTCTAGATAGATCTTTGACAAATAGCTTATTCTTGTTGAAGCGAGAGCGCCACTCCTTCATCTTCTTCACAAAGGATGAGGTCGAGCTTGAGGAGGTGTGCATGGTCGTCGCGTGGCTCTCCCGTCCGGGGCTAGAGACCGAGGGCCTATGGCGCCCTATCACCAGGGATTGGTCGGTCAGGCCCTTATTGTAAGGACTACATTTGGAGTTTTGGACGTCGACAACGGCCTGCCTCCGGTTATGCTCCTGGAGATTCTCCTCAGTTAGGTCGGAGTGCGCCGAAAGCTCGCTCCAGCGGCCCCCAAAGGAGGGAAGGTTGGCGAAGAGCTTCTTGGTCCATGAGGCAGATAGTGGGAATGGCGACGAGTATGTGGATAGCGATGACCGCGGCATTGCATTTGCCGAGTGAGCAGGTGTTTGATGAGAACTATGGAAGAGTGGTGGATGGCGTGGCGAGCATAGGAATGTGGTTATAACCTAGGCAAGATAAGACGAGCGGCCAGCGATGAGTCCTAGGGCTCTTGCTTTGTTTTGGCGACGGCAACTATGCCAAAACATTCATGACGGTACGACGACGACACGAGTTGAATCTTTGTATGATAATAATCAAGGCTGGAGCTTTTGGTCCTACTCTCGCTTCGCTGGATTAGTTTTGACAATTGCCAGCTAAGGAAGGAGCATTCGGGCGATTTTCCGACAAGGGACGAGGGGAAGATCCGAGACATTGTTAAGATTCTTCATTATTATATATGCATTTGCATGTAGACGGGATGGTGGCTTGGATGAATGTCGTGTGTTTTGCTAATAATGTAAGATAAGTGTGAAGGGGAACTTTGCACGTGGTGTATTTTACTATGAAAATCCCATTTTTTTACAATTTGAATAGTTTTCATCAATGGCAATAAATACTTTTATTTGAGATTTTCTGCAATTTAGTGTGTGAATATACCATAAGCCTAAGAAGGGCAGGGCGTGACTAATGCCATCATATTCTTGAAATTCTTACTACAATTGCCATCAACATAGATTTATCTGCATCTATATATGTATAATGGAAGGTATTGCAAATAGAGTGATCTTAGGGTTTTAGTGCTCTCTTTTGCCATTTCACTTAATTGGCAACTATTTATTACTCATCTCCATCCTTAATCTATCTTCATTATTTCTCAATTTAAGTTGCGACATCTCTATGTTTCAAAAGTATCTCTATCTTTACTAATGAAGTCATTTTTTGTTAATTTATTTGTTTGATTGCTCCAAATTCTTAATATTAAGTTTATATTGTAATTCTTATATTCCACTAATATGTTCTCTTTTTACTTAATTGGGTAGCATATGATTCAAACAATCCGTGCAAAATGTGGGTTGAAGTCTATTTAGAGTAAATTTTTTGCCTGTGCTTTTTCCACTTTTTTTACTGCAGACGTCCCCTACCACCTTGGAATGATCAGATTATCCCCGTAGGATTTCTGATTATGTCTTAACTTTTTTTCCCTCTTTTTGTCTGGCTTCAATATCACTAAAAGACAAAACTAGCCTTGGCCTCTCAAACAATTCTTTTTTCACCGTAGCTAATAGCTACTTTTTCTACACCTATTATATTTCAATATTTCCTTCATGTTTGCCTTCTTATGAGCATATTCTTCATTATCCATCGGCATGGTGTTTAACCTTTTGTTATAATTTGAGCAAGCACAAATAATACAAGGTGAGAGTAGTTTTGCCTTTTGGTAAAATTGAAATAAATAAATAAAAAACAAAAATAAAAACAAGGTAAGAAATAATCGTAAAAGTCATAATTGGATTCTCAAGTGATATGGTGGTTATTTTAAGGTGATAAGGGATGTTTGCAGTAAAATGTAGCGCAAGCTAAATTCTTATGTAAAAAATAACATATAATACTCTTCCCTTATCAATGTAATGATTGATAAACCAAGCTAACCTCTATCGCGTTAACCTATAGCTGAGATTAGGCATCCAACGAGAGTACAAATGGGGGTCGAGGATCTCTAATCTCGTTAGAACCCCTCGGAACTTTATTTCGTCACAACCGTCAAAATCCATCCATATTTTCTGTTAATATGTGCCATGCATGTGATTTAAAAGATCGACTTACATTTCTTTTTTAATCTTGAATAGAAAAAAAAAATACGTCTCCCAAAAAATTGAAAGTAGGAAATGTTTTTTGCCCCCTGAATTTTCAAATTGCACCCCCTCCAAAGCTGTAGATTAAAGTTTGCTCTCTCATAACAAATTTTGTACGAAAAATAAATTAAGAAAAAGAATTGATGATAGAGAGATATCATCATTACAATATCTTTGGGAAAATTATTCAGAAAATTCCAAACTTATTACACTTTTGTCAATCTAATTGTAAACATTTCAATTTTGTTGATTCAATCCTAAACATTTTCACTTCTTGCCAATTCAATCAATTCGACTAATTTTGGTTGTAAATTGTTGATATGGACGACTAATACTAACATGGCACTTTCTTTAATAATATTTTCTAATATTTTGAATTTTTTATGGTTTCTTCTTCTTCTTCTTCTTTTATGTTTTTTACTTTTTTTTTTTTTACCCTTACTGGTCATAGGCAAGGGTCGACTAACCGTCACCGGCTTTGGGCGAGGGGGCACAAGCCCTCGCCTAGAAATGGTGAGAGCCATGACATCCTTGCCTAGAGTTAGCGTGGGTTGGCCGACCATCCCTTGTGGCATGCACCCTTGTTTAGAGCTTACGAGGGTTGGGCAGCCTCACCTATGGTTGGCAAGTCAGAATAAGATGTTAGAGATAGATGATAAAATTCTTTAGAGTCTAAGTTAGAATTAGTTTGGCTAGGGGTTTGAAAATAGGAATGACATAAAAAGTTCGTTGAGACGGATCTTTCTTTGCCTAGGAATAATCTTTGGCGAAATAACCCTTCTTGTTTTAGATGAAGCACCGAGTTGATTTTTTTATAGTCCATGCATCCGTGCATTCTTTCTTTCTTCGCAAAAATCACCATTTCTTCTTTCTTTAAAAATGCTTAAATCCATGCTTGGATTTTCCCACTTAGTATTTCTTAAAATGCCTTTTCTATTTGAAGGGTTTTTCGCAAGAGCCATCACAATCGTTTTTAGAATATTTGATCTTCAAATGCTGGTGTGAACAAGCATCATCAATTTCTCGATTGTGTCGAATGTAGGTTTTCATCATCTGGCGTTTTAGACACAAATCATCAAGGCAAAGATGAATCTCTTACTAGATTTCTCCAAAGGGAATATCCACAATTTTCCTTTGTTTGTTGAGAAAGGATCTCTCAACTTACTAGGAAAGCTCTCTAAGAATATAGGCTAGGAAAACCTGCTTTAGATTTGCATTAGCTTCAAGGTCATAGAAAAACTTAAGCATTTTTCGATAATGTTCATCGAGGTTTCTTTTTTGGAGAGAGTAATATTTTCTTCCAAAATATTCTCTTCTTTTGAGCTTAAAGAGATCGGCAAATTTTCTAATGAAAAAGTGATGGACAGATGTCATGGCTTGGCCAAAATTTGCCAAAAGCTGAAATTGAAAGTGGTTTTGTTTTGCAACTAATTGTCACAAATGTTTAAGACTTCTAGTGAATCTTATAACAAATTTGAGGAGAACCTCATACTTATTATGGTTTGCGAGATTTTGGGTATTTAGCCAAGAGTAGAATTTTTCAAATCTTTCTGACCATTTGAAATAAAGAATATCACAAATGGTGAAAAACTATTTGGAAGAGGAGGTAGGAGTCTAGGATGTGTTATTTGGTTGAATAACCTCTAGTTCAAAAGGGTTTGATTTCATTCCCTATCTAGAGGATCGCCATAAATATCGAAGAAGTGGCTAGTCTAATAAAAAAGGATTCAATAGTAGGAATTGTGAAGGAAGAGGAAGATGAAAGCGATACTAAATTTGGTTCCGAGTTTGATTCGATCGAAAGGATCAATTTAGAGGAAGCTGATTGTACTTATTCAAGGCAATAGGATCAGTAGGATCAAGTTGTCCATTCTCAAGATTGCTTAAATCTCTTAGGAATGATTCCAACAGATTAGATAACATAATTTGATCTAGTTCTTCCTTCGTGGGAGATATTTATGTAGAAAAAATGACATAAATAATCTCTAAACTTTGGCTCGATATGTAACATTATCCTTGAATTTTAACTTAATATGTAATATTATCCTTAAAATTTTGGTATATATTGAATTTATTTCCTAAACTATGTGAGAATGTTCAATATTTTCCTTATATTAATTGAAATTCATGAATAATATCAAACATCTTAATATAATTTAAGAACTAAATTAAACATAAACTAAAAGCTTAGCAACCACATCAAATGAAATAAAAATTTAAGAACAATATCGCACATTGAAATAAAGTTGAGGGATAGTATTGAAAAAGGTTAAATGTTCAATGATTATACTATATATTAGGCCAAACTTCACGGACTATATGCTGCGTTTATACCCTTATTCACATAAAATGGGCGAAACACGTGCCGCTATCAGGTGCAACGCACGTGGCTACCAACCAGGTAATCGAGGGATTTTCCGAGGAACTCATTGGTCCGTCATTCAGAGATACGTGACCGCCCGTAGCTCAGGCATCCCCCATCTCATCGGCTCTTCGTCTCCGCCTCCCTCGGCCGCGTCGCCTGGCAGTAAACCCTAAACCTCAGTCCCCCCCCACCGCGCACCAGTCGCCATGGATTCCATCTGACATTCCCGAGCCGATTCCCCGAAACCTCGAGAAGGAACTCTTCCGAGCTCCCGAGGAGCCATGACGCTCCACTCGATCGTCATCCAGAAGCTCCTGAGCACGAACGCCCACCTCGGCCGCCGCGTCGCCACCCCCCACCACTTCAAGCTCTTCGCCTACGGCACCCGCAACGGCATGACCATCATCGACTCCGACCGCACCCTCGTCTGCCTCCGCAACGCCTGCGACTTCATCGCCGCCCTGGCGCGCCAGCGCGGCCGCTTCATGTTCGTCAACACCAACCCGCTGTTCGACGAGATCGTGGAGCAGATGACGCGGCGGATCGGGTGCTACTCCCCCAGCGGCAACGCGCTGTGGCGGACGGGCGGGTTCCTCACCAACAGCTGCAGCCCCAAGAAGTTCCGGTCCCGCAACAAGAAGATCTGCTTCGGCCCCACGCAGCCTCCCGACTGCCTCGTGGTCATGGACACCGAGCGGAAGTCGTCGGTCATCCAGGAGGCCGCGAAGCTGCAGATCCCCGTGGTGGCGCTGGTGGACTCCAGCATGCCCTGGGAGTGCTACCAGAAGATTCAGTACCCGATCCCGGCCAACGACTCGGTGCAGTTCGTCTACCTCTTCTGTAATATGATCACCAAGACTTTCCTGCTCGAGCAGAAGAAGCTCGCTGCTGCCAAGGACCGGCTCGGTATCGCCTCTGCCTCTGCCCCAAAGACTGAAGCTCGGTATGCAATTTTACATTTTGATGGACCGCGTGATTCATTCTTGTTTGGTTTGAATATCTTCAAATGATAAGTGCATTTGGTAAGTATTTCTGGGACTGCATTATGAGGATTGCTGAAAGCTGCTCATGTGGGGAATTATTCTTTCTTCCTTTTGAATGTTGGAAAGTAAAATCTTTTCAAATGCCTAGCATTTTCCTTTATTCATGCAGCTCCCGTTGTGCTAAATGGTTGCGTCATAAGCATTTCTTAGTTTCATTTTTTGTTCATGGATATTTAGAAGTTCTTAAAGTTAGCAAGTGGCTGAGTTTTTGGCTTTTACATGATTGAGTTCTGGATTGAAGGGAGGAGGCGCCACGCATTGAAGAGAGCAAGAGCGACAGTGATAGTGGGACCGAGTTTGCAAAGATTCAAGTGCCTATAATTCCCTATGAAAAATTAGCTCATTTCCCTGAAGGTATTCTCCTATCCTTTGCTGCAGCTTCTGTGTATACATTTGTGGCAATTCAGTTTTCTCTAATTCCATAGTTACAATCTAGAAACTGATATGATGGACATCATGCACTGCTCTTTTCACTGGTACAAATGGATATAATGGGCTATATCTTGTACTGTGGATGATATCGGTCCAATATTCCATTTCTCTTTTTCCTAATTTTCTATAGTCTAGTTTGCTTTGATTTTATTTTTTCATTTATTATTTCTGTACGCCTCCTGAAACTGCCAATATAAACCCATCTAATCTGATAAAATCTCCCATTTTTCATCCCAAAAGAGAAGGGAAATAAAACATGACCATTTTCATAAGAAGGTTTTTGTTTCTTGGATTCATACAGATGTTGCTGAAACTAAGAAGCTTTTGGACAAACTTGTTGTCCTGAAGTTAAATGGAGCTTTGGGAACAAAGATGGGATTTGATGGTCCCAAGTAAGCATCATTCTTTATCTGGAAATTTCTCAAAACTTGGTTTGATTTTTGGATCTCTGCCTGAAATATGTATTGTATAATTTGTTATTGCAATTGTATCTTACTTAAGGTGGATGCTTTTTTTTTTTTTTTTTTTGGTAAGGACTTAAGGTGGATGATTTGTGTCCGCAAAAATTTGTTTCTTTTGGTTTTCTTTGTGAAAGTTGGCTTTCGTTTATTTGGGGGTACTCTTTGTTTTAGAAGTTTTCTGGTATGCTGTAAAATAGGAATCCTCAGCCTCCCCAAGGTTCTATGTTGGAGTAGTCACATATATTGCATGAATTTAATTGGAAATTGGTGCAAAATGGATATGTCCTCTCACTTTGTGAAGGTAGGGGTATCAGATTGAGAACCTTTACCTTCATTTTTACCATTTTTGTTTGTTTGTTTTGTTTTTTTTTTTTTTTTTTGGGGGCGGGGGTGTTGTGGGGGGTTGTGAAAATTGGGGAATGGTGATTCGATAGAGATGGGAATGCAAATCTATGCAGAGCATATTGCATATATGATATTTTCTATTCCCTAGAAAGTTGCTTGAGGTATTGCTGATCGTGCAAATCTTTAAAGTTGGTCAAGATTGCTTATCCTTTTCCCCAAAAGCTATGCCACATATTCTGTGATTGTCTGTAGATGTGAGGAAAAATAAAACATGATGAGAATCATTTACGTACTTCGGCAGTGTTTGATATGTGATGTTATCAAGTTCCCTTCTTACTAGTGCAGATCTACCATTGAAATTGGCAATGGAATGACAATTCTGGGCTTGACAGCTACTCAGATTGAGGTATATTGCCATTTCTGTCGGTAATATGTCGTTGAAATTGAAACCGACCACACTTGGCCTTGAAAGGTCTAATTCTTCTGTTTTTGCATTTTGCAGCATCTTAACTCAAAGTATGGATGCAATGTGCCCCTGCTTCTAATGAATTCATCAAGAACACATGATGCTACCCTTGAGGTGACAACTTTTTCATCTGCTTGTATTAGTTCTTGATTTTGGGGACTCATGAAACTTTCTATGGTCTTGCTTCCTGATCCAGGTTTGGGGTAAATATTCCCAGCCAAAAATTGATTTTCATGCTTTTGAGATGGTTCGTGTTCTCTAGTCTTTGTTTTGCCTCAGTACACAAAGAATTATATCTGATATACTAGCTTTTGTGGAAGAATTTTGTTAATCCTTTTTTTTTTGACACAGAACCAAAACTCCCAACTGAGATCATCTGGAGAGCAGAGCAGCAACAATGAATTGTATGTTGTTCTTTACTTTAAATGTACTTGCTTGTTATTTTGTTGCACAGAGTAATTTTTTATTGTCATTGCCAGAAGTGCTGTTTCCAATTAATTAATAGGTTTGACTGGTGCAAAGAAACATCAATTCTGTGCCTAGGTACTTGCAACCTCATGCTTTCCTTGGCAATTAACAAAACTGGAACTGTGACTAAATTGTCAAATTAAGTGAATCAAATTGTAAAAGAATCAGACCGAATCGCACAAGCTTTGTTCTTTTTCAATTTGCACCTTCAAGTTGAATCATTTTGTGTACTGATTGAAACAGTTTGGATTGTGAATCATACAGTTCTATAGCAGACTATCAGGTTACGCTGCACCTTTTTCTTCTCCAATTTATAAGAATCAGCAATTGATAATCACATCAATCCCTTTAGTTCTTGGACCACTTTGGACTAAATTCATTTGTGTATCCTTTTTTGGTATGAAGACACATTCAGTTGAATTTATCTGTTTCAGTAAATCTTGCTGAACTGCTGTATTCATTGCCCAGTGATTCATATACATTACTATTAACATACCCGTTCAGATGCGAAACTTGGTCATAAAGTAATTAATTTGGGTAATTTCACAAAAATTTGCCAATGTTAACATTAAATTGTTGTTAGATCAACCAATTTTCCATGTTCATCGAGCTACTCTACTTTTTTTTTTACTTGGTCATTTTGCTGATTATGTTTCAACTTTTTGTCTCCTGGGAGAAGCCAACTGATATTCCTTTGGTGGTAGGGCATATGCTAACCAGGGTGCAGTAATCGTATCATTGATGAGAAGTGGAACCCTTGATGTGTTACTATCACAGGTTATCCGTTTTTTTTATATGGTTGCTATTTCTTTTTTGGTTTTATACTATAAACGATATTAGAATCATAAGTGAGCTATTGATTTAGAGGTTTTAAAATGAGTTGTTTTTCAGGGTAAGGAGTATATCCTTGTGGCGAACTCAGATAATGCCGGGGCAATCATTGACCCAAGTATCCTTGTACTTATGGTGATTGTTGACATTTACTTTTGACTTTGATCCTCGTGTTCTTTTTTTTCACCCGCCTCCCTGGGCCCTCGGGGGGGTGGGGGGTGGTGGGGGTGGTGGGGGGGGTTCTTCAGTTATTGACTGCTCGTGGATATTGTGCTATCACTTGATATCCTTAATGTCTGTTTACAGAGATACTAAACCACCTAAGTCACAACAAAGTTGAATGTTGTATGGAGGTAGGTAGCCAAGATTGCTTTCTGTTTTTTTTATGTTTCTTTAGCAATGACTCTGGAATTTTTTGTTCAGGTAAGGCCCACTGTATCCATTGATGTTAATGGGAACTTTGTAAATTTCGAAGAGAGGAAGTTCCAGGTGGGTAGTATATTACTGCTTTACTGCTCCTGTGGTCCATTTTTTTAAAAACTATGGGTCATAATGCTGATGTTGATTGAAAGCCTTGTTAAATTGTTTGGAAAAAGCTTTGTTTTACTGATGAAGTTGAACATAATTTTGGTTGTGCAGTTAGAGCATAAATCTCTTCTCTTCCCTATATATAAATGACTCAGTAGCACAAACATTAATGGTGCCAAGAGGAAAAACATCAGGTGTTTTTATCAGGCTGCAAGACTAGAATTTCCTTATCCAAAAAAATGAAGAATTTTTTTAAGGAAAATCAATGGAAATAAATTTTAAGAATTGATTTATGTCTGGATAATTGTAAGAGGACGGAGTGGTTAGAAAATGGAGTGGAGGTGCCCAAATTAGAAAAACTTGGAAAGTTCAGAGACCAAATTCGGGGAAAAAAAGGGAAAAAGAAGACAGTTTGTTGGGATCAAACAGTTAAATAAAGTTGTTTAAGTATTTGTTAATCAGGTCTGAGGGGGTACATATACCAAGGACTAACAGCTTTCTGCTTTGTAATCTCTATGCCAATGGCTGTACTTTCTCTTATGTAGGTGCGTCATTGGTAGGATTTGCTTCATTGCAAGTGCTGTTGTATTAGCTTGGTGAATAATGATATGATTGATTAATAATGAATAGGAAATTGTTTCTTCCCATTTGGATTATGAGTAAACACTAAACAGTAAATAGTAAAAAAATACTAGTTTGTTGCAGGGATGAGAAAGAAAAGTAATTGGAATTCAAGCATTTGTTAATGAATTTGCATCAGGATTCATATGATAATATCCAAGCTTTATATTCCATCTTCAGTCCACTTCTCCTCTCTCTCTCTCTCTCTCTCTCTCTCTCACACACACACACAAATAGAGAACAAAAGGAACAAAATTCCTAGACCTTTTAATGGTTAGTAATGTTTGCATGACTAACAGATCACTTTATAATTTTGTTCCAAAACTTAGCATGCTGTGCCATGAATTTAGCATTCTTTGGTGGTTTTAAACACTATTCCCACACACTCGGTGAATTTGGGTTTTGCTTCAAATGAGATGCTATGAACATGTGGACATTTTTAGTACAGTTAGTTCTAGTTCTTGTTGGAACAATGTGTGAGGATGATGGTATGCTTTGCTTATGGTGGGAAGTTCTTCAAAAGCTGAAATGTACCTCGTTCTTCAACAATGTGAATAATAATGAGTTTGTCCTTTTTCTTGTGCACTCAGCTTGGAGAAATTGCTCAGAAGCCTTCTGAAAGAGTAAGCATCCCAAACTGTGACTAAGGAAGATTGCTTGTTATATAATTGCTTTCATATTTGTGGCGTATCATTGTATTACATGTCTAACTTCGAGCTTTTTCTTCATCTTTTCAAAGTTGTCAGAGAAGTTCAAATTGCTTGATACAAAAAACATGTGAGTAAAATTTTACTTCATTTTCATGTGACTTGCTAAAGCTTTGGAATAAGCCTGAAAGCTCAGTTCTCTACTTTGTTTTACAGGTGGATCAATCTGAATGCCATCAAAAGACTTGTGGATACTGATGCACTGAAATGGGTAAGTTTATTTAATATTATGACAATTTTCTTTTGCTGTTTTGTGAATTTAATATTTAGATACATATTTGTGAAAAGAAATGGCTAACTTTTTGCACTTGTTGCTGCAGGAAGTAGATGCTGGTTCATCTCTAATGCAAGAAACAGCAGCTAGTTCAATAATACGAGTAAACACCTTTCTTCATATGAGTTTCTTGTGCAACCTTGGTTGCATATCATTGGTGTTTTTTTCTTATGGAAAATTATTTTCTTTCCTTTGATATAGTTTTTTGAGCACGCAATTGGTATTTCCATCCCTCCATCCCATTATTTTCCACTGGATTCAACTTCAGATCTGCTTCTTCTCCAGGTATTACAAACTACAGAACATTCTCCAATCTGCACTTTGTACTTGATATGAGTGCTATCTGTTACTCTAATGTTCATATGCAGTCGGATCTATATGCCACATCCAATGGAGTTCTAATTAGAAACGCTGCCAGAACTAATCCCAAAGATCCTTCTATCGAGTTAGGACCGGAATTTGATAAGGTGAAAATTACTTTAGTTGTGTATTCTTATACTGCCTGTTACGGATATTAATGTCATGTTTCATTATATCTGCCTTTTTCAGTTGGATAGTTTTGCAAGCCGCTTCAAGTCTATTCCCAGTGTGGTTGAGTTGGATAGCTTGAATGTCACTGGTGATGTGTGGTTTGGAAATGGCATTAAGCTCAAGGTACGGACACTGTGCTTGGCATCTGTTTTTATTTACTTTGTCTGATTATCAAGGACCCACTACAATTTTAGATGGAGGAAATGGGTCCTACAGTACAACCCATCAGACCACAGGTTAAACTGTGAAGATTCAGTTACTCTGTTTAGTCCATCTATAGAGTATGAGTTGCAAGAAAATCTATGTTTGCTTTAAGATGCAGTATTGGCAATAGTGCTCTATTTAGATCTAGACTATCATGCAGACTCCGCTTTCTGTAGAATTGATGCTGTCTCGTGTGTTAAATTACTTTCAGATGTAATTTGTAATCAATTGCTGAAGAAATTATACTGTAAACTTAGACATATCTGGATGGACGTATCTTGTCTAAATTGTCATGTGAATTAATCAATTAGTACATATGACTAATTGTCATAACCATTTCATATTGTCATAAGTTTGTAGGTATGGTACCATAATTGTTGATCTTATTTAAATAGCAATGGATTTTCACTTATTTACTTCAAAGTTTCATACTGATTCTGCAACTTAAGAATGATGCTTGGGGGTTGTCTCTTGGAATTATTACTTGTTCTTAATGTTTTTATTTTCTACCAAAAGGGGAATGTCAGCATTGTTGCAAGACCTGGGATGAGGATTGAAATTCCTGATGGAGTAGTACTTGACAACAAGGTATGGCTGTGGGATTCTTAGATTTGTCATGGATGTGCTCCTTTCACTCAGCTCAGTTCCTGCTCTCTAATTCTTTTGCGTCATTATTCAGCTTATAAACGGCCCTGAGGATATATGAGAAGATGATTTCAAGGAATGTAAGAGCATAAAATTTTCATTTAAAGTGATTTATTCTTGGATAGTTTTGTTCCCATTACTGTTTTCACTTTCAATTTATATCTATATACTGTGAAATAAGGAAATAAAACCCAAGCAACAAGCTGAAAGAGGGCTATTTATGTGCCAGCAAGCATGTGTTTGATCCCATAAAGGATGAGGTCTTTCTTTTCAACTGATTCGGCGACTTTTTCATTCAAGGCAATGCAATTTTGATGTCAATTAAATAAAGACGAAAGTGAATGCTTGTGCGACAAGAAAAGAGATCTGAATTGTTCTGGGGATAACATTGGGGCGGCAGCTAAGCCAATAGAAGGCTAGAAGGTGGTTGCTACGAGCCCTGACTGGATCCTTCAAATATCCCACCTCCGGCCTCTTGCTTTATCATGTTGGCTGTTGCATGGTTGGTGATCACTCGTCTTTCGTCTTTCCATAAAATAGTTGTGTAATTTTGTAGAGAACTGCCCATGAGAGATTGAACAGGTATAAGCCTGCCATTGACGTTCTTTGGGCGGTATCAAGTGTCATCTTACCATATGCTTGATGATGTCTCTTATTCCTTTTCTAGTTGCCTTGTATTTTCAGCTAAAATGCTTGATGAAGCTTCCATCATCTATCTATTTACAATGTACTGTAAGGGGAAGTTCCTCATCTTGCACCATGAAGAGAGTGGAGAGAGTCTAGAGAGTGCGTGCGGATTTCTTTTCACCAACCCCGCCTTGTTTATTTCTCCTCATTATATACTCATTTCCTTTGTGCTGGTATTACTTTTCAACTAATATTTCCACACAATTTTCTTTTCTTTATGTACTTTTCAATACATGCATTTGCAGAATCTATTGGATAGATCCCATTTTCATTATTTTTAGTTAATACTTTCTTGATTATCATTTGATCAATTGTAAGTTAATTCGTGCTTGTAATGGCTTTAATATGTGCATAATGTATATTGTCAGGGCTACACATTGATCCAACCGATTTGCAATTTGACATGGGTAGTCATCCTGGTAATCTTCAAATATGAGAAATATTTTTGAAAAAGATACATGTGGTTGTGATGTATATTTTCATATTGTGATCATTAGTTTGAATTTTTTAAAGCTTATTTAATTGCAAGATTTTATAGGAATGTGGGTAGTAATAAAATGCCCATTAGACGCGTTCTAATCATTATGGCACGTCAACATGTGCAATGTAAGCTTAAGGCGCATACCTATAAATATTGAATCCTATAGGGATAATTCAACAATTATTTTAATTAGTTCTCAGAGAATAAATGAAATTCTATCGACTTGAATTGCTTCCTATGGTTGTATGGAAACTCTTTTCTTATTTTGCTTTCAGAAATTTCTTATTTCTTGGAATATCATACGTATCAAGCATGACATAGATATATAATAAGAAAAAGAAAAAGAAAAAGAAAAAGTACTCCCAATCAGGTGTGCTTTGAGAGAGTTTAGTGTTTCCCCAGTGGTTTTGGGCTGAGCGCTTTACGAGTAAAATTCATGAATGGACATCGACCAGGTCAACGTGGGGGAGTACACATTCAAGATTGCCAATAACCCACGACCATAAACCAAAAATCCTAAGAAATGAAATTTTTACCACTTGGTCTTGCTTAAGGGTGAGTATTGATCTTGGCTCCACCTGAAAATTGGCTCAAACCGGCTAGTTCAAGTTCGATTCTCTGCTGGGTATGCTCATCTTTCATCCTCAACCCTCCAAAGATGGTTGCCAAACTCACTGGTCTTGCAATAGTTGTATTGGCTCCTTTTGGTGTTTGAGCCGTTTAGCATGACCGTCTTCCAGCATCACGCATGGGTTAGCTCTTATTGGAACGAGTCTCGTTTTAGTTTCTTAATTTTTTGTTTAACTGATTAGATGCCTGAAATCTGTGATAGCTTGTCTGAAATGACGTGGATTTTTGTCCTTATAATTCTCAGAATTTCGTATACTAATTCGGGTTTGACCGAAAAGTACAGTTCATTTTTCTTATAGCAGCTTCATAGTTTTTGTGTTGGGTAGGGCTAGTTCCATGCTCTATTCTGCTAGAAAACACCAATCTTGATCGTAGTCACTACAATGCAACATTATACAACCTTAACCATTTCTCTCTCCCCTCTTTCTCCCTCTCTCTCTCTCTCCAACTTTTATCATCCTCGTTCACTGCCACTGAGTTGTCGAGCTTGTCACTGCCTCACTACTTGGTTGACAATTTCGCCGCTGCCACCCCTGTGCTTGCCGAAGTCGTTGTTCAGGCCATCGTCACCGTGCAGAGCCACCTCCCGTATTTAATCTTGAAAGACGAGCTACACAAGATTATTCGCTTTGAGAATGACATTTGAATTTTGTTCATGACAACTCAATGTAACTTTCCATTTTCTTCAAATAACCCAATAGAAAGCTAACGGTAAATTGAGAATCTCGTTCATTGCAAAGTTCTTGTCCTTGATATAGCAACATGCTCTAAAAAATGTTAACAATAAGATCAATGTATATATTTGTTGGCACAAATTCTTTAAAGAAATGGGTATGTCGAATGTGCACATCCTGCACAGGCACCGTGCAAAACTCGTGTAGGTATGAATGAACTCAATCGAAATCACCGTGAAAAGTACGGTACCAAATCCTACTTTATATTATGCTCTTATAGATATTCTTATTACGGGATTGCATTGGTCCCATCTTATGCATGTCGTGTGGCGACTATACAAGCGAACTCCATTCAGCTCCTGTCTCTCTCTTATAAGTCACATGGTTGCTAATTTCACTGAAAAGATAGTTTCATTGAGCATAGGGAGGATTTTTTTCCCGGTTTTGCAACGAGATTTGTAGATAACGCTTGCGCAGAGGACTCCAGTATATTGAGTTTTGTTTTCCAAATCTTTTCGGTAATTTGGAAGTCGAGAACTTCATAGTACTAAACAGTCGAAAAGTATGATGGAAAGGGATCTTTCACAGGGATGATTAGTCTTTCGGTTATCTTTATTCGTCATTTCCCTTGAGATCCCATCTACTTCCTTGGCAAATGGGTACCTTCAGTTCATTGGTCTGCGGCGAAAACAAGGAGAAGATAGGTGTGGCACCAGCTCCTGCCTTTCAGTTCCTATCATAACACTCATAGTATCTACTTCGCGAAAAAGAGAGCTTCGCTGATCACAAAGAAGATTTTCACGGGTTTTGTGGATCGAGCCATCGCTTTATCTCTTCATTAGACCGCTCGCATGAAGTATTCCAATATATCGAGTTTCGCTTTTGAGATCTCGGGCAATTTGGAGTCGATGGCGGCTTGTTTGCTGTTGCTTGTAGGTTACTATGGGGGCTAGATGTTGTCAAGCATTCTTGCCCTTGATTACCTACGGCAGTGCTTTGAGATGGAAAGCCTTTTCAATGTGCTTTCTTGTTCGTATCATAGAGAACATTTTCGGCTCTGTCTGTTTATTTTAGAAAGATGAATGAATTATAAAATATTTTCGTAAAATTGATTGCTTGTATCACTTGAAACAATAAGTTAATAGAGAATATATTCATTATCAACAACAATTTATGTCTAAATTATTCATGAATGATACAAATACTTTTTCGTTCTTTTAATTTTATAAGCGATATTAGTGATCAATTTTAGGAAAATATTTTTTAAATTATTTTTTCTGCGAAATAAATACACAATTCAGCTCCTATCTTTTTTGTTTATAGGGCTCCACCGTCGCCCGCTCACTCCACAAAAAAAGCTTCAGTGATCATGAGGACTTCTATGGGTTTTGGAGTCGGATTTACAGATCTAGTTCTGCCCCATTCACTTGCTTTCATGATAAGGACGTTATGATATTGAAAAGCTGCGCATCTCTTAGAGAGGGTTTTTGTGAGAATGCTAGATGGGAGTCGAAGCGTTAGAGGAAAATTCTGACAATTGTTTATAATTCATTTCTTCCCCCCCCCCCCCTTTTTAATTCAATGTAATTCCTCAACTTCCAAATTTTCATTCAATGTAGTCATTCGGTTAAGGATATTGATAGGCGATGCAAATTATTGTGATGCCGATTGCCAAGCTAGGTTCTATTGAGCTAAAATAATGATGTGAATTGTCACACTGTTTTCCCAAATTAGCAATTTTTAACCTCTCTTTGGGTCATATATACATATATGCGCACGCAAATGGAAGCTAATTGGACTCCAACATGATAAATTTAACGTTAGGTTAACAAAAATTAGGGTCGTATCAGCTAACGATGTTGGAATTTCTAATGAAAGGACTGCATTGATTAGATTTTTGAAAGTTCAAGAGCTAGACTGAACCAAAAAAAATAAAAATAAAAATTTAAGGACCACATTAAACATTAAATGAAAATTTATAGATCAGCCATGCTTTGTCATCCCTTCTTTAAATAGTTGGATGTGATTTGTTGTGCATAAAAAATAGTTCACGGTATCCCTTTCTAGAGGAAAAAGTGCCAAAAAAGTCATAAACCTTTTACTTTTTGTATCGATTTAGTCATAAACCTTTTTTTGATGTCGATTCAGTCATAAACCTTTTTAAGTTGTGTCAATTCAGTCCTTTCCGGCCAATTTTCGCTGGATTTTGTTGACCGGATCTTTGGCCACCGACGAGGCCCGATCGGCGCGACGTGGAAAACTTTTAATAATATTTTAATATATATTTTTTCTTTTTTTCTTTATGTCTTTTTCCTTCAGCTGGTCGCCAAAGAGGCAACCGCCGGCGAGGGCAAGGCCGACCTCGTTGGATCTAGTGAGGTCGAGCCTCGACAACCATGGGCGAGGCTCGCCCATGGCCGCCGCCAAATCAGGCCATGGGTGAGGCTCACCCTCGCCCGGACCTCGCTAGATCGAGGCCATGGGTGAGGGGGTGAGGCTCGCCTCGCTAGACCTCGCCGGATCGATGAGGGCGAGCCTCTCCCATGGCCGCCTCGCCAAATCAGGCCATGGGCAAGGCTCACCCTTGCCGGTGGTCGACTCGGCCGGCCGCCGGACCTCGCCGACTAGCTGGAAGAAAAGACAAAAGAAAAAAAAATTAAAAAAATTTAAAATTTAAAATTTTAAAAATAAAAAAATTAAAATATTATTAAAAGTTGTTTAGGTCAGCGCTAATTAGGCCATTAGATGAGCATGAACTTTTTGGTGGCTGTTGGTAACTTTTCATTTGAGCAATTTGGATTATTTCGAGCGTTTTTGCTTTCATCTCCTCTCTCTCCTTCGCTCCCTCCCTCCTTGGCCAGTCCAACTTGCGCTACTAGCCATTCCTAATCGTGGGTGAAAGCTTCTTGGTTTTTTTTTTTTTTTTCTTTCTTTCTTTTGGCCTTTATCTCTATTGCTTTTGTCATCTTTTCGCATAGTGCTAAAAGCATGATGCCGATCCAAACATGATCGTCGATGGAAACCACTCCGCTCATATAAGTTCCGCTTGAACTTTTTGTATGTGTAAAAATTTTGGTGATTGCTGTTGTTTGGTTTCCTGATTTCATATGTGGGACTAGTAGTAAAGAAACAAAAAATGATGTATATTCTTCAATGGACTATTAATACGACTGAAATGTTCCGTGGCTAATGTTATAGGACTAGTGGTGATAGTGGAAACACAGAAATATTTTTATAGGCACCGTTGAGAAAATGATATTAGCTTGTTTCTTTTTTTTTCTTTTTGATGATTTGCATTTACTAACTTGCATTGATCCAACCGTTAAGGACCTCCCTGTTCCTTTTCTTATGCATTGATCCATGACCTCCCTGTTCCTTTTCTTTTGCATTGATCCATCCGCTGGAATTGCTTACTTTACATTTGCTACGATCATCTTTTACATCAAGTCTACCGATCGTATTATAATAAAAAAATTTAAAAATTAAAATAAACAAAAAAATTATACAAGTTTACTGCTCGTATTTCTGTTCTTTTTCTATTCCAGGAACAAAATTTTGTGCGATTACCAAACACGTTCTTCTGTTAAAAAATCGTTCCTGGAACAAGTAGTTTTTTCTATTTCTATTCCCTAGAATAATTTTTGAACAAAAACGTTACCTAATTTGCTTGCAAAACTTATTCTGATGCGCCTATCTTTTTGACTCGTTGTCGTTGGGGATAGGGCATACAAGCGTCTTCTCCCAATGACGTAGGAAATAGGGCTCCATCATCGAGGATGGTACTTGCACCGTTTTCAATGCGTTCATCGTCTGAATGCATCCCATGCATGCAGTGTGAGTACATTAGAAGCACCGTAGTTGATGGCTACTCTGCTGCGAGTTCCATTCCTTGACAATGGGCATTTACCTTTCATTAGACTTCCTATTCAAATGAAAAGTGGTCAAGGCCTTCTTGAACTAGTGATAGAAGGGGGCCCAACGTGTTCTACAAAAATGATTAAGGAAGTTGCCTTTGCCACTGATCCCATGAGTCTGTTTATGCTATGCGCTGAAAATAATTTCAGGTCAACTATCCACCGGGTCCTTCCAAGTTTATTTGCGATCATGACTATCCAGCTGTTCACCGGTTCATAATCTTTCCAAGTTCTTATAGACACCTCGTTTTACCGGACATGTTCTCCATCTCTCAGGTTCATCCAGCTTATGGGATTGCATTCGTCATTACAACTCACCTAATCGGCATACAATCTGCATATATTAGATAATAACAAACAATAGTAAGGAGGTTTTCCTAATACTTACAGCTCAAGCAAGCTTTGATACTGTCTAGACCGTAGCAATGGAAGTCCCTAGTCCTCACAAAATGAGTACATAGGCACCTACCTTTTCCATAACTGCCATTACAAACTCCTCTTCTACACTTCCTCATTTCGGATCTGCTCACCACTTCCTTTCCCAACATCTCACAACATCCAATTTCTTACTGTGGAAAGCATGGGTTATCCTATTTTTCAAGGGACAAAATCTCTATGACATGTTGATGGAACCAAAACATGTCCCTTCGATGTAGCCCAAGTTTCAAGGGACAAAACCTCTATGGCCATGTTGATGGAACCAAAACGTGCCCCTTTGATGTAGCCAAGTAGCTTTCATGACGCTTCCATCATGAGTCCTCTAATTGCATCCTTCTCAGGATCGATTTTACCTCTAATTATTGATAAACAACTAGTAAAGCCATCTAAGATACTATCAATGCCTCTAAAAGATAGGCGCATCAGAATAAGTTTTGCAAGCAAATTAGGTAACGTTTTTGTTCAAAAATTGTTCTAGGGAATAGAAATAGAAAAAACTATTTCTGTTCCAGGGAACGATTTTTTAACAGAAGAACGTGTTTGGTAACTGCATAAAATTTTTGTTCCTGAAATAGAAAAAGAACAGAAATACGAGCGGTAAATTTGTATAATTTTTTTGTTTGTTTTAATTTTTAAATTTTTTTATTATAATACGATCGGTAGACTTGATGTAAAAGATGATCGTAGCAAATGTAAAGTAAGCAATTCCAGCGGATGGATCAATGCAAAAGAAAAGGAACAGGGAGGTCATGGATCAATGCATAAGAAAAGGAACAGGGAGGTCCTTAACGGTTGGATCAATGCAAGTTAGTAAATGCAAATCATCAAAAAGAAAAAAAAAAAAGAAACAAGCTAATATCATTTTCTCAACGGTGCCTATAAAAATATTTCTGTGTTTCCACTATCACCACTAGTCCTATAACATTAGCCACGGAACATTTCAGTCGTATTAATAGTCCATTGAAGAATATACATCATTTTTTGTTTCTTTACTACTAGTCCCACATATGAAATCAGGAAACCAAACAACAGCAATCACCAAAATTTTTACACATACAAAAAGTTCAAGCGGAACTTATATGAGCGGAGTGGTTTCCATCGACGATCATGTTTGGATCGGCATCATGCTTTTAGCACTATGCGAAAAGATGACAAAAGCAATAGAGATAAAGGCCAAAAGAAAGAAAAAAAAAAAAAAAACCAAGAAGCTTGCACCCACGATTAGGAATGGCTAGTAGCGCAAGTTGGACTGGCCAAGGAGGGAGGGAGCGAAGGAGAGAGAGGAGATGAAAGCAAAAACGCTCGAAATAATCCAAATTGCTCCAATGAAAAGTTACCAACAGCCACCAAAAAGTTCATGCTCATCTAATGGTCCAGAGATATTCCAAAACCATTTTTCTTAATAAATTTATAAAGCCGCATGGGTAAAGAATGATTAAAAAACCTGCTTATGACTAAATGATTGGTACAGTAGTCCGTTCGTTTGAGTGTACGTGCACGTGTTGAATTTGTTCATTAGCAGTCGGCGCGGAGTAACAGAAACGGGCAAAGAGACACATCTCGACATACGAAATAAGTCGTTAAAGTTAACCACGAACCCCTCCGATGAAGCAAAGTTGGCATTAGATCGAGAAAAGGGTGTTCGAGAACACAAGACGCTCCGAGGCAACGCCTCACCAACTACATCGGCATCACCATTGAATCGAATCTGGTTAGGTTCGCCATTGCGAAAACAAGCAGAAAGGCAAGAGCAACAGGCACATAAGTACATATGACGACTAGAGGGATTACACGAACTGTTGTTTATTTTCTGATGTGAGCGATTTCCATGTGGAGCCATTGGGAAATACACGTGAACTCTAGAGACAATACAAAACAAAGAAAAATAGATGATACAGGTAAAATATATAAAATAAAAATTATAAATCACCACCTTAAAATAAAGGAGATTAAAATGATAAATGGGATTGCGTGGAATGATCTCCTCGGAGCAAGCTTTTCTGCGCAGCCAGTCCCAGTGCCTGCAGCTGGACCCAACACAAGACTTTACATCATCATCGAGACTAGTGGAAACGCACAAAATTAAGAAATGCAAGCCAAATGCAGGTCAAGCAATTGACTTAGAAGCCGAGTCAAATCTCGAATAGTTCAATCATGGTGGCATATCAACTTTGAATTTTGTACTGTACTTGTAATCATTAGAATAATGTCATGTCCCTCCTACGTCCCTCCTTGATTGGGGGGAAATGAATGACCCGACATCGGTTAAGATTGAATCAATTCCATTTAACTTATAGATTTTCGTCTCTCACAATTTAAACGAATCATAAGAATATACATGGACTAATTGAGATAGTCGAGACAAAAGATTATATTAACCTTACTATCTTGTCTTTTTTATAATCCATAAGCAAAAATTCGCATTTGTCCATCAATATCAAGCTTATGGTGCTATAAATTCCTATTCAGTTAATAAGTACAAAAAAAATGACAGTTTTTAATAAGCCGATTATTCTTATGTTATACATTATCACTACTTTAAAATTGAACAATTCAAATTAAACTGTCCTTAACGAATAGGAAATGACCCCCCCCCTCCAAAAAGAGTCTTTTTTGCTCTTTACGTTCCCTTATTTGATTAACGGGTCCTGGTGCAAGCTTCTTTATAAAACACGAAAATAAAATAAATTTGTTAAAGGACGATTATAATTATATTATATTATATATATATATATATATTAAAAATAAAGAGAACCAAGAAAAAGACAATATCTTTCGTTGTGTGCACTTACGACATTCCACAGTAGCGTTGAGGGTGGGGGAGCAGAGGCAGAGCATCGCCTCCGACTCGGCGTCGAACCCGCACGCGCCGCCCGACTGCTTGCACCGGTCGCACGCGGTGCTCTCCGGCACGGCGTACGTCGCTCGATCCCGTACGTCCAGTCCAGCGGCCCGGACTTCTCCGGCCCCCGGCGTCGATCACCGTCGTGTAGTGCGTGCAGTCCAGCATGTTCATGGTCATGAACTTCACCGTCTCGTACCTTGTCAGAATTTTGAGTGAAAAGCATTGGGAGAAAAATGTATTGTGTATTTTTCTTTCACTGATTAATGATGTACAATATGCTTCCTATTTGTAATACAATCGATCAAAACTATCTAAGGAAGAAAAAAATACAGAATATGTGAAAATGATTTCCTAATACACAATATTCTAATTTTCTAACAATAGACTAATCAGCATCAATTAAGATCAACATTCCATGCAGCAAGATCAATTTGCTGGCAACAGTATCTTCAACACTCCCCCTCAAGCTGGCGGTCTATAGACATCTAGAACGCCTAGCTTGCTTAATAAATACGAATGTTGCCTTTGACATAGAGGTTTAGTGAAGATGTCTGCGGGCTGCTCCATAGTTCTTATCCCTCTTGTCTTGATCAATCCATCTTGAATTTTATCTCTGACAAAATGGCAATCGACTTCTATATGCTTCGTCCTCTCATGAAAAACTGGATTCGCTGCAAGTTTAAGTGCAGCATCATTGTCACAAAATAGGATAGTTGGTTCCTTAATCCAGACACCAAGATCTTCGAGTAATCCTCTTATCCAGACTATCTCACAACTAGTCTTTGCCATTGCCCGATATTCTGCTTCAGCAGATGATAATGAAACGGTCGATTGTTTCTTTGTCTTCCAAGATAGCAATGAGCTACCCAATTTGATGCAGAATCCTGTGACTGACTTTCTACTCATTGGACAAGTAGCATAATCCGTATCACTGTACGCTGTCATCTCCATGTTATTATCACGAGACAATAATATTCCCAAGCCTGGACACCCTTTTAGGTATTTCACAACTTTCATCGCAGCATTCATATGCGACTGTTTTGGACTATGCATAAACTGGCTGAGAATCTGCACTGCATAACATATGTCAGGTCTAGTCATAGTTAAGTATATAAGCTTCCCTACGAGTCTCTGATAAACAAAAGGATCTTCAAGTAAAGGATCCTCATTCAAAGGCAATAAACCCTTGTCATACTCTACTGTCGTCAATTTGACATTCTGTTCAATTGGGATAGCAGCTGGTTTGGATCCCGACAATCCTGTTTCTGATACAATCTCCAGGACAAACTTGCGTTGGCTGAGACAAATTCCCTTATCTGACCGTGCAATCTCTATTCCAAGGAAATATTTGGGAGGTCCCAAATCCTTAATATGGAAGCTTGAATGCAAATATTGCTTAAACCTCTTGATGGCATCTTCGTCATTCCCCATAATAAGTATGTCATCAACGTATATAAGTAAATAAATTGATGACGTACCTTGTCTCCATGTGAATAAGGCATAGTCATGTCTGGATTGCCTGAATTTTGTAGCTGTAAGTGCATTGGTAAACTTGGCATACCATTGACGAGAAGCCTGTTTGAGTCCGTATAGGGATTTACGGAGACGACATACTTTGTTCTCCCCCTGTCTGCGTAAACCCGGCGGAAGGTCCATGTAAATCTCCTCTTCGAGATCACCATGAAGAAATGCATTATGAACATCCATTTGATGAAGAGGCCAATCACGAATAGCAGCAACAGAAAAAAAAGAACGAACCGTGACTTCCTTTGCTACTGGAGAGAATGTCTTAGTATAATCAAAACCTTCTCGTTGAGTAAATCCCTTAGCTACTAGTCTGGCTTTATAACGTTCAATTGAACCATCCGCCTTGTACTTGATCTTGTATACCCACTTGCACCCTATAGATTTCCGATGAGTGGGTATAGGAACAACTTCCCAGGTCTTATTCTCTGTTAGAGCTTGCAATTCATCTGCCATTGCTTGCTGCCAACGAGGGTCTTGAACAGCTTCTTCATATGAAGATGGTTCCTGTCCTTCAGATATTTGACTAATGCAACACATGTGCTCAGGTGAAAGATTAGCAAAGCTAACATATGATGAGACAGGATATTGTGTACCAGATGACTGCATTGTAGGACAAATGTAGTCTGCTGTCCAAGTGGGTGGTCGGGTAATACGCTTTGAACGTCGAGGAGAAGCCGATGTAACAGATGGAATAGCCCCTTGTGATTCAAATGGAACAGTCCCTTGTGATTCAGGGATATCATCCAGAGATGTTGGTGACGAAGAAGGTACTGGGGATGCCAATGTCGCTTCTTGTGAAATATCTGGAGTTATATAATGTAAATTTGAGGATGAGCCTCCATCATATCCAGGTGTCAAAGAAGCCATGGGAGATATATGAGGAATCATCATTTGAGTAGGGGTGGAGATATCGTCGTCAGCTAAAAATTGACGACTCTCAGTAGTTGAATCGTTCTGTTGAGAAGATAATCCTTCCTGAAAAGGGAAAACATCCTCATGGAAAATAACATCTCTGCTGACGAAGAAGTGCCCAGTGGAGAGATCATATACAGAATAACCCTTCTGAAGATTAGGGTATCCCATGAAAACACATTTGATGGCACGAGGCCCCAATTTGTCACGAGTGCCCACAGTGGATACATAACATAAACAACCAAATACACGAAGATGGCGAATATCTGGACATTTCCCAAAAAGCAATTCAAATGGACTTTTGCCATTAAGAACCCTGGATGGCATCCTATTGATCAAGTATGCTGCTGTGACCACACAGTCTCCCCAGAACATTTCAGGAATAGAGGCTTGATATTTGAGGGCACGAGCAACTTCTAGGAGATGACGGTGTTTTCTTTCGACAACACCGTTTTGTTGAGGGGTATATACGCAGGAACTTTCATGAAGAATGCCATTTGTAGTGAACAAAGTAGAACATTCATGACTAAAAAATTCCCGGGCATTATCAGTGCGAATTCGCTGTACGGATTTATGAAACTGACTCTTGATGAGGGTAAAAAAATCTCTTAGGTAAGAGGGGACTTGGGCCTTAGACTGCAATAAGAAAACCCAAGTTGCTCGTGTATGGTCATCCACAATTGTGAGAAAGAAACAAGATCCATCACGATGTGTGACGTGATATGGTCCCCAGATATCCATATGCAGAAGAGTGAAAGCCGTCTTACTACGAGAAGTGCTTTGCGGAAAAGGTAATCGTGATTGTTTAGCTAAAGGACAGACATGGCACTTTGGATGAGGAAAAGAGGCGCTATGGCCTAATCGCGATGAGATAAAATATTTTTATTGATGCTAGCATTACATAGAGTGCCTTTATTCAAGGGAAAAAGTGGAACATCAAAATCTTTTGGAAAAGTAGCCCAGAAATAAAGTCCCTCATGATTGTTACCCAAGCCCATCAGTTTCCCAGTCGAAAGGGCCTGAAAGAGACAGATGTCAGAATTAAAAAAGACCCGACAGGAATTGTCTTCACAAAGTTTTGACACAGAGATTAGGTTAAACTGGAATTTGGGAATGAGTAAGACATTTCTGAGAGTAATGAGAGGACTAAGTTGAACATCCCCAACCTTAGTGACAGAGGTATCTTCTCCATTTGGAAGTCGCACGGATGTATGAGAATGTGCTTTATAGATTTTAGAAAAGAAATGTTCATCGCAAACTATGTGATCACTAGCACCTGAATCAATAATCCATGCTTTATTGGAAATGGAGCTCAAACAGTGAGAAGTACCTGCATAGCTGCTTGTTTTGTCTGATGTTCCCAGCTGGTTTAAAGTGCTCATAATCTGCTGCAACTGATCTTTATTAATGGGCTGATGAGCCTTTGCATGTGCTGCAATAGAAATATCTCGCGCTTTCTTCTCCTTTTCTCCTGGTTTTCCATGTAACTTCCAACAATTTTCTCGAGTATGGTAAGGGCGTTTACAATAATCACAAAATTTACCTTTCCCTTTAGAATTTTGGGCATATGATTTATTGGAAGCTGAGGAAAAAAATTGCCCATTCGATCCTCTCCATGTTGGGGCTGACGTGGCTCGATCTGAGCCGTCCGATCTCGGAGCCGCTAGGATGAGGCTGGAGCCGTCTGATTGTGCGGAATACAGCAGGCCACCGTCTGATCTCGCAGAGTAATTTGAGCCGTCCGCCTGCATGATTTGATCTGGACCGTCCGCACTAAATGAGAGTCGCGTGCGTCTTGGGCCGTTGGATGAGTGAGCTGCATCTCGGCCGTCCATTGAAAAAGGTATAAAAGACCCATCTTCTTCCTCCAGCAACCCTAGGTCAGCCCCTGTTCTTCCCGATCGTCTGAAACCACCATGCCCGGACCTTGCCGCGAGCAGACGCTGGTCCGGCGTCGCCTTGGCCGCGAGGACGACCCGATCCCCTACTTTGAGGTATTCCGTTGAGGCGAGTCGCTGCGATTCCTCCTGTACCGCGAGCTGATATATTCGGCCAAGGGAAGGGACCGGCTCCATCGCGAGGATCTGACTGCGAAAGGGTAAGTAGCTCTCATTTAGGATCAAAAGAAAGCGCGTTACCTTCTCCCTTTCCCTAATTGCTCGGTATTGAGCTAGGGTTTCTTCCGGTCCTTGAAGTTTTTCTTCAGCTTCCTCCAATTCGTTCCAAAGGGCTGAGAGTTTGTTAAAGATGGTTGAAATGGATAAATTTCCCTGTTTTAGCTCTGATAGAGCTTGGGTTATTGAGAAAATCCTAGCTCTATCGAGCTTGCCATACATCTCCCGTATGTTTTCCCAAAAAAGGTGAGCATCCTCGGTCGGAGGGAGTCCGGCGGCGACCTCCGGCGTGAGGCAGTTACCAATCCAAGTTCGTACTAACTGGTTGCATTTCTTCCAGTGTCGGGCCAACCGTTCATCGGTCGGAATAGGTACGGATCCATCTATAAAACCGTCTTTGTCCTTCGTTATAAGTGCTCGCCGTAGTTCTCGGGACCAAACGGAGTAGTTCTCCGGTCCCGAGAGTTGTTGCGAAATCAAGCGGAGTTGGGGGCCATCGGCGGCGGCCGTGTACAGGGTATCTCCTGGTTCTGGTCGTCCGCCGGGGATGCCTGCAAAAGGAAAAACACCAGGTCCGAATCCCGGGTAAGGGAGACTCGTCGAACCCGAAAGGTTGTGGTTCGGGTATGACCAACCGGATCCTGATCCTGGGTTGGGTCCGGATCCTATTGTTGGGCCTCCTCCTTGCCCGATGCTTTCTGCGTGGGTCCTCTCTGTAGAACCCGAAGTGTTCTGGGTTGGTTGAATTTGAATGGGAATCCATTGTACATATGGACCCTGAAAAAATTGCCCGGAGTTGGGCTGAATCAAGCCCTGAAGTCCTTCAGCGGGTGGTAGTTGAACTTCATCTGCGTTCTGGTTTTCATCTACCTGAGTTGATTGCTGATATGGAGATGAATCTGAGGGCAAATTTTCTTCGGATGATCCGGATTTTGAAGCTTGGTTCTTGGTCATGGCTTTTCGTGTGAAAATATGATAAAAATTTCACAGGATGCGTGCTAAAGAAATGAGAAGAAAGGAGCTGTGCATAAGCGGCTACACAGAATCAATATGCGGAATCAATATGCGGAAGCTAGGTCTAAGAGAACCGCTCTGATACCATGTCAGAATTTTGAGTGAAAAGCATTGGGAGAAAAATGTATTGTGTATTTTTCTTTCACTGATTAATGATGTACAATATGCTTCCTATTTGTAATACAATCGATCAAAACTATCTAAGGAAGAAAAAAATACAGAATATGTGAAAATGATTTCCTAATACACAATATTCTAATTTTCTAACAATAGACTAATCAGCATCAATTAAGATCAACATTCCATGCAGCAAGATCAATTTGCTGGCAACAGTATCTTCAACATACCTCGTGAAGCAGCACGGCGGCGACGTCGACGTCGACTTCCGGCGACGACAACACGGCGTCGACGTCGGCGTCGGTGGCGGCAATGACAGCGACGGCAACGATCGGTTGGCCACTGCGGGGCCGCCCGGCGGAAGATCCGGAACGCAGGCGCACGCGCCGTACATCTCGTCGCAGTGTGGCCGCCGACGTCGTGGGAGCAGAGGTACTTGAAGTGGTTTGCGACGGGGAGTCGATGGAGCGATTGAGGACGGCGAAGATGGTGTCGTCGGAGGGTGGGATGAGGGCGGCCCGCACGTCGGTGAGGGCGAGGTCGTGGTGGGGCTGGAGGATGGAGCGGTGGACATGGCGGGGTCGAAGACGACGACCTTGCGCTTGGCGTAGTCGATGGACCGGACCTTGTAGGCGCCGGAGGGGGTGGCGAAGAAGAGGTCGGAGTCGTTGCGGGAGAGCATGCGGCGGAAGCTCGGGGAGCCGCAGCCCGTCGTCGATGGCGAAGGGGTAGGAGACGGGGACGGCCCCGCAGGAGGTGCGGCAGAGGGAGAGCGGGAGGGAAGGGAGGGGGAGGAGCGAGAGGGTTAGGGTTAGGAGGCTGAAGACGGTGGTGGTGGTGGGAACTCGGGGAATCTGCATTTTGAGAGAGAGAGAGAGAGAGAGAGAGAGAAACCAAGAAAAGAGGAGGACTAGAGGAGAGGAGGACTGTGAGTCACTTTTATACTGGAATGATGCCCTCTTTGTTGACTATTTTGGCAACACTGGTCCAGAGCAAAGCCTTTTCATGGGAGTAACCACGAAATCAATCTGTTCTAATATTTTGGCAAGACTGGTCTAGAGCAAAGCCCTTTTCAGGGGGAGAAACCACGAAATCAATCTGTTCTAATATTTTGGCAAGACTGGTCTAGAGCAAAGCCCTTTTCAAGTGGATAAACCATGAAATCACTCTGTTCTAAAATTTGCTTCCAGTTGTCTTCCATTAAAAGTCATCGAATGGTGCATTTAGTAATGATTCTGTTCCCATAAATAAATTCTGATTAGAAATGATTTTTTTTTTATTCTGTTCCCAGGAATAATTTCTAAAGATTTTGCTCGTTTGTGAATCGTCCAAAATTTCGATTTTGAAATAATGTGTTAGATCGTCTTTCAAAATTTCTACTCCAAATTATTTTCTTTTTAATTTTTAAATATTTTTTTCTTTTCATTTTTTTCTTTCTCTCTCATGTTCTTCTTTAAGTGGCTGGTTGCCGGTCTAGCGACCGGCCAAACGAGGGCCGGCGACCTCACCTACATTTTTTGTACATGTCCAATTTAGGCCTTGAATTATGTGAACATATTCAATACGGTCCATCCATGATTCAATTTCGAGTGCAATATCTTCACATGATTTACAGTGTAAGTTGAACATGTACAAAAACTCTATGAAATCTGTGATAGCTCGTCTGAAATGATGTGGATTTTTGTCCTTATAATTCTCAGAATTTCACATACTATTTTGGGTTTGACCAAAAAGTACAGCTCATTTTTCTTATAGCAGCTTCATAGCTTTTGTGTTGGGCGCCGGTGGGGCTAGTTCCATGCTCTATACGGCTAGAAAACACCAATCTTGGTCGTAGTCACTACAATGCAACATTATACAACCTTAACCATTTCTCTCTTCCCTCTTTATCCCTCTCTCTCTCTCTCTCTCTCTCTCTCTCTCTCTCTCCAACTTTTATCATCCTCGTCCACTGTGACAAAGTTGTCGAGTTTGTCACTGCCTCACTACATGGTTGACAATTTCGCCGCTGCCAATCCTGTGCTTGCCGAAGTCGGTTCAGGCCATCGTCACTGTGCAGAGCCACCTCCCGTATTTAATCTTGAAAGACGAGCTACACAAGATTATTCGCTTTGAGAATGACATTTGAATTTTGTTCATGACAACTCAATGTAACTTTCCACTTTCTTCAAATAACCCAATAGAAAGCTAACGGTAAATTGAGAATCTCGTTCATTGCAAAGTTCTTGCCCTTGATACTGCAACATGCTCTCAAAAATGTTAACAATAAGATCAATGTATATATTTGTTGGCACAAATTCTTTAAAGAAATGGGTATGTCGAATGTGCACATCCTGCATAGGCACCGTGCAAAACTCGTGTAGGTATGAAACGAACTCAATCGAAATCACCGTGAAAAGTACAAATCACTGTGAAAAGAACGGTACCAAATCCTGCTTCATATTATGCTCTTATAGATATTCTCATTACGGGATTGCATTGGTCCCATCTTATGCATGTCGTGTGGCGACTATACGAGCGAACTCCATTCAGCTCCTATCTCTCTCTTATAAGTCACATGGTTGCTAATTTCACTGAAAAGATAGTTTCAGTGAGCATAGGGAGGATTTTTTTCCCGGCTTTGCAACGAGATTTGTAGATAACGCTTGCGCAGAGGACTCCAGTATATTGAGTTTTGTTTTCCAAATCTTCGCTAATTTGGAAGTCGAGAACTTCATAGTACTAAACAGTCGAAAATGTATGATGTAAAGGGATCTTTTACAGGGATGATTAGTCTTTCGGTTATCTTTATTCGTCATTCCCCTTGAGGTCCCATCTACTTCCTTTGCAAATGGGTACCTTCAGTTCATTGGTCTGCGGCGAAAACAAGGAGAAGATAGGTGTGGCACCAGCTCCTGCCTTTCAGTTCCTATCGTAACACTCATAGTATCTACTTTCGCGAAAAAAGAGAGCTTCGCTGATCACAAAGAAGATTTTCACGGGTTTTTGGAACGGGTTTTGTGTATCGAGCCATCGCTTTATCTCTTCATGAGACCGCTCGCATGAAGTATTCCAATATATCGAGTTTCGCTTTTGAGATCTCGGGCAATTTGGAGTCGATGGCGGCTTGTTTGCTGTTGCTTGTAGGTTACTATGGGGGCTGGATGTTGTCAAGCATTCTTGCCCTTGATTACCTACGGCAGTGCTTTGAGATGGAAAGCCTTTTCAATGTGCTTTCTTGCTCGTATCATAGAGAACATTTTCGGCTCTGTTTGTTTATTTTAGAAAGATGAATGATTTATAAAATATCTTCATAAAATTGATTGCTTGTATCACTTGAAACAATAAGTTAATAGACAATATATTCATTATCGACAACAATTTATATCTAAATTATTCGTGAATGATACAAAAACTTTTTCGTTCTTTTAATTTTATAAGTGATATTAGTGATCAATTTTAGGAAAATATTTTTTAAATTATTTTTTCTGTGAAATAAATGCACAATTCAGCTCCTATCTTTCTTGTTTATAGGGCTCCACCGTCGGCCGCTCACTCCACAAAAAAAGCTTCAGTGATCATGAGGAGGACTTCTATGGGTTTTGGAGTCGGATTTACAGATCTAGTTCTGCCCCATTCACTTGCTTTCATGATAAGGACGTTATGATATTGAAAAGCTGCGCATCTCTTGGAGAGGGTATTTGTGAGAATGCTAGATGGGAGTCGAAGCCCTAGAGGAAAATTCTGAGAATTGTTTATAATTCGTTTCCCCCCCTTTTTTTTTTTCAAATTCAATGTAATTCCTCAACTTCCAAATTTCCATTCAATGTAGTCATTCGGTTAAGGATATTGATAGGCGATGCGAATTACTGTGATGCCGATTGCCAGGCTAGGTTCTACTGGGCTAAAATAATGATGTGAATTGTCATGCCATTTTCTCAAATTAACAATTTTTAACCTATTTGTTTGGGCCATATATGTATGCACACAAATGGAAGAATTAGTAATTTTTAACCTCTCTCTTTGGGCCATATATACATATATATGCACACAAATGGAAGCTACTTGGACTCCAACATGATAAATTTAACGTTAGGTTAACAGAAATTATGGTCGTATCAACTAACGATGTTGGAATTTCTAATGGAAGGACTGCATTGATGGGATTTTTGAAAGTTCAAGAGCTAGACTGAACAAAATAAAATTTAAGGACCACATTGAACATTACATGAAAATTTATAGATCAGCCATGCTGTCATTCCCTCTTTAAATAGTTGGATGTGATTTGTTGTGCATAAGAAATAATTCACGGTATCCCTTTCTAAATGATCAGAGCCTAGAGTATCGCTTCCCATTTGCAAATCTCGTGCATACCGGGCAAATATTTGATTGCTTGTCTCTTCCTTGTTCTTGTTGCCATTTAGGACGCCTCCATCGATCTTGTTACGAGGAAACTCAGGACTTAGGAAGGAGAAGGGTCCGTCTATCTCTATTGATCTTGCTATCCTAGCTATGTTGGAAATATATCATATCCTATGTTTGGTTCTTTATATATATAAGAAAAAAGAGGATAAGACCGGATATAAGATGAATATAGCCTAAATAAAAATATCTCATGTAAGGGTTGGATAAATTTAGATATGATTTTTTTTCCATGGTCTAAAAGCCGTTTTCTTAATAAATGAACTTCTTAAATTAATAAAATTACAACATTAATTAAATATGAACAACACATACATTCTAAATAAGAAAGAAATTAAAACAAAACATAAATAACAACAATTTTCGTTTTTAATTATTCTTACATATTTCAATTTCTGTCTATTCTAATATTCTATATTCTATACATATGAATATTTGTATTTATTACTGTTGACACCTAAATTTTGGCGACCCGTTTAGTCATTTATCAAAAAATTAGGGATTAATTTTAACCTTAAAAAAATTATAATTCAATTGCATAGCATATAATTTTTAGGTGCATTTATTATTTTATTTATTGGACTAGTGCAGTGCGAATAGGTTCAAATTAGTTAGACTAAGCCCACGAAGCGAGCTGGTTGGCCCAAGCCCATGTTTTTTAATTATCTCGTGGAAAAATAGAAATTTTGAAATTTTTTTCGGGATATGAATCTTTTGGATATGGCACATGTGTGAAAAAATATTGCGATATTGCGATTTATCTTTGCGAGATTTGGATTTCGAGAAAATATTTATCGCAATCTTGAATTCTTATCAATAGTGATTAGTTGGTGAAAAGTATTTGAAGGGAGAATCGAAAACCTATCTTCTACCTACTATAAAAGCAACAAAGTACGAGGACCTACAGGGGGCTTTTTGATCCGAAGGAAAAGAAAACACAAAAAGTAAAAAGTGAAGTGGACGGAAGCAAAAGCTTCTACAGAGAGGGTATAGAGTGCGACAGGTGAGAGAGAGACATAAAAAAAAAAGGAGAAAAAAGCAAAGCAGCGTCTTCTTCCTCTGTCCACGCCGATCCCGCGTTCGCGCCAGCCACCGCCGGAAGCGCCTCGGCTACCATCGCTCACTAGCTGCGCTTGCATCGCTCAGCCGCACCGGTTGCCGACCCCCGGCACCGCACCGCCGGACCCCCTCGGCCTCCGTCCCCGCACACGCTTGGAGCCCGATTGCCGCTCCGGCCCACCGAAGCTCTGCCGAGACCGGACTCAAGCCAGATCTGCCCAACACTGCCCCTGCTCAGCCCGTGCTGACCCGCGACAATCAGTTGCCCCTGCAGCTGCCACCACCTCGCCTTGGCCGCTTGTCAGCCTCGCGTCCCCAACACCCGTGAAGCTCCACATCGCTCGCCACCGCGCCGGAGTACCCCCCGATTTGCAGCTATTTGCAGCGACCCACGCACCGGCCCCGTGCCCCTGCCCTGAGTGCAGCTGCTCTGCGCCCCCGAAATCACGACGCCGCCTCAGCCAGACCCACGAGTCTTCTCTGTTCCACTGACGTTCCGCTGGCCACGCCCGAGTTCAACACCGGAGCCCCGACGGACAGCCCTCTACTCTGACGACCCGTGCTGCGTCGACACCATCGAACCGCACTGCTCCGAGATCCTGTCGCGCTTACCGCCGCCTGCAAAGTCCTCGCGTCGCCGCCACGCCAGCGCTGCTGCCGCGCCATATCTGGACGCCCACCCAGCGTCGCACCACCAAAGCTACAGCCCAAAGTCCCACCTCCGCCATATCTAGATCCGAGCCCGCTGCTCCGCCTCATCCGCGACTTGCTGCTGCTGCCGGTCCACTCTCGCCAAGGCTCCGAACGCCGACGACCAACTGCCCCTGCCGGACCTCCGACCAGCTGCTCTCGGTTGAGTACCCACGAGCTGCCGAGCCCTATTTTGGAAAAAAGAAAAAAAGAAAAAATCAAAATCCAATTAGGTAGTTTTTATTTATTTATTTTATTGTTCATTATTATTTTACTTATTTTGTCTTTTAGTGGAATTATTCCTTAATATATTATTGATATTCCAACATGAAATAGTTTGATAGTCCGATTTTTGCGCCCGAAATCCGACTCGCAATCTCTTACAAAAATCGACAATCCAATCTCAAGCCCGAGATTCAATTCGTGATTTAATTTAAAATTGGCCAACCCGCGAGATATGGTTCGCCAATTTTTGGATATCAATCTTATCTTGTTGATTTGATATCGTCAAGTTGGTTGAGTCAATTTTATTTTCGTAAAAAGAAAAATTCAAAAAAATATTTGAGTTAGGAATAGATTTGCTTTAGAATATTTCTTGTTTAGAATTAAAATTGCAATCTTATTTCGAAATTTAAAAATCCAAAAATGTTGAATTAGGATTAGGTTTTTATCTTTTATATTTAGAATAAGAACTTTATTTTGAATCATGGAAAGAAAATCAAAAAAAGAAAACACATTCATTTAGGATGTTAGTTTTATTATTATTTGAATTGCATGACAAATTTTAATTTCGAAATTAATAAAAGCACAAAATGTCATCATGCATATATCATGTTGAATTAGGGCATTTTTTGCACATCATTGTATGTTAGGATTGCATGTTTATCAATTATAGGTAGATAATCTCTCCTAGATAAATTGCATGTTTTTTAAAAATAAAAATGTCCATGTCATATAGAATTAGGTCCATAAAATGCATGTCATTTAGTGATTGTTGTTAAGTTCATTCTAATTAGAAATTGTCCGTCTTTAGATTAGGTCATTTAATAAATGTCGCGTGACATATAGCTCGCATATTAAATTGCATGTCGCATGTCATTTTAGTTAAAATAATTTTGTACGTCATCGCATTGCATCACACGTCATTAGAATTAAGTCATTATGGTTAATTAAATTGCATATTTAATTATTGCATTTCTTTATAATAGACTGCATGCTTATTTATGTCATATAGTTTAGGTCATATTGCCATGCCATCTTATTTCATATTAGATTAGAAGCATTGCATTGCATATGGACTATATTTTTGTTGAAAAAGAGAAAACAAAAATTGAGTAATTGCTTGTTAAATAGAAACCATATCTAGGATTGTTGATGTGGATTTTAATTTAACACTGCAGATGCTTTCGTTTCTACGAGGTAAGTCCTGCATTTTCTATTTGCTTTCTTAGGTGTTAAATTGATGGATTGCGCACCCGCATGATCGTCTTGTATGTTAGGGAAATAGATTTAAAATCAATTCAAGCTGCCTGCCAAACATTTTTCAAAATAAAAGAGAAAGGTACCGAAAGGGTGTTAGAAAAGTCTAGCGTAACCAAGTCCCCGAATTCATAATCTCTAGTTCGTAGGAGTATAGTAAATCTCCCGTTACTTTGCTTGGGTTTCTAATCGACCCACCAAAAATAGATTAGTGGCAACTCCTAATTGAAAATCAATTACTTGTTAAGAATTTGAACCTAAGTCGCGAATTGGTATGAGCTTGGGAGAGCCCGAGTTAAGTTTAGGTTTAACAATCCATTAGCCAAACCTTAGGTAGTCCACCACCCGAAAAACTTGGTCGCGACAGCTTGGTGACTCCGCTGGGGACTTGAGTTGAAACTCTTAGTTCTTTTTTGAAAAAAATGTTTTTGTTTGGCAGCAAAGATTCCAGATACGTCCCTAACATTTAGGTGTTAAATGTTCTTGCAGATTGGGAGGTATAAGGGGAAGTGTTTGCTAACCTTTGTTATGCAGGGAGGTGTAGGAATGTATGGTTTACTTTCATATATGAAGTGCTGCTTGATATAAACTGTCATGCATGCCTTGCATTTATCACTACACTTTGCACACACAACCTGCTACCAGACTTGGGCCGCATAGGATCATTTAGGATGGTATTGAGATGGATACCACTCCGACCGCATGCCCATGGTACGAGTCGCCCATCTCAATTCCGAAGTTTCTTTCATGGTGTCAAGAGTACCCACCTCAGTCCGCATGCCTGTGACCCGGGTCGGCTCTTTGACCAAGCCGGAGTCATGAGGACCCGACATGGTCCACAAGCCCGTGGCTAGTCTGATCATCCTTGTGGCTTCACTTTGATAAGTCTTATAGATTAGAAATCGAGCCACTTACCATGCGCATGTCTATGTGATTGCCGTCGATTTTTCTTGGTAAAGTAAGTTTTCTATCCCTATACCATGCAATTTATTTTGTCATGCTTTTGGTCTGTCCATGACAATCTAGTATAGTCATTTGATCTAATTCCTTTTAGAAATGAAATGAGGAAATTGCCATGCAATGAATCATTTGGAAAAATAAAAAACTTTGGAGAATTTGTTTTCAATTCATGTCTAGGAAATTTGATCTTACTAAGATGTCTGTTTTTCTAGCTCTCTTTAGGAAATTCCCTCCTTGTAAGAGCTTTTCATGAAAAAAAAATGATGAAAAAAAGGTTGATAGATCATTGTCATGGATTGATTCTTTATTTACACCTCATACTTATATATTTTCATTCATTTGAATTAGGTGATAACGGATCCCTCACGTTCGCCTATCATTATGCGATCAAGAGTTAAAATGGCTGACCAAACTGAAATGCATGATCGTATCTCCGCTATGGAATACCAACTCTAATAGTTGCTCACCTCTATGCAACTTATGACAGTCTAAATCCAATCCCTTCGAGCGGATTTGACTCTTGCACCTGCTTTCCCTAAGGTAGTAGTTTTGAAGCAGGAATACAAGACCTAAATGAGCAATATCGACATGTCTGAACTGGAAAATAACCCACTAGTCATTGCCAAACTTGACAATGTCCCTAAGACAAAGCAAGATGAAGTGGAAGTGATGGACACTCTGAGGCAGCCTAGTGGCAAGTTTGATTACCTGGTGAAGTATTCGGCTCCTCCCAGCTTTTACTTTGACTCCCGCAACATAGTTCCAAGTGGATGGGATGACATGGATGATCTGACGCCTCGAAAGACAGAGAACTCTGATGACGCCTTAGAAGGAATCACAGGTCTGTTCGATGACCTCTTCATAGGAACCAATGATGAAAGACCTTCGGAAGTCATGGACGTTAGCCTGCAAGAGTAACTTGTTACTATTGCACATTCCCCTGCGCGGGAATTTTTATCGCTTTCTAGGAATTCTTATAACTTTTTAGGAATTGTTTTCGCCTTCTAGGAATTGTTTTCAATTTCTTATTTAGCTCTCTTTTTAGAGATTAGGAATTGCATTTTCCATTCCAATAATGTAATTCATTTGATTCTATTAAATGAAATTACAATTTTATTTCCAATTTTTTAGGGCATTACGGGTTACTCCAAACCAGTCCAATGACAATATCCAACCATGAAAGAAACTATTATCCACGGAGAAATCCCGAGGGCTGGACTTTTCTTCCTCAAACTTTTTCAAAAAAAAAGCATTTCACTGCTAAAAAAAAAAAAAAAAAACATTTTCCCAAAGCTTGTAGTAGATTAAACCTGTTTGTTTGTCTGACTCATTTGCTTATTGTCTCAGTGCATAATTCTATCACTTGTTATGACAAGGGACATCTGAAAATAGCGTATCAAGTTTCAATGATCATAAACTTGACTTGTGATCAACAGGTTTAGAGCGCACTTGCAATGAAAAAACATATTTGGGGCAAGTAAAAGAGGACCATCATTCCTTAGTGGAAGAGTTGACAAATTGGGAGGATGATAGGTTTTGGTAGTCACCCGACTGGAATAAAGTCTCAACCCGAGCCAAAATGGATGTGCAACTTGAATTTACTTTGATGTTGTATAGTATCATACTGATGCACGTTCTCTTGAGCAGGGGCAAAAGTGGATTTTCAATCTTGAATAATAGGGACAATCCAAAGACATCAACTGCTGAGGTAATTCCCATTGTAGAGGAATCCTTGAATGAATGCTTAAAACCATTTTGCAATGTTAAAAACTGTTTGAAGTTGACATGCTTAAAGCTGTCGAGTTCTTTTTTTTTTTTTTTTTTTTTTTTTTAAAAAGAAGGGATTTTGCATGATGACTCTTACATGTTTTATCCACCAATTCCACTAAAGAACATCAAGATGGACTAATTTAATGAATGATGTGAAATTGATTGAGCATACTAAATGAGACGAGTCGGGATGATGAAAGGAAATCCTATCCTATACACAGTCCCATATTCATACACTTATGAGATGAGTGTAGGAAGGTTCATATCCATAAGGTAAAGAGTTCTCTCGCAAAAGGTACGGCAATCGAAATGTTGAGAGGCAATTCATACCTCTATCCCAAACACTACAAGTGACCCATTGCTTAACCCTTTTGAGCCCATACACTTATGGATATTCTTTTCAAATCACCCCTGTCAAGAATCACCCCACATTGGGGCAACTAAGAGATCAAATGGCATAATGAGGTGAGGAAAATGAATTGAAATTTTCTTGCTCTCACTTGCATCAATCTTCAAGTCATGCTATTACATTGAATTCATGTGTTAATTTAAGTGCCTTAGGATGATGAAGAGCATTTCCTTCTCTATCTTATACACTTATATCATTTGCATAGCCCACTTGAGCCTGCAATTTCATTTTTTTAAACCCAATTGATGATCATCCCCCACACTAGGGCAAAGCAAAAGGCAGATGAGAACCTTTGAAAGTTCAAGTGCCATTCAAAGTGTAATTGCTTGACGCATGCATTGTGCGCAAGAATTGAATTCAAAATAGAACTAAGGGGCATGAAAAAGTAGTGTGCCTGGTAAAAGCAAGGCCAATGCCCATGAAAAAAGAAGTGAAGAAAAGTGAATGAAAACTAAGGGTACGAAAAAGCGGTGTGCCTGGTAAAAGCAAGGCCAATGCCCATAGATGAAAAATGTATAAGTGACTGTCAATTACAAGAATTGAATCCCAATGGAGCAATAGTTAAAGAACTCAAATGCTGAGTTTTTACAATCAATGGGGCACTTCATGAAGACAATCCCCGATGGTGAAAAAGAAAACTAGTGACAATGCCAAGATGATCATCAACTCTCACCTTTTATACACATTTTGAGCCTAATGATCCTTTCATTTATCAACCCATGAACCCAGCCTATGTTACGTCCCTTACAAAGTCTCTTCAGATTAGAGCATTTGAATTAACGTAGAAGTTCATATGTTTATAAGCATCGCTCGAAGAAGTGCGAGCAAGATTATTTCTTTTTCATTTTGCAGGGTTCTTGACTTGTAAACCCGGAGATAATTACAAGACTGTTCATTCAATGGCCTTGACTCAAAGAGTCCATTTGTTAAACCGTTGACCAAGCCCCCATTATGGTCCCTATTAAAGACGTCTCAGATTGGTAAGATCGTACCGCTTGCGAGAATACTCGGACCCATGTCAATATGATGAAATTGAGTGATTTGCGTAAAATAGACATTCTAAATGAGAGTGAGTGAAAGTCCTTTCTAACCGAAAGTCTCTCATTTAGTATTCTTAAGAAATCCATGTCATGAGTGAAGATTGTCTTGAATGATAATTCTCTCCAGTGGAAATTTGGGTGATGCAAAGGTCATTATGCATAAACCTTGATTGAGTTGATGAAAACCTCACTGAATTTTGAAATGTGCATTCTAGAGTAGCTTAGATTGTCTATCTCTTTGATGAATGCATATCAGTTTTTGCTCTAAATCATGTCTGATAAGTAATTCAAGAATGTTTCATAATATTAGAAGATGAGAAACTTCCACCAGGAGGTGAAAGATTTCCATAGAATATCTAAATTCCAAAAGACATATCCCCAAGAATTAGAGATATCACCAGGTAAGTATATCTCTGCCATACTCTAAAATACTTGTCATTGTGCAGGTATTCTCTCTCAAGTGCGTCGACACTTGACTTGGTCAAGCTGTTCAGTTATATCGACCTGGTGTGCTTTCGTAGCCCAGAGTCATTTTTATCGACTCGGCGTGCTTCCGTAGCCTGATGTCCCTTTCTTGACCTGGCGTGCTTTCGTAGCCCAGAGTCCCTTTCATTGACCCGGCGTGCTTTCGTAGCCCGATGTCCTTTATATTGACCTGGCGTGCTTTCGTAGCCTAGAGTTCCTTTCATTGACTCGGCATGCTTTCGTAGCCCGGTGTCCTTTATATTGACCTGGCGTGCTTTCGTAGCCCAGAGTCCCTTTCATTGACCCGGCGTGCTTTCGTAGCCCGGTGCCCTTTATATTGACCTGGCGTGCTTTCGTAGCCCAGAGTCCCTTTCATTGACCCAGTGTGCTTTCGTAGCCCGATGCCCTTTATATTGACCCGGTGTGCTTTCGTAGCCTAGAGTCCCCTTCATTGACTCGGTGTGCTTCCGTAGCCTAGAGTTCATGACCTGGCGTGCTTTCGTAGCCTAGAATCCCTTTTAATAGACTCGGCGTGCTTTTGTAGCCCGGTGTCCTTTATATCGACCTGACGTGCTTTCGTAGCCTAGAGTCCATTTTATCGAACCGGCGTGCTTTCGTAGCCTGGATTTCTTATATCGACCTGGCGTGCTTTTGTAGCCCAGAGTCCCTTTTAATCGACACTCGATTGAGTTGTCCCCCAAAGATTTTCCTCCAGATTCAATGATTAAGGCGACCGAAGAACGGTTTGGGTCCTAATCAGATGAGCTCTATTGTAAGGTTGGGTGACCAAAGAATGGTTCGGGACCTAGCCAAGTAAAACCCTCAGTTTAGGCGACCGTAGAATGGTACGGATCCTAGACAAAACCTATTTCCCTATTCAGGCGACCGTAGAATGGTACGGGTCCTGGAAGGTAAATCCCCGTTTAGGCGACCATAGAATGGTATGGGTCCTAGACAAAACCTATTTCCCTATTCAGGCGACCGTAGAATGGTACGGGTCCTGGAAGGTAAATCTCCGTTTAGGCGACCGTAGAATGGTACGAGTCCTAGACACAACCTAACACTGTCATACTGGGCGACCGTAGAATAGTACGAGTCCTAGGAAATCAGTCTCTTTGCAAAGTCATGTTACTATTCTAGGCGACCGTAGAATGGTACGGGTCCTGGACATGTAATACCAACTATCTTGAATCACTCTACCCTCCTTGAAGGTAAGATATTCCAGGTAAGTTTTTTTTACCATTTTCCAAAATTTAGACATCTCAGTCTGGATCTGGATGTCTCCATTCTTTTCGTGGAACATTTCACTCTGGATGTGAATGTTCCTCGATCTTCCTTGTTATACCTAGTCTGGATCTGGGTATTTCAAGTTCAAAATTTCGACATCTTAGTCTGGATCTGGATGTCTTAATTATTTTGGTCTAAACATTTCACTCTGGATGTGAATGTTTTTTTCGACTTTTCTCGTTATACCTTAGTTTGGATCTAGGTATTTCGAGTTCAAAAATCTTGACATCTCAGTCTGGACCTGGATGTCTTGATTATTTTCATTCAAATGTTTCACTCTGGATGTGAATGTTTGTCTTAGTCTGGATCTAGGTATTTTGAGATTTTCAAAAATCTTGACATCTCAGTCTGGATCTAGATGTTTCAATTTTTTCCGTTAAACATTTCACTTTGGATGTGAATGTTCTTACCTGTTATGCTTTTCAAGGAACCTGAGTGAGAGTTGGGTACTTGTGGAGTAAATAGGGAGTTATCATGTACCTCAAGGCTTTACCGCACTAACTGGTAAGTAATGGTAGGTACGTTCTTTCTTTCGCATCATGCATTTGCATTAGCATTTCCATGCATCATATAAATTGCATTAAAAAATGGAATTCATTTCCCAACAAAAAATTCATTCAATGCATAGGCATACTCAAAATTTAGGTCTTAATTTGTCTTTGAAGGCAACCTCTACGAGCTCACCTTCAAAGAGGGGCAATTACATATTTTAGGTACATTGGTATAGTTATTACATATTTTTATTATTTCATTGCAGCCCTCTAGTTCAGGTCAAAGCTTCCCAAAACACATTTTTTTTTTTTTGGGAATTGTGAAAGTAAATGATCATTCTTTCTCTTTCTTACTAGTTTTGGCATTCGCCAACTAATCAATATCGTCTGTATCGTTGCCTATTTACATTTCTTGTTATAGTCAATCTTGTGGCTTTGAGATGTTGAAAGGAGCTCCTTTGTTGTTGAAGATTTAGATCGTATAAAACTCATGGATTAATCACAAGAGGTTGTCTCCATTTGTGCATTTGTACTTTCATTAGTAGTGTATCATGAGAGACTCTTACCATATTCATTTTTAGGTTCATTTATATTGATGTGTAATTTCTACCAAATAATAAACAAAATAGGATATGGACATATTTAATTTTATTAATGCAATTCACCAAATAGTGGACATGATATAATAAATTCCCCAAATTTCATTTTCTTATTCTATTTTAGTTAGAAATCCAGATGATTAATAACAACAGGAGATTTGAATATGTTCAATTATTTGTTTATTGATAATCAAAAACACTTACTTAATTTGATATATATCTCATATATATTATAGATACTAAAATCAATCTTTTTATTTTTTACTAAGCTGAAAATATTAATTGATCAATATTCTTATTTTTTTTCCAATGGGCTTTATGAGTATATGTTGCCACATCTCCTCATTGGACTAACAATTAGGTTATGGCATTTTCAATGGATAATATATATAAATATGCAAGTCAATTTAATATGTTAATTTCAAGCCAATTTAATATGTTAATTTCGTACAGCTACTATAGAGAACAATGCATATTAAGGTGTGATTAAACTTTGGATTTGCAGCTAAATGTCAATGTCTATTTTAATAACATGGTTACTTGCTCAATTAAGATTACCACCGTTGAAATCACATGCCATTTAAAGCAACTGCATTTAAGCTCTTGCCTAGTAGCCCCTTTTTAACAGAATTTTTATTAGATGGGTTTATATATTAAACAAGATGTGAGTTTCCTTAATTTGAAGTTAGGAAATCGACTTAATCAATTTATTTTTGGTCATGACACAATCCACCTTCGAAATAAAAAGTGGTTGAAGTACATTTGGTAGTAACTAAATGAAAGTACAAAACAACATGATAGCCAGATGTTAACTAAAGAATAATGCTAGTCTGATCAAATTGGCATATTAATGATGCGAAAAGAGTTTGAATATAGTTCTTTTACTAAAATTTTGAGGAATAATGCTGAATATATAGAGAATTCTTGATATATTAATTGATGTGACAGACTCTCATTAGATTGGAATACAACTCAAGTGCATATGTCTCACTATTAATTTGCTACATTATTTAGAAGTTAGGGTCTTGACCCAAATCATTTGCACGAATATTGCACGTAAATTAAATAGGTATCTTTTTAGTATAAATAGGTTAGTTTCATAAATGGGATGACACGAGAAAAATCGCGTCTTACGCGGTTGACTTGCTCAAGTCATTTAGACACGAATTGGCATGTTTAAACCCATTTATTACACAATAATATCGTGTCTAATGTGTTGACCTACCTAATCCATTTATATACAAATCAACACGTTTAAATTAACATCTTGAAACATGTGAATATGAGTTACCCTGTACCAAAGTATTTTACATGTTTCAGAATTTTGTTCATCGAATATAGTCGTGTGCAAGAGACCTTTGTTTCCTTGTCTTAGGATAGCTGGTTATTTCCTCTCCAATATGCAGCTAAGCTGTGGTGCCATTTTTGGAACTTGTGCACGCCTGTATACAAGCGTCGCCCACGTTTTCATGTAGTTAAATTCGTATGCGTGTGATATCTATAACTTGCCACTTGTCCATCGGAAGCATGGCTGGAGAAAATTTTTTGCCCTCCTACAAAATTAAGATAGAGCACATATTTCTTTTTCTATATACCACTTAGAACTGCAGCTACATTCTCAAAATATTCACTAGGATTATTTAAAATAGACAAATATCGAGAACCTGATCGTACACATATCGACGGATCTCTTTCATCGTACACACTCAATCAGGGATGAGATGAGAAAATATGGCTCTTAGCACTGATAGTTATATCCAACATTTTTGTTCGGTAAAACCAGAATTAAATGAGAGAGAAAGAGGAAGAAGCTAGCCACCCAAAGACGGGGGTACAAATAGAGGTCCCCTTTCTTCTCCAGAAAACACAACCTCGCTTTGGTTTTGAAGAGAGAGCTCCATTCTTTTATCATCAGCTCTCTCAAATCTCTCAGAAACAGAAGAAGTAGATGACTCTCCGCGTAACTGGTTCATGCTTTCTCTATGCTGGACTAAGATCATGGCGTTATGAGTTTTGACATCTTTAAGCATGCAAGTGATGATATTAGTATTAGTCTCAGAAAACGAACGGCGTTCATGAATGTATAATGAACAAGTTCACTGAGGAGATTTGATTTTGCAGCAAAACTCATATCTTTCCTTTTTATGTTTGCATAATCATCAGGAAGGACGGTTCGCGAGTACCCAAATACAGAGAGTCACAGTATAAAGGAAGAGAGAACAAGAGGAGATCAGAATGTGGAGGCTGAAGATAGTAGAAGGAGAAGACGGTCCCTGCTTATCCAGCACCAACAACTATGTTGGGGAGGCAGATTTGGGAGTTCGACCCCGAGGCCGGCACCGTCAAGGAGCGCACAGAGGTCGAGGCTGCTTGCCAGCACTTTTATGAAGTCTTATTAGATTTGAATATAACTCATCTACAAAAAGTCTCACTTGTAATTTGCTACATTACTTAGAAGTTAGGGCTAGCAATTGTCGACCCAAATCATTTGCACGAATATTGCATGATTACTGCACGAATTAAATAGGTTTTAGTTTATTATAAATGGGTCGGTATCACAAATGGGATGATTTGGTTGACCCATTTAAGCCGTATGGACATGAATAGGCATGTCTAAACTTGTTTATGACACGTTCTTTTTAACCTTTTGGGTCTCAGGTCGATTTTTCGCCCGCAAGAATTCTCCCAGACGCTCTGGGTTTCTCCCTACCGCGAGGTAGCTTCCCCTGTACTGGTGATTCGTTGTTGTAGTTGAGTTTTACCCTCATCGTTTCTCTGTTACAGCCCCTTTCTCATCCCGCACAACTCTTTCCGTTCTTGTGGCCCTACTTTTTCTTCGTAAGCTGCATCGCCCCTTCCAAAAGTCACAGCAACCTCTTCATCGAGCCCGTGTCTCTCAACCCACATCATCGACTACGTCAACCCCCAAATTGTCTTTGTTTGTCGAGCTCCACACCCTCGATCACAATCCCTTTCGATTTTGTCGGCAATCCTAAAACCCTAGGCATCGATGATCCCACCTTCTAAAACCCACTCGCCCGCTTCAGTTTAACTTACCTTTATCTTTTGTTTTCTGCCTCTTCGGTGTCTCCACCTTGGCCCACCATCGCTTTCCCCATATCTCTCCTGTTTGGATTAAATTGTCGAGTAAAATCAAAGATGGTCGAAGGCAGTAGAGCTGTGTCTCCAATATTTTCAGAGTTCCCAACCATACTCTGTTCTCGTCAACAAGAGCGCAAGTTACGCTGACCCGTTGTAAGGTTATAGTGTCCTTTTAATTGTGCTGAAGCTGCTCCCTTTTCTTACTTGGATCTGTTCAGTAGGGAGGTAATAATGTCTGAACAAAATTATGATGATAGTGGAGTAGAAGCTCTGTGCAGAAGCTTGGGCAGTCTTTGGTCTGATGATGATGTGATAGACGTTCAACAAGGAATTTCTGAAGACAAATTAACAGAGTGCCGATTAACTTTGTTTGGTAAACTTTATTTTCGACCTAATGTAAACTTTCAGGCATTTTTCCACACTATGAAAACAACATGGAAGATGGAGAAAGTATCCCGTACCTCGCTTGAACCAGGATTTTTCTCTTTCTCCTTCAAGTTTGAAGCTGAAAAACAGAGGGTGTTAGACTCCGGCCCGTGGTCTTTTGCAAGCAACCTCCTTATTCTCCAACAATGCGATTCGGATACCCCAGAAATTTGTTACGACTTTGATCACTGTCCCTTTTGGGTTAAATTACATGGACTCCCGTTTGGTCGAGTGACGAAGGAGATTGTCAAAGATATAGCCTCCAAGATTGGCGCAGTTATTGTGGTGAAGTTGGAAGGAAAAGGATATAATACCTATAAAGTAGGCAAAGCCAGAGTTAATATACACTTGGGATCTCCCCTCAAAACAGGTGTAGTTATCAATTTAGGAAGAAAGAAACTGTGGATAGAATTCAAGTATGAGCGCCTCCCGCACTACTGCTATTCCTATGGACGAATTGGGCATTATGCGTCAGCATGCAAAGAAGTTCCCTATGAAACCACACGGCTGGAGAAGGACTTACCAGGTAATTTCAGAAATTGGTTGCGCACTAAAGTCAGGGATCTCAGCCCTTGTGGCAAAGTGTTTTACGGGAAACAAATTGAACTCCTTGAAGATCCAGAATGGTGCCGGAGTCCCCTCTTGCTGCACAATTTCAAGAAGATCAGCAGGTGAAAAAAACCCAAGCGTAGACTACCCAAACCCTACAAAGTCAGCAATGTTCTGAGTATATGCATCCACAAATGGCTCCTCTCCAACACTCTCTACCCATCACCGTTAGGGAAGAAAGAGGAACACAAAAAAGGGCAGCAGCTGCCTAGATGATGAATCTATGGTGATTCTTTATAATGAACAGCTTAAAGAAAAAGAACTTGACAGAGCGCATCATCCAGCTACTGAAAGAGTCCTAAACAAGGGTAAATCCAGGTGTACCAAACTTCCTACTTCGAAAAAATGGAAGAGATTTTGTCCATATGGCGCACAATCCTCAAAGGCCTCATCAAATAATAATTTACAGCTAGTGGATATTCCTGTTACAGAGGAGGAGAAGTCAACTCACTGGGCTTTGATGGCTAGCCCTAATAAGTCACCGAATCCGCCATGAAACTACTTAGCTGGAATTGTTAAGGGTTGGGCTCATCCCTGACAATTCGAGCTCTTCGAGCCCTAGTGGCTCAAGAACAGCCCAACTTAATATTTTTAATGGAAACTAAGAACCAGGAGCAGATGGTGCAACGCTTGCCAAGAAGAATGAAGTATCCAAATAGTTTTTTGGTAAATCCAGATGGTATTTTTGGGGGTCTAGCTCTTTTTTGGGATGAAACGCTTACCATAACAATGGATTCGTCTTCAGATTGCCTTATCAATGTACAATGCCATCTTCACGACAAAAAACTTGTTTATGACACAATAATATTGTGTCTTACGTGAATTGACTCACATGACCTGTTTAGACACAAATTGACAAGTTTAAATTAACATGTTGAATTGCGTGAATATAGGTTATTGTGTACCAACATACTTTACATGTTTCGGAATTTTTGTTCATTGTATATAGTTGTGTGCATGAGACCTTTCTTTCATTGTCTTAAAGTAGTAGGTTATTTCCTCTCCAATATGCAGTTAAGTCGTGGTGGTATTTTCGACGCTTGTACATGGCTACGTCATGTTTGCATGGAAGAGGAATTGCGGCACCAATAACACTTTTCGTCTGACAATTGATAGAGGAACTTCTAACTCAATCCTATTAATTTACGTGCTTGTAAGAATAACATGTTTCCTAATTAATTTTTGTATAGGAGTATCTCTACTATTTGCATCCTTAGTAAAGGGTTTGCTGGGGGATGGTCTATACATACTATCAAAACCTTTTCTCAATTGTTGTCCATTTAAAAAGTTGAGAGGAAAGCATCTTAAAAACGACAATGAAACATATTTATTACGAAAATGAGTAGAGCTTATATCGTGTTTTTGCAACACAACTTAATAGGACGATATGTGCTTTAATTAAGAGGCATTAACTATGTTTGCTTGCTGGGTGAGGATTCAAATGGTGAATACTAAATACTTCAAGATGCATCTAAGTAGAATTCAAGATTTTATATAGATTGCTGAAGGGGGAATGAAATTCACGTTGATTAAATTATTTATTATATTAGATGAATGTAGCCGTTTACATAATTTCAAGAAATAAGGCCAAATATATGGAGAAGCTTAAACTTCATATATTAATTGATGTGATGGATTTAGTTACAAATACAGCTCGCCTGCATAAAGTCAATTGTAATTTGCCACATTACTTAAAAGTTAGGGCCATCAATTCTCAACACAACTCATTTGCATGATTACTGCACGTAATTAAATAAGTTCCCATTTAACATAAATGGGATGACACGAAAAATCGTGGCATACACAGTAGACTCGTTTAAGCTATTTAAACATCAGTCGATACATTTAAACTCATTTATGACATGATAATATCGTACTCTACGCAAATTGACATGCCCTACCCAGATAAACACAAATCAACACATTTAGATTAACATGTTGAAAATTGTTAATATGAGTTAATTTTACGTGTTTCATGGGAAGAGGTTAATGTATCCTATTGGTTCACCCTCCTTTGGTTGGCTTTCTTCAGCCTTCTTGGTTATCGCTTGCACTAGGTTGTTGTAATGTTTTCTTCGAACGTGTGGTTTTATCATTACCCCATGTGTATTACAATGTTGCTTGAGATGTGATTATCGACTTTGTCTATCGAATCGAGTCAAACCCATGTAGACCTTTTTCGTTGTTTTAGAGTTGCTCGTTATTTCCTTTTCAATATGTAGCTAATTTTTTTTTTTATATAGTCATACTATATGTAGCTAAGTTGTTGTGTTATTTTAGGAACTTGTACATGGCCGCGTCATATATATGAGGAAGAAGATTTGTAGCACCAATTACACCTATTGTTTGATAATTGAGAGATGAATTTTTAACTCAACCCCATTACCAATTTTTTTTTTTTTTTTTTAACTCAACCCTATTGCACCATCTCTTGGACAAAAGCTCGACATTTAGGTGCCAAGGCATGAGCCAGCTTGCGCCGAACTAGTAATTGACGTGTTGATAAGATTCTACATGTTTGCTTAATTATTTTTCATATATGACGGTCTTAAATTGACAATGAAACATATTCGTTATGAAGATTAAAGCAACCGATACATATGTCTACCAAAGGTGATGAGAAGATAAATTTCGGGGTGCATTCTTTTCATGAAAAATGAGAGATTGGGAAAACATTTTGGGAAAACACCATGAAAAACCTCAAACTTTGCCCAAAGTGACAAATTTACCTCAAACTTTTTTTTTTTTTGTGACATGAAAAGTTCCAATTTTTGCAAATTGTAACACATTTACCCTATTAAGGACATTTTCGTCTTATTCCTTCTATTTTTTTTTCTATTTATTTATTTATTTATTTATTTTCTTCTTCTTCTCTCTTCCCTCCATCGGCAATGGCGGAGGGAAGCCGGTGTTAGGCGAGGGCACCCCTCACCGGCGTCGGGTGAGGGCACCCCTCGCTTGGGCTAGCTAGGGCCGCCCTTGCCGACGCGAGTCCAGTGAGGGCTCCCCTCGCCAAGCCCTCGCTTGCGTTGGGTGAGGGCTACCCTCGCTAGATGCTAGCTTCCCTTCGCCGGCTCCACCATGGCTGGTAGAGGGAAGAAAGAAGAAGAAGAAAAAAAGAAAAAAAAAAGAAAAAAGTTTTTAAAAGTAAAAAGACCAAAATGTTCCTATGATTTAGGGTAAATGTGTCACACAAATGAAAGTTCAGGATTTTTTGTGTTATAAAAAATTTTGGGGTAAATGTGTCATGGTTAGTAAACTTTGGGATTTTTCATGTTACAAAAAAAGTTTGGGGTAAATTTGTCACTTTAGGTAAAGTTTGGGATTTTTGTGGTTTTTTCTCAAACATTTTCTGAAAAATAATCACTTATATCACTTATAAAAATAAATAAATGGAAAAAAAAATTATCACCTAAAAAAATAATTAGGCATAAATTGTTATCAATGATGAAAGTATGTTGCATTGACTAATTTTTATAAACAATATAAGCAATCATTTTTTCAATTTTTTTTTCAAATTACTCATTTTTTACAAAACGAATTCACCTAGATTAAGTGTTTTCATAATCTTCTTCTGCCCGAAGAAATGATTCATTGAAATAAAGGGTCATCATTGATATTGACCCATATAAGATCTCTAGATGTTCGGAATTTCCTCTATTCAATCCTTTTTCCTCCTCCTTGTTACTACATATATCATTCGTACAAATTTTTACTTTGTTTCCCAAGCCTATAGTGAGTTACAGGTAAAATTCGAAAATGTCAAATCATGGATGATTCCATAATACACGATGGAACCGTATCTTTACAACACAGCTTAATGGAAAGATATATGCTCTCATTAACAGGCATTAAGTATGCTTGTGCTTGCTTGTTGGGCGGAGGATTCAAGTGACAATTACTTCAACAAGCATCTAGCTAGGTTCAAGATTTTTTATGATTTGCTGAAGATGGAACGAAGATTCACGTTGGTTAAATGATGGGATACAAGCTTTATTTGCTAGTAATCTAACCAACGAAGTAGGATCGGTACCTAGAAAGGGCATGACTTTATTAATGGATCACAGGTTAAATCTTTATCTCAGATTGCTGGAATTTCCTATTGCACCCGCACATAAAATTCTATGTTGGCATTTTTTTTTTTAATGACCCAGGAAACTTCGAAAGCCGACACCGAAAAACACAGGGCGGGAAAACGCCTCGGCCCTAAGTCACCAAGTAACGCCGCCGTGGTTAAGTCACCAAGTAACGCCGCTGGAATTCGAACTTGGCACCACCACACTCACGCCGGCGGTTAAGTCACCAAGTAACGCTGCCAGTGGTTAAGTCACCAAGTAACGCCGCTGGAATTCGAACTTGGCACTTTTCGTAGGAGGCACAAAACTCAAGCCAACTACACCACTGCAGTCAGTGGGTGGTAATTATATGTTGGCATTGATGGCCAAGAAATGGAAATTCTTCTAATGATTTCCGAAGCATGCACCGTCGATTTTCTGGAGGATCTCTTACTTCTTCCGATCAAGATCATGGTTGGCAAGTGTCCGATTGCAATGACACCGTCTTCGGCATCAGTTAATGCCAGCGGATTATTTAATTGAAGGATGACATTGAGCCAATTTAGATAAGTTAATAAGGACTAGATTGAATTAAGAAGGGAGTTTTGTAAACAACATCGAGAAAAAAAGTTTTAAGGGTGAAAGATTGTGATCCCATATTTACTCATTTTGTTTGCTTATTTATTTAAGAATTAATACTAAAAAAATCTCCTAATTGGTATATTTATGAAAAATCTACCTTAATTAATTTTTTGACCATAAAAAATACCAAATCAGTATATCAATGATAGATTTATTCCAAACCAATATTCTACTACTAAATTGGTGTATTTATGACAAATTTACCTTCCATCTTTTGTTAGATTGGATTAATTTCACAAAAAACCACAAACTCACACTTCTATGACAAATGGCTGGTGACAAATTTATTTCAAACTCAAAAAAATACCAAATCGGTATATCAATAATCCAAACTAATTTTCTACTATTAAATTGGTGTATTTATGACAAATTTACTCTCTGTTTTCCGTTAAATTGGATTAATTTCACAAAAAACCACAAACTTGAAGTGACAAATGGCTGGCGAAATCTTGAATCTGTGCAAATTAGTAATTTAATGAAAATTAATGAAAATTAATGAAAATTAATGAATAATAAATTTATTATGGATGCATCAATTTTGAACTTCTTCGTAAGAACAATCTTTTATTGGACGGTCAATGAGGAAATGAGGCCACTTATGAGGACAAAATTGAAATTTCACCGCTAGATAGTGTCTCCTCCCTCCTTCCCTGCTCATCCACCACGAAAACAGATAAAGCGAAGAAAGAATGGACCTGAGCAGGTCTTTAAACTGCTCAATAGAGGTAAAGGCGGGAGAATCGCCCTAGGGTGGGAGACCCCGTACTTGCCATCCCATCCCCTCGTTCGGGTGGATAGACATAGGTTGGGGATTTGGGGGTCCATAGGCAGTGAAGGTGGGTATTCAATCCCAGAAACACTGTGTCAGAGGAAACTCTGACTACGATTGGGCTAGCATAGGATAATCAATCTCTATCCCTCGCTCGGCATGATGTGGAGTGGGTGAAAATCCCACGGCTGTTTGACCATGTCTTACGGCACAATTTCTTAACCAATTGGGTCATGCAGTCCCCCAGGTTAAGGAACTGTGTCGTAATTTAATGAAAATTAACGAATAATAAATTTATTATGGATGCATCAATTTTGAACTTCTTCGCGAGAACAAATTTTTATTGGACGGTCAATGTGGAAATGAGGCCACTTCCAAGGACCAAGTCGAAATTTCGCCGCTGGATAGCGTCTCCTTCCTCCTTCCCTGCTCAATGCTCATCCACCGCGGAAAACGGATAAAGCGAAGAAAGAAGGATAAAACCCGCTCCTGCAACTCTCTCTCTCTCTCTGTCACTCTCTCTCTCTATCTGCGCAAAGATGGCCACGCCCTCGACGCTCTCCATCGGCCATTGCCACCCTCGCCCCTCTCCCTCTCTCCCCAGCAGGCTCTCTTCCTCCTTCCTCCCCCTCCAAACCACCGCCGCCCCTCGCCTCTCCTTCCGGATCCCCACCGCCCCCCGGCACCGACCCGTCGTCGCCATGAGCATGGAGGCCGGCATCGGCGTCATGGGCACGAAGCTGGGCATGATGAGCTACTTCGAGCCCGACGGCACGGTGGTCCCGGTCACCGTGGTAGGCTTCCGGGAGGGGAACATCGTGACCCAGGTGAAGACCCAGGCCACCGACGGGTACGACGCCGTCCAGGTCGGGTACCGCCGGGTCAGGGACCGGAAGCTCACCAAGCCCGAGATGGGCCACCTCCAGAAGGCCGGGGCCATCCCGATGAGGCACCTGCAGGAGTTCCGGCTCCAGGCCGTGGACGGGTTCGAGCCCAACCAGCGGCTCGTGGTGGACGAGGTCTTCAAGGAGGGCGAGCTCGTGGACGTCTCTGGGACCACCATTGGCAAGGGGTTTCAAGGTTTGTTCCTCCCTCTCTCATCTCTCTCCAAGTTTTGTGAAGTGTTGTCTGTTTGAATTGAATGTGAGGTGGCAGTGCGTCTTCTAGATATGTGATTGCAGCTTCATGAAAGGGTGTCAGTGTGATTTTGGGCGACTAAAGCTGTTGGTTTTTCATGAGTGTTTTTTTCTTCTGGGTAGTTTTTTCTTCGGTCTCTAATGAGTGATTGTCTTGTTCAAGAATCAGCGATACAGCTGATTTGTATTCAATAAGGTCTTATGAACCTAAAATTACTTTAGGAAATGTAATCATGAAGAGGAATTCAGATGCAATTCGCTCACAAAGATTACGCTGTGGAACAATGTGCTGTTGTTGGTTGAGCTCTTGAATATGTTACTGCTGGTTTAAGCACCGGCAGTCATCATCATCTATCTGAAAAGTTACAGAAAAAGTTGCCGAAAATCGCAATCTCGGCTAAATTGATTTCGATAAGACTAACACAGATTTGACAATTCCTTAGTATCTGTGGATGCAACCTCCCACCCACCCTACTCTACATGTCAAACGATGTCTCTTGTTCATTAACCTCTTGAAAATGAGCCTCCTCAGTTAATTACTAATGGAGTCATCACCTTCACCTTTTAAGTGTTAGCTTAGTGGGGAATTGAGCAAGACATTTTACTCATATATTTGGTTGTGAAAGTGCAAAAAGCTATTCTGAACTGATAGGCAGGAAGATGCCTGGGCTTTTTACATGCTTGTGAGGAACAGGGCAGGGTGCTTTTTTAGTCATTGCAACTTTTAATAGCATCTAACGTGAGCCTTTGATCTAATTATGAAGAAAACAGATGTCCAAGCATATGTCTGGTCCATTTCTCCTAAGTTTTTGGCTTCAGCTTCGCTGCTTTTGCTTCAGTTAGTGACACAAGGGAGGGGCTTTAGATTGTCTACCCTGCAGTTGTCTGACTTGAGGGTGAATAATCATCTGGTGAGGTTTCAAAGCGGTTCTAGGTTGTTACTGTTGTGTCTGCTCCTTTTTGTCCAGTTATTAGGGATTGGACCATCTTCCAGTAGCATAATGTAGTTGTTCTTGCAGTACTGTAGAAGATACCAGTTTGAAAGACCACATAATGCTGAATATTTAAAGAGTGCCATGTAAAATCTGGATTTTGGGAGTCGTCTCATCTTTTGTTGCGGCGGGGGATGCAATAATTAGGTAGGAAAGAGGCGAAGAAAAGAAAGGGTGGGGGGCCATTTGGGAAGATAAGTTTATGGGAGGCTAGATGAAAGCTAATATGCATAAGATTTACTTGAAAAGAATTTACAAGGTAAACTTAGTATGCATCAAGTTGTTAACGGGGGCAGCAGCGGCAGCGGCCATCACCAGCCCCCTTTGGATCCATCACTGTTTTCTTGAAATTAGCTTTGACAAAGATACTATTTTGGAGTATATAGTTTATGTGGTGTTTTAGTTCCCTTAATTTAATATCTGTTGGTTGTTTTGTGAATGAGGACTTCTTTCAATCTACCAAATTTCCATGAAGCCTTTTCTGGTGGCTATTCTTGATGACAGTGCATTGGATCTATCTGTACTTAGAGCCAGAAAGGTTAAGATAAAAGCACTATGCCTTTTTCTGCTGCCAACTTAGACAGCATGGAAGTTTGTCCCAACAAATCCTAGTAAATCCCTTTACTAGGAGCGTCGTTACTGATTCTAGTAAAAGAAAAGACTACTGTTTCACACTGATTTTGCTTCAGTCTTTCGTCTTGTGGAAGAGGTGCAGGAAGGAATCATAACTTGATAGATACTAACATGTGGGTGATAAATATGATTTAATTTTGACCAGTAATTTTCTTAGGTATATGCGCAGTGATGTGATAGTATACTTGAAAGAGCATATCTAAGTTTACATTGTTTGTCAGATGGACCCCAGATTCAAATTGCGGTACTCATGTCTCACCTGTAGAATTACAATGGCGCATCATTAACTCATCGGTTCTTTGATTGAAATGTTTGCTTTGATAATTAGTTTCATAGATAAATGGGGGAAAAAAGAGAGTCAAAATCTCTCTGTCTGTCTCTGTCTCATTCTCTCCACGTGGGTGTATAGGAGCATGCACTGCACTTAAGTAACGTGCATGTATCCATGCATTCGACCTGTGTACATGAACTGCAATGCGTGAGCTGGTTGAGCCAATCCAGAATGTAGATGACTCAAAGCCCCAGAATTCACCCTTTTCACCTAACTAAGCATATTTTTTCTTACTCATGTTAGACTCACTGGTTGAGACATGTCTATCTCTAGAAGACAAAATTTTGATTGATGGTGGTTTTAGTTCAAATAATATCTCATTAAGAGGATTTATGGCAGTGGATTTGCAACTCCTTAAAGTTGCATAAGGCCTTAAGTTCATTTTGATTGGTGTTTTCTGTGTGGTGGTCCCTGTGTTTTGTTGTCAGCTAATGTGATTCAAGTGGAAATAAGTTGGATGCTCTGTGTTTTTCATCGATGTGGATCTAGTCTTTTGTGCAAAAGCACGTGGGCTGTTTGCTGGAGTATGGAAGCTTGGGGCTTGTTTGTACCATCGCAAGTTTGTTCAGGTGCAATGGAAGTAGTTTACAGTTGTCGATATCTGTACTCCATAGGTCTGTTGTTGATTGTATGTCTTACAAGCAGATTAAGCAATTTTCAGCGTTAGGCACGGGTGTTCTTGTCCAGCTAGGGCGTGAGCTTTTGACATCAATGGGCTTTTACCCTTTGCATGTGGGGAGAGAACCTAAATAAGGGGATAGACTTCTGATTTATTCCTCAGACATAAGGTTTTCTCTAGTTTTCTAAATGGTATCATCAGTCTTGACTTCTTTTAGGCTTCAGATCATGAGAACTTCTGTGAGTGACATCTATAGCTGTAGAATTAGTATGTTGCCTTTTTTTAATCCTTAATTTCCTGATTCTTGCTAATATGGAGTCAAACGATTGAGGGGATGCTTCTTTTTCCCTGTTCTGGGGGTAAAATTCTTGATATGGGCTCCTTATTATTCAGGTCAAGGAAACATGGAAATGCTTCATATTTACTCTTTTCTATTAAATATATCAGACAGGCTGACCTTGAGTATTTATGTTTTTCCTGACAGGTGGGATCAAGCGGCATCACTTCAAAAGAGGTCTAATGACACACGGGTCCAAGAGCCACAGGCAGTTGGGTTCGATTGGTGCGGGAACAACGCCAGGTCGTGTATATCCGGGGAAGAAGATGCCTGGTAGGATGGGAGGAACAAAGAGAAAAATTAGGAAGCTTAAGATTGTTAAAATTGATAAAGATCTGAATGTAGTCATGATCAAAGGCGCCCTTCCTGGAAAGCCAGGAAATCTTTTACGGATAGCGCCTGCGAAGATTGTGGGGAAGAACATTCCTAAGAGTTAGGACTTGTTGTGCTACATACTTTCTATGTTGGTTTAAATTTTTTCTGCATCGGGTGGTAAACTATCAATTGCAAACCAATTTTTTTGGTTGACGGGGATGCCCTTAGATCCATTTAGCATTCATACCCCCCCAATGAAATGGGGTGGCGAGCGAGACCTACACAGTTTGCATGATAATGGTGAAGAAAAGAAAGATGAAAATGTGATTAATATGCACCTAGAGAAGATCATCTGTTATAAGTATTTGATTTTACTTGGCGGCAGCCATGATATACTTGAGAATTCTTCAGTTCTTGAAGTTGGTGGCACATGTATATTCGTCTATGCGCTTATAAATGATTATCCTCTTGAATTTTCTTCTGTAATAAGCTTACTCTGAATCAAGTCTTGACAAATGAAACTTGTGACATCGTTGGAATCTTGACAAATGAAACTTGTGACATCGTTGGTATCTAAGTCATGTCTGATATTTGTCGAGTTATACAGTGCCTCTTTTATGGTCACCTTGGCAAGCAATTCATGTAAATAAAATGTCGATGAGATTGGGAATTCAAACTATGCAATCATGTCCGGATCGTGATATGAGAATATTACACAGCCAAACAACTACTCCATCTTCTGATTAACATAGTATGCTGATTCTGATATGGCAACGTATTGTCTTGAGTTGGTTTGCCGTCTATGGCGAATTTAATCTGGGGGTTCGTTCTGTTCTGTGAATTTCCAGGTTAGACATGATAAGTCATCCTTGTCCACATAGTAAGTTTCATGAATCAGTTCCTCCGTCACAGGACAGAGGTCTGGAATGATGTCTCCTTCCTATTGTACACAGCGAGAGACATGGATACCTACATGTACAGTGCTTCAAGTATTTCATTCTTCATATTAGATGGCCTCTACTCAGAATTCACAAACCGCTTATTCTATCACCTCTTTGGTGGTAGATCAGTAAAAAATCAATTCATATTTGTAGGAATTGGAGTTTGATGCAGAGAAAGCAAGGATTAGATTCGTTCTCTTTTTATGTTCGAAGATTTGATAGCATCGTAACATGATAGTTCCTATTTCTATTTAGTACCGTAGAACACGTGAGAAGAGTAGATTGAAGTTCTATGACTATGAATCTTATCACCCATGAAAAATATTCACAGGAAGCTAAGAGCATGCAGATAAAGAAAAACATTTGATTACATGCTACTCCCCTTTTATTAAAAATTATGGAGATGCCTTTCATTAGATATAAAATGTAGTAAAATTTCAAGTTAAAAGCATTGGTCGTGCAATAACTGGCGTATATAAAGACTTAACTAATCTCTCAAGAAGAGGAAAACATAATTGTTGCCTGAATGTGCTCCAAAGCTCTTAAAGTGATCACAGATCCATGATAGATATACTGTGTTGACTGAGTGGTCAATGAATAAAAACCTCCAAAGAATAAGAGTTACCCTCCTTTTTGTTACAACAAAATTTTTAATGCGTTGGTGGGTTATCAACAAGACAAAAGGGAAGAGCTTTTGCTACATTGGTGAACTAGCCACACACTTCCAATTGAAAGAATGTAAGCCAAATTGCCTAGAAATCATCTCCATTTGCATCTAACCCTTCTTCTTGGTCACATCTTTCCACATATTCTCATCATTGTTTTCCCCTACAGTGGCATAATATAAAGACACTTACACCACACCAGAGAGAGAGAGAGAGAGAGAAACAGAGAGAGATGGACAGAGGAGGAGGCGGGGGGCCATCCCCATTGGTGCCATCACTGATGGTTGGGGCATTAGGAGTGGTCATCCTCTAGCCAACTTTGATGTGGCTTGCGGAGCTTGTGCTGCCAATGTTTCAATCCAATAGGGATGATGGAGGTGGTGCAATGTCTTTTGTGATGGTTCTCCTTTGCCTGTTCTTGCTGTTCCTCTTCCACTTCCTCACCACTTTCTTTCCCTCTCTCCACTTCCCAACATACGTTGGCAGCTCAAAACTCATCACGGCAATAGCTCCAGCTATGATGGTGGGGATGATGGGTTTGGTCTAGGGTCTCTGCTTTTTGTGGCACCTTTCTTTGTTCTGTACAATATCTTGTGATTGAACCAACAATGAATTGGACTATTTGTGTTTCGAATTGAAGCCGGATTGTCTAGGTTTCTACACTTGCCATCATGAAAAAGTTTGCAAAGTATAATCTTTCTTCTTCTGTTTATAATGGAGATACCATAATTTGTGAATTCAAAGCAACAGATATTGGCTATTGTTGGCACCTAAAATTTTGTTCAAAGATTTTCCCTACTCTTTTAAAAGATTGAGAGACTAACAAGACTATATGACAACTTAATGGTTAGAAATTAAAGGGACAATGCCATAATTTGTCCATGTACTTTTCTTCACTTAAAATTTTGGTCCTTATGTTTTTCAATGGGACCAATTTATTTCTTTAGTTTGATTTGGTAAGATTGGTATCCGACTAGCAATCCAACTTCATCAGGGGACTTGTGTTTTTGGATGTGATTTTATATGTCATTGCCAAATCAACAAAATTTGTAAAATATATAGAAAGAAACCAGAAAAGGAAAATAAATTTTTTTTAAAAAAAGAACATAAATGAATTGGAGAAAAAGGCACAAGTTGGAAAGAGAGGGGGTTTCGTTGAGTTTGATGGGTGTCGTTAAGCACCGAGTCACATGCTCTATATTCTAACGGGTGTTTATCGGAGTACAAATTGACTTTTAGGACTTTTTATGACATCCTCAATTCAAACCCCTATCGTTCGCGATTTCAATAAAAAATTTCATGAATCTTCGCTGGAAGAGCTTCTCTCTCTCCTTAGGGCAGAGCTTCATCCCCTTCTCCAATGGCTGCTAGTACAAAGCGACTCCTGAACCCACCATGATTCTGGGTTTGATGCTCGTTCCAGATGGATTTGAGAGCACGCCAGATCTGGTAAGTTGAACTCTAAACCCTAACCCTCAAAACCCATATGCAAAACCTAGCTTCCCCCTACCGAAATCCACCGAATCATACCAATCACGACCCACGAACCAAAGCCGAGAGGTACAAATTGCGACCCACAAAGCAAAGCCAAGAAATCCTCTCATCCACCAGCTGTACCAATCAATCCATCCTCAATCCTTGAGGCGATTCCCGTTTCTTCCCCAAATCAGCACCTCGGAGCCCCCTTCAATCTAAACCAGCAATTTGATAAGCTCATCTTCTACACCTCCGCAAGCCTAATCCGAAAATAGCGAGTCCTACTCAACAAAATGGCAGGCGAGAGTGAGAATGAATTGAGGCTAGCAGCATTATGTAAAAGTCTGGGCTCGCTTTGGACAGAAAGTGACGTTGTTGAAGTCTCCACTGAAATTCCTTCCACAAAGAAGCAGGAATGCAACCTCACTCTTTCGGTAAGTTGTTCTCCAAACCTAATGTTAACTTCCAAGCTTTTACTACTGTCATGAAGAAGGCGTGGAAAGCAGATTCAGTAGAGTGTCAACAAAAAGCACCAGGGCTATTCTCACTTGTGTTCCAATCTGAAGAGGAAAAAGAAAGGGTGTTGAAAACAGGACCGTGGTCCTTTGCGAGCAATCTTTTAGTCTTAAAACAATGTGAACCATAAATACCGGAGCACTACTATGACTATTCTTGTTGTGCCTTCTAGGTTCATATAGAAGGAATACCACCAGGTTGGTTTAGAGAGGATGTGGTTGCTGAATTGGCTGAAAGATTGGGTCGAATCGTAGAAATACAGATGGAGGCTAAAGGGAATGGTCCATATAGAGCAGGTAAGGTGAAAGTGGAATTGGACTTGAATTTACCTTTGAAAACAGGATCAATTTTGGATATCGGGACTAAAAAACTATGGGTGGAATTTAAGTACGAAAGACTTCCACATTACTGCTACTCATGTGGAAAAATTGGCCACTATGCTACTAATTGCGAGGAAATTCCTTATGAACAGACTGAATGGGCAGAGAATAAGACAGGGAAATATGGACCTTGGTTAAAAGCGGAGGTTCACGACCATAGCCCTTATTGGCCAGCTTTCTACGGTAAATTAACAGCGCATTCAGAGGCTGATGAAGTCATCCCGGAAATGCCTGCAACTGCAAATGAAACGAAAAGAGGAGTGAGAGGTGATCGGGAGTTACAGGGTGCTGTTATTCGCAAAAAGAAAAGAAATGATTGTCATTCCCCTGATTATATTCAAGAAGATGAGGTAATAGACCACGGCAACAAAGACAAAGGGAAGCAGATAATGTGTATTGACCATCCCACAGCAAAACACCAGCCAGAAAACAGCAATAAAAAGAGAATTCTGAAGGCTCAGAAATCCAAAAAACAGAGGCGATCAGAAGACAATGCTCTGTTACTAGTTGATGATATGGAGCTCTTAGAAACCCCAGTTCAGATTGTGAAGGAAGGGAAAGACTAGGCTTTGGTGGCTAGCCCTAATAAGCCACCGAAGACATCATGAAGATCATAAGCTGGAATTGTCAGGGGCTGGGTAACCCCCTGACATTCCAGGAGTTGAGAGCCTTAGTAGCTCTCGAAAGGCCCGATTTAGTCTTTTTAATGGAAACAAAAAACAAAGAGGTAATGGTTGAGAATGTGGTTAAGCACTTACAATATGCAAACAAGCTTGTAATAAATCCGGAAGGGCGTGCAGGAGGCCTGGTGCTAATGTGGAATGACGAGGTAGAGATACAAGTGCTTTCTAGCAACAACAACCTCATTGATGTGGACTGTTATGATCTAAATAGAGGAAGAAGGATGCACATAACCTTTACTTATGCCCCTACAAATTATGGGGAAAGACTTACTATATGGCAACAATTACGGGAGATCCAGGTACAAAACACACTTCCATGGGTTTGTTTGGGAGACTTTAACAAAATCTTATATGCATGGGAGAAGGTGGGAAAAAGGGCAGCAGATTATTATCACATGGCAGCTTTCCGAGACCTATTGAATGACTGCTACCTAATGGATATCGAGAGCAAAGGATGCGCATACACATGGGCCAAAAATAGAGAAGGAGAGGAAATGGTTAAAAAACGATTAGATCGTGCTTTGTGTACCATGGAATGGCGAGTGATTTTCCCGAATGTTGAGGTTTATGCGTTACTGGCCATTGGCTCTGATCACAGCCCAATCCTTCTTGCGCTCCATCCTGAACACCTGAAAAAGAAGTAACAATTCAGGTTCGAAGCATACTGGATGGAAGAAACTGAATGTAAAGAAATCATCAAGCAAATATGGGATGGAAGTTTCTTAAGTGAAAACAGCTTCACAGACAAAATGCATCATGTGGCCAACCAACTTGAAAAATGGAGCCAGAAGAAGTTCCCAAACGCAGGCAAACGTATTAAAGAGTTAAAGCAGCAACTCACAGCCCTAACAAATCAACATCCCGACAAATCCAGCAAACAAGAACAACAAAAAGTGGTGGTGCAAATTGAGAGGTTATGGCGTCAGGAGGAAAGGTATTGGGGAATTAGGGCATGAATAAGCTGGCTGAAATGGGGAGACCAAAACACGAAGTATTTTCATGCTACCACAATCCAGAGAAGACAGAGAAACATGATAACCATGCTGAAGATCAATGATGATACATGGTGCAGAGAGCAGAATTTGCTTAAGCAGAAAATACTGGAATTCTATCAAACACTTTATGAAACTGTGTGTCCAAGGAATTTTAACCCGATTCTAGACTAGTGCCAAAGCCCCGTAAATGAGGAAATGAACAAACAACTACTGGAGAATGTGACAATGGAAGAAGTTAAAGAAGCGGTATTCCAATTGGGGGCATTTAAAGCTCCAGGACCCGACGGGTTAAACGGACATTTTTACCAACACTTTTGGGAGGAGCTCCAACATGAAGTTTGTCAATTAGTTCATAATTTCTTTGCAACAGGTACTTTTGATCCTACCTTAAACCAAACACATATAGCTCTAATCCCGAAAGTAACACACCCAGAGAGCATAACCCAACTCAGACCCATAAGTTTATGCAATTTCAGCTATAAAATTATTGCTAAAGTGATGGTGAACAGATTAAAGAGATGGCTTCCTCATATCATAACCCCTGAACAAAGTGCTTTTGTACACGGGAGACAGATTCAAGACAATATATTCATTGTACAAGAATTTATCCATCAACTCAGAATCAAGAAGAGGAAGAAGAGATTTCAAGCCATTTTGAAGTTAGATATGCAAAAAGCGTACGATAAAGTGTAGTGGGATTTTCTAAAAGCATGTTTGCTGAAAATGGGCTTTCACACAAAATGGGTGAGTATGATTATGCAGTGTGTTTCAACAGCGACTTTAAGTGTGAAAGTCAATGGGGAGCCCATGAAATATTTCTCACCAACAAGGGGAATACAGCAAGGAGATCCATTATCCCCTTATCTGTTTGTTCTTGTGTCGAACGTGCTCTCATGGCTAATGCACAAAGCTATATCAGACGGGAGCATAAAAGGGATTACACTGAACTCACACTGCCCTACCCTATCACATTTACTATTTGCTGATGACTCGATCTTCTTTTTGGATGGGACTTTAGTAGAATGCCAGAACCTCGCAGCAGTCCTAAACCAGTATTGTTTTGCCACGGGTCAAACAGTTAACCTCAACAAATCAGGGGTGAGCTTTAGCAGCGGCTGTCCTCTAAATCTGCAAAGGAATTTGGCTCAACAACTAAGAGTCCCGATCATAGAAAAGACAGGGAACTACCTTGACATACCAACGGATTGGGGAAAAACAAAGAAAGAAATGTTCGCCTGGATCCTAGCCAGAGTAAATATGAAGATGGCAGGGTGGAAAGAGAAATTTCTGTCCAAAGCAGGGAAAGAAACACTGATAAAAAGTGTAGTTCAAGCACTCCCTCAATATGCGATGTCGATATTTAAAGTTCCTATCTCAATATGCAGATCGATTGAAAGGAAAATTGCAAACTTCTGGTGGAAGCAAAAAGAAACCAGCAGTGGGTTACACTGAAAGAAGTGGGAAGCTTTGAAGAAGAGAAAAGATGAAGGAGGTCTCGGATTTAGAGATCTAGTAAACTTCAATAAAGCAATGTTGGCAAAACAGGCCTAGAGATTATCTCAATCACCTACAGCATTATGGAGCAGAATACTTAAAGGGGTTTACTTTCCAAATGGCGATATATGGAAGGAGGTAAAGGGCAGCGTCCTTCTTGGGGATGGCAGAGCATCATGGTGGGGAGAGAAACCATCAAAAAGGAGATCCAATGGCGGGTAGGCGATGGGAAGAAAATCAACATTCAAGAGGATAAATGGCTGGAATCTGGGGTGATAGGAGGTCCAGCTAACAGAGATGAACCCACAACAGTAGCTGAACTGATAAACAACACAAACAGGAGCTGGAAGGAAGCAGAAGTCCAGAACCTCTTTGAAAACAGAATAGCCAACGAAATTTTATCTATCCCGCTAAGTCCCGTCCCGGAAGAAGATTCCCTAGTATGGTGAGGTAACAAGTTGGGAAGGTATACGGTGAAAAGCGGATACAACAAGATAAATGCAGACAACACAACAACAGATCAGAACAGAGCGTCAACCTCGTTTACAACCCCTCACACTTTATGGACAGAGATCTGGAAATTATCTATCCACCCAAAAATTCGCATCTTCATATGGAGCATTTGCCAGAACACAATCCCAACAAAGGAGAATCTACACAAGAGAAAGATATTACCTAATCCCCTTTGCACGCTTTGCAACAATCAAGTGGAGACAACCGAGCACCTGTTCCTCCTCTGCAAATGGACAAAAGAGATATGGAAGGATCCACGGGTGAGAATCAAATGCGACCTAAATAGAATATCCCGCTTTGATAAGTGGCTACTGGACAGCTTCGAAGAACAGAAACACCCACCCGAGAAAGAGCTGCTCGCGATGATCCTCTGGTTTCTCTGGAAAGCACGCAACAATTCGATCTTCAAAGGGCAACAATTGCAACCGCACACCATAGTCGACCTGGCGGAAGCCCTGCTTCGGAATTACAGCAGATGGCAACCAAACGAAGAGAAGAAAAAAGTAGATCTGCACTTACCGAACCAGTGGAGGCCACCGGAGGAAGGAAAGCTGAAGATGAACGTTGATGGGTCTTAGAAATAGGGGGAACGAATCAGATCAATTGCTGGTATCTTGCGGGATCACGCCGGACAGGTGATTGACGGGTTCGTGCGGACGGTACGAGCTTCATCGCCGATTCAGGTGGAAACCCTAGCGATTCTGCAAGGTTTGAAGATGCTGCAACTTCGACCGCGCCTGCATGTGGGAGAGATAGAACTCGGGCAAGTACAGCAAATTGAAGTGGAGATCCAAACTAACTGTTTGACCGCATATCAAAGTATTTTGGGCTGGGCCGAGATGCCATGGCAGGTGAAGCCCATAATAGACCAATGCACCGGTCTGCTCGCTCATCTACCACTCACGAAACTAAGTTACTGCTCCCGGAATACTAATGCAGTTGCCGATCTACTAGCGAAGATGCATAGTAAGAACTTACTGCCTCAAAATTGGAGGTCCTTCCCTCCTCCAGCACTTTCGGAGATCTTATTTTAGGAATGTCACCTATTATCTTCTTGTAAGTCCTGCTTATTATGAAATGAAAGTATCTATCATTTCCGACCAAAAAAAAAAAATTCAGACCCCTATCTAGACCGTGAGGAATGAATTAAGGATCAATATGCCAGTAACAAGAATAGGCTGTGACTCAATCGTAGGGATTATTCACAAGCTAACTAGCTGATTAGAGGAAAGCAACTCAGGATGAGGGTTGTGATAGACCAGAGTGTTCAACCATGTATGTACTGTGACATCATGAATTTCGACCCGTCCCGATTTTATGAAATGGACATTTCGTCAACGCACCTATGGTCCTTTTTCTCTGAGCTTATCACTCACGAGTTAACCAATCTATTAGGCAAAGCCGTTAAGGGATATAACCGCGGTAAAATCCCTAAAAGCTACCTAATTGGTTGGATTGGACTAAAATCGTGTTCGATCAATTTTAACCACGAAATTGAATTCAGTTTCGGAAATCTGATGTTTGAGCATATCACAATTTATTTATAGGATGTCGTCTTGTCTTTCGAAGAAATTCCATCGAGTTTGGGATTTTTATGGAAAATCGATTTGGACGTCGCGGAAAATAGCGAAAATTCGGATGGGCTCAATTGAAGGAAATTTGGACTTCTAAGCCGAGCTTTTGAGTGTCAGGGACTTGCAGAAAATGTAATGAGATTTTACTTCATCGAAATTGGACTTCGATTTGGGAAATTGTTGAAGAAATTGAAGACCAAAAATTGAGTGAAATTCGGATTGGGCATAGGGCTGCATTTTGGCATCTATTTTATGCTTTTTTTTGGACTCAATTAAGCTAGAAAGTATTTGGGGACATTTAGATATTTATGCAAGTTTTAAGGGGAAGCATTGAATGGAAGGGATAGAGCCTTGACTTTTGGCCCTTATTCTTCAATACACTCCAGCTGGTTTCTTTTATCCTCGTGCGTCTTCTTCATTTCCCCGAACCACCTCAATCTCTCTCTCGGTATGCAATCCACCGAACCAGCTCTCACTTTCCTTTCATTTTTCATCCAACGTCCACCAAGTCCAACCATTAATCCACCGCCCCTCTCCACTATAAGTTGTCCCCCATGGTCAACAAACCCATGCACGAAACCTCCATCGTTGACCGCTCCTCCACGTGTGTCCAACGACCCCACCGAAGTTGTCAATTGCCGTGTCCTCCGTTTCCTCGAGTTCACGAAGCAAGCGAAGCTCGATTCCTCCGAGCTCTCTCTGTCCACGTGGCCATCTTCAAATCTTTGCACCGCCAGCAGCCCAACAAAGATTGAAGACCACCGAAACAGCTCCTGTTGCCTCGTGTCTTCATCTTCACCGCCAGTAGCTGCTTTCATCGTGCGCCAGTGAAGTCCACGATCCATCCCTGCAGCCACGTGCGAAGCCAGCAGCTGCTTCATCCGTTTCTTCTCCTGCGTGTGCATCTTCGGGCCAGTCGCGCGTCTTCAGCCCAAGAATTGAGCCCAGCAGTTTCCGTTTTCTTGTTCGTGGCCCAAATCCAGCGAGCTCCAGTCCATTTGAAGTCCATGGGCCCAAGATCTCCATGGAATTCGGGCCCAGTTTGCAATTTACTCAGCCCATCTTCAAACCAGTAAAGCCCAAGTCCCCAAGTGCAGCCCATTAATTGAGTCTTCAGCCCAGTTCAGCAAGGCCTAATTCCAGCAAATCAATTGAAACCCAGCCCAGCATTGTGAAGTCCGCGAAGACAAGCCCAAGCCCAGAAATTTATGTGGGCTTGTATAGCCTTTGGGCCCGGCCCGAGCGTCCGCTGACACCACCAAAATTTTGGGATTCGGCTGCCGTTGCGTCGTCATCGCAGTGTTCTAGTCTTCGCTTTGCCAAGTGAGTAATCTCACTAATTCTTGTTTAGTAGACTAATGATGCTTAAGGGTTGAGTAAATTTAATTAAGTGCAATTAGGCGGTTAGATTAGCATGGATTAGCGATTATTAGTTAATTGCATTGCACATTAGTTAGGTGGTTAGCGTACTTAGCTAGAGAACTGCCTATACTATTTATTGAATGTATCTCGGGATTTTTCCCGATCCGATTTGGCTTCCAATTAGGCATTATGGGCCTAAATTGGATTTATCGTATTTATTTATTAATTTTCGGAATTATTTAATTATTCATTTATTTTCCGGAAATTAGGCGGGATGGATAACCGCTTGATCAAATTAGGAGGTCATTCATAGATCAACCAAGCTCAAATAAAAGTCACTCGTAAAACTCTAGACATGCGTCGAACTTAGTTTGAGTCTAGTTGCATGAGCTCCGTCAATACCACCCAAATTTACGTAAGTTTGCGTTAAGGTTGTTTTCAATCAGAACTTAGCCGCAAACCCTAGTTTGATTATGGGTATTGATTATGAATGTTATCGAGACATTTCTATCCAATTGAAAGGATATTAGTGAGTCCATTAGCGCATTAATTGGAGAAATGTGCTACTATAAAGATATAGACCTTAGTAGCCCTTGAGATGAAACTAGCTTAACTTCTTGAGATTAAATTGAGTGAGACAAAAATCAAGTGGTCATTATTCAAGGGTGTAGGCGCCACTTTGGAGAGAACAAAGAGGAAGACCAAGTTTAGTTTGTGCAACTGGACTAGTTGCTCTTGAATTCAGTGCATTATTCACCAAGTATTCCTGAATGACAAGCTTGGGCAAGATAAAGGGTTGAGCTTGACTCTTGCTCTTATAAACAAGAGGGCATCATGAGCTTAGGACAATAATGCAAACTTGCATTAAATGCTTGAGTGACATATTATCTCTCTCCTCTATTATTTCCTTCTCCTTCTTCCTTAAGTTCTCTTCATTTCTTTCATTTCTCTCCCTTTCCCCCTCATTTGGCCAACCTCTCCCTCTCCTTCCTTTCCCTCACGTCTCCCTCTTTGTCTCTCCCTCTCTCGGCTCACCTGTAACATCCTCAACTTCGAGCCCTTTATAGAGAGAAGTTCGAACTCGGTTTCACCAGTTAAGCCCAATTGCGTTCGGCTTTATTCAATTATGGCTTAGGCACGAACCTCAGGCCAAATAAAGTAACCGGTCGTGATTAGACTCAATTAACTTCCATCCAATGAGATGACCTTCTAACTTGATATTTCCCTTGGTGTATTTAATGTGCTTGGAAGGTAGTCTATTAATGCATGATGACTAAGTAGGACACTTGGCACAATTAGTCTTATTCTTGAAAGGTAATCATGAAATTTTGGACGGTTATATGTTAAAAGGGGGATGAGTCATAAGCTCAATAATGGTAGACAGTGATTCATAGCCTAGAAAAATGATGACAAGGGATCTTGAAGATCAAATAGGGCACCACCCCTTCTCCTTAGGCTTGCCACTTAAGGCTCCATAGGTTTTGACTATTGATTCTCAAAATCCCTAGACCTTTGCTGTTTTCTAATTTTACGGAGCTCTTTGTAGTTTGAATTTGGAGAAACTTTCTCCATGAATGTTGTTCAAAACATCTTAATCTATAACATACTTAAACTTAAAATTTTTCTGAGGTGAAATGGTTGGGACGATGGCCCAATCAATTACCGTACAGAACTTGCCCGGCGTAATAAAAACAGCGACCCGATTGCCTTCTCGATTTTTTATAAAAATTTTCCTTTCAAATTTAAATATTCTTTCTTCACAAAAGTTTTGAAGGACATCCATTTCTACAACATATAGAAATTTCAAAGAGTTTTGTGAAGATTCAAATTTCAAAATAAGTCTTTCTCTCTAACCGTTGAATTTGCTCGATGGACGAATTTTTGGGCTGTGTTCAGTGATTTTCTGCTCTTTTCACAGAACGAATTGGACTTGTATTTCTCATGAAAAATGTCATTTAGGGTCTTATCTACAACATATTAAAATTTTATAATTTTTCGAGCCCATATGATAAGGTATTAACGCTGATTTCGAAAATCACTTGAAATTGTTTTTACCCCAGGATAAGAAGGCCACACGCCCAACTTGGAAGGGGAGGGGCTGCACGCCCAACTTAAGGAGCAAAGCTAATCTAGAGTCTTCTTAATTTAGGATGAGGATGCATTAAACACTTTTTGACTTTAGTCCTTTAATGGCAAGATTGAGGTGTCCCAAATGGCATAGAACTAATCATTCCCTAGGATGAGACTAGAAGACCAAGTTGCCTTACATTTAGTACCCTCAATGAATGACTCTTGACTTAGGAAATATTAGAGGCCAATAATGGAGCTCTTCAAGAATATCTTGGATAACAATTATTAGGACAGATAAGGAGGATCACTTCATTTATTAAGAGCCATCAATACAAATCTAGATGGACTAATTAGGAGCTTGCCACATGGAACTTAGAAGCCTTTGGAAGAACCTATAGACTTGCCACCTTGCTTTTAGAATTTCCACCTAAGCTATTGACATTAAATGCCTTCTCAAGACCATTAATGAAGGGTGCTCTAAAAATAGGGGGAAGGCTCATTCTCCCCCAAGCATGCACACACACAAATTTCTCTTCCTCTCTTCTTCTTCCGTGGCTGCCCGCACCAACCCCTCCATCTTTCTCTCCTCGGCTTTCTCTTTAGGTGTCCTTACCGCCATTCACCGCCACTTGAGGCTGCCGGTCTAGAAAGTTATAAGTAGAACGTACTAATATCTGGTTAGGGTGTTGTGTTATGCTAATTCAGGCATGTAGCGAGTCCTTGATTGAAACGTTGTGACTATGTTCTTGCTTGAGGGTTAGTTGTGTTTGCTTTGATCAGTTTAGACCTTGTTTCTTGATTGAGTTTGATTTTAGTTTGATGAGTTTTGGCTTGTGCTTTGGTTTGAGTTGCTTTGGAAGAAGCCAATTCATGTGTTTATTGGATATACTTTGATTTTTGTTTTGATACAAACCTATTTGAAAATCGTTTTTGTGAAAGCTTGGTATTTCCTTACAAAACTATTTCTAACCGTTTTCACAAATGCATGTTTTAGTTCACACCCCGAGCTCTGAAAAAGGGTTTCGTCGGCCTTGAACATACGTGAGATCACGTCGGATTAGTCCTTTCATGGTTTCGGCACGATATGAAGGTATATCGTTCCCGAGCCAAGTTAGATACTAGATCCGTGCTCAAACGTGTCGATTGAGCCGCGATCCTTAATTCGTGCTCGGCATGTTCAACGTCTTGGTTCTCGTAAGTCATTTCACACACTTATGCATGGTACGCCTTCGGGCCCTTGAACTTAAAGCAAAGATAAGAACCGGATTGCGATGCTTGATGCATGGACATACGATAGACTAATTTATGCCGTTGATCAATGAATTCGGTGACGATGCCCCATTGCCAACGGGATGCCCCCACGCCAACGGGGTGCCTCGTTAATAAGAACGAGATGCCCCCATGGCAACGGGATGCCCCCCACGCCAACGGGATGCCTCATTAATAAGAACGGGATGCCCCCACGCCAACGAGATGCCTTGTTAGAAGGACGAGATGTTGTGATAATTCTAGCCGTCGCCCTTCATTTAGGGGACATTGCCCAATTAAGTTCAGATGCCTGGTGGATTCCGAAAGAGTTGATGGATTTCAAATGTTAATAAATGAATCCCGTTTGCATGAATTCCTCACATTATGAAATGGATTTTGGTTATGCTTGCATATGAGTGAGGCGTGAGTTCCTTGTATTATGGAATGGATTTTGTTTATGCTGGTATAATATTGAGTGAGGCGTGAGTTCCTCATGTTGTGGGTCAATATCGAGTTATGCATATTGTTGACTGAGGATTTCTCATGTTTCATCCGAGATAAAGCTTTTATTTGCTATTGATCTACATCGACTAATGTCTTGAATGCATTATATGCTTGTTGATAGGTGAGACATCCTCCTACTCGGAAATTAGCGGGTTTTACTTACTGAGTTTCCCTAAAACTCACCCTTCATCCTTTCAATCTTGTAGGCATGGAAGTTTCACATCAATTTTGGGAATTGCAATCTTGCTAAAGGAGCTAAGGTTTACCTCGACCTTTTGAAGATGTGGTAGTTGTAAATATAACGACCTGTGATAAAAGGTCTTGTAAATGCAACTAATGTAATTGTGTGTTTGTAAATGGTTGCTTTCCTAGCTGCTTGTTTTTGTCCGAGTGTTGTATGTACGCTTCGCATGTGCTTAATGAAAAGATAAACATAAATGAGACGGCGACGTGCCTGGGATGTTGCGAAAATAACCCTTGCTACTTGTGACCTTAGGAATGGAGTTGGGGTCATGACATCACCCGCTCGTTCACCCGCCGTCGCTGCACCATTGCTGCTACTATGCTGTCGTTGCTATCATTGTCTACTTGTCGTCTCGTTGTTCGCTGTCCTCATGCTGCCACTAGGTTATGAGCCTTGAGCCCTTGTCCACCCGCCATCTGTGTCTCGCATCTCGTTTGTTCGTAAGTAAATTTCCTGAATGTCGGCTAGGTTGTTGCGTTATGTAACTTGGCTTAGGTTTGGTTCTAGTGTTATTAGAGCTATCCAAAGTAGAAGAGCTCATGTGAATAATTTTTTTATAATTTGTTCATGATATGCTTTTACTATAAGGTTCGGGAATAAACAAGGAGTGATATGTGATCATCGAGATTGTTTAGATTGGCTTGATTGGTAGAATGGTCTATTTAGATTTGATTGCTTGTGCTAGAAAGATTGCCGTAATTATTGCTCGTGGACCATTCATTATCGATACCTAGGCTTAGTCTTAATGTTTGATTGTTATGGTTGAATGTATAAGCGTTATGTGATGTAGATTATGATAATTGTTGGTTGAATTCTCAATATGTGTTACTACTATATCTGATTGTAAAGGATTGTTATTGCAATATGGATGCGGTCTTTACATATAGACGCCATAGGTCATGGTCGATGCTTGAAACCACACCAAGCCTCCAAAGCTAGAATGGCGTTGGTTCTTGGACGTGTGTAAGTATGCCGGGCCAGGTGACTCTCTTTGTTCAGTGATATTAAGTTGTATTGTTCGATCCGAGTTTGACTTAGGTTGGTGCTCGAACGTAATGAGTCAAGCAACGATTCTCGTTTTGTGCTTGTCATACTTTATTGATGCATTTCCAATAGGTCATAAATTACACATCACTTGGCATGCCCTTGGGAGCACTCATACTTTGGATCAAAGTGGAAGATAAAACCGGTTGTATGTTTAATTCATATGGTCATACGAGGGATTCCATCACCGAAGATTTCGGAGGATGATGCCGCCATTGAGAGACATCTAAGGGCAATGCCCGAAGGATTCAGGATGACGTTTGCGGGTATGATTATGTAATGATGCCTGAAAGGATGCACGATGGGGGTTTGGATGCAGTGCTTGATATGGCGAGACACTAGCCCAAATATTTCTAGAAGAGCCATAGGGTTATGGCAATGTGTGATTCATAATTCGACTAGAGATAGCATAATATTATAGGGTATTATGTGATTCTCAAGGCACTCAATATGTGTGAAGTATTTAAGTGTTTTGTCCATACTTTGGAAGTTGTTTTATGGCTCGTGCATGTTTGATATAGCCTTATATGAAATGTGTGAGATATGTACATAATTTAATTGTCATTTATAGTAACTTGGAAGGCATGTGCATGCTAGAATTGTTGTTATCTATGAGGTGAGAGGTACATGGATGTTTTGAAAGTTGTTAATTGCGTCTCGAAGGCCATGGAAATATTTTGGATGCTAATATTTGACACGTGAAAATATCATTGGTTATTAATTGCACTATTTGTAGCACCTATGGATTTTTATGCCTTTATTTAGGACTTGAGAGACTTATATATGATGCTAAAGTTATTAATTGATATGTTTAGAAGTTTTGTGAGTATGGGATACTTCATAGATTTTGATAGGACGGTTGTCCAGGTAGAGGATGAATTACTTCATATTCATAGTTAAGGCAAAGCATATGCTTTGTTATTGATTTGCCATTGACATATTGGGGTCAAGTGTTCATAAGGTTCTGATGCGAGGCATTCGCCTATACGATATTTAGGTTATTTGCTTATTGAGTTTTCAACTTATTTGTTGTTATTTAACCTTTTTCAAGCCAATAGGTACGGATCTGCCGCCAGCTCATTTCATGCAATTTGGCGTGCCCATGAGTATGGAGGTCATAGTCATGAACGTGTTCAAAGAGGATGCTGCCTTTCGAAGGATGACTACCACTGTTTGGGTGGATGAAGGCTATCGAGATCTCGTCCCCCATAGCTCTTAAGATTGGTATGCATGGTTCGATGAGAATCTCTTCTGACCCCTTCGTGGGTTCCGTGGTCCGCCCGGATTAAGCGATGACACTGGCCCACCAAACAATCCAGTAGGCGATGCTTAGGTAGCTGGTCCTCGTAGGAGAGCCACTTTTGGTTAATATCTCACTAGAGGAGATTGGCTCACCTTGAAGGTTGTAAACCCCTCCCCCGTATCTCTTTTTGTGTGGGGCGATAATCGGAATGGCCCTAAAGGAATGGGCTTATAAATGAATCTTTCCGGTTTATATAAATGAAGCATATAAGATGTATAATTTATGTGTCTTCCTCACTATTCATTTGACGATGTTGATTAGGTGATTTAGTTACACACTTCCACATGTTCTTAATGGAAAGATAAAATGGGATGGCGATGACTCCTGAGTCGTTGCAAATTAATTCCGACGTAGCGAATGTTGTGTTCTTGTGATAAGGGAAGGTCTAAGGCTTGGCACTTTTTTACACATTTAATTTGTTAAAAATGATCAAGAAAGTACCAAAACAATCTTAAACTTATTGCAATTGTATTAATTTCAGCCATAAATCTTTCAATCGTGTTAATTCAGTCATAAATCATATTTTAGCAATTGAGTCCATCTGACTAATCTTGATTGGAAATTACTAATATGGATGATGACCATCTTATGTGACATAGCCGATGCGGATGTGAACATTTTTAATAATATTTTAATTTTAATTTATTAATTATTTTGGTTATTTTCTTCTTTTTTTTTCTTTCATTTGTCTTGTGAGTTGGCCATCGGGTGAGGGCCATCAAGGCCTCACCAGCTATTGGCGATGTTTGCAGCCCTCACCTAGGCCCTCGCTAGATCTAGGTGATGGCCTTTGCACCCTTGCCCATGACTAGTGAGGCGATGATGGCCTTGCTCAAGGCCATCGCAGCCTCATTGAGACGATCCTCACCCAAACCTAGCGAGGGCTGCGACGCTTGTCAATGGCTGGCGGGGGCATGTTGGCCCTTGCCTAGTGTCTAGCAAGGGTCGAAATGAAAGGACAAAAAATAAAAAGAATAAACAAAATTAATATTTTTTGAAACTTGTAAATTCATGCTAGCGTTGATTGCGCCGAGTAAGACATTTGGCGTCTATGTTGGCAATTTCTAGCCAAAATTGGTTACAAGGACTTAATTAGTAAATTGTAAAAATGTTTAGGACTAAGTTGATACAATTGCAATATGTTTATGATCTTTTTGATACTTTTACCCAAAATGATTGGTTAATAAAATATCATTTATGGTCAAAGAAAATATGCATACTTAAAGTTAGAGGAATAAATCATTAACATGAAAATGGGAAAGCATTTTTCTGAAAAATAATTTTTAAAAAGTATTTTCTTTTACTATGAAACCTTTTTGGAAACAAGCACACTTTAAGATGAATTTTGTGAGTAACTCCATGATACCCTCACGGCCATAAACAAGTGGCAATTAGATTCTAATCACGTCCACTTGAGCCCAAGCACAATGCGAGTTTAACGCATGAATGAGCTTAATAAGGTATTTCATGAGTGGATTTACCTAAACTCGACCACCCTGGCGAACTCAATTTAGTAAATCCCAACACTGCTCAGAATCAGAGCTTATGAACCGAAGAAGGTGACCACGGCGTTTGCTCCTCCCCCATGGTTGACACTTGACACAGGTAGTCTTGTGTTTTTTCCTTCTTTCTCACGTCTGATCAGAAATAAAGTAACCAATGCAGATGGGGATAAAATGTCGGTTCATCGACAACAGCTCACCTTTTGTTTGGTCGTCAAGGAACCAAATCAGATGCAATAGAATAGGATTGGATAAAACAAATTCTCATATTGCTTATATCTAATTTTTAGGATAATTATCAAAGAGGTCTCGAACCTATAGCATAAGCATCAATTCGGTTTTAAACTTTTCAATTTAATCAAATTATTTTTAAATTTTTTGATGATAAGATAATGTAATCTTTCTGCCCAATTTTAACTTAAAATCGCTGACGTAAATATTGACCATCTCATGTGATATGGCAGGATCATTGACACTGATGTAGACAATATTTATAATTTCTTTTACAATTTGATGAATTTTTTATGACTTATTTTTTTATTTTCTTTCCTTCTGTTTCCTTTCTTTATTACTGAAATGTGGTGATGGTCGGCAACACATCCAAAGAAAAGAAAAGAAAAGAAAAGGCTTAAAAATTTTAAAAAATATTTACATTAACATCAGTCGTACTACGTAGAATAATCGATATAAATGACAACATCAACAATTGCCGACTAAAATTGTCTATAATTGAACCACTAGCTTGTACGACATTCACTTTTCGATATCCTTGCTTCATTTATTGAGAATAGTGCAAACTTCACTGCTTCAAGAGATATATCGACCCTACTAATCGTGCTATAATTTGTTTATAGCGACTCTACTTCCACAACTTGTTAGTTATGTTGACTCAATTGCCTTCACAAATCTATCGTCGAAAGATCAAAAGACATCAACATCGGATGCCATGGATTGAGCATTTGGCTAGGGTTAACCTTACCCTGGAGGGCTCTACATTACATCCAAAGAGTTGAGCTATTTGCCACTTCAAAAAAAAAAAAAAAAAGGAACAACAACAACAATCCTAGATTTAAGGCTTGAAGGGAAGTCGCTTTCTAAAGGAGTTGAATAATATAATTTGTGTGCACATAAAGCTACTCAATAGTTTGATTTTTCCCCTTTCATTACCATGAATAATAAAGCGACTTCATTGGAGAATCATACTCTCACATTTGGGAAACGAGATGACTTCTTAGTTGTTTCAGAGATAAATGGATTTGGTTAATATTATTGGGAGTAAGTTGCAGCATATACGGGAGAGACGGGGCTAAGATGTTGGCTATGGATCCGACGAAAGATGTCGGTTAGTGCTTTGACCGTCAGTTTATAGGGGTAAATCGGTCAATTCCGCTAAAAATAGTGGACTTTTTTTAATACCGGCCTAACTCGTCCAACGCAATAATTCCTACTCAAAAGCTAACACAAGGACGACGCCTTTGATGGGAGCCGTCCCTAAGGATGTATTCTGCACTCTGCTTCCACCAGCCATAAGAAAGGCATAATTGTATTCTTTTAAGGCCTGCTGGCGCCGTAATGTGGAAAGCAGATTTTCCGGAACCATGCATATCGTGCTAAATGGTTAATTGACAAATCATGCAACAAACGCCGGAATTTGAAGGGATTCCTCATTCTGTTCTATGAGAATCAATAACATCTTGCATGAATTTATAAAGCAGAAAAGTTATTCACATCCAGCATCAGATATGTCGTGATAATCACTAGTGGCGATATCCTAGAACATGAATTGCTTGAGGATTATTCTCTAAAAGGTTCTAAACCTATTATACAATGGTTAATTCATTCCTAAACCTTTCACTTATGTCAATTTAATCATAATTTTTTTTAATAATTTGACAATTTAGTCCTGAACTTTTTAATCGTATCAATTTAGTCCTAAGCTTTTTGAAATTTTCCCAATTTAGTCCTAAACTTTTTATTTAGACAATTGGTTGGAAGGACTATTTTGGCAAATAGTCAAAAATTTTAGCACTAAATTGGCATATTATTAAAAGATTTAGAGATAATACCACGAAAAATCTCAAATTAGTATATCAGTGACAAATTATTCTCAAACTAATTTTTTAACCAAAAAATTTCAAATTGCTGCGTTTGTTGCAAATTTACCTTGGATTAATTTATGTTAAATTGGATTAATATAGAAAAAAAAACCACAAACTGGTAATTGTCACATGTCATCCAACTGAACAATTTGATTGTAGAATTTAACGGAAACTAATGGATGATAAATTTATTATTGGGTGTAACTATCTGAGATTTTTGGTAGTCAAAAAATTAGTTTAAGATGAATATGTCACATGTATATTACTTTAGAATTTTTTTGTGTCATTAACTCATAGATTTAAAACTAAATTGGCAAAATTTAAAAGGTCTATGACTAAATTGGCTATTGTACAATTAGTTTAGGCTTTTCTAGATAGGCCAACTATTGGGAGACATTATTCGAACTATGACATCATAAAATATAATATGACCCTATTATCACTGGACTACCGTGCTCAGCGGTCTTTATTATCTTATTAATGAGTGTGACTAAAAAAAGCTAGATTTGGCCACGATGGAAGCTTTCGTGAAACACAAAAACCATCAATGTCACAAAAACTACAAATTCCGTTTGGAAGCGGGTAAAAAATTGAAGGTTGTCGATGGAAAAGAGTTTCTTGATGAAGCGTTTGCTTTCAGTTTAACCAACCTTAATTCTTAGTCTGGACCTCATCATGTACATAGCCTTATAGCTTAGTTTGTCTGTGTTGCGATGAATATAGCATGGGCTATAAAAAAAAAAAAATTAAATATTTCTTTTGCCTTCCCTCCAGAATTTTTTAAAATAAAAAAATTCACTCCAGAAGGTTCTAAAAGAAAACGCCGGATAACTTTACATGTTAATCACTGGATTTCTTAAGGGTGAAAAGTGCTCCATATTACATGAAAGTCAAACTTTAAATATTATTTTACCCAAAAAAATTCAAACTAAAAAAAGGAAAAACAAAAGAGTGAAAAGCAAAGTAAAATCCCTGTCGCTTCTCCTAGGCTCTCAGGTGTATGTAATTACTAATATTTATCAATTACGACTACTATTTTCAACAATTTTCCCGTACCATCATATGGCTTGAAGGAACTATCAAACATATTCTTTCATGAAACCTTCTTGAAATTTCAATAGTTTTAATGTAGTTTACAATTCTCAATCAATTTAAATCTAACCCTCTTGGGCATAATTTTTATTTTGCAAGTTCAAGAGACTCAATATCTCCAATAGAGCGATTGTCGATGAGCACATCAATGAAACTGATGTAAAAAAAAATTGGATCATCTTAGGATCATCTAATCTTAGCAGGTACTCTAATCTCCACTTGAAATTCGGTTGATGTATATTCGATTAAATCAAGGAAGACGTCTCTCAAACTTTTGTATCTCTCTAACCACCGTGCGTCAAATTTAAGGTCGTAGGGCTTGTTAAATTTGATAGTCTCAAAACCATCTGGCCTTTCTTTTATGTTATCGATGAAGAAATTGTTTTAAAATTATCTCATGATTTTTCTATGTATTTATGGTGATTTGTAAGAATAATTCTTTATCTATAATCCCATGTTTGTCTACTTTCACTTTAGATTGAACAGATACGAAAGATATTTGGACTATCTCATTTATTTCTTTAGGAACTGAATTGAGTAGCATCCCTGATTAATTATAACTACTAATATTGTGGGTGCCAGAGCAAGACCATAATTGTATGTAATTTATCAGTTTGTTGAATCGACTATGTTAAACTTGTAAATTTATGTGTTAAAAATCTTTTTAATTGAAATTTGATATGCCAGATTTTCTTTACTCATTATAGTATATGTGGGCTTATGAGTTATGAATCTGAAAATATCTGTAAGTTGAATCAATACCAGTATTTTCAAATTCACAAAAAGAAATAGACTAAATGGACAAAGTGGACAAAAGAAAATTGAGAAAGAATTTAAAAAAAATTAAAAAAGGAAAAGAGGGAAGAGAGAATTGTCGAGAGGAGAAGACAGCCGAGTGGAGGCAGAGTTTTTGGGAACTCCAGGAGAGGACTTTTTAACCCATGTGCATTACCAAGAACTCTCCTTTCACGTGTGGTAAGGAACTAGTTGTAAATTATGTCATTAATTTTTAGGAACTCTAGGTAAGACTATATAACTAATGTTTGTATTGATTGTTGGTTGTTGTTACCAAAAGAATGTCACTTTTAGTTGGTAGGAGGATGAAGTCATCCTAAACAAGACATCGGAGCTGCTCTGGACTCCTTGGTTTATTTGCTTATTCTATTTACCTATTTTTGTGTTCTTTCGTTCCCGAAATAGAAAAAGAGTATAAAAACAGAAAAACAAAATAGAAATTTGTTTGATAATGTCAACTAATTTTTTTATTTATTTCATGGAACAGATCAGTGACAGGATTAGAGAAGAAAGAAGAAGGAAGGATATTAATGCTTTTCTATTATTTTTCTATTCTGAGGATATAAATTTTAAGATTGTGTCGAATGTATTTTTAACTCAAAAACTTGCATAGGAAAAAGAAACAAATAATTATTTTTGAATAGAAATTATTCTCAAAAAATAAATTTACCGTACGCAAAATGGATAAAAGGGATGAAATGGACAAATGAAAAGTTGATAAAGAATAAAAAAAGGAAAAGTGGGAAGAGAGAATTGTTAAGAGAAGAAGAGAACCGAGTTGGGGGAGAGTTCTTGGAAGTATGGTGGTCCCTCCTAAGAACCCTCCTTCCTTACGATGGTACATATAGATTTCTATAATCATGTTAAGATCAGTTCGCTAGTCTATTTTAGGAACTCCAAGAGAGAGTCCTTTTTAACCCATGCGTATTAAATGTCAGTTGTTGCTACTTCGTTGGTAACAACAATCGACATTTAATACGAACATTAGTTATACGGTCATACCTAGAGTTCCTAAAAATTAATGACATAATTTACAATCGGTTTCGTAGCACATGTGAAAGGAGACACGTGACACGCAACACGACACGACACACCGACGCATCGTTTTTCAAAAAGTAGAAAATTTCAACATATTGAAACTCGTTGTATATTAAATGTGTGTGTATTTTTATATATGGATAATAAATTATCATTTTTTGATTACGTCAATCAAATTAATTTAATTCAAATTCACAAATAAATAAATAATAACAAAGCCTATAATGAATTTACACTAAAAACATTAATCCACCATTTATTAAAATCATTCATTGTTTCAATTTGACAAATTCAACTCTCTTCCAATAATTCATAAAACTTGGAAGGAAAAAAAAAATAAGCAATTCACATTCTGGATTCTTGTATTAGACTTATCGGAAGAGAAGAGAAAAAAAAAAACTTGGGATTGACTTGTGTATCACAAGAAGTGAGAGTCGGAAGAAAAGAGAATGTTAGGATTTTCTTCTTTCACCATTTATTATTATTATTATTATTATTATTATTATTATTATTATTATTATTATTATTATTATTATTATTATTATTATTATTATTATTATTATTCACATATATACATTTTGACTTATCATTTATTGAAATTTTTTAAAATTAACCTAGCATGTCGGAATTCCGACTCGAGTGTCGGAGAGTGCCGGAAAGGTTGACTAGGTGTTAGATTTTTCAACACTTGTTGACAGAGTGTCTAAGAGTGTCCGAAAGTGTCGGACACATGTCGGAGTGTCCAACATAAAACAAAGACTTTGGAAGAGTGTCGGTGTTTCTTAAGTTACCAAAAGAAAGAAACATTATAGTTGGTAAGAGGATGAAGTCACCTTGTACAAGACATAGGAGCTGCTCAGGACTCCTTGATTTTAGAAATAAATTAAGCTTTCGAAGAGCTATTTTTATTTTGAATTTCAAAGGATGAGTTTAGAATGGTGCACGAGCCATCTAGTTAAGTAAGAAAAAGCTATCATGACCATCGAAAATATGTACATTTAGGAAAATTGACTGACATTGAAAGGGCTCCTTCCTCTTATAACAAGAGTAACTTTGGCCATGCGAGGCTCGGCCTTGCCTTGGTTGTGCGAGGTCAACCTCGCCTAGATCCAGCGAGGCCGAGCTCACCCAGCCACCGGTGAGACTCGGCCTCACTGGGCCATCGCCAAGCGACGCCTTCCTAGAGGTGGCTCGGCAAGGCCAAGTCTCACCGGTGGTTGGGCGAGTTTGGCCTCGCTAGATCTGGGCAAGGTGGACCTCACCCAACCCTAGCAAGGCTGAGCCTTGTGCGGCCTCGCCCAACCACAGCAAGGCTCGAGCCGACGAGCCTCGTGTGGTTTGGCATCTCTAGGGGCCAGTGACGCTCCGGCAAGGTCGTCAGCCCTCGTCTGGTCGATCGCCAGCGCCCACCCTGGCCAAGATTGGTGACCAGCCAAAAAGAAGAAGACGAAGAAGAAAAGAAAGAGAAGAAGAAAAAAGAAGAGAGAGGAAAATTGATTTTAGAAATTATTCCCAAGAATAAGAAGTTATTTTTTTCTATTTCTTGTTTATGTTCCAAATCTATTATTGGATTTTTTTTGTTCCTGGGAACAAAAGTTTTACTAAACATGTTTCTATTCTTTTTTTAGTTCCCCGGAACAAAAGAACATGAATTTTTGTTCTTGAGAATAAAAACAAATTTTACCAAACATGCCCTAAGCATCTCATGGATTTTACGCGTAATTACCGGTGTAGATACATGGTTTTTTTTCTTTTCATTATCCAAATCGAAACTTGAACCAAACCGAATATGTATGAAAACTTGGTTCAGTTCAGATTGGTTTTAGTTTCAATTTGAGTTTACAGTTTGGTTTAGACACTTATAGTATGTGCCTACTTTTACATTAGAGCCAACCAAGGCGAAAGATATGTGGACTGCCTCGTTTATTTCTTTACGACCTGAATATGAGTAGAACCACTGATAATACGATGGGAGTGAGAGGTAATAATTATTGTAATTTTTCAGAGTGTTGAAGACTAAGCTAAACTTGTAATATTACGTATTAACAATCTTTCTAATCGGAATTAGATATGACATACTTTTTACTCATAGTATATGTGAGCTTGTGAGTTATGATTGTGAAAGTAACTGTGAGCTGTATCAATATCAATATTTGGATATACACAAAATAGACTAAAGGGAAAAAGTGGACAAAAGAAAATTGAGAAAGAATACAGATAAATTTCTTTAAATTAGTACTGTTTTAGGAACTCTGTGGTACGTGCCAAGAGGTCCCCTTTTCTTTTTCCATTTAAAAAAGGGCTAAAGCCGAATATCATATTTTATCTTCATAACTTACTGTAAATTATGTTATTAGTTTTAGGAACTCTAGGTAAGACTAATGTGTATTAAATTTCAGTTGTTTGTTACCAAAAGAATTTCACTTTGTAATTGGTAGGAGGATGAAGTTACCGCAAGATATAGGAGTGATTGTCCATGGATATTATTGACAAAATTGATGTTGGTGAACTTTATACAGGTGAAATCTTCACATTCAAGGTAGGAGAGCTCTTTAATCGAACCGTCGAAAGATTGTTCACTAGTGCTGGCATGATAATATACAAAATGAAAAACAAGTCCAACTAATATTTATTGTCCTGCTTCTTGCTATTTTGATGAAATAAAGTTTCAATTTTGGGTGTGTTTATTTCACTAAAATCTTCGTGATAAAGGAAAATATTTTCCATAAAAAACATTTTCAAAGAAAATAGCTAGTTTTCATTTGTTTAATGATTTATGAAAAATGATATCATTCTTGTCAAAAGCAAAAGTTGTCTTCCTCTAATTTAGGTTTGTTGGTTTCCGTCCATGAAAATTATTTTTTCATAAATTGATTAGTTTTCCATCATCTCAATACCGACAACAAGATTAGTATGCATGGGACAAAAATAGGAATGTCATGACTCAGTAACTAAATCCAAGATCTTAGAGAGCCATTCGACCACCAAATAAGGGCCTGTTTGTTTGTGTTCTTTTTTTATTCTCCAGAACACAATTTATGTTCTTTTGTTCCAGGGAACAAAAAAGAATAATAAACGCGTTTGTTTACATTTTTGTTCCTAGGAACAAAAATCTATTTTTTTGTTTTCGGGAACACTTCCGAAAATATTTTTCTCTCTCCTATTTTTTTCATTTTCTTTCTTTTCTTCTTCTTTTTTCTTTGGCTGGCGATCTCGCCGGAGCGTCACCGGGCTAGCGTGCCTTGCCATGGCTAGGTGAGGCCGGCGACCAACCAAAAGGAAGAAAAAAAAAAAGAAGAAAAAGGAATAAATAAATAAATAAATAAAATATTAAAAAATTGAAAGAAACAAAAAAAAAAATTATACAAGTTTACTAAACGTGTTCTTTTTCTATTTCCAAAAACATAAATTATACAAATTTACCAAACACGTTCTTCTGTTCAAAAATTGTTCCAAGGAATAGAAATAGTTTTTTCTATTTCTGTTCCTTGAAACAATTTTTTAATAGAAACATTACCAAACGCACTCTAAGTAGGCGATTTATGTCAAATTGATATGCTCCGTACATTTTATGGACAGACTCAACCTGTCACAAAGAGATAATATTGCTCGGTATATATGAAAATATACAAATTCCCCTAAAGAGAACCCAAGATCTTGTTGTGACTCAGACAACTAAATCCAAGAACCTAGCAGGGCCAATCGACCACCAAGTAGGCAACTTACGTCAAAATGATATGCTTCGTACATTTTTATGAATAGAAGTAGCCTATTAAAAAGAGCTAATTATCACCCGGCATTAATGGAAGTGTACAAATTCCCCGAAAGAGGACCCTAGATCTAGTCATGGGCACACAAAATCCATCAGTTCATGAGAAATAAGTTTTCGTGAGTCATTCTGATAGAAAATAAAATCATATTTACTACATCTAAATTTACTAATATCCGATGTTGTACAAAGGCAGGGTGGATAGGATCGATTATATAATAAGGAGAATATCTTCTTTTCTCCACGAAATAATCTTCACTCGCGTTAATATTCATTAAAATGTGATCGGTTTGCTCTAAAAATAAGTCCAAAAGTGACAAGGTGGCTATGAACATGTTGCCTATAAATACCCATCAAGTGTTGATGTTCTGCAACACAGCGAAATCCTCTCCTCAGTCTTCAATTCGCGTATTCGTTCGACATCCACAGACGAAGGACGAAACTAGTGGGGAGCATGTCGATTCAGGTTTCGGCAATTCCATCTTCTTCTCCGAGTAAAGGGAGAAGCGGCGGGGTCGAACGCCCGTTGGCCGAATTTCATGAGAGCGTATGGGGCGATCACTTCATCAAATACGCTTCTCCCTCCTACTCAACGGTTAGTAATCCTTCTTTATGTCTACTACCTCTGTTTTCTGGCCATTGCGTTTTGCAGACTTAATGAAAGTCTTTGTGTTTGAGATAATTGATAGCGTCAAAGATCTAAGGGTCCGTTTGTTCCAAAAAAAAAAAAATAAAAATAACAATAAGAGCTGCTTTCGCGAGAATGTTTTTCCAACTTTTCAGTATTTGGAGGATAGAAAACTGATTGATCTATGAAAAAATATTTTTCATGAATTGAAAACGACAAATTTAGATTGAGTGAAAATAACTTTCCCTTTGACTAGAAAGAAATCACTTTTCCTAAACTGCTTAACAAGTGAAAACTAACCATTTCATGGAACTTATTTTCATTTATTATTAAATTTTCGATGATACAAATGCGGCCAAAATTTAAAAAAATTTCTCTTAGCCTTTCGTCCGGGGTTGAGTGAGAAGAAAGTTTTCTTCCTCGTGGACTTTTTTCCTCTTAGCCTTTTCATGCGGGAGAAAGAGAATGCGAATACAGTGTTATTTTTTTCTTTGGTTTAGGACAAAGTCTTAGCAGCATGACTATATGGTTGGCTTGATTATTTCCACCGTAATTCAATTGTCCATTCAAGAGAAGTAATAAACAATCATGCCGGATTTGACTTTTTCCTCTTTATTGATTCGCCTATCCCACCTAGGTTTACGAATTTCTCTATCAATCTATTACCTTATCTTATCCTATCAGTTTCCTACGCGTGATCCTTAATCGATCTAGGAGTTGTTCTCAGGCGTCCTCGGAAAATAAAAATAAAAATGGGTTCTCATATGCTTCCAACACATCCCTTGGAAAGAAAAAGGTAGAAACGAAGAAAAGAAAGAGCTATACCATGGTTTTTCTTCTTCTAGTGAAGTGAAGTTTATTCACTTGACGAATGATGTCGATCAATATCGTTTTGGCCGCCAAATCATTTGAATTAGGTCTGCCGCATTAGGAAGTTCCCTCGCTGTGTGTCGCGTTTAATTTCTTCCTAACTCAAGAGTTTGATTATGCCAAACACGGTCATGTTTAACATGTTTAAACTATGTTATATGCACCCGATGTATGCAACAGTCCCTCCTTCAGAAAGATCAATTGTATAACTCCACCTAAATGAAATGATTTGGTCATCGATTATTCAACTTCAGAGAATAATGTTAGATTTTGTCTCTTCGGAAGTTTCAAAATGAAATGATTTGGTCTTTATCATTAATTCACTTTTCTAAAATTATATACTCGTCATATTGAGGAGTATGCACAATTTGCCTTGTTTTCATATCCTTTCATAGGTTTGTAACCAAGATAACATGATTATTATTTTTCACAGTAACTTTACTTTCCTTTGAGTCTTTTGAAATGTACGTATCTCATGCTTGCTTCTATTTACAATGGCGTATTATTTATGTGCAGAAGTTCAAATTCCTTGGAAGAGTGGAGGAACAAGTTGAGGAATTGAAAGGAGAGGTGAGGAAGATGTTGATTAATGCCGTGGATAAGCCTTCACAAATGCTTCACTTGATTGATCAAATTCAACGCTTGGGAATTGACTACCATTTTGAACAAGAAATAGATGCGCAACTAGAACGAATCCACAAAAGTTACTCACAACTTGACCATGGAGATTTTAAGGGAGATGACCTTCACATAGTTGCTCTTATGTTTCGATTGCTGCGACAACAAGGTTTCAATATTTCATCGGGTAAGTCTTAACCTAAGTGAGCCAATCCAATAAGTTACCCATAAAATTCTTTCTTTGGAAAATTATTATTGCTCATTCAAATTTTAGGAGAACAAGTGGAAGAAAATCCAGGACATCAACTAGGTGTATCGCCTTCTTAATTTCTAATCGATTACCTATTTTTTCCCATGTTGGTTGGTAGCACAGAGGTTTTTAACAATTTTAAGGACAAAGAAGGTAACTTCAAGAAATCGCTCATCAGAGATATGCGGGGATTGCTAAGTCTATATGAAGCTTGCCATTTAAGGTGCCATGGCGATGCTATTTTGGAAGAAGCACTTCCTTTTGCTATAACTCACCTTGAATCAATTGATGAAAGGAAAGTTGGCACTAGTCTTGCGAAACAAGTGAGTCATGCCCTAAAGCAGCCACTTCGCAAAGGTTTGCCGAGACTTGAGGCAAGGCATTATATTATATTCTACCAAGAAGAGCCTTCACATGACGAGGTATTGCTCACCATGGCTAAATTAGATTTCAACTTACTACAAGAGCAACACCAGAAGGAACTCGGCGCGATTACAAGGTCAACTAACTTCACATGATAGTATAATCTAAAATTAGTTTCTAGATTATGTTTTAACAATGCCCAAACCTCCACTTTTTCTGGTTGTGTTTTCCAAAGGTTTACTTATATGGTTTCAATTTATCCTTCTAAATAGTGCTTTTGAAAGTCCTTTACAAGTCAAAAAGACGAGTTTAAACTATGTGAATTCATCGGGCTAATGTACTTCCAATAAAGCTCATATTCATATAAATATAGGTGGTGGAAGAATATAGATGTTGCAAGGAAGTTCCCATTTGCTAGAGACAGGATTGCGGAGATGTTCTTTTGGATGGTGGGAGTATATTTCCAGCCGGAGTTTGCAGTGGCCAGAAATATACTTACTAGAGTGACTGCACTGATTTCCATTCTCGATGATATTTATGATGCCTATGGCATATTGGAGGAACTTGTACCCTACACCGAAGCAATTGAGAAGTACGTAATCTGCATTCTTTTTCTCAAACTTCTAAATTTGATCGAGTATGTGTAGAGTAAGTGCGTCAATTTTAAGGACTCAAATCCAGGTGGGATGTTGATGCCATGGATGGACTACCAGAGTACATGCAAGCTCATTATAAGGAGATTCTCAATCTCTATGATGAAATTGGGAATGATCTGGCCACAAAAGGAAGATCATACCGCCTCACCTATGCAAAAGAAGCCGTAAGCATCGTCGGCACATTTTACATGCATCCAACACAAATTTCATTTTTCTTAGGAACCCAATGTTCTTGTTCATGTTCAATTTCTCAGATGAAGAAGCAAGCAAAATGGTACTTTCACGAAGCCAAATGGTTCCATACCGGATACACACCAACACTGGAGGAATACATCCCTCTTGCATTATTAACAACGGGATATGAAGCGTTATCGATCACATCACTTGTAGGAATGGGCGATGTGGTTACAAGAGATGCTTTTGAATGGTTGCTCGGTGACTGCAAGATTTTGAGGGCTTCACAAATCATATGTAGGTTCATGGATGACATTAGTTCTCACAAGGTATGATAAAAAATAATTATCCTCCAATGCTTTAATAAAATTAGATTAATCACCACCCGATCGGAAAACAATGTTGACCTGATCATGCCAATGTTGTTGAAATATAGTTTGAGCAAAAGAGGGGACACGTAGCATCTTCGGTGGAGTTGTTCATGAAAGAAAATCATGTCTCGGAACAGGAAGCTGAGGAGGAACTCCAGAAACGAGTTGTTGATGCATGGAAGGACATCAATGAAGAGTTTCTTCGTCCGACCACGGCCCCAATGCCGGTTCTCACCGCAATTCTCAATCTCTCGCGGGTGATGGATCTGTTATACAGCAATGGTGGAGATCATTACACCCACTCCAAGACTGAGCTCAAAGAGCATATCACATCGCTCTTTGTTAGTCCCTTGCCGATTTGAAATTTGAACGAAATATGTCACACCAATGTGCTATTGAAAATAAAGGGTCCATCAATCATGCCTTTGAACTCTCTATTATTCTAGAATGCATGAGGAAAATTATAATTACTAGTATATACTTTCCAAAGTGATCTGCGTAACCATGATTTCCCTTTTGCCTTCATAAGTTCTATGGATCTTATTATTTGTAATACTTCATAAAAATAAAATAATTCACCTTACCTAATGGATTGTAAATTTTCTATAGTGCGAGTGATTATCCTCACTCATAGTAAGTTATCCATAAAATATTATTTTGCAACTTTTATTTAAAGGACATAAGTTCTTATTGATGGTAGTACTTTTTCCAAGTCCCATGGTTGTAATATTACACAAATAGGAATCTACCTAAATTAACAGTAAATTTATTTTATGTTATTGTTAGTGAAATGTCTAATTGCTCATTAGACTTTGTAAATTTTTTGCAACATGTGTGTCAGCAAATTTCCTTAATCATCGTAATTTTCTTAATCATTGTAAATTTCATCAACTTTGCATCCATAAGTTTCCTTTAATGTCATTCGGTTGCAGCAGAAAACCGGTTTTGCAGAGCGTATCTGACGGGATCACGTTTTTTCCTTTCTTAGCCGACGATGATCCACCTCGAATGCGGGACTAGTCCCCTAAAAATGCTCATAATTTATGACTTTTTTTTTATGACGAAGACTCCTATCTGAACCACAAACGATCGGAGATTGATTGAGATTGCTCTGTGGTTCCACGGTCAGACCACAAAAAGTGCGCTGAAATTCAATGATAATAACTGTAAAAGGCCAAATGAATATAAGAAAACCTAATTGCTGTTCGATAAAACCTAATTAACATGGCCTCTGCTGGGAAAAAAAAAAAAACGTAGTCGACAACATAAAGCTGCGACAATAGCTATGTTCTAAGCTGCGACAGTATTAACACAGATATCACACGACCAAATTTAAGAGGCGCACGGACTTGGTCAATTTAATAGACAAATCCGTTCTCTCCTTTTTTCCATTTTATGTTAATTTATGTATCATATCCATGGTGGGCTAAACATACTATCTCGCTGAATGCCTGAATATATTATTGAGAAAAAGTCATAAAAAAATCCCAAACATTGCCAATTGTGACACATTTACCCCATATTTTATTTTCTGACACCAAAAATCTCAGACTTGTACTCATATAGTATATTTACTTCAAACTTTTTCTGTGATACCGAAAATCCCAAACTTATATTTATGTGACACATCTAATCCAACTTTTCTTTTTTTTGGTGATACCAAAGACTCCAAACTCTTTTCTACGGCATCAAAATTTTGGAGGGTAAATGTGTCATACGAATACAAGTTTGAAATTTTTAGTATCACAAAAAAAAATTGGGATGGATGTGATACAGTTGGCAAGTTTGGGGTAAATGTGTCACATAAATATAAATTTGAGATTTTTAGTGTTAAATATAAAGATAAGAATAAATGTGTCACAGTGGGCATGATTTGGGATTTATGGTGGCTTTTACCCTAAATTATTTGAGTCTTTATCCAGATCTATCGAACTAATTCCATATGAGAAAGGTTTAGAACTAATTGGTTGAATCTTTGGCTTTTGGCTGGATGGATTGAATTGGCATAATTACAAAAAGTTTAGAACTGAGTGGCTTAAAAAAAGGTTTAAGACTAAATTAGAAAAATTGCAATAAATTAAGGACTGTTTCTTTGTAATTTTCCTAATTTTTAAAGGAGACAACCTTCACATGATTGCTTTTATGTCTCGATTGTTAAGACAACAAGGTTTCAATATTTCATTGGAAAAGTCTTAAACAAAGTGAACCAATCCCATAAAATTCTTTCTTTGAAAATTACTATTGCTCATTCGAATTCTAGGAGAAACAAGTCAAAGAAAATCTAGAACATTAACTGGGTGTATCACCTTCCTAATTTCTAATCGATCCCATGTTAGGTCTTTAACAATTTTAATGGACGATGAAGGCAACTTCAAGAAATCGCTTATCACATATGTGTGCAGATTGCTAAGCCTATATGAAGCTTACCATTTTGGGTGCCATGGCGATGCTATTTGTGAATTCCAAGTTTGTTTATGAAGAGTAGATCTAATTTTATTAGTGTTTAGAATTAATTTATTCTGTGTAACACAAAGAATCACTTCTTTTTGCTATAATTGACCTTGAATCGATTGATGAAACGAAAGTAAGCATAGTCTTGCGAAACAGTGAGTCATGCCCTAAACCAGCGACTTCGCAAGGGGTTACTAAGACTCAAGGCAAGGCATTATATTTCACTCTACCAAGAAGAGCCTTCACATGATGAGGTCTTGCTCATCTTGGCTAAACTAGATTTCAACTTACTACAAGAGCAATACCATATGGAAATCGGCCGAATTACAAGGTTAACCAACTTCACATGATAGTATAATCTAAAATTAGCTTCTAGATTATGTTTTAACAATGCCCAAATTACCACTTTTTGTTGTTGTGTTTTCTAGAGATTTACTCATCCAGTTTCAAGTTATCCTTCAAAATAGTGCTTTTGAAAGTCCAAAAAGATGAGTTTAAACTGTGTGAATTCATCGAGCTAACATACTTTCAATAACACTCATATTCATTTAAATATAAGTGGTGGAAGGATATAGATGTTGTGAGGAAGTTCCTATTTGCTAGAAAGGATTGTGAAGTTGTTCTTATGGACAGCTGGAACAAATTTCCAACTGGAGTTTGCAATGGCCAAAAATATACTAACCAGAGTGACCGTCCTGATTTCCATTTTTAACAATATTCATGACATCTATAGCATATTGGAAGAACTTGTACCCTATGCTAGAGCAATTGAGAAGTACATATTCCGTATTCTTTTTCTCAAACTTCTGAATTTGATCAAAGCATGTGTAGAGTAATAAGTGTGTCATTTTCAAGGACTCAAATTTAGGTGGGATACTGATGCCATGGATGGATTACCAGAGTCTATGCACGCTCATTATAAGGAGCTTCTCGATCTCTATGATGAAATTGGGAATGAACTGGCCACAAAAGAAAGATCGTATCGCCTCGCCTATGCAAAAGAAGTCATAAGCATTGCCGCCACATTTTACATGCACCCAACGCAATTTTTTTCCCCTCAGAAACCCAAACGTTCTTGTTTATGTTTAATTTCTCAAATGAAGAAGCAAGTGAGAGGGTACTTTCACAAAGCCAAATGGTTCCATACTAGCTACTCACCAACAATAGAGGAATACATGCCCCTTACTTTATTAGCGATAGGTTATGGAGAGTTATCAATCACAGCACTTGTAGGAATGAGCAATGTGGTAACAAGAGATGCTTTTGAATGGTTGCTCGGTGACTGCAAGATTTCGAGGGCTTCACAAATCATGTGTACGTTCATGGATGACATTGCTTCTCACTAGGTATAATAAAAACATAATTATCCTCCAATACTCTAATAAAATTAGATCGACCACCACTCAATCGAAAATGATGTTAACCTAATTATGCCAATGTTGTTGACATACAATATGAGCAAAAGAGGGGGCACATAACATCTACGGTAGAGTTGTTAATGAAAGAGAATGGTGTCTCGAAATAGGAAACCAGGGAGGAACTCCAGAAACGAATTGTTGATGCATGGAAGGACATAAATGAAGAGTTTCTTGGTCTAACTGCAGGCCCAACGCTGGTTCTCACCATATTTCTCAATCTCTCGTGAGTGATCGATGTGTTATACATCAATGGAGATCATTACACCCACTCCAAGACCCAACTTAAAGAGCATGTCACATCACTGTTTGTTAGTCCCTTGCCAATTTGAGATTTGAACGAAACGTTGTCACACCAATGTGGTATTGAAAATAAAGGGTCTATCAATCATGCCTTTGAACTCTATTGTTATAGGATGCATGAGAGAAAATATCGTTACCAGTATATATTTTCAAAATTGATTTACGCGTCTCATCATATGTTGTATGGATCTTATGGTTTTGTAATATTCTATAATAATAATAATAATAATAATAATAATAATAATAATAATAATAATAATAATAATAATAATTCGCCTTACCTAATGAATTGCAAATTTTCTATACTTTGCATAATTATCCTCGCTAATATTCATTCATAACTTTTTCCAAGTCCCATGGTTCTTATTGACAGTAGTACTTTTTCCAGGTCCCATGGTTCGTTATATTCCGCAAAAATAGGAATCTATCTAAGTTAATAGTAAATTTCTTTTATGTTATTGTTAATAAAATATCTAATCGTTCATTACCCTAAGGTAAATTTTTTGCAACCTATGTGTCAGTAATTTTCCCTGCTCATCGTAATTTTCTCAATCATTGTAAATTTCACTACCTTTGCATACGTAAGTTTAGTGTCATTAAGTTGCAGCAGAAAACCGGCTTTGCAGTGCAGATCTGACGGGACCGCGTTTTTTCCTTTCTTAGCCAACGACGATGATCCACCTCGAATGCGGTACTAGTCCCCTAAAAATGCTCATAATTATTCTCGGAAAATTTTTTATAGGAAAATTATAGCGATATTTTGTTTAACAAGTTTATGCATTTATTAGGTAGCAGATAAACAGACTATAATTTTTAATGCTCTGATTTTTCTTATGATATTATAATCAATATTAGGACAATAAAAAATTCTCTTATTAAACATTCCCATAAAATACTATCAAGACATCTATTAACTTAAGTTAACTATTTCTTTTGCTGAGACCATTACAAAAGAACAAAAAAGTTCTTCTAGAAGTCAAGCTACATTTATTAGCAGTCCGTGAGGGCCTTGCTAGCAGCCTATTGGACAGGTGACCCTCGCCAGTCATAAAGAAAAAAATTAAAAATTACAAAAATTCATCCACGTCAATGCTAATGATGTCACGTAAGATGACTACCAATCACGTTAGTGATTTCCAGTCAAAATTGGATAGAAGAACTCGATTGGCAAATTGTTAAAATATTTAGAACTAAATTGGTCAAATTGAAGAGTTTAACATTGAATTGATATATGTGTAATAAAATTATGACTTTTTTGGTAATTTTTCGAGATAACATTGAGGTAATATTATTTAACCATATTATGTACATGGTGGGGATTGCGGACAAATATACCAAAAAGAAGAAATTTTTGTAGGATATTGGTCCAAGAGTATACAAAAGAAAACTATTTGCATCAATACTAGTTTACTATTGTTGACGAAAACCCTGTCTGAAACATGAACCACCAACGATCGGAGATTGATTGAGATTGCTCAGTAGTTCCACGATCAGGCCACAAAATGCGCAAATCAAGTTGGAACAGAATGATGAATTTACATGACTCCAAGTGCATGGAAATTAACCATTGGGGTTTTTTCTTTAGTGGCCACTCTTCTCATGGATATGAAGAGGTGTGGAGTTTGAATTTTCACCTTGAGGGAATTAAGATGGGAATAATTAGTTTCAAGTATGGGTTTTAACTCCCACGCATTAAATTTGAGAGTGAATTGAGAATTAGAATGAGACAAAAAAAAATGCATGGAAATTCAATGATAATAACTGTGAAAGGTCAAATGAATGTAAGAAAACTAATTGTTCTTCAACAAAACCTAATTAACATGGCCTATGCTGAAAAACTTTTTATTTTTATAAAAAAAACCTAGTCTACAACGACTTCCCCAATAGCTATGGTCTAAGCTGTGACAGTCTTAACACGGAGAGATATACCACGCAGATATCACACGACCAAATTAAGAGGCGTGGGGATTTGGTCAATTTAATAGACTAATCCGTTCTCTACTTTTTCAATTTTATTTTTATTTCATGTATCATGTCCATGGGGGCTAAGCAAAATATCTCACCCTAATGCTTGAATAAGTTATTGGAAAAAGCCACAAAAAAATCTTAAATTTTATCAACTGTGACACATTTATCATAAACTTCTTTTTTCAATACCAAAAACTTCAAAATTATACCCGTGTGAATACCAAAAACCTTCAAAAATACAAGTTTGGGGTTTTTGATCATAAAAAAATTTGGAGTAAATATATCATGGTTAGTAAGGGCGCGTTTGTTTGTGTTTCAAAGTGTGACACATTTGCCCCAAATTTTCTTTCGACACCAAAAACCTCAAAAAAATTTCTGTAACATCAAAATTTTTGGATAATTGTATTACATAAATACAAGTTTGGGGTTTTTGACGTCATAAAAAAATTTGGAGTAAATATATCACGGTTAGTAAGTTTCGGATAAATATGTTTAACGTTTTTTTGTATTATAAAAAGTTTGGAGTAAATGTGTCATATATGTACAAGTTTAGGGTTATTGGTGTCACAAAAAAATTTGGGGTAAATATATCAAGATAGACATAATTTGAAGTTTTTTTGTAGCTTTTACCCTAAATTATCTGAGTCTCTATACAAATCTTTTTGGAATTATCCCATATTTACATTGATTATGATAATTTTTTATATTATTCAGTCTATAATTTATCCAGAAAAATCATATCATACACACCCTTATGGACAAGATGCTGGCTTGTTGCCACAAAAAAGATAGGAGGTGGGACCCAAAAGAGTGTATTTGGATCGAAGGAATTCGAGAGAGATCAATGGGAAGTGGTTGTTACTAGGCTGAGCTCGTCGGCTGCCCAAATTTTCATTGGTTGGCGAACTTGGATCACATAGTCAAAGGCATTTTCGTCTAATAACGGTAATTTTTTGAGAGAAAATTCTCATTCTCGTTTGGTTCTTTATGTGGCAATGGTGAGCGATTTCAGGTTCGTTACATGTTTCATTTGAAACCCGAAACCTACCTATTGAAACATATTTTTTTATTTTTTGAATATGGAATATGAATATGAATCTACCCTAAGTCGATTCCATTTTCTATTCAAGTTCCACTTGCATTATTAATTAATCGATTGCAATGAATCATCGTATTTAATGACTATATATTGACAACAATTTATATTTAGACACATAAAATATATGAAATATTGACAAAGTAAAAGTCTAAGTTATAAAATGAAAGCTCAAATTAGCAATTCCAAATTATACACTCATCATGAAATATGCACGAAAACATAGACCAAGAAAAACACAAAAAATTTGTTTCAAGTTTTAGGTTTCATCTACCTAAAACTTGAAACCTGAAAATTCTAGTACGAACACCTAGATGGAGGTGAATAGACGTTTAAAATAAACCTCGGCAAATAAATGCGAAGTAAATAAATTTCAAGCAAAATCTGAATAAGGATCAGAGTCTAATAAGTGAGCCACCAGACTTCTGGTAGATGTTTAAAGTTTGTTATGCGAAGGAATAGACTTCCGAAATAACCTGTAAGTGTACAACATGCTTAATTAAGAATAGTTAAGAGAAGATAAGATTGCGCACGAAATTTATAGTGATTCAGTTTAGATTAAACATATGTCCACTCTCCCACACCAATAACCTTCTAGCTAGATTTCACTATGTGATCAATAAGAAATTACAACTTTGAGTACAAACACTCAGTGGTAAATCACACTATCTCACTAAGTTAATCTTTTGGAATTTCTCTCACAATTACAAACATTTAAGCTCACAAAAAACAAGTATATGATCGAAATTTGCTCAGACTTTGGAATTATAAATTCTACACCCTGTCTCTTTCTTGCTCATCGGTTTTTGATCTCCTTAAATACTTCTCCACTTCCAAACTAACTGTTGGACAGTATCTAGAGAATTGTCTTCCAGTCTACCCATTGGACAGATTTGTATCTAGAAGATTTAGTAGCCATTGAGTAACAGAAGTAGAATTCTAAATTGATTTTGATCGTCTATATAAACAGAATCTTGATTTCCATAAATAGAGCTTTTCTGTTTAGAATGAGTCAATTCAATTGAGTAAATCAAACCTATCTTGATATGAAATCCTAATTAAATCACTAGATGCTATATGTTTAGGGCTTGTGTTACGTTTGTCAAGTTGTTTCATTTTGAACATGCTTCATTCTAAACCTGTTACGTTTTGAACTTATGTCTCGTTTTGGACTTTGTCACGTTTTGGACTTGTGTCTCATTATGTATATAAAGTTTGAGAGTGTCCTGTCGAAAATAAAGTTTGAGTGTCTTCCATCTAAAATAGAGCTTGAGTGTCTTCTGTCTGAAATAGACTATGCAATCTGGATGTAAGTCTGAACTTATTCCTCTTCTGAACATATTTAGCCTTAAGGTTTGGACATAGTCTGAATAAGTTCAGCTTCAGTATAAAGTCTATCTTCTGGTTCTTTCAAATATAAATCTTGGTAAAATCATTTACACATTCTATCATTAGCATAGTCTGTTACTCAATTATTAAATACGTTAGTAGCATTTGATTTATTTTTTCATCTTCAAAACATCATAAGAGATTTTTAAAAAACTTACCTATTAAAATAAGTTTTTCAATTTTTTAAATTTGGAACCTATTTTATAAATCTTGAAACTTGGAATTAAACAAGTTTCAATTTGCTCAATTCTTTGATTTCATGTTCTACTCTAGAACTATTTTAACTCCTACCCTATAGTATCCCAACCAAGCAAAATGAAGAAGCTGATGAAAATTTAAAATCTTGTAGAGAGAGCTCGCTGGTTTGCGTCAACTCCGGTAAGAAAAAAGAGAAGGGGCGTCAATCAGGGAGAGGAAAACGGGGAAGGAACAAGAAGAAGCTCCTTTGTGTGCGTATGGCGCTGAAAGAAACAAAGGGAAAAATCAATATCCAGGGATAGAGGGGCAGGAAGAAGATGATGAAGTTCTTCTGAAAAAATAAAAATAAAAAAAGATTAAGTTGGCCGAGGATGGAGAGAGAGAACAGCGATTACTTTCGACAAAAGTACCTTGATCGTGACATTGGATCTCTTCGATCACCTTAAGTTTTTATTTGACATAACATTTAAAAAAAAAAAAAGAAAAATGACACGAATAACCAATAAACTTTAGTTCAATATGTATTGTTAATCATGAATTTTTAATTTATTTAATATAATCTCTTAACTCCGATTTAATTACAATATTAATCATAAATTTTTAATTTGTTCAATGTAATTCCTAAATCACCGACAAAAAAAATCCCTAAATCAATTAAATGTTAAGCAACAACATTGCATATTGAGCTAATATATAAGGATTATCTCACACAAATCAAAAGTTTAAAAACATGTTGCATAATAAATTAAAGTTTAGTGGCCATTTATATTATTCTCTCCGTTTGCAAAATTGTCATCACGTTAAAGCCTCGGAGGACTGAGATTGTGCAGGCGAACGGAAGTCCCTGAGCTTGAGGGAGCTTCCCATCGGTACAGAGAAAATATGGAGGAGACCCAGCAAAGAAAGAGAGAGAGGACAAGGAGAAGGGACTCCGAATCATGTCGCTCCGCTCCGCTCGGATCGGCCGATGCAGACACCGCTCTGTGTCTGCTTCTAGCTTCCGTCTCCAAGATCAACGCGGGAGACCGAGGCCGCTCCGACCCACTTCCTTCCTCGTCGTTGGTCAAGCGATGCTTGCGGAAAGTTCTCTCTTTTCTCTCGAAATCGGACGACCCAGTTCCGAGCTTTCGGAAGATACCCCTCGCTGCCCTCTTCTCCGTGCTTCCTGGTCTGCTCAAATCCAGGTGAGTTCTCTCTCTCTCTCTCTCTCAAGCACACATTATCACTCTGCGAGGTTATCTGTAAAGGTAAATTGACATGGATATATATGTTTAACGTTTGATTGAATGTGCTTGACAGCAATCCGGATATCGCCTGTCTTTGTGCTAAGGTTGTAGGAATGGCTTCGCTCTGTTCGTTCGATATGAACCAACGAATCGCCTCGGATGCAGAAATTTTGGAAAGCCTGGTATCGGGTTTGAGGAGTTCGAATAGGAGACTCAAATTGAGTGCGTGCGGTGCCGTTTCGGATTTGTCGACTAGTTTGGTCGGGCGGCAGAGCCTTCTTGAGCATTCTGCTTTGGAGACTCTCATGTGAGTGTACCTCTTTTACTTCTCTCCTTTATTCTGCCTTTTTATATGTATGTTTGTTAAGGAGCATGATTGTACCATTAAGCTTTGCAACTGATCATTTGTTTGTGGAGGAAATGTGGATTTTGAGTGGTTATTATGGGTTTTTTCGGTTCAAGAATGAGTTTTTTCTTGCTTCGTTTAGAGGATGAATGTCTCACGAGCTTATATTGATTTAGGGCTTTTAGATTTTTTTCGACCAGGCATAAGATAAACTTTATTATGGCAACCAATGCTGCTAGCTCATACAGCATCATTTCAATGTTTTTGGCTATCATTGCATGTCTTGGTTATGATAGTTGCTCATTCATGACTTGACAGCTGCACAACAAAGAAAATGTAATCCATAGAGCTTAATCATAATGGAGGCCTGGGTGCATCAAATCTAGGACGACGTACTAACTCAACAATTGCTACTATGCTACATCTCTGTGTTTTCTAAGATGCACTGATGGAATATGGTCGTTATAACTGATGTGATAGAATTAATGTGACGAGACAATTTCCTTGTTGCTTTATTCTGGATATTGTGTAGTCTGCTTATGCATGAGATAAATGAGTAAGATCTCTTTATCCTTGTTTAAAATAATTCATTTGGTCAAGCTTTCACTGGTTGAGATGCATAGGTACACAATTATCTATCCTCTGATCAAGCTTCAGATGTTGACTATTGCTAACTTCTCTTCTTTATGATATTAAGCAAATAAACCGTTTGTCATTAACAACCTAGGCCCTATTGTCAGACTCATTGGATGCTTCTTTGAAATGGCTTTTTAAGTAAATTTCATGGGAAGTTATGATTTATGAATAATTACACAATGCATGAAGTCTGTCGATGGTTTATATGCATGTTGCTATTGGTGTCTTTCCTTTGATTGAGAAGGGATGTAGGATGAGAAAGGCACGCCCATTTTTTAAACATAGTCTATTGTTGACAAGTTCTTGGATGTATACTTACATTTACTTTTCCATGTACGTGTTTTCTTCCTTCCTTGGTGGCTTGAGGTTTCAGACTTATGACGCTCTTTTATCAAGCTGTAGCTAATTATGCAGATTTGCCTGCAAATGGCTTATTGTTTGTATATGTGAGCATGTTATGTGCAGTTATATAATGATAATGTATGTTTTATATGGATTGAAAAAGCTCCTCGTTCTATTGTGAATCAATTAATTATGCGCTGGTTTAAATGATCCGTGCATGGGCTTTGTGGGGGACACACTTATGTTATATATCCATCCATCAAATTACAATCTCCCATCTTGTTTGCTGTTCTTACAACCTGTCACTTGAATATATGAAAAAACTATCGCGGTTGACTCAAGAACTTGTAGATATAATATGGTAAAGCTTGGGAGAAGTTTTCGTACTGTTGTTACTTTAGCTGTTTAGTCGAATATGGCTGAGAATTCTTCTTCTTACGTGGTGTGGTTTAGTTTCTTGTTTGAATTTAATAGCTAATGTAGGCTTATTCTAACTCAATACACATTTAATTGCCGATGTCCTTGTCTTTCGTCAGCTTGACTCATCATATCCTCTAGGGTTTGCTATCTTCAGGTGGCCAAATGTTTTGTGGATTCTGTCGCATTATTCCCAGTGGACAATGGATTCAATAGGAGTCACATTACAGCTGCAAAGGAACATGAACTTTCTGTTTCACTTCTCGATGCTGTTATTGTACTTGTTAACTCCTGCAATATCAAGCAATTGGAAAGAGTTCCATCTGAGCTCTCTGAAAGTTTCTTCTTCCTTTTGAAAGAGCTGTGGACTAAACTGCATCCTCGAATGTACAACTCTACGGTGTGCAGCCAGCAAAAAGACTTGTTGAGCAATATGAGGGTGAACGATCTGGCAGAGAGCATTTTCAGACTTTCTATTAGATTCCAATGTACCACTGTTCTGCCAATCGATCAAATCAGGAGAAGCATTTTTGGGTTACCACAGTCTAGTTTCGAAGATTTTATAGAGGGCTATTGGGAAGTATCACCTTTTCTCATAAGCAGGACCTCAAGGGCTGTGGATGAGGAGAATATATTTAACTCCTTTTTGAATTGCATTAATCCTAAAGATGTTGTTCACCATCTTCTCTCTTCTGTCCTCCATTGTGCGGTCTCCTGCCCACCTATTGCTTCTGATGAGCTGGACATCTTCAATTTCCTAAAAAACGAGAGAGATAGCTTGGGTATGCCCATAATCTACCAGCAGGATATAAGGGTACTAAAAGCAGAGAGGCTTTCCAACACTGAGAAACATATTTTCCTCGAGAGCTTGAGTTCTTGCACCCAGTCTCCTCATGTGCTTAGCTTTGATGATATATTCAGATGTGATGAAGCTTACAAAGATGGTTATACAGTGGCTATGCGTGGTATGGAGTTCCGCTTTAAGTCCATTGCTGCTATCACTGAAGGCTTAGCATCTTTGTTTGGTCAACCGTCTGTAGGTGCCAATCTTTACTTGACACCACGCAATTCTCAGGGGTTGGCACGGCACTACGATGATCATTGTGTTCTTGTGTGTCAACTTATGGGAACGAAACAGTGGACAATTTCCTCTCCAAGGAATAAGCTTTTACCTCGTTTATATGAACCTCTTGATGGCTCCCAAGGTTCAAATGTTGATGCTGTACCAAATGCATGCACGCAAATTCTGCTGAAGGAAGGAGATATATTGTACATTCCCAGAGGTTATGTTCACGAGGCTCATACTACTAATGATGTACAAAAAGATTCTGCTGGTCTTTCCTTACACCTAACACTTGCCATTGAGGTTGAAGCTCCATTTGAGTAAGTTCTTGTTCGCATGGTTTCTTGTTTGATTGAATGAGAAGTCCTTATATCCTTATTTTCTCATGTTTATTGTTATTATATAAAGTGTGCATTTTTTAGACTCTTTTTGTATTCCATTCTGAAATTTTAACTAAAACTGCCATGATTTTAAAGTTCATGTTGGAGTAAGTACCATATGTTGCCAATATGTTGCCAATTTGTTTGTCTTAGCCTGCTGATGCTTTTATCTAGTTTGATGGGTAGCTTATGCAATAATTGCTAATGATATGGCTCTTTCCTGATTTTTGGAGAAACCTGCTTTTGGATATTTGCATCTTTGAAATAGTGATGATATAACATCGAGTAGATGCATTAACGATGGTAAGTAGTTTTACTTTTAAGATTTTTCATGTAACAATGGTTTGGTAACCTTATTTCTTTCCTGGAGGATAGACTATCCTGTGTTAAGCATTACAACTATTGATAAAAGGTATCTGGTAAAATTGAGTTGATATTGTATGCTGTGTTTATATTTGCAGAAATGAGGATATTCTGTCTATGCAATCTTGTAAATTGGATGTTTATGCATTAGCCTGTGTTCTCCAAGCTTATTGGTCCTTCTGTTGCATGATTATCTTGGTTATTATATGAAATCTACATTTGCCATCAATGGAGTGTTGAATTTCAGTGAAGTTGTCCTTCTGGACATGTAATGTGTGCATTACCAAATTGGATGGCTTGTTTGTCAAGAAAAGAATCTATGTTTTGCCTTAGGATATTGTCACTCATAATCTTCTATCAATTAACTAACAAGCCCAATCATTCTATACTAGTTTGTTAATTTTCAAAGTGGCTATTGCACTAAGCATCTGCAGCAAAGATCATATTTTCCTTCTCCAAGCAATAAATTGAGATTTATGAAGAGAGGGACGCTTGACTTTATGATACAAGTCCAAGTACACATTACAAATGATTACTTTGCTCTTAACATGTCCTATCTGTCTGTATTAGGAGATCAAAAAGAAAATCAATTTCTTATGAAACGACTTCAGGGTGACCGTTAGCAGTCTGCACTGATAAACTCTTCTCCTAGCCTTAAGAACAGTTTCCGCATATCACCTTGTTGGCCTAGCATCTTGTCACTCATTCAATTATGTTACGAGGCACATCTTTAAGTTTTTGTCCATCCATATCACATGATGAATAATCCAATGGACGAATTAACGTGCATTCAGTTGTTTAAGTTGACGTGAAATCCTTGCTTTTTGTTGGTGAATGGTAATTGTCGTCTTCAAAATGTACCTGTAGGTGAAGATTTTTGACATCTGATTAACAGCTTCGCTTTGATGCAGGTGGGAGGGATTTATTCACATGGCTTTGCATCATTGGTCTCAGAACTTGAAGCAACATATATCTTCTGATTTGATGACTGGGACTCCATACACAGCTTGCATTAGGCTTTTGCACTTTATGATCATGTTACTTGGTGATGCTGATCCAATGCTTCGCAAAGCTTGCTTGGTCAATTCAATATGTTTTTCTAGGGACACCAACCACGGGCTTTATAAAAGCCAGGTTGCCATTTTCAGAGATCTAATTGATAAGATTAACAAGTCATCGAAGTTCATGGAGACACTGCAGAGTATGGAGAGGTCGATTCAGAAGGAGGAAGATCCATTTAGGAGAATAAGATGGCTTGAAAGTTTCAACCGCAAAGAAGAAGAAGCCGATGAAAGGTATGAGTATTATGTACGTGATGTAGATGCAGAGCACTTATTTGGTTCACATCCTGAGGAAAAGGAAACACTAGAAGCAGCATTTTTAACGGTGAAATCTGAGTTCTGTAAGCAAGTGTTGTTGGAGGATGTACTTCCTATGTACAGGTTGCTGCTGGAGAAGTACAGGACAGTGAGGAAGCAATATTTGAATGGAATGCTTTCGCTGCACCGTGACTTGGATTAGATTGAAAGTTTTGTTTTGATCTCTCGGCCCAATCATGAATGACCGTTTAACCTTTTTCTAACTCTCATCTCGCTCTAACCCTTTCCTTTTAAAAGTTTCAGTTTATGTCCTGAACTTTCCAAACGTTACATGTCACTTCACCTTGGTCATTCACCTGCATTTGCCTCACAGTAGCATGAACCATCATGCCATCTAGCGACTCACCTTACTTGAATGGTATAAATGTTCTATAAGCTCATATAATATGTGTCCTGGAGTCCTAAGACTAGAATCTAGATCCTTAGAGTAAGCCTAGGCTCGTATATATGTATCCTTTGAGTCCTAAGACTAGAATCTAGATCCTTAAAGTAAGCCCGTCTTTTAATTACCTTTTTCCCCTTCATATTGTATTCCCTTCAGATTGGAGCTTAAAGGATTTGGAGGAGAAATTGTTTAGGATGAGGTTTGGTTTTTCCTTTTAATACAAAACTTTGATAATTATATAATCTGATGTAACTGCAAAGGTTCATATCAGAAATACATGCATTTTTGTTTCTTCTTTTTCTCTGTTTTTTTTTTTTTTTTTTTTTTTGGTTGCTTTTGCCCCCGTAAATTCCATAAATTTAACTGTAAGCGGCGAAGGGGCCTTGCTTTTGTGACTCGTGAGGCAATGAGGACTGTTCCTGAGGCTGACAGCATTGGAAGATCGATGACAAGCAAAGGAAATTCCTAGATGAGCTTCAACAATGATGACGATGAGAGAAAAGTTAAATAATGATTGAATTGAATCTCAAAAGGTCCGACCAAAAAAAAAAAATCTCAAAAGAGGGGTTTGGATATAGATCCGAGATACTGTTAGGGTTTTAATGGGTAAGAAGAACTAGGGCCAAACAAAAAGAAGGAAAAAGAAGGAAACAATTGCTCTGCAAGAGAGAGCGCAGTGGAGACTGGAGATTGTATGAAGGTCCTAAAGAGGACCCCTTGATCAGTTGTGTTATCTGGCAGCAATTGGAATCGAGTAAATGAGCGTGAACTGTTAAATGGGACTGAACCCAACAAAACCTAAGTTTATTATGTTTGACCGTGGAAGACCTTTTGAATATAACGTTGATTAACCGAGCCGAGCCAATACATTGGTTTGGTGAAAATTATATTTTTAGACCATATAGAACCCATTAAGCATTCTAGTTGAAGCAAGTAGAATGTGTCTAGACATAAGAAACATGTGTCCGGAGACATTTCTATTTCGTTTTGTGTTTGTGCCTTGTACATCACGCCTTTCCAGATACAAATGACAATCTGTCGGATTGTGGGTGTCCAGATATGATTTGTTTACGTCCTATAATTTCATTTGGTTTGCTTTCAAATTAATTCCAACGTAATTGTGGTCAAATAATCACGAAAGGTTGCACCTGTGCAAAAGTAAGTCGTAAAGAGGAGCTTATCTTATAATCTTTTGGATGAGAATCATGAGCCTACTGAAGAACTTGACGAACGAGAATCACTGGTTAATATATCTATAGAGTTGCTTGGAATTCGAAACCGACAAAATGATTCAAACATGCCATGAACTTCATCTCGTTACATGCAGCATTGCTAGATGAGGAAACCATCCAGTTCAAAGATTTGTCAGTCATGCTCAGCCTGCCACAAATTTAGATTCGTAGATGTCTATTCATTAAAGCCCGCATTGCACAATTGTTGAACTGGAATTGATGGTACAAAGAGAAATTAAAGGGTGACTACGACTACACCTCTAAGAAAGACAACTTGGTTACTCTACTTATCAGACAAGTTGGTTACTCTACTTACCAGAAACTCTATTAGACCGTCTCATACCAATTTAAGATGTGTCTTCGTTCTCGACTGATAGACATTCAAAGTTCTGAACTTTGAGGATTGAAATGCTGATGGCCAACTGATACTCTGGTAAAGGACATTTGACTTTTTCTCTATTTCACAATGCCAGAGCAAACGGAAGGAGAATTTAAGAAAAATGTAGTTAAGCTAGAATTATAAGGGAGCAAGGAAGGATCCATCAAAACTTGCCACAGCAACTTGATCCATTGGCAAATGCCCCCAGCACTTCGAGGATACCAGAGACTAAAACCTATCTTCCTAGTGAACTTGTCCTAACAGATAAAGGGTCACTACTCAGGATAAAGCAAACTGATAACGAGCCTGTGCCGGAGTTCACACTTACCAATCAACTACCGAATTGACTCTGCTTAACTTGGATTCATTCTTATTGCAAGAGTGAGAGAGGGACCCTCAACGGGACGGACAGGAAGAGGAAATCCCCCAGAGGTTTATATGTTTGAGACATCAATATGTAATTGTTGTATATATGCCTTGAGATAGCATGACAGCACACATGAAGGGATGCAAAAACAATCATGCAATGGGACTAGTCACTTGCAGCCCGATTCTGTTCTCAAGTTCCAAACTGGCAGAGAAGGATCTCAAACTGCAACGACCAAACACTAAAGCCCAAGACAAAATCGTAAGGACAATGAACGATATCCTAATAGAACAATAGTCCTAGCATTGAAGAATATTTCAACCTGACAATAATTAAGGATCAAAGCACAAAGATAGTTTTGCCACAACCAATAAACTACCAACGACTTCACTAGTTTCATCTAAAGTTGCCTTGAACTTCCTCCATCGCAGGCACAAACCAAGATTCTTTTCTCAAGAATCGAACGCTTAAGACTCTGCAATTCCTAAGGGCCAACTAGTCCTATGAATGCAGAGTCAAGGAACAAACAACTCGCCCCTATTCACTATTCAACACTTCCTTTCTTTAAGTACTGCTTTCAATCACAACCAACAAAGGCGCCAACCCTAATCTGATGCAGCTGAATGAAACACCTAAAAGTGCAAAAGCAATCCAATAGACCAGCACAGCAAATGCCAGAAGCTTCGAAGTAGCCCACTTAACAAGCCGCCACAACATCAATTCAATGGCACACGATCCAACTGCAGAATGCACCAGCAACGAACGCATCTAGTGCACTCTTTTCCAAGCACTCAAACGCAGGAAATACTCTGTCAAATACGAAGCAGATCCAAAAGCCAAGAACACTAATAGTAACAGCATATCCAAAATTGAAAGAGAGGGTCAAGCTCCAGAATAAACCACTACAATCCAATCCAGGTCCACCAATTCGCTCAATCCATATATAGAAAAAAAAGACAAAAGGATGAAACTCGAAATCTTGCCCCTAACACAGACGACACCCATTTCTCGAAATCAGAACCTGAGCTTGGTGAAGAACCACCTGTTCTTGCCCGTCTTGAACCTCTCCTCGAGCCTCTTCTTGGTCTCCTTGGCGGCGGTGACCTTCTTGTCCTTGCTCTGGAGGCAGTCCGGGTTGACGACGTCCTTGAGGTCGACGTCGAGGGTGTAGCGGGTGGGCATCAGGTGCCGGTAGTTGACGAGCTTCACGAACGTCTTCACCCGCGACTTCTTGGCCGTCTTCTTGGCCGAGTCCTTCTTGATGACCTTGCTCGGGTACTTCTTGATCCCGGCGACGAGGCAGTGGCCGTAGGGGCGGTCCCGCGTGCCGTCGTCGAAGTTCCGGATGATGACGGCCTTCCGGCCGGCGTACCGGCCCTGGAGCACGATCACCGCCTTCCCGGGCTTCAGGAACTTCACCATCTTCGCGGCGGCGCCTCGGCGGAGCTTCTCTCTTCTTGGGGCTGCAAGGGTTTCTCCTTTCTTCCTTTCTTTCTGCAGCCGGCGAGAGGGAGCCGTGGCGATGAGGCGCTTTTATATGGTCGTGGTGGGAGCGTGAGAAACCCTAGCTGACCGTTTGGCCCAGCCCATAAATAAGTAAGAGATACACAGCGCAGAAAAATTATTACTTTTTTTTTTTATATGTAATTTTTTATTTTTATATATAACTGATTCTTTTTATAAGTAATTCTTTTATATTAGAACTTTATATATATATATATATATATATATATATATATATATACATACACATATATGTGTGTGTGTGTTTAATTGATTGGAAATTAGAGGTTATCGCAAGTTTAGCGATTTAGCATGACCATAAATTCGCAGCACATAAATGACCTGAAAATTAGCAAATTAAGATTTTATATCAGTCACGTCCCACTTTTTTGACCATAAAAAGAGGATTGAATGCCTCGTTCCATGACCATAAATTCGCAGCACATAAATGACCTGAAAATTAGCAAATTAAGATTTTATATCAGTCACTTTTTTTTTTTTTTTTGGTCGAACATACTTGTTGCATTAAGGAAACATTACAACCTGAAGAAAGTGCGTCAACATAAACTAGATCAAGCAAAACAAAAGGAGGAAATATGATGCAGTTATGGGCTGACATCAAGTAATGGCCCGAGTTAGAGTTGTGGGCTTTCACAACCTAGTCAGCTACAAGGTTTGCTTCACATTTGCAGTGAAGTAATTTTAGGTTAGAAAACCTAGAGAGCAGAGTAGTGGCTTTGTCGAACAGAGGGCGAAGATTCCATGGTGGTTGTCGCGTTCGTTGTAATGATTTGATAAGAAGAAGACAATCAGATTCAACCTCTAGAGAAGCGTTGTGGAGTCTTTGCGTGAGCAGATGCTGAAGAGTGTAGGTCAGCACCAACACCTATGCTTCAAAAGTAGATCGCCTAGACTCAGCTGGAAAATAGATCCATAAGTCTTCCCTTTGAATCTCTACTGATACAGGCAATGGACCCTTCGTCACTACCAGGTTTATAATTGGCATCAATATTGCATTTGAGGATACCCAATTCCGGAGGGTGCCAGAGGTGCGATGGGTGCAAAGAGGAAGAAACATGGCTCGATCGCAATGCTGCAGAGTGGAGCCGAGAAGACTTTGTTTGAGCCACCGCTGTAAACACTGCATAGGAAGCATCGGGCTGCTGATTCCAAAAGTGAAATTGTTCCTCATCCACCATATCAGTCATGTTGGTATCATAATTTTGTGAACTTACTCAACTTGATTGATAAACAAATCATTTTAAAATGCTGTTCTTTTAAATCCAAAATTAACCCGTCCAATTATTATAATTAAAAGCGTCTAGCAAAATATTAACCTATTCTCGAAACCAATGACGATAGTATAACGAATATCAACATTAGCCATTTTTATACTTTGATGAGGTAGTACTATAATTGTAAACTTTTTTTTCTATATAATCTAAATAAGAACGTAGAATTCTTCCTTAAATTACGCAAGAAAAAATAAGCTAAAAGTCCTTAATTTTTTCAGTATTTCTATGCTATTATTTTGCATTTAAATAATAATGCAAACTCATTAATCACATAATTTCATGAGGAAAGCCAGAAAGCCATTTAGATCTTAGAAAACATATTCCTTGTCGTTAGTTTTTCTCTTTTCGGGAATTGATAAAAATTGGACGCATTGAATAAAGCGCTTTACATGAGACAACGTTCAGACTGCCCATTTGAAAATCAAGATATGTTCGAGTTGGATTTTTCGATATATTTATTTAGGGGGTCATATTCGAACTAATGCATATAATAATGCACTCTTTAAATTTATGTCATAGGAACACAACTCGAATTGCCAACTCTATTTATTTTTAATGGCGGGCTAGGTTCAATAAAGGAGTTGGGCCGGACGGTTGGCCCAAGACCTTGACACAAGCGGCTTGGGCTAATTGGCCCGATTAGTACCATTTATTTAGGTGTGAGTGGGTTCTTCTACTACTGCGTCTATCTACACTACTATGTAATGACAGACCAATCAAATGGCGGCCACTAAGAATAGTTAAAGTTCATGAAAGAGCTTATGTGGTCGTGGAAAGGGCCTGATTTACTGACACACCCTCAGCTCAAAGTCCCATCTCAATCTTATTCCGAACTTTTTTATTTTTGTCTTAAAATAAAAGCCTCAAAATTTTAGGTCTAGTCTCCCGATTCTACCCCATACTCTTTTTTTTCACCGGCTTTCGATCTCATCTCAATCTACCTAGGGGTGTCAATGGGTCGGGTCGGGTCTTGTTGTTACCCGACCCGACCCAAAACATATTGGTCACACGCTGTGACCCGACCCGAACCGACCCGAAACACATCAGATGGTCTAATGTGTTTCGGGTCGGTTCAGGTCGGTTCGGGTTGGGTTGGGTTGCTGGGTATCACCTTTTTTTTTTTTTTTTTCGCAAAGGAAATTCCAAACGGGACGAAATATCTTGGCTTTATCTTGAGGTAATGCATTTCTCTTCTTCCCTCCTCTAATACCTTATTGTTCTCTATCTCCCCCAAATTTTCTTAAGAACAACCTCCATAGCTTCGACATGCGAGAGCAAATCGCGATAAACGCCCCCCCGAAATATCCTCGACTGGAAACATAAATAAAAAATGAAATCATGCATCGTGCAAGATTGGCCATTATCTGTCCTATAATTGATCGACACACACCAAAGATACACAAAAATTAACAAAACCATATTCTCCTCCCAATGCAGTCTTTCACGCAAGAATTTTAAGAAGGCAAACAAAATTCACTATGTTTGCAAAGACACGGAATCAACAACCCGAAGAACTCAATGTAATGAAGGATAAGGACTACATATCATAAGAACCAAACGCTAACCAGCACTCATTTCTAATGCAAACACTAACCAAAGACCGCCCACTATCCAGAATACTAGAAAATTAATCTCATTCTCAGCCTTCCTCACACAAGGGAGAGTCCAACTCACCTTAGTCAAGCAAAATCAAAGCTAAAGCAACAACAAGTCCCCACCTGCCAAAAGCAACAACCCCTAAATTCTTACCCACCCTAGACTTTAATTTGACATCCTTGTTCTTCTTGTCGGTGTTCTTAGCAAACTGATCATTGAGAGTCACATTAGCACCCACCACTATTTAAGGGCTGAGAGAAAAATCACCGGCACCGCCGTTGAATATCTCCGAAGTGTTGGTTTCACCTAACTTTTTCCCCGCTGAACAAGGATATAGGCACCGGCCTACTCATGTGTGTGGAGAGTGGGGGCTTCGATGTTCTCTCTATTTGGTTGTCCCCGCATTTTACCATTTGACTGGCCTCACAAGGTTTGACTTGATGTCCCCGAGACTTCCCTGCAGAAAAAGGAAAAAGAAAAAGAGATGGTGATATGAGAAGCTAAAGGCAAAATCATACTCTTTAGTACAATCATCTTTAGTGTATGCAGAAATCTTCAGTTCACAATAGATAATAGGTCTCTCTTATCATCACCCCAAAAAGTTTCTTATGGTCACATAATTTGTCTAAAAGAAGCAAATTATTTGAACAGTCTGACAAATCTAATACATCACAAGGAAACCCAAATCCACGAGCTAGCTTAGCAGCATATACCGCATGTTTTGACTTGCATTCGTTGGCTTTAAATAGTTATTGCCAAAATAACTGTCAGTACCTTATTTCAGAACAAATACTTATTTGTGTCTTGAGCTAGAATCCCTTTAAGTCAATAAATTCTGAGAACATGACAGATCATATGTCTCCGAATAATAAAGCATTGAAACTGTAAGGAGAACTATTGAAGGTCAAACGAAAATGATTGAATTCAATCATTTTTTACCTCATTCATTATCATCCATGCCTACTGAAGCAAAATTTTACATCTACATCAACTGTAAGCGGGCAAAGTTTTTTGGTCCCTATAAAATGTCCTCCTTTTCGGTATAGATGTTCTCATAGATGAAAGAAACTTCCGTTCAGCTCAATCTTTTTCCTTCTATGGCCCCCAAAAACAGCAACAACAGAAAAGAACTAATCTCATGCAGTTTTTGTTCATCCTTCAGGGAATACATACTATCAATTTGGGCGACAAAGGGATTCATAGTGGTTAGAGATGGGAAGACTATTTTCAGATCCCCAAAGTGCAGCAGCATGGTTTCAACTTTACATATCAACTGGAGAATGGTTGCAACGGCGACCTACCCGGTTCCGGTCGAGTCTGTATATTCATGATAACCATAAGCGAACAATTTTTATCTACAACGGTGGGGTTGCAATTCTATTCTTGTTCTACTATTCTCGATGGTTGCGAAAGCTTCTCTTAGCTTCGTTGCTAGTTACGCTTTCGACCGTGCTTTATTTGGGGATGGTTTTATCACCAAAAGCTGTAATAGCTATTATGGCCACAAGTATTCCCAAAATACCAAGTATTGAAATTGATGCAATTTCATCAAGAATTATGCTCCCTTCTACTTTACAACGGCAAAATAGTGATATTGCCTCATCCGGCAGCCCATTACGTGCATACCCACATATCATAGAAGTACAAATAATAGAGCTATCCCACTCAAAAGGCCATCGTTTGAACATTTTTCCAGCAGCCACCATCCTCCCACAATGAGTGCACATATCAAGCAAAGCTGCTTCCACACATATGAAGAGACCAAAAGATCCACAGGAGAACAAATATACGTTACTCTATTCTCCGAACTTGTCAATCCATAATTGAGAATCTCACAAAGAAACTGCTCCGGCCCCGAATCGAGGCTAATATGAGATACTTGAAACACCGAAGCTTGATAAAAGGTGAAAGACATTGCCTACTGACCTTCTTCCTCTTCTACCGCCCATTCACACTCCAACCAACCATTCATTTTAACAGTTTTGCTCGAACAAGAAAGACCCATCAATCAATTTTAAAGAACTTTACCTCCTGTTCATGATGTTGTTCGAAAGCACATATCATTTCGGCTAGTCTTCACAACTTTTAACCCGAACCCAAAGAATTTCATAGACAACTAAATGCATCGACAAGCAATTTCCTTAATACAAGAATCTAAAAATTCAAGCGCACGAAACACAATCGCCGAATCAAATCGCCACGCAACGAAGAGCAACAGACAATCATCAACAATCGCCCGAGCGGAAAGCAGCGACTTTGCGAAACGCAAAATTCCCGATCTCCACGGCCAATGTTGAGCGCAATCGAGCAGAAATTCGAGACGGCATTTGACAAGCGGCGAGAGGGGGGAAGGCGCGTGGATCTAAAGGGGGGGCTCCTCACCTGCCGGGACTTAGAAACGAGGGGAGAAGCGAGCACCATGATCGCCGAGTGAACCCAGTCCCCAAGCTGTCGACAATGGTCGGCCGCACGCGGTGGCAAGGGTTTTGGCGTTGGCGAGGCGGAGGCGAGGGGTGGCGACGGTGACGGCGAGGCGGAGGCGCGTCGATCGAGGGCGAGCGGCGGACTCCACGAGAAGGTGCACTCGTCGGAGAAGAAGGCGGAGCCGACGAGGTATGTACTATGTGCTTCAGCCTTCAGTGCTTGAGACTTGAGTCGTGTTCGACTAAACACGGGCTAAAGCCTAAAGCATTTGTGTTTTTGGGTTTTGGCGTGTTTGGACTGTTCGTGTTTCGGGTCGAACAATGTTCGAACCTGACCCAACCCGAAACACATTTTTTTTGCTTGTTTTGTATTTGTTACCCGAACACGACCCGAACACGAAACATGTATTATACATGTTTCGTGTTCGGGTCGTGTTCGGGTTGGGTCGGGTCGGGTCAGGTCGGGCCTTTTTGACACCCCTAAATCTACCCCGGTCTAACCCTATGCCCAATAATCGCCATTAGTAGTTTGTTGTGGCATTTCCTTGTCGGTAACAAATCCATAACAGTAAGGTGAGATGGAAAGTTATCTTTAAAATGAGCTATTCTTTGATGCAAAAATTAGGAAAATTAGAGATGACAAACGGCAAACTTTGGACAAAGGGCTAAGTTGGGCAAATTTGGGACCCAGTTAAAATTATTGTCATTTTTTTAGACAAAACAAAGGTTGGGACAAATTAAAACTGAATCTAAAGATAAGGGTTTGTACAGACAAAAAATGAATTGTGGTAAATTTGGACTGAACTTAAAATTGAGGTGTTTTTAGAGATAAAATTAAGTTAGGGATAAAATTGAAATTAGAATAAAAGTCAAGATTTTTGTTGAGGGGATTAGGCCTTGTGAAAAGTGGCTTTCGAGAGCTCTCCTTCTTTTTTACAAATTTCCTTATACTTAATATTCCCTAGTTGTTATGCAAACATCCCCTACAAACACGCATCACATATGGGAACCCGGTCACTTTTCTCTTCCTAAATATATTTCGACAAATAATAAACTTCATTGAAATTACGATTTATTGGCATAGTTCAGCCTTGTTGCGCAAGAGCTTTCCAATAAGTCTAAATCGGCCCAAGTCAAATGTGTCAGACCATGAATATCATGACATTTTTTTACTACAACTGTTTAATCTCAAGGGGATCAAAAAAATTATCATTCTCTTAGATAAAGTGATGAATTCATATATATTTAGCCACTGAGATTTTGAGCGCCTCAAGAATCAGGTTGATTGAAGTTTCAACAATGAAGGTCTTGTGACCTTTTGTCACGAGCATCCATTTCGACCAAATTTGCGGAAATCTATGGTCCCAAAACTTTCTCTGAAAATCTAGGTCACAAACTTTATGTAAGCACGGAAATCGGGCCAATTGAAGGGAAGAGAAACAAGCACTCAAAGAAGGATTACTAACACATAAAGAAAGTATCTGATTTTTTGAAAAAAAAAAATAGGGAAAACTCGGTGGCAGGTGGCAGCACACCCAATAAATGTGTGCCCCCCCCTCTTGCCTGAGTCCACCACCGGACACCGAGCCAAGACTGGTTTATTGTGTTGTGGCCTCCTATGAAGTATGAAGCACCGACACTTTCAAAAAGCCTATGTGTTGTGTCGAACACTTCGACACGTGTTCGATACTCTTCGACACTTGGTCAACACGTGTCGGAAAATCCGATATCTAGTCAACTTTCCCGACACTCTTTCGACATCTGAGTCGGAATTCTAACATACGAGTTTCTCATATGTGATTCCGATATTGAGGTCCATTTTAAAAAATTTTAATAAATGAGAGGTCAAAATGTGTATATGTGAAAAAATAAAACACATTAATAAAAATAATAAATGAAGAAAGAAGAAAATCTAGTATTTTTTTCTATTTTAACTCTCACTTCTTGTGATATACAATTCATCCCCTAAGAGTTTTTTCTCCTCTTCCAACATATCTAATATGCGAGTCCAAAATGTGGATTACTTGTCTTCTCGTCAAGTTTTATGAATTATGAATAGAGTGGAATTTGTCAAATTGAAATAATGAATGATATTAATAATAGTGGATAAATGTTTTTAGTGTAAATTCATTATAGGCTTATTTATTTATTTAATTATTTATGAATTTGAATCAAATTAATTTAATTGAAATAAACATAAAAATGATAATTTATTATGTATATATAAAAATATATATTTAATATCTAATGTGTCCCAACGTGTCGGAATTATTTGTTTTTTGAAAAACAATGTGTCGGCGTGTCGTGTCGTGTCGTGTCGTGTCGTGTCACGTGTTGCGTGTCAGTGTCGGTGCTACTTAAGTGGCTCATTCCGATTTTTCCATTGAATAGCTGGTGAAATACTCATTTATTGAAAGGTAAGTGCGTTCTGCTTGGGCTACTTTTGAGAGAGTTCACTTCATTCTTTTTACGCCAGTCTTGTTGACATGTGTTTGACTATTGAGGAGATGTGAGGATGCTATTTTGCGGGACTGAAAATCGAAGTTATGAGGAGTTTTAGAGGATATATTGGTAGACTATTTATTGTAAAAAAAGAAAAAAATCCCTCAACAGTTTATTATTTGCAATTTATATATCTTTCAATTTTTGCACTATAATAATAATTTTAGTTATCTTGTCGGCGATTAATTTTGATGTTGTATATTTGTCATTGCACTTTGTTATCGATTAAATTTCGGTAGAGCTTTTTATGTCATTCAGTTTCATCGAAGGGTTTATGTCCCTTGTGCTCCATTGATATGGTTCCCATTTGGGATTCTCACAGGACGAGTCTCAATTTTAAAAAAGCTAAAGAATCAATTACTGTAAAAGATACTTCATCAACTAAGGCACGTTTCGATGGAAAAAGGCGTCACGTGTCAACTCCTATCGACCTCCCTCTTCAAGGCTTTAACATCTATTCTCCTCAATATTGTGCCACATTGTTTTGTCATATTCAAGGATCACTATGCGAATTCTCCATTAAGTGGAATTACCATAAAGTTCCTACTTTGATAGCTGGTCTTGAATCGATCTTGGAGAAAGTGAAGGATGATGACCCGTCTGAGGTTCCAAGGGTCCCTTGGACAACATTGAGGGCTTCACCGACACAACTTTCTCAATTGCAACATAGGGTAGACTCGAAGAAAAAGAAGTCCGGTAAGATCAACTACTCTTATAACACGAACTCTTATGTATTCCAAGCTTTGTTCTACTTCGATTTACTTTCGTATGAAGTCCATATACTTCTCATGTAATCTTTTGAGTAATAGATATAATTTTCTTTCGATTGAAAAAATAATGGAAATCAAACCCAAAAAAAAAAAAAAAAAAAAAAAAAAAAAAAAAAGCCATTTCAATTTGGCGAAAATGATCTACATGAATTAGAATCATCGAAAGGCAAGATGATGAAGGATAAGAAGTAGAGGAGGAAGAAGAAGAACAGGGAAGAGGCCTACCCCCTTAGTGAAGCATCGCAAGGTTCAAGAACAATGTTAGCGCCATCGTTGATGACGACTGCAACTTGCCTGGCATTGGGGTAGATGTGGATGCTACTGAAACAACTAAATTGTCAACAAAACATCATAGTAGTCGAATGTTGAATTGGTACCAATACAGTTGAGGTTTGCGTTGTTACTTGTTGGGTAGTATTGAACCTCTCTTATCCCAAAATCTAATTCAAATGGCGAGATTTTCCCTTACACTTATAAACTGATTATCAATCCCTTCTACAACTGATGTTCGACAACCTCAATGTTATTGATATACTTTCCAATAGGTTTTGGGACTAGCATCATCATGCCTATGATTTGTGGCTCTGATTGTTCCATCAAGTGTGCAACTACCGATTTCTTGAGCTGCAACACCATTGCAGCAAATGGTGCCATCGAACCGACCGCAAGGCTATCCCCAATCATGGAAACTACCACGCATCCAAACATAGCTAAACCCTCTATAGTTGTGACATCCTGAACTTTCATTCCTATTTTTAATTGAATGAGTCGGGCCTTTCATCGACGTGCCTATAGTGCTATTCTCAAAGCCAATCACTCGTAAGATAACTAGATTATCTGGGAAAGTTATTAAGAGATTTTAATGCAATGGACTTGAGAATTAGACCAGAAATCAACTGTTTGACCGTGCTAGTCTACAATGGTCATTACGGCACAGTTAAAATCGATCAGAGATCAGGGGTAGGTCAATTCGATTGAGACATGTGATCAAAGTGTGGGTGATTTCACCTGATTTGCAAAATTTTTATTGATCAGCACTAGACCAATTTTCTGTCATTTTGGGTACCTTGTGCCCGTAATTAAAACCTTGAGATTTTCATGACCACCGAGAGTTGCCAATGTGTTGAAGTGGTATATTGTCGCTCGAAGAAAATTGACCATAGGTCAATTACATAAACAATTTCTAAAAGCTATCCGGTAGTCTAGGTCACGTTAAAATCGCGGCAGAAAAAAATTAACTGTGAATTTGAATCCAATTTAAAAATTGAAAGTTTTGTTATGTCACAAATCATTTTAGGAATGTCGAATCATCTTCCAAAATTTTTTCTACAAACCGAGATTTTCGGCGAAAAATCAAAGTTATGCCGTTTTGGACTGAGGGACCGTTTTTTGGTCACATCTTTGGTTGTCAAGTGGGATCTATGGGCAAGGAAAAATGTGAATTAAGTGTGGACACCTTGGCTGATTTGTTTGGACTTCAGTTGGATTGATTTGAGTAAGAATTGAATGGAATTAAAGAAGAAATGTATAAAATTCGTAGCCTTAGAGGGGTGCAACATTTTAGCCATGTTGGGAAGCTTCCTAAGGAAGATTGAGGAGAAAGAAGTGGCTGAGGATAAGGGCTGACCTGGTGGGGGCATGCGATGAGTGAATGGGGATGAGATTGAAAACTTTTGTGGTCAAATGGTGGGTCCTCTTCAGCCAGTTGCTTCTTCTCCCTAAACCAGCTTGCTTTCTCCATTATTGAGGCCTTGGAGAGCTTAGAGAAACCAGAGAGACCGGCCCTCACATCCCTCTCTCTTCCCTCCTCAAGCCCCAAGCAATTCGTAGCCTTTTCCCCATCAGTTTTCTCTTCTTCCAGTTTCTGCTCCAACTAACCTTTCGTCAAAGATCTAAGTTAAAAGTGGTCTTTCCGGACAAATTAGCCTTCATGCCACCCACCATTGTGCTTAGTACATCCAAACTGTTCAAAGGAGTCCAACCTCACATCGAACAGAGCCGTCGGCCGTCCTATATGCTGGCGAGAAGAAATTGGTCGCCAAACCATTTGGAAGCCACTCGCCTACATTGTTTCGCCTGTTTCACAACTTTCACCCGTTTTTTTCCCATTTCAACCCTAGCTCTACCCATACCAACCACCAACAAGTCCCCTTTAACCCCCGGGAGCCATCGGTTGCCGACCACCTGCTCGTGGAGCTCTGATTAGCCCCTTCCTTCGCTGTTTGAGCCACCAATTCGGCCTCTGCAGTCCAAGAATAGAAGCTAAAGTTCCAGCAAAGCCTTAGGACTTCGGCCCATTTCCAAGCCCTTCCTGGCCTTGGTTGACGTTGCCACTAGGAGGATTGTCACCCACCTTGGCGTCGCCTTCATCATGGACTTGCCGGAATGCTAAACCGATGAGTTTGTTCACTAAACTTTACTTAGTAGATTAATTATGCTTAAGGGTTATTTAGATTAGCTTAAGTATGGATTAGTGATAAGCTAGAATGGTTATATTAGTTTTAGAATGAATTAGTGTTAAGCTAATTAGTGAGATTTGTACAATTGATGATGGATTAGTTGAATCCAGTAGAATTACTGCAGTTCGGATTTCTGGACACTCGCCGTTTGCCATTTTTGTAGATCAAAATGTGTTATGAATTTGAGGTTGATGTTTTCTTGTCAACTTTTTTAGACATCCTTAGCTACAACATATATTTTTTGAAATATTTTTAGGGACTTAAAAAAAAGAGATATTAGCTCCATTATTTTCAAACAGAACCTCAGTTTTTGCTGGAACTTGTGACTTTTTATGATTCTAGGGTTTTTAGCAACTCTTAGAGTTCGAATTTCAAAATGGTTTCTTCACAAAAGTTGTTTGTCGTATCTTCTAGTTTAACATACTCAAATTTCAAATCAAATGGACATGTATTGGATTTCGAACCAAATTGATTTTGAAAAACAGACTTTCTGGAAACAAACCTAGTTTTTTTGTATTGGATTAAGCGATTTACTAGGCTGAATCTAGAAGGATTTGGGTTAAGGTATCTTCATAAAAAATGTTCATTTATGTGTCTATTACAACATATTCAACTTTAGGAATTTTCATAACTTGTTTGATTAGGTTTCTGGATTTAAATTTGGAGACGCGAGAGTAGGCCTGTTATGCCGGTTATGGCCAATTATGATTTTGTGATGGTTCTTGATGCTTTGCTTGGTGGAAATTGCACATTTGGTGATGTGGTTACTCTGTGTTATGCCTAGAGGATTATGCATAATGAGGCGCGAATGGTTATGCCATGGTTGTGGTGTTATTGGTGCAATGTTTGTTGTTTGTGCATAATTGATGATGTATGGTTAATTTGTGACATGCATAGAGCTTATGCTTGATAATCGGGTGCTGGTTAAGGGAATTCGTCATCTGCTATGTGTAGGGTGAACAATGCTTTCAGATGGAAAGCCGTCTTGAGGTAGACGTTGTCGTGCTCGATGGGGTGAGATGACGCTTAGCTAGGTGATGGATAAATCCACTATGTGATGGATAGATCCGCTATGTAATGGATAATTCCACTGTACGTCAGTTAGATCCGGTATGTGACAGATAATTCCGCTGCATGTCAGATACACCATATGACGATTAGGTCATGTACGTGGGTCTATAATCACTTGAAATGCAAAATTGATTGAGGTTTGGTGATTGGTGGAGATGTGATTTGAGACATTCCTAATTGGTGTGTGAATTTGCTATATACACGTGATTGTGATATGAACTGTATTAACTTGCAGGAAGGAACTGAGACCAAGGTAAGCCTCTGTAATTGTATGATTGTATGATTAAGACGTCTTAGGCATATTACTCTCCTAATCGGGGTTTAGTGAGTGGACTCGCTGAGATTTATATCTCACCCCGCTGTGGGCTTCATTTTTTAGGACCATAGGGTGGAAGGCCTAGAGCCGAGCTGAGGTGATATGAAGTGTAGGTTAGATAGAGAAGTTCCTTTTGAGAGTTGGTTATTTGAAGTCTTGTGTTGGTAGACTTTTGTATTTAACTCGGTGTGTATTTAAAAGCATGTTTTGTTTGAAAATATGTTGTTCTGCTTTTCTATCTCGAGATGATTACTGTTAGGGGATTTATTATTTGCTTCCACATGTGCAATAAAAAGAAAGGGTCGGCGACTTGTCTTGGGAAGTCGCAAAATTTTTATCAATCAAAGAGGGATGTGCGCGCACTTGAGGATCGAGGTGTGACAACAGCTTCCTTCGGTTTTGATGTGGCTTATCTGAACAAAATCGATGAAACCCTAAGTCTGCTAGACCCAAGGTGCCACAAACTAGCTTCATACAATCTTGAACTAATGTCACTGGTTGCCGACGACACTATTAGGGCTAAATGGGAAGAACTCTATCAACTAACTTGGGTCACATATTCGGCAACTATTTTGGATCCAAACATAGAAGCTAAACAAGTTTGGTTTGGTTTGCATAGTGAGGGTGCTTAATATGTGTGAAAAATTGCGACGAACATAGAGAGTATCAAGAACTATCTATCATTCAAGAGATTTGAGAGTGTGAGAAAACTCCCTTCTCATGATTGCATTTTATGGGTTTAGGTTTAATCTAGGATTTTGACACCGGAGCATTTCGAGATACTATCAGATCTAGGAAAGTGTTACCGATCACATAGTTACTGATACTTTAGTAATCATACTAATACTTCAGTAGCCGTGTGCTTTTAGGGTGTCCACATTCATTGGATCAAGTAAGTCTTGGATACCTACACCCAATAACATTTATTTCTTATATTTTCAAGGTTTAGTAAATATCGTTTAAAGTTTCTAGAGTCCTTATTTATGAGTTCATCTTCCTAAAGAGTCTTAGTAATTACTCATAATTGGAGGGTTGTTCCAAGTTTGTTTTATATAAACATGCTATGGTGAATAAGAATGCAGACGTGTTTTAGTGAGAAGTTGTAGACTTGTTCTAAGTTGATGGTGATGCTTCTAATGTGGGAATTGGTCCGGTTATTAGTCAAGAGAGAAAGGCTATTGCATTCTTTAGTGAGAAGTTGAATAATTCTCGCAAGAATTATTCTACTTATGATAAAGAATTTTATGCTATTGTTAGAGCTTTAGATCATTGACAACATTATCTATTGTTCAAAAAGTTTGTTCTCTATTCAGACCATGAGGTCTTGAAGTATGTAAATACTCAACATAAGCCCAACAATTGGCATGCCAAGTGGGTAGAGTTTCTTCAAGCTTTCACTTTTCTTATCAAGCATAGAGCCGGAACTCTTAATTGAGTGGCAGATGCATTAAGCGTATGCATTCCTTGCTATCCACAATGCAAGTGAAGGTCTTAGGTTTCAATATGATCAATGAGCTTTATGAAGATGATCCAGACTTTGGGCAAATTTGGAAAGATTGTTCAAAGGGTCCAATTCCCCAATTCTGGTTGCAAGATGGGTTTCTTTTCAAGAATAATTACTTGTGCATACTGAGAATTTCTCTAAGGGAAGCCATTATCAATGAAGCCCATGGTGGAGGATTAGCTGGACATTTTGGAAGAGACAAGGCACTCTCTCTTGTCAAAGAAAATTTGTATTGGTCTCACATGGAAAAAGATGTTATGAGACATGTGAAGCGGTGTCGAACTTGTTACATTGCCAAAAGCCATAGTCAAAACACTTGCTTGTATACTCCATTACCAGTCCCAACTGCCCCCTAGAAAGATGTGAGCCCATGTTTTGTGGTTGGTCTACCTCGGACACAAAGAAGTGGACACTTGATTATGGTGGTCGTTGATTGATTTTACAAAATAGTTCATTTTGTGTTGTGTAGCAAAACCTTGGATGCTACTCATGCGGCAATTCTCTACTTCTAGGAGATCGTGAAATTTCGCGGTATTCCCAAAACAATGACATTTGATCAAGATTCAAAGTTTATTAGTCATTTTTTGCATACACTTTGGAAGAAGCTGGGCACAACTCTTCAATTGAGCTCTTCTCATCATCCCCAAACCAATGGACAAACTGAAGCTGTTAATCGGAGTTTGGGAAATCTTTTAAGGAGCTTACTCAGAAGTAACTTGCGTCAATGGGACACCACTTTGGCTCGGGCTGTATTTGCTTACAATCGGTCTTCAAAACAAACAACCAGAAAAAGTTCCTTTGAGGTTGTGTATAGGAAGAATCCTATTAGTCCCTTGGACATAGCTCAACTTCCCATCTCTCAACATTTTAGTGGAGATGTTGAGGATCATGCTCAATATCTAAAGAAGTTTCATGAGCAAATTCGGGAAAGGATCATAAAGCGTAATGCGAAGTATCAAGAGAGAGCCAATAAGCGTCAGAAGCCCGCATCCTTTAAGGAAGGAGATTTGGTTTGGTTACATCTTAGAAAGAAAATATTTCTTCCGGTCACCACAGGAAGTTGAAGACTAGAGCCGATGGTCCTTTCAAAGTGCTGTAAAGATTTAGAGACAATGCCTACAAGATTAAACTCCTCGGTGAGTATGCTATTTCGGCAATGTTCAATTTTGCGGATCTTTTTCCTTACCATGAAGATGAAGACAATGAAAACTCAGGGATGAGTTTACATGCAGCAAAAGTGTATGATGTTAGAGCATTTCGAGACAATATTAGTTCTATGAAAGTGTTACCGATCACATAGTTACCAATACTTAAGTAACTACATCAATACTTGATAGTCGTGTGTTTTGGAGGATGTCCAGATTCATTGGATCAAGCAAGTCCTGGATACCTACACCCAACAACATTTAATTATTATATTTTCAAGGTTTAGTAATTGTTGTTTAAAGTTTCTAGAGTCTTGTCTTTTTAAAGAGTCTTAGTAATTACTCATACTTGGAGGGTTCCTCCAAGTTCCTTTTATATAAACATGTTATAATGAATAAGAATGCAGACTTGATTGATAATTCATTTAGCCTTTGGCTTGAGAACAAGAAGGATGTCTTGTTGTGCTCTTATCTCTTAGGTGGATTCCTATAAGTGGCGACCAACCTATCCAATTTAGTTCTCACTTGTGTTACTTCTTACTTCTCTATACTTTCTCCAGCATCAAATTTAGAAACACTAATGAGCGAGTGTGCTTGAACAATCGTAGTCTCAGCTTTGCCAATCAAAGTGGAACCATTTCTTCTATCTCTCCCATGAAATAGACACATCATCAGCCACGTTAATCCATGTGTTTAATTTTTATTCCATTACTTATTTCTTACTCAAATCGTTTGGTTTGTTCCCACTTCCATTGAAGCCATAAGAAAGACAATGGAATTGCCACCAATTGGTTTTGTGAACGTAAAGCGATTGGACCATAAAGGTGGCAAGCAAACTATGTGAAGTTGACGGGTCTATGATATATGGTCCAAGGTTTAGCATTCGCACAATGAACTCTCACTACCGCATTTTCGATTAAGCTATGTAAATTCCTGTCATTTGTTTTCATTAAAACATGAATATGAGCCAAAACACCAACCCATTAGATATGAGTCTCTAAACTCTTGTATGATTATGTTTTCAAGAAAATTAATTTCGAACTTTCGAATCCAGGGTTATTTGCGTAAAAACCAACTTCAACTTTCCAGGCCTCATTATTATAGAAAATCGGCTGAAAGGGATCCTTACATCCTTCGAGACAATTTACAAGACTAACTAAGTCAAAATTGGGATAAGGACACTATAAGTGTCATAACCTTTTTTCGATTGTTTGAATATCTTAATTCATGTGCGGCGTTCATTTGAGTGTCATAACTTATTTTTTTTTTTTCACTTGACTACCATATAATTTCTTCATCAATCACTTTAGTGTAATAATTTTCAAAAAATGTTCACCACAAGTGCTATGCTACGTCAAATTTTCAGCACCTAATTAAACGTTCTTAAAAGTTAGGGCACTTGAGTAATCAATTTTTGACCCCAAAAAAAAAAAAAAGTGAATTGAAAGTTTCGATACTCAAGTGCACAATTTTTCATAAATTATGGCACTTAAGTGGTTGAAAAGAAATTAATTGCACTTAAATAAGCACCATAAGTTATAAAACTTGTGATGTTTTTTTTTTTTTCTTGTTGAAATAACAAGGATCATTCTATCATTTCAAAATCTATGTACACGCATCATCAAATGAAGAATCAAAGCATTTAGTCACTTGCTTATTCATACTTTATGGCACTTAAGTGGTTGAAAAGAAATTAATTGCACTCAAATAAGCACCATCAGTTATAAAACTTGTGATTTTTTTTTTTTCTTGTTGAAATAACAAGGATCATTCTATCATTTCAAAACCTATGTACACGCATCATCAAATGAAGAATCAAAGCATTTAGTCACTTGCTTATTCGTACTTTATGGCACTTAAGTGGTTGAAAAGAAATTAATTGCACTCAAATAAGCACCATCAGTTATAAAACTTGTGATGTTTTTTTTTTTTTTTCTTTTTCTTATTGAAATAACAAGGATCATTCTATCATTTCAAAACCTATGTACACGCATCATCAAATGAAGAATCAAAGCATTTAGTCACTTGCTTATTCATACTCATTATACTAGGATTCGTGACACATCATCACACAATGCATCGACACGTAATATGTCAAATTTTCTACAACTAAGTGAATGTGTTTTAAAAGTTATGGCATTTAAGTGATCAATTGAAAGTTTTGGAACTGAAGTGAGCAATTTTTTAGAAATTAAGACACTTAAGTGGTTGAAAACAAGAGAGTAATTGCACTCAAATGAGTAGCATCAATTATGAAATTTGTGATATCCTTTTCCTATCAAAATAATAAGGATGATTCCGTCATTTCAAAACCCACATACCTGCATCATTAGATGAAGAATCAAAGCATTTAGTCACTTGCATATTCACACACATTATGATAGGCTAAAGTACATTGTAAATGTCAAAAGTTTTAAAAGGTACATTTAAGTGCCACTTTAAACAAAAAAAATTAGGACACTTAAAATGTCAATTCCGACAAGCTTGCGGGAAATCCGATGTGACATTATTTTGATAATAAAATTGGTCTATGTGGCTTGTCGGTATGTCCACTAAGCAATTCTTGTCTAAATGACGTCGTCTTCCTTGTTCACTTAAGTGTCAATCGTGGTTAAAAAATCATTGAAGTGTCAATGTAAGTAATCACTTAAATACCACTCGTGTTTAAAAGCGAAAACTTAAATTTCAAATTTTGTAAAAAGTGATCACTTAAGTACCAATAGCGAGAAATTTCGGCCAAACTAATAACGTGGCTTTTTCTGGTGATATTTTTTACTGACGTGTCAATTTTTTTTTTTTTTAATTGTCCACGTAGGTACCAAGAGTACACTAAACGATGACAATGTGTAATATGATGACTTATTATTGATGACTTGTCAAGAGTGCAAGTGATTAAATGCTTGATTCTTCATTTGATGATGCATGTATGAGGGTTTTGAAATGATGGAATCGTCCTTATTATTTCGACAGGACAAGTACATTGCACGTTTCATAACTAATGGCACTCATTTTAGTGCAATTACTTTATTTTTCAATAATTTGAGTGCCATGATTTCAATAAAAATATTCACTTGAGTGCCGAAATTTTCAATTGATCACTTACTATGCGTTTGGTAACGATTTTGTTCTTTGAAACAGATTGTGATAAAAAATAATTCTTTTTTATTTTGTTTCTGGGAACAATTTCTAAGCATTTTAAACCATTTGGTAACTGTCCAAAAATTTTCTTCTGAAAATAAAATTGTGTTTGGTACCGTGTTCATTGATTCTCTTCCAAATCAATTTCTTTGAATTTTTAAATAATTTTTGTTACTTTTTCCTTCTTTTTTTTTTTTTTTTTTTCCTGTTTCTCCTATTCTTCTTCTTCTTCTTCTTCTTGTGGCTGGTCGCCGAACCGGTGGCGCCGCGGGCGAGGTCCAAAGAACCTCACCGGCGTCGCCGCCCTCGGCGAGGCCGGCTCGCGTCGGGCCGAGCCTCGTCGGGGTTGGGCGAGGCTCACCCACCCGCGAGGCTCGTCCTGCCTATGGCCAAGCCGGCCTTGCCGAGGCTGGGCGAGGCTCGCTTGGCCACCGGCAAGGCTCGGCCTTGCTAGATCGCAAGGTTTGCCCAGCCTTGGCAAGGTTGGGCTTTGCCAGATCTAGCGAGGCCAAGCCTTTCTGGTTGGTGGGCTTGCCTTCTGCGAGCTCGCTGAATCTCGCCCTGGCCTAGCGAGCCTCTAGTGAGCTTGATGGACAAGTTGCCAGCGGCCGGCGGCGAACGGCGGCGGACATCTTGCCCGGCCTAGCGAGCCTCTAGTGAGCTTGATGGACAAGTTGCCAGCGGCCGGCGGCGAACGGCGGCGGACATCTTGCCCTGGCCTAGCGAGCCTCTAGTGAGCTTGATGGACAAGTTGCCAGCGGCCGGCGGCGAACGGCGGCGGACAACAACTACGGGATGGCAGTCAATGATGAAGAAGAAGAAGAAGAAGAAGAAGAAGAAGAAGAAGAAGAAGAGAAAATGGAAGAGGAAGAGCTGGTTTTGATTTTTAGATTTGTTCTCGGAACAAGAATCAACTTTTTTATTTATTCTTGATTTTGTTCCAAATCTACTTCCGGGAACAAAAATATAGAAATTTGTTCTCGGGAACAAAAACTTTACCAAACGCGATTCTGTTCCCAAACTGATCCTAGGAACAAAAAATCAGAATCATGCATTGTTTGGATGGTTACCAAACAGTGCCTTAAGTGCCACAATTATTACAAATGGTTCACTTTGGTGCCGAAACCTAAATGTAACACTACATTACACGTCACATGTGCCACGCCATTGTCATGCATACATGAATTCGATTTTCCAAAACACACAAGCACCCACATTATATGGAATCAATCCTGGTGTGTAATATGGTGCCAACTTCTTCCTCGAGTTCGCCTTCGAACAATTAAAAATTGCATCCGTACTCTAGGAAATCAAATGATAAAGGGATTTATCAAACTTAATCCATAATATAGTATTGAACAGCATCGTAGGGATGGCCACCTTAATGAATCACGCCTAAAACAATGGCCCAGCCCGGCTGGAGGTCTTCTTCAACCTCCAGTCGGGTCACGAATTTGCAGCAAACCGGGTCGCACGACCTGATTTCGACTCGAAGCTCCAAAATACCATAGAAACACTAATTTTTAAAGAAAATTAAGAAAAATTTTAAAAATTTTAAAAATTAAGAAAAATTTTAAAAATTTTACAATTTTAGAAATTTAAAAAAAAATTTAAAAAAAAAAAAAGGGAGGAGGGAGGTCGAACGAGGCGGCCGAGGGCTAAGCCCTCGCCGCCGCCGCCCCTCCCGCCGTCGCCGAGAAGGGCCGGCGACGAGGGGGAGGGTCGGCCGGGTTGCCGGCCCCCGGCCGACCAATGGCGAGGGCTGCGAGCCCTCGCCCCTTTGAAGAAGCCGCAAGAACGAGTGTACTATTCCGGCGGTGGCGTGGCCTATAGCGTTCGATGGTAAACATTGAGTTTGACGAGCGGTTTTTTGTTAGAGACAATGAACCTGTTGAAACTCAGCGGGTTCAAAGACTCGAATTCATCAACTTCATTCGGTGCTTGCTACATGAATACACCACTGAACTCATCCTGCGAAGGTTCAGGCTCCGTATGTCGAAGCCTCGCGAGTTCAAACGCAATGTGCAAATGTGCATTTCATTTGCCGTTTCCCGTAATGTTGGAGCGCTCTTTGGACTTCTCCGATCCGACGTGGGATGAGAACGATATGGAGAATCACAAACTGGAGTTCGATCTCCCCATGCAAGTTTATGAAAGTGGCATGCCAGCTCTGAGTCGTTGACACTTTGTTCGTATGCGCCAACCCAGCGGCTGGTTGATAAATCTCGAGATCGCTTAAGCATGCTTCATTTGGTTGGATCGCAGTGAGAATGTCTACTCTGAATGACCTATTGATGAACTCTACGTGCTTGGAGAGTTTGAGGTTGAAAAAATGTTGGAACCTGCAATGGCTATGGTTTCTGAAATTAATTCTACCACTGTCCAATCCGGTTGGTGGATAGATTCTGGAGCAACAGTCCATGTGTGTAAGGACAAGTACATGTTCAAGCAATTTGAAGAGTGACTTGGGTCCATGAATCGGGTATTAAGAGGCTACTGAAGAGTCAAGCAAGAGCACTGGGTCTTGCTCCCCTCATGTTCTTGTTTCAGCGGGCCTTCAGGGTCCTGTATTGTCCAAAATGATGGGAGGGATTGATCTAATGCTTTTGGAAGCGATGTTTTCCAACAGATTTCCAACACTCGTGTTTTTTTAGCCAAAAAATGGCGGACAAAGGAATTTTCTATGGAAAAAGAGGGAATTTTCTATGCAACTTGTTGGGTATTATTTACAAGCCCAAATCGAAAACTCGAGACAGGATTGAGTATTAGAAAATAAGACCAAATTGGACATTGGTCTTTATCACCATCAAGAGCTTCAGTCACCTCCTTCATGGACCACCTCCCATGGCCACCATTAGTGGTGTCAGTTTCAAATTGTTCCATTCTTTCACATCATATGCAATCACTTAAATCAAACAATCAATGATGTTCATTCAAGTCAATCAATGAAAGGGACTTGGGGCCGGCCTTTGATTCTCATACATTTCAACCATCCCAACCTCTTATTAGGATGGAGACGATTTCATTTCAGGAGTGGGTTTCGACTCTCACGCCCTGCAAGGAGGCAAGGGCAAAAGTCTGAGAGTGAGTGATAGAATAAGATTAGAGTAGGACCGACCAAAAAAAAAAAAAAAAAAAAACCTCCTATTGACTAAGATTCATTAATTAATGGTTGATGACAATTGACCACCGTTTGCATTCACATAACGATGGTCAATATGAATTAACCCCCATTTAATTCTAATCAAAACCCCAATAAGCTACGCATCAAGCATGCGTCACACCTATTCATTCATCTAATAAAGACATGCATAAGCATCAAATCAAGCACGCATTTAGGTCATTTGACCTTATTCACAATCAATCAAACAAGGTGAAGTGATCCAAAGAAGGGTCACTTGTTCAATTCTATCTCAGAATCTGACTGATTTTGTTTTGACTCATTTAACCTACCAAACGAAGTCTAATTAAAATGTTTCAAGCATCAATAGAAAGTTGAATATGTCCCTTTTAAAGTTCATTAAGACCACTTAACCTGGTTCTAAACCAAAAGACCTGAAATTGAATGAAAAGTCCCGTCAATCCTGATTCAGACCAGGTTTTGACCCGTAAATTCAGAAAAAAATATCTAGAAAATTCAGAATCCCGCCTAATATTACAAAGTGTTAGTTCAGCCTATTATTAACAACTTCCTGTTTGGAACTTTTGCAAAAAAAATATTCCTTTAACTATGTCATGTTTACAAAATAGCCCAGGGACTCGATTGAAAACAGCCTAGGATTGTGAAATTTAACATAATTGAGAACTAAACGAACAGGTCAGAAAGTGATAGAGTACATAAAGGCATCGACAGTAAATGTAACGAATGACCCTGCATTCAAAGCATTTTTCTTAAAATGCATATATGTTCTGTGGATAAACATCGTAACTTTTCAGGTTTGATTCATTAGGAGAGACTAACCTAGAAAGAGTAAACTGAATAGGTAACAACATAATCTCTAGATTACGAGAACCAGCACAATAGGCAATTAAACGAAGAGGCTAGAAAATGATTGAGAATTGAAAAGGCAACCCCACATTAGCAGTAAAACATTGATAAAATTGCCCATTTAATTTTTCACAAATAGATATCACTTGCAAAAGATATCATTTCGACCTTACAAAAATGCCTCGCGTCATGACAATTAATCACCACAAGGTAAGTTGGAGACAAAATCACCTAGGAACCCAGATTTGTTACCAAAACAAGTCAAAAAGATAATGATTAGATTTACTATTCCTCTGATGCACATGATGAGCTACTCGGATAGGATTAAAAAAAAAACTTCCAAATAAAGCGCTAGGAATCCTTAATAAATGGCCAGAATTCTTGAGGACATTCCGTCTTCACTTGAAGGTCATAGGCTCGTGTCTAGAAGTCCTGAGGACATTCTAAGTTCTCCATCCAAAAGAATATGTAGGCTGGACGTTGCCACTGCTTCTCCTCCGCCAAAGAAGTTCATTAAGGATTGGCCTTCCGTCAACAGGTGAAGGCCCGACATAGCAATCGAGCTGTGTCAGCCTGACGAGACCATTATCGGCTCAGTCGTGCTAACATTGCTCCAGTAAGCTTTCCCCCTCGTTGAACTTCTTTTCTGGCGGAGAGGCAATCACAATATCCAAGAAGTCTCCTACACATTTTTTTAGATGGAGAGGATGGAATGTCCTTGGGACTTCTTCTAGACACCGGAGCCTATGGCCTTCAAATGAAGAACATCATGTTCTCTACATCAGCGTGCAGCTTGCAAAATTGGTCTTCATCCGAACCAATAGATGGGAACGACGAGGATGCCATTGAGGAGGATGAATACGCCATCAAACTTGGAGAATGCTCCATCACCGCTTCGTGATACAACCTTCCTCTATAGGCGACGAGATCAGCATAGTACACAGGCGTGACTAGAGACACTGGTTTGGTGCATCGAGCAAAGGTAAAGCATAAACTATAAATCAACTTCTCCAAGTCGTCAGAGCTAAACCTGTGCTCATCCCAGAGGACATGGTAATGGGTTGGCTTGCTTGTCCCGAGGCTGCCGTAGTGGCTGCACAGATAGAAGTCAAATTCAAAAGGATGCACAACTCGTGTGTCCACGACTGTCCCTGGTGACACGTTCCCTGTGGGACCCCCATCGATGTCCCTCTCTGGGAAAAGACGAGTTTGGTGGCGCTTCAGTGCCACAACGATCGTGATGGTCGGCCTGTAATCTTTCTCATGGAAAGCCTTCTTCAAATCCTGCAATTCTTCGTTCAGAACCATATCGAATTGGCTTTCACTCACACCATCGCGGAACAATATAAGTTTCCCGGGCCTAACTCGATTCAAACGAGCGTATGTCTCGGCGAGCTCAAGACACATCTCCCCGATGTTGATAATTCTCTCTTGTCGGTGGAGCTGAGGTCGCACCCTTGCAGCATAGCGATTGGCAGCAGGCCAGTTGACGGTACCGACAATGGCAGCAAATGACGGACTTCTTGTGTTGCGAGATGTGGGATGGTTGACATCGGCACCAAGGAACATCACATGTCCCTTGTTGTCGATATGCGGGAATCGATTGAATAACTCCACATTGCTGCCCCCAAGCTTGGCATTGATCTTGAGGGCCAAATTAGCCAGATACTGATCGTTCGCTTTATTGGCTTGCATGGATAGGCAACACTGAGTAACTAACCCGACTCGTGTCTCGCAGATCCATTTGAGGTTCTTGTAGCCGATGTCCCTTCTAGACATGACGCAAAGAAGGAATTGAGGACGCCGTCTCCCAACTCTGCAAGCACGGTCATTGACATCCTCTAGCAGCTCAGTCAATCTAGCCACATTGGAGAACATGCTCATTGTGGCATCTTGATAAAAGAGCGGTTCTTCCATGCGAATCCCCAAGTTTCTGCATCGGCTTATAAGCTTTTGGATGAACAGCTTATGGTTAAGCTGATTCCGGTCCGACGTGCTGAAATCAACGATGACCCATCTTTCGATTGGCTTCCCATCTATGACCGATTTCCCTATTAGATTCCAATGGCATTTCTCTTTATCAACTTCTATTTTGATCACCTTGCCATTTGAAGTCGCAAGCTTTAGCTCGGGAGGTCCGATTACACGTCCAACCACTTTCGCCATGTTCACGTCAACTTTGATTCCAAAGTTTTGGCCGACGTCTCTGCAGCAAGGTAAGGAACATTTGAAAAAAAAAAAACAAACACGACAAAATCAAAGACGAAAGAGGAAGTCATATTAGTCTGGTGCTTACAGCTATATACTCTTATACCATGTTTGTCGATCAAATGCTATTTAAATCATATAGTCTATGCCTTTTTATGAGACCATTTCACCAACAAAGAAAATAGAATCCCCACTAATATGTTGTCTATTTGAACATATTCCTTAAGACAGTATAATTGAAAATGCATATCACCTGCGCATAGCACCAGTACCGCCGGGGGAAAAAAGAAACAAGAGCATACATAAATCAAATGTAAATTGACTACTGTACAAAAGTATGAAGAAGCCTCGTGTGCATAACCGCATTATTTTTTTGATCTGCAGGTCAAGTTGTGATAGAAGCAACGACACAATCAGAGCACACGACGAGTGTTACATACCCGCAAGGTCCGTTGTTCAACCTTATCGTGTCGTAAATGTACTTCTTTCTGATATGCGGTGGAGGCAAGGAGAGTTTCTTCAGCATGAAGGCAGCGTCTCTGTCCAAATTCTCCTTTGGGTACCTCTGCCCCTCAACCATCACGCAGAACTCCATCGGCATGTAATTTTTCTTGTTGTTCTTGCTGAAATCCAGGCAAGGAATGTCCTTATACTTAATCTCAATTTTATACTTCTCCCAGAAGTAGTTCACCAGGTTGATCTTCTTCATCTTGCCCTCGGAGCTCTCGCAGCTGAAAGATATCGAGCGCGTGGTGTCATTGGTTAACCCAACCACCGTATACTTCTGTTTGGTCCTGCGGTGGGTCACAGTGACCTTCACCCCCTCCAACACCTGCTCGACTTCCCTCCGATACCGTGCAAACTGGTTGATGCTGAACCCACGAATGTTCTCCTTGAGGAAATCAATAACTGGCATCCTCTTTCGGAAGGCCATGACCGAGTAATCGAGAGACAACGCGAGGCCCTGGGAGGTCAACTTCAAGCTGTGTTGGAATCCCCTGAACGCGGCGACGCCACATCTGAGGTCATCTTCCTCATGATACTCGAGAGGATAGAATTGCCGGCCGATCGAGAGCATGTGCCTGACGGGGTTCTCCTTCATCACCACATCCATGCCTTGCAATATGTCACGAGGGATGGACAGCAAGTTCCCAGCCAAGTAGTCCTTTAACTTATAGAGATTGAACTCCTTCACGAGGGTGATGGTGCATCGGAACGAGGAGTCCTCGTTGTCTTCCCCGGATAATATTTTCACGTCGTACGTCCCGCAAGGCAGTGGGATTGCACTAAAGATGTTCTTCTCACCATCATAAGCAGTCATGGATAAAGGAAACTGCACACGATTGTCAGAGAATAACTTCTCCTTGATTTGAGATAAAGTGGCTTTTGATAGCCCCGCGGGATAGCTGTGCCTCACCGGCATCTCGGGCTTGATGTCAATATTGTAGTGCCCTATAATGGTTTCAGAATTGAACGTGATGGGAAAGTTGTTGACAAGAAGCCTGACGTGCCGAGCAGCCAACGAGCCACCTTTGTCAGGGCGTCTAATGGGGTAAATCTTATCCCCATTTCTTGGGGAAACCAGGTTAAACTCCGACGCTTGGTGAAACTCTGGCTGTACAGCGACAGTCTCGAAATCTGTTAAGAAAATATAAATACATCAATTGATACTACACATTAGCTTCAGTCACTTTGTTAGAAACACCTCACGTGGTTAAGCTTATTATTTTTTTATACTATTTTTTTAGTACTTTCGGGTTGTAGAACTAAAAGAATGCGAATATAAAACATATTTTTATACTCCTTCTTCTATAAACAAATTGAAAGCAACTTGCAAAAAGAAAGCGTTTCTACATCACTCTAAAAATGCAATAAAAAAACTCAAGTTTCAAGCCATTTGGACTACTCCTCTTCCCAAGTCAAATCAATCAATATTCAATCAGGTATGGCACCGTGAGGGCAATATCAACGAGATGAAATTATACGTACCAGCTATAGGCTCGGGAGTTGGATGGAGTGATGCATCATATCCAAAATGACGAGTGTTAGTATCTGTTGGTGATCGACCCCTATCTCTACGATGAGATTCTCGGAAAGTGCTTCGCTCCTCTCCATGACCACCCCTTGGACGTCGGTGGTCTAGATCATAGTCGTGGTGGTGACGACGTCGATCTCTATTCTGGTTTCTCTCTTCCCTCCTATGATACCTATCACGTTCTCTCCATCGGTTTCCATGTCTATCCATGATGGGGTCAGGAACGGTTATACGATTTGAGGACGGAATGCTTTTACGACCAAAGAGACACGACTGTATGTCGGGAATGAAAAGAGAGGGAGATGAAGAAAGGCAAGTGATGTGCAACAAGAAACAATGCTAGGCAAGTGATGTGCAACAAGAAACAATGCTAGGAATTTTAGCCGTGGTGCGAGCAGGAGAGGTTAAGCGGCTTTAAAGAAATGGGCCAAGACAATTATGGACTAATGGATGAGTACGGTGGTGTGCTTTTTGTTAAATCTTGAAGATCTTGCCGTGTTCGCGTTCATCATTTTTTTTTTCGGTTGCCCACGGCACTGTTTGTGTCGTAACAGCGCCGTCATTTTCATGCAATAACGGTGCAAGGAGAACCATTGATTTTCATGCTAGCACAGGCTGAGCTCCACTTATTATTATTATTTTTTTCGAATATGAAGGACATTAAAAAATTATTGGGTCTTCTTGCTCCGTCGCTCCATTAAAAGTGATGGAGTCGTCAGTTTAGCGTTTCTCAAAAAGGATATCATGTTGGATCGATACCCTGAAAATGTTGTTATTACGTTGTCCATTAATACATTATCCAAAACAGGGCAAGTACATTTATTGGAGATACCAGCTTGAGGCCTAAAGATTTTTTTTTTGGTCAGTTGAGGCCTAAAGATTGGAAAGAAGGATCCAGGACCAAAAGCAATAGAGGAGAGAGAGAGAGATGGGATGAATCTACCGAACAGAGAGAAACTAGGGATGTCTCATAAAAGACATACCAAGGATGGACGTTTTCTTTGGATTTTCTTTCCTTCTAAGATATCTTGCCTTCTTATGTTATGCCTTGTTTGGTTGAGAGGAACAGGAAATTTGGAAATAAAACAGAAAATAATCTGAATAAAAGACGAGAAATTAGTAGTCTAATTAATCTCCAATTCACCGTATTTGGTAACTCCTCAAAATAGAATGTAAGATTTGGGATATGATTGCCAATTGCTATAATTCTAAGTCGATGTATAAACATATCGAAAATAAAATTACCATGTCAAATTTTCTATTATATGAAAAAAATACACGAGGGAAGCATTGGTTACTGGTTTATTTATGGAGTTGTCATGATTGTTAGATTCGATTCATCCATTCTTATCCATTGCACTAATTTTCATAACTTTTTTTTCTATCGTTTAGAAAAGTAATTTCCCAAAAATAGATCTCTCCCAAATTTATTTCCCAAACTAGAGTTGTTATTATCAAATAATTCTTAAATAAGCTAGTCTTCACCATTTTCATGCTCATCACTTTTACCTCTCTCGCAAAATTTTTAAACTTTCTAATGTTTTGCAAAGTCTTCCATTATCAAAACCCGAGGAATATGTTGCACCCAATCAAAAATTAATTTTTAATTTATTGATTGGTTGCTCCACAAATTTGATCTCTATCTGAGTTTGTACTAAAACATTAGTAAAAAATATTCTCAATTGCATTATAAAGTTATATAATTTTTTTTTTCAAAAGTATGATTGTGATGTCCTAGAATTTCAATCCTGTTTTCAATTTAATAAATCGGACATTTCATCGACACGCCTATATTTCTATTTTCAGAGCTGATCATTCGTGAGATAACTAGACTATTTGGGAAAATCATCAAGGAATTTTAATGCAAGAGACTTGAGGATTTGACTAGGAATCAATTACTCGACTGTGCTCATTTGCAAAGATCATTATAGCACAGTTAAAAATCAATTAGAGTTAGGTCGGTTCGACTGAGATGTGTGGCTAAACGTGGGTGATTCCACCAAATTGCAAAATTCTCGTCGATCGACACTAAATTGATTTTTCTGTCGTTTTTGTACCCTATGTTCGTAGTTGAAATCTCGAGATTTTCACAACCATCGAGAGTCACCAATGTGTCGAAGAGGTTTATTGTGGCTCAAAGAAAATTGACCATGGGTCATTTGAACTAAAATTTTTTGAAAGCTACCTGATAGGTTAGGTTACACTAAAATCACATTAGAGTGGACCGACAAAAATAAAAAAAACACTAGAGTGAAATTAACTACGAATTTGAATTCGACTTTAGAAATTGAAAGTTCTATCATGTCACAAGTCATTTTAGAAACGCCGACTCATCTTCCGAAGATTTTTTGCAAACCGAGGTTTTGGCGGAAAAAGTTGATATAGGGCCGTTTTCGAACGGGAAATTCAGAGGATCATTTTTTGGTTGTGAAATTGGGATGCAAGTAGGATCTATTGGTGAGGAAAAATGCCAATTTGATCATGAGTTTGATAATGGAATTTATGGAAGCCAATTTGAGTTGATTCAAGAAGGAATTGAATTCAAATTGAGGGAAATCAAGCCAAAATTCATAGCCCCCCTTTTCTCAACCTTTGGACCCTCTCATTTGGCTTCCAAGGCAAGTTTTGTGGTTGCTTTTGATGGAAAATATGGCTTCGAAATGGGTTGAACAATCAAATCGGATCGAGTAAAACAACTTAGACTTTGAGGTGTGATATCACTTTCTTTAAAAATTTATTTGCCCCACAACGTTGCTAATGGTCACCGGCAAAAATTCTCTAGGATACAACAAAGTCTCAAGTGAAAATACTAGATAGCAATTCTAATATTTTTCCAAGGTCTCTCTAAGAAACAATCGAAAAATTGGCTGCTGTTTTTCAGAAAGAAGACTCGAAAATTGATCACCCATACTTTCCGAAAAATGACAAGTATATATATGAAACAGTCTTGCAACTCTTCGTGAAAATTGCGAACAAACACGTCTTTTGAAAATTGTTCGGATAAACAAATGTGACTCTTCGGAAGAAGCCGAAAACGAACAATTGCAACTCTTCGGAAAAATTAAAACCGAATAAGTAATTTTCCAAATGTTGTCTTGAAAAGACACAAACAAAATTCGGAATAATTATAATTTGTTTTAAATAGAATTTCGAATTTTCATTTTATATATTTTATTTCCGAAATTCTCAAAATAAAAGACAACCTAAAAAATTAATAACAAAGAAATAAAAATTAGAATAAATAACAAAGGGATCAGTGTTAATTAAACCCCGCGGGCGCGCAGGTGTGCTAAGTGTGCCAAATAATCGCGCACTCGGACGCGGGTATGGTGGTGTCTAGCCCCACCCAATCATTCTTTAAGTACATAAAGAAAAACCTGCACTTTTAAATTAGCCCACTCCCTCCCACTTTTACTATGTGGGACAAAGAAAACACTCTGTTTGTTTTAACAAACAAACCTCCAACAATCCCCCACTTTGTTTGTAAAACAAGGATTTCAAAATTAAAATTTAAAAGAAAAAAAAAACCATATAGCCAAAATTTCAGTAAGATTAATATACATACATAAAGGTCTCTTTCGAGTTAAACCTTTACTTAGTGCAAGTATATCAAAGCTCTATCAAAGTGAGAAGTAGCTCGGCTTTAAACTTGTACATTTATGTAATAGAACCGGACATACCACACATACACTAACCTCTTGTTTTAGCGAGAAGTTCTATATTACTCCGCACTATTATGGCCTTGTGCTTGACCCTGTTTCATGAGCTCTCTAGAAAGCAACCCTAACTTTCGTAAGAAGCGGCACCACTTCTAAGCTCATATAGGTGAAGTATCTACCATGTGTTTCTGTTACTATCAACACACTATAAACTTGTATCATACTTCATTAAGAATTCAATTCAGCCTACAAAACGTAACAGACGATATCGACTTCTCATATCAGGGCTATGTCAGTATCAAACAATCACATTCAATAACTTGTTCTTACCCATTAAACCTTGTAACTAGTGATGTTCTAGAAAAAGGTCGGGTTACCATTATTGGTGATTTCAATTAAAGGGTTTCGGCCCCATTTATTGTGAGGTCGTTATTACCATATGTCTTGGTAAAGCCTTCGTCAAAGGATCAGCAAGATTTTTACTTCACCTCACATAGACAATTGTTATGGTACCATCTTTAATCAATTGTCTTACATATTCATGTCTTAGACTAATGTGTCTAGACTTACCATTATAGGTGCTACTATAGGCTCTTGCCAAAGTGGCCTAACTATCACAATGGATAGAAATAGGAGGCATAGGACTAGGCCATAATTTGATATTCAACAATAAATTTCTAATCCATTTAGCCTCTTTCCCAGTTGCCGCCATAGCAATAAATTCAGATTCCATTGTTGAGTGAGTTATACATGTCTGTTTCTTGCTCGCCCAAGATACAACACCTCCAGCTAGTGTGAAGATCCATCCAAAAGTGGAACGCTCATCTCTCACACTTGTAATCCAACTAGCATCAGTGTATCCTTCTAATACAGCCGGATAATTATTGTAGAACAATCCTAAATTTTTAGTTCTCTTAAGATAACCAAAAATTCTACTAATAGCTCTCCAATGTTCAGTACTTGGATTACTAGTATACCTACTCATCTTGCATACATAATAAGCAATATCGGGTCTAGTATAATGCATCGCATACATTAAAGACCCTATAGCACTTGCATATTCTAGTTGTGCCACCGCTCTACCAGTATTATAATTTAATTTAATACTTGAATCAAATGGAGTACTTATTTCTTTAAAACCAAGATGTTGAGATTTATTTAATAATTTTTCAACATAACTACATTGGCTTAAAGAATAACCCCCACTATTTTTCTTAACTTTAATACCTAAGATAGTATCTACTTCACCCAAATCATTCATTTTAAATATTGAAGTTAGATACTTCTTAGTCTCATTAATTCCAGTCAAATTCGTTCCAAAGATAAGCATATTATCAACATACAAGCATACTAAGACACCATAGTCTTTAGTGAATTTAGAGTATATACACCTATCGGCACTATTATTGATGAAACCATTTGACAATATGACCGAATTAAACTTTTCATGCCACTGCTTAGGAGCTTGCTTAAGTCCATAAAGAGATTTAATCAATTTACATACTTTTATTTCATTTCCAGGAAGAACAAAACTCTCCGGTTGTTCCATGTAAATCTCCTCATTTAAGTCTCAATTTAAGAAAGCAGTCTTAACATCCATTTGATGAACACAAAGATCATAAATGGAAGCTAGAGCAAAAAGAACTCGAATAGAAGTTATACGTACAACAGGAGCATATGTATCAAAATAATCTATTCCTTCTTTTTGTCTATATCCCTTAACTACAAGCCTAACTTTAAAAGCTTGAACAGAACTATCAGAATGATATTTTCTTCTAAAAACCCATTTGCATCCAATAGGTTTTGATCCTTTCAGTAAATCTACTAATACCCAAGTACTATTGGACATAATTGAGTCCATTTCATCATTCACAGCTTCTTTCCAAAAAGAAGCATCTCTAGAAGACATAGCATCATTAAAGCTTTTAGGATCATCTTCTAAATTTAATACTAAATGGTATTTATTTATCACGTTATTATCTCCATCTCCTTCAACAAGAAAGACATGAGTAATAAAATCAGGACCTAAGTCTTTTATTTTCCTAGCTCTAGTACTTCTCCTTGGTTCAATCATGTCTTTAGAATCATTCGTTTCTTTCTCTTGAGAATCACTTTGAGTTTCTGTGGCGTCCCAAAATTCATGGCAACCTCTAGTTACATTAAGGTCTATGAATAGGTGATGGGAGTACCATCAAGATGTATTGTAGCCATTTAGTCCATAATTTGCAATAAGATTCATGGCCAAGCTTTTAATGGATAATTATATGATAGGAAAGAAAATCCTATCATTGGCCATGTGTTTTATAAATTGGAATTTATGGAATTATGATTTCAAGTTTTATGGCCATATGAAATTGTAATTTAGTATTTATATAAGTTGGGATTTAAGGTAAATTATTAAAAGTAAAAATGGACTTATTTAAGAAAATTTTGGGCCATTTAAGCTTGGACCTTAAGCCCAAGTGAGATGGGCCTAAAGTGGGCCAAGAGGCCCGGCCCATGAAGCCCATTGGGCTGCCGACGCATGGAGGGGAGGAGTGGGGAGCCGCATGGCCTCCAAGTGTCTTCAACAAGGGAGACACTTGTCTCCTTCTTAGGGACAAGTGTCCCCCATGCAAACCTAGAATGCATGAAATATATAAGCCACCAAAAGGAAGAGAGAGAGAGAGTGGCTGGTTTTGAGAGAGTGAGAGAGAGGGAGAGAGTTGCCGAGAGAGAGTGAGATGCGAGAGAGAGGGAGGCCGAGGAGGAGGAGCTCCCCCGTCGCCGCCCGCACGCCGTCCGTTCGTCGCCGGTGCGCCGTCCGTGTGCTCGTATTTGCTCGGTCTTAAAGGCAAGTTGGGACTGATTTCCACCCTTGCATGTGTGCCTTGCATGTGTGATTTTTTTGTGGTAGGTTTCGGATCATAGGGAAGGCAAAAATCGGAGCTAGAATGTGGCTGTTCTTGACTTTGCATACTGTTTTCGTGAGATCCGCCTGACCCAGAATGTTGTGAGAGCTTGCATGCATGTTTCGAGTTTGATTATGACTTTGGTCTCTTCATGAAAGTTGTAGCTAACATCTTAAACTAAAACATAATAAAATTTGGTGGAAAATGATGGAGATTTGAGGGGTCAAACTCTCATCTTACGGAGATGTCAGATCTGGAACGTTTTCGCATGAATCCGCTCGAGTCAGAATGTTGTGAGAGCTTGCATGCATGTTTAGAGTCCGATTTTGGCTTTGGTCTCTCATGAGAGTTCTAGCTAACATCTTAAACTACAACATACTAAAATTTGGTGGAAAATGATGGAGATTTGAGGGGTTAAACTCTCATTCTACGGAGACCTCAGATCTGGAACGATTTCACTGACATCTTGATGAATTTGTGGTTGCATGTTGATTTGTGCTAAGAATCTCTCTTTGATTTCTTCATTAAAGTTGTAGGGGACATCTTAAAATACAACATACTCAAATTTGAAGTGAAATGAATAAGTATAACCTAGTAAATCGACTAGATCTTGAAGACGGTAATTCTGGAGATGTATTACAGGACACCCGAGACATCATGGACCTAAATGACGACTATACTCTGATTATTTGACTTAGATCTCTTCATGAAACTTGTAGAGAACATCTTGATGTATAACATATCCAAATTTCAGAGGAAACAAAAGAGATTAGGTAGGTGAAAACTCATTATTTCGGAGAAGCATGCACTGGACGATGCGGTAATGGATCCAGAAGCTTCGTGAGACTGTAGAAAATAGTATAAAAAGAATCTGGCTTGGAAGTCCTCATGAAAGTTGTACGAAAATTTCTTGGCTATAACTCGGTAAAATTTCGTAAGTTTTGGAGGCCGTATGGATATTTTAATCGAATTTCTTTGGAAACCGTGCATTCTGGTTTCATCCGAAAATTATATGACGTTTTGTGAAAAAATTGAAATTGTGTCAAAATTCTATGTGGCCATGTATTTTGCATGTAATTATCATCCTATTGGCTAGTTTAATACTTGCTTTAATTTTTATAATTTTTGGGAATTTATAGATATTAAATTTAATATTTTTGAAAATGACAAAAATTGGAATTTAAATAAATGAAAAATAGATTATTTTATTGGCCATGAATTCCATTAAATTTATTTCATAAATAATTATACCATGTTACATGTATGATGAGGTCTTGGTGTATGCATGACATTAAATTGAGATGCATGTGTGAATTTCATGCCAAGTATGACTTGTTTGATGTCACGTCATATGCCATGCTAAATTGAGACCGAAATTGGTGAACATGAATAATGTTAAATGAGGAGATTGATGTGGCGGATGATAATGCCCCGAGAGTGTCGGGATGCCCGGTGGTATACGGTACGTAATTCCAGGGGTGGCCAGGTGGTATGTCGGTACATAATTCCGGAAGCCCTGTCGGAGGTTTCTGGCCGAAGGGAATACCTCGCGATGCCAGGATTTGGGGTGCGGGATGCCTGGCCAGGGAGTGTAAATGCCGGAAGCCCTATCGGAGGTTTCTGCCCGAGGGGAATGTCTCGTGATGCCAGTTGGGATGCGAGATGCCCGGAATGTGGGGGGCTGGATGCTCGGTGGCTTGGAATGGCTAAATACCGGAAGCCTCGGAGGTCTTTGCCCGAGGGGATGATGAAATAAAAGATTTGAGAAATGGGTGATGTGGTGATCAAATTAAAAGTTAAAAGTGAAAATTGAACCATGGCATGATGATATGCATGATGATAATGATGTATGATGTGATATGGTGATGATCACCCATGGCATGATGATATGCATGATATGATGATGACATGTGTGATATGATGATGTCATGATGAAGATGACATGTGGGATATGATGATGTCATGATGATGATGACATGTGTGATATGATGATGTCATGATGATGATGACATGTGTATAATATGATGATGATGACATGTGTGATATGATGATGTCATGATGATGATGACATGTGTATGGTATGATGGTGTCACATATATGATGATGATGACATGTGTATGGTATGATGGTGTCACGTATATGATGATGATGACATGTGCGTGATATAATAATGTTATGATGACGATGATATGAGTATGACATGATGATACACATGTATGTGTTATGATTGTGGTGATGATGCATGATAGTATATGCATGACTTCAAGGTAAGTAATGTCTGCAATGCATGTATGACTTGTATGATGCATTGAGTGGTTATTGGATTCCTTTACCTGCTAAGTGGTTGTACTCACCCTTTTTGGGGACCAACATTTCAGATTAGTAGATGGATTGAGTGGTTGGATATGACCGCGAGGAGGAGGATAGCAAATGAAGGAACTTTTGGACGCCGACACTGATCGATGGACTTTAAGTATACGACTGTTGGAGAAGATGTCGGTCATCTTTTGAAGTACAGCCTAGTATAGAAAACTATGGCATTTTGATGTACCGATGAATGATGTTCATTTGGTTTAAGTAAATAAAAGTGTACAGCTTTTACTTATAATTGTTTAGTAGGTTTTCATCGTTTTCTGAATATAGGAAGGGAGTTGTTGGATGTGCTTCCGTATATGAATTGCGCAAGGGACCTATCAAAAAAAAAAATGTAAGCCCCATGGTTGTATGGACCCGCTGCAATTAAAATGATATCAGAATGACATGTTAATTAGGAAAAGTGAATGGTAAGCGAACTGTGGCGACCCAAATCGGATCGGGGGCTATCGAGGGGTGCCACAGTTTCCATAGATCTTGAATTATTTTCAATAATTTCAGAACTTGTAAAACATTTACTCTCAAAGAATTCAATGTCTCTTGATTCTACTATGACATTAGACTCTAAATCAAGAAGCTTATAAACTTTACTATTTGCAGCATACCCAACGAAAACACTTTTGATAGCTTTAGGACCGAGCTTTGTTCTCTTAGGATCCGGAGCTCGGTGATATGCCAAGCACCCCCACCTTTTAAGATATGACAAATTTGGCTTTCTACATTTCCATATTTCATAAGGGGTTATGTCATTTTTCTTGGAAGGTATTCTGTTATGAATATAATATGCAACAAGTAATGCTTCTCCCCAAAGATTAATTGGTAGCTTTGAATTTGAAAGCATACAATTAACCATTTCTCCAAGATGCCGATTTTTCCTTTCAGCTAAACAATTTTGTTGTGGAGTAAATGGTGCTGAAGCTTGATAAATAATACCATGTTCTTCATAAAATGAAGAGAATTCATTTAAGAAATATTCTCCACCTCTATCTGATCGTAGAACTTTAATTTTCTTTTCTAATTGATTTTCTACTTCAGCCTTAAATATGGTAAATGCTTCATCCTTCGATCTCATGAGATAAACATATAAGAACCTACTACAATCATCCACAAAGGTAATAAAATACATTTTACCTCCACGTGTTAGCATACCATTAAATTCACATATATCACTATGAACCAAATCCAATAAATTAGAATTTCTTTTAACACTAGGAAATGGCTTCTTAGTAAGTTTTGACTTAGCACATATTTCACATTGATCAAATTCGCCATTAAAATTTATCAAGTCTAATTTTCTCATATTCTTCAAATAACGAATATTTATATGTGCCAACCTATTATGCCATAAAGTTGAGGACTCGACAATGTAAGTAGAACTAGAAATATTATTATTGATACTCAGTTGATACATGCCATCATTGGCATAACCCTTCCCAACAAACAGCCTATTTTTTGACAGGATAACCTTGTCGGATTCAAACAAAACCCGAAACCCCCTCTTACAAAGTAAATCAATAGAAACTAGGTTCTTCCTAATTTCGGGTATAAATAACACATTAAAAAGAGTTATCTTCTTTCCAAAAGTGAAGTCTATCTCCACCGTGCCTTTTCCAGCAACCTTTGCAAGAGCATTATTCGCCATCAAGACCTCTTGAATGTTTAAGTCAACAATCTCTTCAAATTGCTTGAACATGTACTTGTCCTTGCACACATGGACTGTTGCTCCAGAATCTAACCACCAACCGGATTGGACAGTGGTAGAATTAATTTCAGAAACCATAGCCATCGCATCATTGATTTCAGAAATTTCCATGTTCGAAAGCATGTTTGAAATCATGGCTACATAATTTTCTTCAACCAAATTTGCATCTGCTTTCACTATCGGAATGTTCTTGTCCTTTGAAATGCTCTTGCGGTTAATGCAATCCTTGGCATAGTGTCCCTGTTTGCCACAAACAAAACAGCAACCTTTTTGCTTCTTTTATGTTCTCTTGAATTTTTGCCCCCTGCTTTTTACTTTGAAGTTTTGGCCGAGTTTCCATTTTTTATCCACAACATTCACCTTGGAATTGTACAAAATAGAATTATCACGTAAACGTGACTCTTCCTCAATGCGAAGATGTTTTTGTATTTGCTCCAAGGTAAAGTCCTCCGACTTGTGAATCAGCCTCTTTCCATAGTCTTTCCAACTTGGAGGCAATTTCGCAATAATTGCTCCAACTTGAAAAGCTTCTGGAATATTAATCTTGAGGGCACAAATCTTATTCACAATCACTTGCAGCTCATGGACTTGTTCCAGCAAGGGTTTAGTATCAATAAACTTGAAATCAAAATACTTTGCGATTAGATATTTGTTGGTACCTTGCTCCTCCGCTTTGTATTTGAATTCCAGTGCATTCCAAATTTCTATGGCCGACTTCATTTCAGTGAATAAGTCGTACAGATGATTGGAGAGTGTGTTCAGAATGTGTCCTCGACAAAGTAATTCATCCTCCGCACGTTTCTTCTTTTCCTTATTAACCCTCTCAATGGCTTCGGCACTTGGCTGTCCTCCCTCGGCAGTAGGCTCAGTAGGTGCCAAGTTAGGATCCAGTATGTAGGAAATCTTCAGAGCAGTAAGTAAGAACATCATCTTGTCCCTCTAGCGAGCAAAATTGTTCCCATCGAACCGGTCCAGTTTGACCATATCTTGATTCACAACTTTGATTGTCTCCTACTCCATTGTAGCAAAATAAATCCATAAAATTGATGGAAAATATGGCTTCGAAATGGGTTAAACAATAAAATCGGATCGAGTAAAACAACTCGGACTTTGAGGCGTGATATCACTTTCTTTAAGGATTTATTTGCCCCACAACGTTACTAATGGCCACCGGCAAAAATCCTCCAGGATACAACAAAGTCTCAAGTGAGAATACTAGATAGCAACTCTAGTATTTCTCCAGGGTCTCTCTAAGAAACAATCGAAAAATTGGCTGCTGTTTTTCAGAAAGAAGACTCGAAAATTGATCACCCATACTTTCCGAAAAATGACAAGTATATTTATGAAACAATCTTGCAACTCTTTGTGAAAATTGCGAACAAACACGTCTTTTGAAAATTGTCCGGATAAACAAATGCGACTCTTCGGAAGAAGTCGAAAATGAACAATTGTAACTATTCGGAAAAATTAAAACCGAATAAGTAATTTTCCAAAGGTTGTCTTGAAAAGACACAAACAAAATTCGGAATAATTATAATTTTTTTAAATAGAATTTCGAATTTTCATTTTATATATTTTATTTCCGAAATTCTCAAAATAAAAGACAACCTAAAAAATTAATAACAAAGAAATAAAAATTAGAATAAATAACAAAGGGATTAGTGTTAATTAAACCCCGCGGGCGCGCTAAGTGCTAAGTGCTAAGTGCTAAGTGCTAAGTGCGCCAAATAATCGTGCACCTGCATGAGGGTATGGTGGGGTCTAGCCCCACCCAATCATTCTTTAAGTACATAAAGAAAAACCTGCACTTTTAAATTAGCCCAAAAGCTGTTGGAGGTTTATTTGTTAAAACAAACAGAGTGTTTTCTTTGTCCCACATAGGAAAAGTGGTCAGCTAGGATTGGTGGGCCTCACCAAGGGGACAAGAAGATAGAGAGAAGACCTTGGTGGCCCCTCCAAAGCCCAACCGGTCCCCCTCCTTCCTTCCCTCATATGTCGACCCCCCTCCCTTCCCCTTGCCGTTCGAAGTTCCAGCAACTTAGAAAACTAACCAAACCAGCTCCCTCCTCGGTTGCACACCCGCTAAAGCTCAAGTGCTGCCCGTCCGCCTGTTGCAGGCCACACTGTCACTTCTCGTGTCCCGCTGCTTGCCGTGCGTCCTCGACCGCCGTCCTGCCAAGCTCACGCGTCCAGTAGGTCACCAAGCCACCGTACGTTGCCGTCGTGGTCATTGGAGCCGCCGCTTGCCCGCCTACACGCCCATCCAAGCCTCCTAGCCTCGCCATGCCCATTTCCAGCTCAACCGATCACCGAAGCAGCTCCTTTGGCCATCGAGTAGAACCGAGCAGAGTTGGTCTCGCCAACACTGTTTGGCTCGCTTTGGTGCCATTCTAGACCTCGAAAGGCGTATCCTTTTTGGAGTCTATCAATCCTCTCCACCTCACCGTCGTTTTGGTTCAACTGCTTCGTTAATCAAGTGAGTTTAACTCTCTAATCCCTACTTAGTAAGTTAATGACACTTAAGGGTTGATTAGTTTAGGCTAAGCTAGGATAAGGTGGTTAGTGAGAACGGATTAGTGATTTAGTTAATCCTTGATGCATGTTAGGTGGTTAGATTAGTGCAATTAGCAAATAGATAGGCCGCAGTATTTATTTAGATATGTTTAGAAATTTTTTGAACCTGTCTCGGTATTTAATTAGGCTTTATCGGCCTAAGTGTGCATTTTTAGTATTAATTTTCGTAATTATTTAATTAATTATTATTTTTCGGAAATTAGACCGAGATAGCTGATGACTGAAATTTTATGCTGATCACAATAGTGTGATTTGTTTATTTAATTGAGTGTCGATTTGTGCAATTTGAGTGTGATTTGTAATTTTGGGGTATTTATCCCAAAATTTATTAATTTCGGTATTTAATTAGAAAATTACCAGGCATCAGTTTATACTGCTAAAAATGTTTTTATCGACTATATAATTAGCGGGATTTAATAAAGTAAAGATGTTATATTTTTGGCAGAGGCCGATCGTGTACCTACACGCAAGTATTTTTATCTAGTATGATAAAAGTTGAGAAATTATTGATTGATTAGAATGGTTTATTGTATCAGCCCGCGGGCTTGAGTCTGCAGGCTTGATACATCAGCTTAGAGTAAACATTATACCTTAAGTATCGCATAGCTTTGGTGAGCAATTAAGTATCGCACAGCTTTGGTGAACAATTAAGTATCACACAGCTTCGGTGAGCAATTAAGTATCGCATAGTTTCGGTGAGCAATTAAGTACCGCACAGCTTCTATGAGCAATTAAGCATCGAATAGCTTTGATGAGCAATTAAGTACCGAACAGCTTCGATGAACAATTAAGTACCACACGGCTTTGATGAGTATTAGTCGTATATTATATCAGCCTGAAGGTTTCGATATATCAGCTTAGAGTGAGCATTTCTATCTATATTCAGCTTAGGGTAAGCAATCCTTGATGTGATCGGACTTTATAGATAGTATTGAATGAGTGGACTGAAAGATGGTCTTGATGACATGAAATCAACTGAGTCGCTTGATCGATGGTTCGATCTGTTTGGTTGAAATGATTGGATGGTTATTTGAATTATACTGACTTGCAAGAAGGGACTGAGGCAAAGGTAAATCTTTCGATTTGTGCTTGTGCTTAGTTAGTCCTTAAGGCGTATTTTCTTCCTAATCGGATCTTAGGGGGTGAACTTTTTGAGACGTCGTCTCACCCCATTGTGGGATAACAATTTCAGGTTCCTAGATGGCAGCTCTCCCTAAGCATTTTGGACAACCAAAGAAGGTTACAGAATAGAAGTGTTTCATCCCGCTTCATAGAGACCCAAGGGGATGGGTATATGAGTTGGTGAAATCCGTGGTCTGGGTTGATGCGGGTCTACCCAAAAAGGTGCATCATCAATATAGATCATGGTATTGCCAGGAGCAGAATAGATAGAGAGAATGGCCCATACCGGAGTCCGAGGTTCCTTTTTATGTGCTGGATATTGTTTTTGGGAAAGGCACAGCAGACCTTCCAAGTGGTTTGGTCGTAGACCTGAAGGTGTGAGCCAACGATGCCCCGGGAGCGTCGGGATGCCTGGCTAGAAGGGTACGGCTGGTTGCTCGGTGGCCTTAAATGGCTGAATGTCGGAGGGTCCTCGGGAGTTTCGAGATGCCCGGAGAGTGGGGGAGACGGAAGCTCGGCAGGTATTATGCCGAGAGATGCCTCGTGATGCCAGTTGGGGTACGAGATGCCTGGCAGGTATTGTGCCGGATGCTCGGCAGGTATTGTGCCGGATGGTTCTCGCGATGCCAGGTGGGGTGCGAGTGATAAATGCGGGATGCAAACATTGGTCTCGGGAAAGAGAAATGTGGCGGTCTAAAATGAAAGAATGAAATTGGGAAATTGAAATTGAATTATGCATGATGGTATATGCATGACATGATGATGATATGTGCATAGATGCATGTTAATGATGATGGTACATGTGATATGATGATGATGAGTGCACGGATGCATGATGATGGTAAGTGCATGGATGTAGGTGCACATATGGCATGATGGTAGATGTGATATGATGATGGTGAGTGCATGGATGTATGTGCACCTATGGCATGATGGTACATGTGACATGATGATGGTAAGCGTATGACATGATGGTGATGACTATATGATGATGTATGTACATGAGGCATGATGGCATGTGCATGATATCAAGGTAAATTGTGCATGGATGCTTTAATGACATGTGATGCTATGATTGTGATGATTGTATTGCATGATGCACTGAGTGGTTTATTGGTCCTTTACCTGCTGAGTGGTTGTACTCACCCCTTCGGGAACCAACATTTCAGATTAGAAAGATGCCGCTTCCTACCGTCACGCGAGACGCCTTTTATGGCCTCCCATCGGATGTAGAGGTAAAGTGTTCGGAGATCGACTGCGTCCTCGTCCCTAGACTGACTTTTGTGCAAGTGCGAGTGCTGGTTATGTACGATGTGTGCCTAGCTGAGGGCCCTGTTATTTAGGAGTTTCTGTCAGTTCATGTCCGCCGAGACGGAGTGTTTAGGGGGATGCTGCCGCTACCACCGCCCGACGCACCAGGATGGGTGTGATGGCTGCGTGAGGGGTAGAAAGCTGGTGTTTCTTTTTGGGAGTAGCCGCCACTGTTAGATGGAGGATGTCATGTGATTACTTTAGGGGTCGTAGTATCTTTTGGGATGTGACCAAGTGTAGCTGAAAATCTTAGCTTTCTTTTGTTGTATCGACCCAAGAAAATCCATTATGAAAATATGTAAATAAAAGTGGCATGGCTTTATTTTTTTCTATGGTACTTAGTGGTGTGCATTGTATCATGATTGTTGGAGGGAGAGATGGCGATTAAATTTTGCTTCCGCTAATGAGTCGCGTTGAGACCGTTTTCAAAAAAAAAAAAATGTCTATGAACTGCGACGCTTCTACTAGGAGATGTAATTAGTGTCCATTAGGTGTAGCATTAGGTGCCTGTGGCGACCTAAGGTGGTTCGGGGTGTCACATCCAAGGCTTGGAGAAGACCTTTGCAGTTCTAATTTGCACTGAGGCAGAGAAGGTAGTCCTTGCAACTTACCAGCTGCAGGGAATTGTAAGTACTTGGTGGAGAACCACACAAGGAACGGTATTCCCTAAAGGTGTAGCCCCGTAGTGGAATGCCTTTGTTGAGATTTTCAATAGTAAATACTTTTCTAAGACTGCCAAAGAACTGAAAATGGTAGAATTCCAGCGCCTTCGCCAAGACTCAATGACGGTAGATTAGTATGAGGCAAAGTTCACCAAACTATCACAATATGCTCCTGAACTGGTCGAGAATCTAGTAAATTGAGTTAGGAGATTTAGAGATGGACTTAGGCTGGAATTGAGGAGTTCACTGATATTGCTCAACCTGGCATCGCGAGAACCATCCGTATGAAATGTTTCTTCCTTTTATTTGTTTTTTTTTTAAAAATATACAAATAGAGAAGCCAATGGAGGGTTACAATGTGACAAGGTGGAGGATACAAAACGCGTGAAGGCTAAAAGGAAGGGGCCGAATGGTCCTAGGCAGGACCTTAAAAGGCCTTGACAGCTCGGAAATACGGGGCCAGGTTAATGGAGGGATAACCTCTCTAAGGTGGGAGTCTCTTCAGCTCATGGCTAGAGCTTGGGAGAGGGCTCAATAAATAAGCTCTTCCCATTGGCCAAACCGCCACAGCTCTCACCGAGAGGTAACCTGGCCCCTTTGGATCCAAGCGGGCTTCCCCCTCGAAACACAAGGGAGTTACAATGTGACAAGGTGGAGGATACAAAACGCGTGAAGGCCGAAAAGAGGGGGCCGAACGAGGAGAATAAAGGAAGACCAAAATAAAAGGAAATAAAAAGAGAGGTTTCGCAAGCCAACAAGATGGGTAGCTTTGCCTCTTGTTTGTCCCATTCTCCTAAATATAGTTTTATCTTATCATATCAAACGCTTCCTCTTTTTCTTCTTCTTCGTCTATCTCCGCATGTGCCTTAGAGCGATTTGATAAGAGCTAGGGATTTGATTTTGAGTATGTTGCAAGTTTATGAGTAATGTTGCGACCTCTCTCTTGCCTAGAGCTAGTGAGGGCCGTGATGCCCTTGCCCACTGCCGACGATGGTCAATCGGCGGCCTTTGCTAGCCATATGCAAAAAAAGAAGAGGTAAACAACACTAAAAATACAAAAAATATTAAAGTATTATTAAAATATGTGAACATTAGCGTTGCGCATGATACATAAGATCATCATAATTTCCAATCAAAATATGTCAAATGGACTTAACCAATACAAATGCAATTTAGAATTAAATTTGTTAAATTAAAATATTTAGAACCGAAGTAGTACCAACGTGATAAGGTTTTCTTTTAGGTATTTTTCCTGGATAATATGTAGGGAGGAATTTAGAAAAAAGACATCGAGGGGCTGACGATAAATAAAAAGTCTTGCTTGTTTGCCTAAATTTAAGTATAACCTAAAAGTATTTTTTTTTTGGTTAATAATTACGTGTTATGAAAGCAACAGGTATTTCGAGTCAATAAAGTAAAAGGGTATGTGTTGAAAGACTTTGTTGATAAAAAAAAGTAAAGTCAATTAAACACCTTATATATTTTTTTCAAAAATATAAAAATAAAATTTCCAACCTAATCATATATAATGATTTCATTACAAACTATGAAAAATATATCTTCCGAGTTAGATGGACGATGAGGAATGTGATAGGAAGTAAATTGAGATGAACTGATTATAACAACTTGTATGAGCGAGTCCAGATGATAGAGAGAGATCTGAATGAATGAGTCGCCACATCTGGGTCGCGATTTGGATCGAATTGAGATGGGAATCGGTATAGGAAGAAGCCCATGACCGGAGGGAGATTCCACGTCCCGCCCAATAGGAATGGTGGAGTTGGAAAGCTGTAGGTCAAGTTAGAATGTTATATGTCGCTTTTGTGGAAAGCGACATGGTTCGACCTCGTGCCCTTGAATGATGGGTACTTGTTTTGAATGTGGCCAGCAGGGTCACATAGCCAGAGATTGTTTTAGAAGACCGAGGGGACAACAATAGTTATCGCCGCCACCACCGATGGGTCAGATCAGAGGGTATGTGCCGCAAAACATGCCGTAGAACGCACCGCAAGGTGGTTAGATTAGACCCCCAGCTCAAGGAACAGTGTATGCCATCACTAGAGGTCAGGTAGAGGACGCGCCTGATGTAATTACAGGTACGGTTTCGTTAAACGACCATGCTGCTTATGTTTTATTCGACCCTGGAGTGACTCATTTGTTTATTACTGAGCAATATGTTAAGTTAATAGGATTAAGTCCTGAGTTGCTGGAGTCAGTGGTTAGTATATCTACACTGTTAAAGGATAAGGTGTTGTTTGCATTGGGTTGTTCGGGTTGCAAGTTAGCGATTGGTGAGCGAGAGGGGAGGATAGACTTGTTAGTCCTAGCCATGTATGACTTTGACTTGATAATTGGCATGGACTGGCTCACCAAGAAATGAGGTAAGGTGGATTGTTATCGTAAAGCGATTCAGTTTAACCCGTTAATGGGTGAGAGTTTCGAGTTTGTTGGAAGTCGAGGAAGACCCTCGATTACATTGATCGCGTCGCTTGAAGCAATCTGTTTGTTAGACGAGGGTTGTCAGAGTTACCTGGCCAACTGTCGTGGATACGACAGTTGAGGAGTTGAAGATCGAAGATATCTCAGTGGTGCAAGAATCTCCAGATGTATTTCCAAAGGAATTGCCAAGCTTACTGCCGGAGAGAGAGATTGAATTTGTGATTGAGTTAGACCTGGGACAAAGCCAGTTTCTAAGGCTCCTTACCGAATGACATTATCTGAGTTGAAAGAACTAAAGTTGCAAATGTAGGAATTGTTATATAAGGGATTCATACATCTTAGTGCATCACCTTGGAGAGCACCAGTTATGTTCGTAAAAAAGAAGGATGGTTCATTGCGCTTGTGCATTGACTATCGTCAACTCAATCAGGTGACGATCAAGAACAAGTATCCATTCCCAAGGATCGACGACTTGTTTGATCAGTTACAAGGAGCGTCGATATTCTCCAAGATCGACTTAAGGACATGATATCATCAGCTAAGGATCAGGAAGGAGGATATACAAAAGTTAGCATTTCGTACTTGATACGGCCATTATGAGTTTACTATAATGCCTTTTGGGTTGACGAATGCTCCAATTGCTTTTATGGATTTAATGAACTGAGTATTCAAGGAATATTTGGATCAGTTCGTGATCGTGTTCATCGATGATATTCTGGTATATTCAAGGAGTGATGAAGAGCATGAAAGTCACCTGAGAGTTGTACTTCAGACCCTGAGGATGCATGGATTGTACGCCAAGTTCAATAAGTGTGAGTTTTGGTTGACTCGCATAGCGTTCCTAGGTCACATGATTTTAGGCAAAGGACTATCTGTGGACCTGTCCAAGATTAAAGGAGTGATCAACTGGCCAAGACCAACTACAGTGACGGAGATAAGAAGTTTTCTGGATTTGGCAGGTTATTACAGATGGGTCGTGGAAGGATTTTTAGCATTAGCATTGCCGTTGACTTGACTCTTGAAGAAAGAAGAAAAGTTTGCGTGGACAAATAAGTGCGAGCATAGTTTCCAAGAGCTTAAGTAAAAGCTGACTATCGCACCTGTGGTGACCATTCCATCTAGTCTTAGAGGATACGAGATCTATAGTGATGCGTCATTCAGAGGACTGGGTTACGTGTTAATGCAGCATGGTAAGGTTGTTGCATACGCCTCCCGTCAGTTGAGACCTCAAGAGCAGAACTACCTGATGCATGACTTGGAACTCGCAGCAATTATATTCGCTCTGAAGATTTGGAGACATTACTTGTGTAGAGAAAGATTCCAAATCTTCACTGACCATCAAAGTCTCAAGTATTCATTCTCGCAGAAGTAGTTGAATATGAGACAACACTGTTGGATGGAACTCCTGAAGGACTACAATTGTGATATTCTATATCACCCAGGAAAAGCAGATAAGGCCATCGACGCCTTGAGTCGGAAGTCTTCAGTCGCTCATAAGCTAGTTAAGGAGTAGAATTTAATCGAGAGGGCTTGAGATTCAGTGTTCAAATTTGAGGTAGGTCACCTTTCAAATCTTATGGCCACCTTTAGAATTGAGCCGAATGTTCGAACATGATCAAATTACTTGAACCGACAGATCCAGGTGTTCAGAAGATTCTACAAGAAGACATTGATAAGAGAAAAGCTGATTTTCAGATTTCTAATGATGGAACATTGAAGTTCCAAGGATTACTATGTGTATCTGACGATGTAGAGCTTAAAGAGGAGATCCTATTAAAAGCCTATCGTGGCAATTATAGCATTCATCTTGGTAGTACAAAGATGTATCAGAATCTGCGTCAACACTATTTGTGATTTGGTATGAAAGTGAACATCGCCATGCATGTTGCCAAGTGTCTGACGTGTCAGCAAGTGAAGGCACAGTATTGTAAGTTGGGAGGACTTCTGCAATCTCTTAAGATCCCAGAGTGAAAGTGGGAGCATATCACGATGGACTTCGTGACAAGTTTGCCGAGGAGTCAAAGAGATGATGATTCCATTTGGGTAGTGGTCGACAGATTGACAAAGTCGGCTCGCTTCGTTGTAGTACGAAAGGACCTTGATTTGGATAGGCATGCAAAGTTGTATGTGCATCAGATAGTTCGTCTACATGGAGTGCTGGTAATGATTACCTCAGACCGAGACCCGAGATTCACACCTGTGTTTTGGAAGAGTTTTTAGGCTGCCTTAGGAACTAAGCTGCAGTATAGTACGACATATCATCCTCAAACGGATGGCCAATCTGAGAGAACAATTCAAACCCTCAAGACATGCTACGAGCTTGCGAATTAGATTTCAAGGGAAGTTGGGAGGAACAGCTTCACCTTGTCGAATTTGCCTACAACAATAGCTACCAGCAGAGCATTTAGATGACTCCTTTCAAAGCGTCGTATGATAGAGTGTGCAAAACGCCAGTGTGTTAGGATGGAGTTGGGGAAAGAAAGATTACAGGCCCAGAGTTGCTTCAGCAATCAATGGATGCAGTTACGGTTATTAGGAGCAGATTAAAGACCGCTCAGAGTAGGCAGAAGAGTTACACAAAAAAGCACCGGAGATCATTGGAATTTCAAGTCGGTGATCACGTTTTTCTAAAAGTGTCACCAATGATGTGAACTTCGCGCTTTGGTAAGAAGGGAAAACTAAGTCCGAGGTATGTAGGTCCATTCGAAATTCTTGAGAGAATTGGGATCTTAGCGTATCGTCTTGAATTGCCGCCAAGATTGGCGCAAGTGCACGACATCTTCGCTTAACTCACTAATCCTCGCTTAGTAGGATAATGATGCTTAAGGGTTGATTAGTTTAGGTTAAGCATGGATTAGGTGGTTAGTTAAAGTAGATTAGTGTTTTAATTAATCGATATTGTATGTTAGGTGGTTAGAGTAGTATAATTAGAGTCTAGACAAGCTCTAGTATTTAACTAGAGTGGTTCGGTAATTTTTCAGGCCCGTCTCGGCTTCCAATTAGGCTTTACGGGCCTAAGTTGCATTTATTGGCATTATTTAATTATTTTTCGTAATTATTTAATTAATAATTATTTTCCAAAAATTAGATCGGAATAGTCAATGACCGGAATTTGATGCTGATTGCAATTGTGTGGTATGTTTATTTAATTGAGCTCTAATTCGTGCTGATTTGGTGTGATTTGTATTTTGGGAAATCATTCAAAAAATAATTAATTTTGGTATTTAATTAGAAAATCACTGGGTGTCGGTTTACAGCGCCAAAAATGGATTTGTGGGCTGTTGAAATTAGTGAGATTTTCGAGTGTGAAAATATTATATTTTGGCTAAAGACGACGATCGTGTACCCACACACGAGTATTTTTATCGGGAATGATAAAAATTGTGATCTGATCAGATGGTCAGAATCTATAATTGTAGCAGCTTTTGGTGAGCATAAATAGTATTACTCATTATGGCAGCTTTTGGTGAACATAAATAGTATAATATATGAGTATAATTGTGGCAACTTATGGTGAGCATAAATAGTATACTAATTGCGGTAGCTTCTGGTGAGCATAAAAAGTATACTATATCGATAATTGAGGGAGCTTCTGGCAAGCTATACTATCTATATATCAGCTAGACTGAGTAGTCCTGGATTATGATCGGACTTATAGATAGTATTAATTGAGATGAGTGGGGAAGGGTCTTGTTGACATAAAATCGACTGAGTCGATTGAACGATGAGTCAATCTAATTGAATGATTTGACTTGTTGATATAACTTAATGAGATTATAAATTGTATTGTCTTACAGGAAGAAATCTGAGGCCAAGGTAAGTCCTCTGACTTGTAATTGTGTCTAGGCAGCCCTTATGGCGTATTTTCTTCCTAGTCGAGTCTTAGGAGGTAGAACTCGTTGAGACGTTGTCTCATCCCGTTGTGGGATAACATTTCAGGCCCATAGATGGTAGCTCCTCTTGAATATTTTGGACAACCAAAGAATATCACAAAGCATAAGCATCTCATTCCGATTCATGGGCACCCCGAGGGATAGGAGTATAAGTTGGTGAAATCCGTAGTTTGGGTTGATGCAGGTTTACCTAAAAAGGTGCTCCATCAATACCATGCATGGTATCGCTTGTATCATAATGGATAGAGAGAGGGTCCCATGCTGAAACCTAAGATACCTCTGTATGTGATGGAGGTTGATTTTTGAAAGGGTATGGCAGACCCTAAGGATGGTTCGGTGGTGGACGCGAAGGACCCTAAGCTTGATGATCCAGATTCTTCGGTGTACTCGGCAGCAAGCTCCAGCTAGAGTGTGGAAGAAGGAGAAATCGAGGATGATGACTCGTAGTGGTTTTGAAAACCCCCACCCCTATTTGTAGACTTTGCTTTTTGACTGGCTTGTGTAGGACCTGACTTGGATAGTTCGTATTGTAATATATACATTTGGGTTTGTGATGTATATATGTGTGGTTGTTGTTTTCAGGTTTGAAATTTGTGGTCTCACTTTTCTATCCCATTGTGTTATTGTTAGGGGGAATATTTATCTGCTTCCGCATGTGTATTAAAACGAATGGGTCGGCGATACGGCCTGGGACGTCGCTTTTAATTGACCAAGGAGGGATGGGCACGTGTACGGAGAATCGGGACGTGACATTGCTAATCAACTGGTTTCATTAAATCTTTTCTCATTTTACATACTTTATCTAATACTAAGCTAAAATACCTACTTATGGTTTCCCTAGAGTGTTGAAAGCGCTCTTGTGTTAACCTATTACCTATATCATGTCCTAAAATATGAAGAAATATTTCAAGCATTTCTATAACATCAATATTCCTTGTTCCTTGAAGACCATAGCGTGTTACCAAATCATGCATTAAATTATTAAATACAATATTATCCATTCTAAATATTTGATAACACCTTATTGGATTAGCATCTTCGCCCATCAACTCTCCTAATTATACATTTCCCATATATGATGATGTCTTACAAGGTGTTTTTTTTTTAACTGTATGTTGCCTGATAAGCAATTGCCCTTGAGTAATTCCCACAAATTACCAATATTTCTCTTCCTCTTTTTCATGGATATATCAATTCAAAGTAACAAAAAAATATGAAAAGTGACGAATAATCATCCATCAATGAAACATTTATCATCCATAATATATATGCAAAATCCACCCAATCAAAAAAACATAAAATAAAAACACAAGTCTCACATTAGAGCATAGTTAGAAAAAGAGTTCACAAGTAGTACAAATCACCAATCTAAAATAAGTCTCACAATACAACATAGATTAATATGAAAGAGCTCAAACAAGTAACTAGCATCCTAGCAACAACTATTATGCTCTTCTAATTAATATTTCAGCCACTCGACTTTTTCTTCATTTCTATCCAAGTGCATAAAAATCTGTCTGTTGTCTTTTTTCTTTTTTCTTTTAGAAAAATGTGAGAGTGCAAAGAAGAACAACTTTCTGTCTTGATTGATCTCAGGTATGGCTTTCAATGTTTTCACAATTTCTTTGTAAGGATCAAACTCCCTTGCAAATTGATGTTGCATTGCTCCTACTTTCAACAATTGAACAAAGTTTGTCGATTTGCGATGCTAAGTTATCAGGTCCGTTTAATTTTTTTCCTTTCTTTCCTCTAGCTTGCTTCGTTGAATTTTCTACCGCTCTTTTATGACACTTACTTTGACTTGGTTGGATATTCGTTTCAACTATATCACGCTCTAAAGAATCAGCAGTAGATCAACACAACCACTAATATTGGCTTGTGTGGCTTGAACATTCTCATTATTGCATAAACCTTGTGTAGTATTCCAAGTAATACTTCCAGTAGCAACTATACCGTGGAACATTTGATCCAACAAAACTTCGACATCCGGGTGTATGCCTTTGGTTCAAAAGACCGTAAGCTTAGGATTGGCCTGTTGTAATAAAATAGTTTTAGGAATTGTATCATATAATATGAACTTACCAAAAAAAAAGTAACAAAAGAATAGATAAACACTTGGACTTTTCTCTCTTGCCATTCATCACTCGTGTCAATAGTTTTCTTCTTGGATCCCATCATAGTGTTGTTTCCTTTTGAACCAATTGCTTCTATCTTTTCCATTCTTCCTTTAAATTGTCCCACTTATTCTTCATTTTCCCGTCAGCTCCTCAAACTTGTTAATTATAACGGTTAATCCATCTCTTTTGTTGCTCATAGGACGATTGCCTTTTTCGATTTGTTTAATGCACAATCGACAAAAAGCTTCTACATCTTCAAGGCTTCCATATGCATTTTCCTTCGATGAACTTGCCATCTTCCAATAAAATGAACACAGACATATTTGAAAAATGAAAACAAATGAGGTTAACTCTGACCCAATTCTGTAAACATGGATGAACACATATTTATGTACATTTTGACATAACATTAGGATAGACATGACGCCACTTAATTTTTACAAAGGGCTTCACTAAATATACATTTTTCCTTAAAGACAACCCTCTAAAATTTACAAAGTAAGGGGCATTAGAAATAAATCAAAATCCAATTCACATGAACCTAAAAAAGAGCACACCAAGCCGAACATGAGTGGGGAAAAAGAACATAAACATAAGGAATAGAAGCGAAAGAACCTGGATTCAAGGTGGGACGACCAACACCTTATGAGCGAAAAGAGAGGTGAGAATTTTCTGCTTAATATGCCTCTAAAATTTCAACATCTCCACAAGTTAAGAGTTTATCTACATGATAAACATGGTGTTGCAAATCAAAATATTATCTCATTCTCTTCTTTAGCTAAGACAATGATCCCAATCATTAAGTTCTATCATGTCATTACCTCTAAACACCAAAACCTCAGCACCAACACAAAAAGTAAAGACAGCCAAAAAAAGGAAAAAAAAACGTAAATGTAGATATCGTTTTAGTAATAGAAGCTCCAATGAGCAACTTGAAGTTCGCCAAAAGAGGAAAAAGAGATTTTGCAATATCTAAGAGGGGTGAACTGTGACGCTGACATTATCCATCAACTCAAAAAGTGAGACTGTTTATAGATTGTTGGTGAGGTACTTGATAATTTGAGATTATCTTCTACCTATATTCTCTATGTCTTTGAGCCTTGTAAAGATATAGCAAAGTAACATAAAATCAACTTCCTCATGAAAACATCAATAAAATTAACATGGTTGTAAACTCTAATGCCTCAAGAAACTACAAGTGACACATGAAGCAGGAAACTATACGCTCAAACACACACGAGCATACAAAGAAGCGTTTTGAAATTGAGAAGGAAATAAATATCAGCAAATCCTAGGAATTGATATTCTTTTTTATTAATCGGTGGCATAAGGTATTTTACCTAGGCTCGACTGAATGAGATATCATCATCTAACAAGATATGAACACAGCCGAGCATTGACACTTGATAGAATGATTGCTGCAACAACAGTTTTAAAAAGAACATATTGAAGTAAAGTTTCTGACACTCTAGTCTAGTTTAGCACGGGAAATCAAGTCTAGACTAATGGTAAGCACGTCAAGGAATTAGACCACACAGGGTATTTGTATTTGCTATATCTATCCATTTCAAAAATACAAAGAAAATGGTCGATCTCGTGCAAATCAACTAGCATAAAAAGGTTAAGTGGTGACTTATATGAACAAAATCCAACATTCCAACTCCTAAAGTCACAAAGTTGCTGCCCGCCCCTTAATCCATGAAAAACATCAAACAAGTTGACTAATATAAACAACAAACACATTTGCATGTGCCAAGCTTTTCCCAAACTAGCAAAGTCGGCAATTCTAATGATGGTAAATTTACTGTACAATTTGTAACAAAGATGTTGGTTTGCTCTGCTGCCCTGAAATTTGCCTTCATTACTGGCGTGTCTCTTTATTGCATTCAATTATTACAATTTTTGGTAGGATTTCTCATTCTGAACATAGAGTCCAATGATGGGAAGTCCAACCAGTTAAAGATGATAATGGTTATCCTTTACACAAACAAATGCAGATGTTAAGAGTATTGGTTTATTAGATTTCAAAGTGTTTAACCAGCGTTTCTACTTTAATTGTTGCTTTCTACCATCTAGTAGTACGAAAGGGCAGGACCTATAAGCGAGCATTTCCAAAGCGAAAGTGCTCACATGCACTCCAATTACCAAACAGTAAGCACAAGTATTGTCAATTTCCAACATTACAGAACTTCTTCGCCGGAATGGAACCATTGAAATCTAAAAAAACCAGCAACTGCTTAACGAAAAGAGATGTTACCAAAGACAGGCGACCGGAGAGGTGAGATTCAGCGAGCAACCGAAGAGGCGAGCTTCTGTAGGCGATCAAAGAGGTGAGCTTTGGACCGGAGAGGCAAGCTTAGGCAGGTGACCGGGGAAACAAGTTTCTATGACCGAAGAGGTGAGCCTTAAGAGCGAGATCTGAATAAGCATCCAGAAGAGCAAAGAAGAGATGAACACAAGTGGCTCCTTGGTGTCAGGGATTAGGGTTTCTATTTTAGAAGGGTCAAATATGAAATTTTAGTAAAATTCTAAGGGCGACAGAGGAAAAATAAAATTTTTCTTTAATCCCTCCTGCAGCATGCCAAGATTGCTAGAAAGCCCAAGGCAGCTTTGTCTTGGGCTTTCAACCTTCAAAAGGTTAGCCTTTGCATAAGGGAGCTTGAAAAAATTAGCCAAACACCACATATTTGGCTCAAGGGGCTTTGAACACCCAAAGGCCTTTGTAAATGTTAGTCCCAAACGCACCTTATTGCAAACGCCCGCACCATATGATTGATAATTGCTTGAAATTGCATGGCATCCCCGGAGAAAAAAGGAAAAGGGAATTTTTGACTGCTTTTCAGGTCACTAGTCAATGAGCTGATGAAAGCTTTGAAGAAACTGGATGCCTCTAATAAGGCTCGGAGTTTCATAGGTATATCTAATTACTTGATGAACTCGATTTCTAAGGACACATGAATAATTGATTCAAGTGCTAGTGATCACATTGTTTGCGATTAAAGTATCTTTTCCAGTGTCAAAAAATTGTCCTTTCCTGTGTCAGTACAACTTCCAAATGGAAATGTCACAGACATTGTGATGATTAACATGATGAACCTTAGTTCCCTTGTCACACTCCAAAATGTGCTTTACGTTCTCGATTTCCATTTTAGTCTTATTTCCGTTTCTTGAACTTGTGAGGAAAATTCCTATTGTGTCCTATTCAATTATGATAATTGTCTCTTTAATTCCAATTTGACTTGCAAACTGATAGGCTTAGGTAGAACCTCTCAAGGGCTATACTTTTGGATCAATTTTCCAAGCAATTTTGAATTATCATGTACTGGATTAAATAAACAATCATTATATAACATTGCCACCAATGATAAGAATTTCCTTAATCATCAAAGATTGGGTCATGCTGCTTTCTTTCCTTATCCTCAATGCCTCATTTGCCCACTAGCAAAGCAAGCACATGCACCCTTCCAAAATAGCAACACTCATGCAAATAGTATTTTTTTCCTTAATCCATGTTGATGTTTAGGGGCTCTATCACACTCCAAATCATGATGGCTCTTGATTTTTCCTAACAATAATAGATGATTTCTCACGTGGCAAATGGGTATTTCCTAAGTAGCATCGACACTCACATGCGACACTACATGACATGACACGCTGACACGTCGTTTATCAAAAAATAAAGAATTTCGACACTTTGGGACATGTTGGATATTAAATATATATATTTTTATATATACATAATAAATGATCTTTTTTATATTTATTTCAATCAAATTAATTTGATTCAAATTCAACTCTATTCCAATAGTTGATAAAACTTGAAAAAAAAAAAAAAACAAGCAATCCACATTGTGGACTCGCATGTTAGATATGTCAGAAGAGGAAAAAAAACTTAATGGATGAATTGTGTATCATAAGAAGTGAGAGTCAAAAGAAAAGAGAAGACTATGTTTTTCTTTTTTCTTTATTTATTATTCTTATTACTGTGTTTTATTTGTTCACACACACACACACACACATATATATATATATATATATATATATATATTTTGACCTCTCATTTATTGAAATTTTTAAAAATGGATCTCGATATTGGTATCAAGTGTCAGAAACAAGTATGTTGGAACTCCGACTTGAGTGTCGAAAAGTGTTGGAAAAGTTGACTAGGTGTCAGATTTTTTGACACGTATTGACCAAGTGTCAAAGAGTGTTGAGAGTGTTGGAGAGTGTCGAAGTGTCTGACATGACACGAAGGCTCTTGGAGAGTGCCGGTGCTTCATAGGGCATTTCTCATGCAATAAAAAAGTCAAGTCCTTTCTCATCTGAAATCTTTTTTTTTCATTATCAAGAAATCAGTTTGGGAAATCAATTAAACACATTTGCGCCGATAATGGAAAATAATTGTTCAATGGTGAATGTGCTTTTTTTTTTCTCTCTTCCAATGGTGTTTTACATGAGAGCTCATGCACTTACACTCCTTAGCAAAATGGAGTCATCGAGCATGAACACCATTATCTTTTAGAAGTGGCACATGCTATTAAATTCCAAGCATCCATTCTCGAAAATTTTGGAGAGATTGTGTGATCACGATAGGTTACCTAATCAATCGCATGTCATCATGTGTTCTTGACGGTCGAACTCCATTCGAATTACTCTATGGGAAGAAACCATAACTCCATCATCTCAGAGTTTTTGGTTGCTTATGCTATGTGACATAGTGGGGCCTTAGGATGAAATGGGTCCTCGTGCTTGTCGATGTATATTTATGGGATATCCAAGCTTGAAAAAGGGATATCAGATATTTAAACCACCTATGGGAGAATTTTTTCTAAGTAGGGATGTTATTTTTCATGAGGATATATTTCCCTTCCAAGATGAGACTTCTTCTTATGAAGGCCTAGAGAAGGGAACGACTAATCATCATTTTCTATAGGAGGAGGATTTATCTTCTAGGGAATCATATATTATTCCTCCTATAGAATGTCGGACACACCACTGGCGATGTTTTATAATACCTTTACATTAGAGGATTATCCAATTGAGTATCTTCCCATGTCAATCGAGGAGGAGCCTCAACATCTTCAAATGACAGCTCCCTGAACACCAATTACTATTGAAAAACCATCTTGGATGCCAAATCCTGACCCACTAGGTGATTTGGTCATATCACTCACCAACCGATGTGGATGAAGGATTATATATGTGCGATATCAAATTCTCCTATTATTCATTATCCTATCTCCTCAAATGTTTCCTTTTTTTTATTTATCTGCTAGCATTAGAGCATACGTGTCACATTAGCCGTAAATTTCAAGAACGAGAACCTTCTAGTTATAATGAGGCAGTGAATGATCCACATTGGCAAAAGGCTATGGAGGTAGAGTTACCTGCCTTGATGGAGAACCATACATAGAATATTGTGCCCTTACCATCCCATCACAAGCCGGCTGGTTGTAAGTGGGTATACAAGATTAAATACAGAGCGAATTATTCTGTTGAGCGCTATAAGCCTTAGTTGGTGGCCAAAGGTTTCATATAGTGAGAAGGTTTTGATTACCACGAGACTTTCTCTTCCGTGACAAAGGATGTTATAGTTCAATATTTCTTATCGATCACTGCTTTTCATGATTGGTCATTACATCAAATGGATGTTCACAATGCTTTTCTTCATAGTGATCCGGATAAGAAAATTTATATGGATCTTCCACAAGAATTATAGAGACGGAGTCTAGAGTATGTCATCTCTGAAAGTCCCTATATGGCCTTAAGCAAGCTTCCCAATTGTGGTATGCAAAATTTACCAACGCACTTATAGCTGTCAAATTCAAACAACTCCAACATGATTATATTCTATTCACATTGACAAAAGGCATGTAATCTATTTACTTAATGATCTATGTTGATGACATACTTATCATGGGAAGTGATGAATTTGCTGTGAAGAATCTTAAAGAGTATCTACATTCCACTTTTCAAATCTAAGATTTGAGATCACCCAAATATTTTCTTGGAATTGAGATAACTTGTTCATATCAACGAATCTCTCTTAGCCAATAGAAAATTATGCTGAAAATTATATCAAAAGCAAGTTTATTAGGGTGCAAACCAGTTGTTATTCCCATCGAACAGAATGCAAAATTGACTACAATTGATCATGATGCCAGTATATCATCTCCAAATGAGGATCCATTACTCAAGGATCTATCAAGCTATTAGAGACTTGTTGGAAAATTGATTTATCTCACCATGACTAGACTAGATATTTGTTATGCAAGATACTCTTATTAAATTTATGCACTATCCGAAACAGTCTCATATGAATGCTACTTTAAAGGTTGTGAAGTACTTAAAGAAATGCCCAAGTCCAGGGATACTCCTTCCTTGAAAGTGCAACACAGAAATGACAGCTTACCATGATTTAAATTATGCGACTTGTCCTATGAGTAGAAGTTCCATCACTAGTTTCTACATCAAATTTTGGGACTCATTACTTTCATGGAAGACAAAGAAACAATCTACTCTATACTTATCTTCAGCTGAGGCTGAGTATCAATCTATGGCCAAAAATGTTTGTGAAATTGTATAGTTGCGAGCTCTACATCTAAATCTTGGAGTACAAGCTAAAGGACCAATCTTACTATTCTATGACAACGATTTGGCACTCAAACTTGCAACAAATCCTATAGAACACGAAAGAATGAAACACATAGAAGTTGATTGTCATTTTACTCAAGAAAAAAAAATCCAAGAAGGGGTCATCAAGGCAAGAAGAATTAGAACCATAGAGCAGCCCGTGGATATGTTCACTAAACATCTTTGTCAAAGGCAACATGCATATCTATTAAGCAAGTTTGGCATTTTGGACATATACAAGCCACCAACTTAAGGGAAAGTGTCAGAAGATATTATCGAGATTCTGGAAAATTTGTCTGGATTGTAATTGATACATTTAATCAGGATCGTGATCAATCTAGGATAAGATTTGATACACATAGATTGGAGAATATACTCTTTCTTTTTTATTGATCATTCTTTGTATTACATATTGACTTTTCTTGTACAAACAGAAGATAATGAAAGAGAAGTGCACAGTTTACAGTTTCTCTCCCTAAATCTGTCTTCTTCTTTTTTCTTCTCTACCTAAAATTGTGACAATAACAACCAACTTGAAAATTCCATATAATGCTTGATCCAACTTTATAAGACTATATGAGTCTCCATCAATCCTTAATATACCTTCCATGCTGTAACTAAAGAAAAACCATCTAACAAACCATGTAATGCAAAAAGTGTTCGTGCGAGTGCGCATACATCAAAATAACAACCAATAATCAAAACACTAAATAAAATGCAAGGATAGAGAAGAAGTACTTATCTTGAAACAACGTATTCATTTGCAATGTCAATAAGAAAAACCACATATTCAACTAAATATATGTTTTTAATTAACACGCAATTGCAAACAAGGTTTTTGGGGTTTTCTTTTGTTCAAATGAAATTAAGTTATATGCAATATATGCTATTAATCTAACACAATATGCGACAAATGAATGTCCTATTCTAACAACAATTAAATATATTTCCAAAGCACATGAATCTAGAGAATTTCTAATATGACATGAAATCAAATTAATTGATCTAAACATGGACTAATGACAGGAAATTTGACATGCAACTACTCTAATATGGCATGTAATTTAACTAAATTACTCTGCTTGACATGCACTCTAATTCGATGAACCTAAACATGCAATCACTAAATGATATATAAGCAATGAAATGGCATGAGTGATGATATGGCACATGATGACATAGCATATGACACAAATGTGGTGCAATTAATTTCTATGACATGCATATAATATTTTTTTGGATCTTTTTATTAAAATTCGTAATTAAAATTTAATGGAAATAAACTACCTAAAAAGAGATATTATCAAATCCAAACTAGAAAGTAAATCAATTCAAATCCTAATTTAAATTGGATGAATATCCTAAACTTCATGAACCTACCTAAATACGCTCCGTTACTTAAAATGTCCTATTTAAGTACGATAAAAGATTACCCTAAATGCATGAAAAAGAAATATACTTAAGCTCAAAGCTTCCAAATAGATTGTAGGGGAAAAAAAAAAGCAAATAAGAAAAACATGATTGTCAATAGTTTTTAACACATATTTTGTGTACTCAATAAATTTTCCAAACATGTGTCCAAAAATCTATTACAATTATAAGAATCTCGATGGAAAAAGGCATCATGTGTCAACTCGTATCGACCTCCCTCTTCAAGGCTTATTCTCCTCAATATCGTGCCACATTGTTTTGTCATATTCAAGGATCACTATGCCAATTCTCAATTAAGTGGAATTACCATACAGTTCCTAATTTGATAGCTGGTGGGCTCACTATGCCAAAGAGCATGTCAAAGAGAATCTTGAATCGATCTTGGAGAAAGTGAAGGATGATGACCCATCAGAGGTTCCAAGGGTCCCGTTGACAACATCGAGGGCTTCACCGACACAACTTTCTCAATTGCAACATAGGGTAGACTAGAAGAAAAAGAAGTCCGGTAAGATCAACTACTCTTATAACACGAACTCTATGTATTCCAAGCTTTGTTCTACTTCGATTTACTTTCGTATGAAGTCCATATACTTCTCATGTAATCTTTTGAGTAATAGATATAATTTTCTTTCGATTAAAAAAATAATGGAAATCAAACCCCAAAAAAAAAAAAAAAAGCGCAAGCCATTTCAATTTGACGAAAATGATCTACATGAATTAGAATCATTGAAAGGCAAGATGATGAAGGATAAGAGGCAGAGGAGGAAGAAGAAGAACAGGGAAGAGGCCTGCCCCCTTAGTGAAGCATCGCAAGGTTCAAGAACAATGTTAGCCCCATCGTTGATGACGACTGCAACGCTTTTTAGGGTGTCCACATTCATTGGATCAAGTAAGTCTTGGATACCTACACCCAATAACATTTATTTCTTATATTTTCAAGGTTTAGTAAATATCGTTTAAAGTTTCTAGAGTCCTTATTTATGAGTTCATCTTCCTAAAGAGTCTTAGTAATTACTCATAATTGGAGGGTTGTTCCAAGTTTGTTTTATATAAACATGCTATGGTGAATAAGAATGCATACGTGTTTTAGTGAGAAGTTGCAGACTTGTTCTAAGTTGATGGTGATGCTTCTAATGTGGGAATTGGTGCGGTTATTAGTCAAGAGAGAAAGGCTATTGCATTCTTTAGTGAGAAGTTGAATAATTCTCGCAAGAATTATTCTACTTATGATAAAGAATTTTATGCTATTGTTAGAGCTTTAGATCATTGGCAACATTATCTATTGTTCAAAAAGTTCGTTCTCTATTCAGACCATGAGGTCTTGAAGTATGTAAATACTCAACATAAGCCCAACAATTGGCATGCCAAGTGGGTAGAGTTTCTTCAAGCTTTCACTTTTCTTATCAAGCATAGAGCTGGAACTCTTAATCGAGTGGCAGATGCATTAAGCGTATGCATTCCTCGCTATCCACAATGCAAGTGAAGGTCTTAGGTTTCAATATGATCAATGAGCTTTATGAAGATGATCCAGACTTTGGGCAAATTTGGAAAGATTATTCAAAGGGTCCAATTCCCCAATTCTGGTTGCAAGATGGGTTTCTTTTCAAGAATAATTACTTGTGCATACTGAGAATTTCTCTAAGGGAAGCCATTATCAATGAAGCCCATGGTGGAGGATTAGCTGGACATTTTGGAAGAGACAAGGCACTCTCTCTTGTCAAAGAAAATTTGTATTGGTCTCACATGGAAAAAGATGTTATGAGACATGTGAAGCGGTGTCGAACTTGTTACATTGCCAAAAGCCATAGTCAAAACACTTGCTTGTATACTCCATTACCAGTCCCAACTACCCCCTAGAAAGATGTGAGCCCAGATTTTGTGGTTGGTCTACCTCGGACACAAAGAAGTGGACACTTGATTATCGTGGTCGTTGATTGATTCTACAAAATAGTTCATTTTTTGTTGTGTAGCAAAACCTTGGATGCTACTCATGCGGCAATTCTCTACTTCTAGGAGATCGTGAAATTCCGCGGTATTCCCAAAACAATGACATTTGATCAAGATTCAAAGTTTATTAGTCATTTTTTGCATACACTTTGGAAGAAGCTGGGCACAACTCTTCAATTGAGCTCTTCTCATCATCCCCAAACCAATGGACAAACTGAAGCTGTTAATCGGAGTTTGGGAAATCTTTTAAGGAGCTTACTCAGAAGTAACTTGCGTCAATGGGACACCACTTTGGCTCAGGCTGTATTTGCTTACAATCGGTCTTCAAAACAAACAACCAGAAAAAGTTCCTTTGAGGTTGTGTATAGGAAGAATCCTATTAGTCCCTTGGACATAGCTCAACTTCCCATCTCTCAACATTTTAGTGGAGATGTTGAGGATCATGCTCAATATCTAAAGAAGTTTCATGAGCAAATTCGGGAAAGGATCATAAAGCGTAATGCGAAGTATCAAGAGAGAGCCAATAAGCGTCAGAAGCCCGCATCCTTTAAGGAAGGAGATTTGGTTTGGTTACATCTTAGAAAGAAAATATTTCTTCCGGTCACCACAGGAAGTTGAAGACTAGAGCCGATGGTCCTTTCAAAGTGCTGTAAAGATTTAGAGACAATGCCTACAAGATTAAACTCCTCGGTGAGTATGCTATTTCGGCAATGTTCAATTTTGCGGATCTTTTTCCTTACCATGAAGATGAAGACAATGAAAACTCAGGGATGAGTTTACATGCAGCAAAAGTGTATGATGTTAGAGCATTTCGAGACAATATTAGTTCTATGAAAGTGTTACCGATCACATAGTTACCAATACTTAAGTAACTACATCAATACTTCGATAGTCGTGTGTTTTGGAGGATGTCCAGATTCATTGGATCAAGCAAGTCCTGGATACCTACACCCAACAACATTTAATTATTATATTTTCAAGGTTTAGTAATTGTTGTTTAAAGTTTCTAGAGTCTTGTCTTTTAAAGAGTCTTAGTAATTACTCATACTTGGAGGGTTCCTCCAAGTTCCTTTTATATAAACATGTTATAATGAATAAGAATGCAGACTTGATTGATAATTCATTTAGCCTTTGGCTTGAGAACAAGAAGGATGTCTTGTTGTGCTCTTATCTCTTAGGTGGATTCCTATAAGTGGCGACCAACCTATCCAATTTAGTTCTCACTTGTGTTACTTCTTACTTCTCTATACTTTCTCCAGCATCAAATTTAGAAACACTAATGAGCGAGTGTGCTTGAACAATCGTAGTCTCAGCTTTGCCAATCAAAGTGGAACCATTTCTTCTATCTCTCCCATGAAATAGACACATCATCAGCCACGTTAATCCATGTGTTTAATTTTTATTCCATTACTTATTTCTTACTCAAATCGTTTGGTTTGTTCCCACTTCCATTGAAGCCATAAGAAAGACAATGGAATTGCCACCAATTGGTTTTGTGAACGTAAAGCGATTGGACCATAAAGGTGGCAAGCAAACTATGTGAAGTTGACGGGTCTATGATATATGGTCCAAGGTTTAGCATTCGCACAATGAACTCTCACTACCGCATTTTCGATTAAGCTATGTAAATTCCTGTCATTTGTTTTCATTAAAACATGAATATGAGCCAAAACACCAACCCATTAGATATGAGTCTCTAAACTCTTGTATGATTATGTTTTCAAGAAAATTAATTTCGAACTTTCGAATCCAGGGTTATTTTCGTAAAAACCAACTTCAACTTTCCAGGCCTCATTATTATAGAAAATCGGCTGAAAGGGATCCTTACATCCGAGACAATTTACAAGACTGACTAAGTCAAAATTGGGATAAGGACACTATAAGTGTTATAACTTTTGTATGATACTCACTTAAGTGTCATAACTTTTTTTCGATTGTTTGAATATCTTAATTCATGTGCGGCGTTCATTTGAGTGTCATAACTTGTTTTTTTTTTCACTTGACTACCATATAATTTCTTCAGCAATCATTTTAGTGTAATAATTTTCAAAAAATGTTCACCACAAGTGCTATGCTACGTCAAATTTTCAGCACCTAATTAAACGTTCTTAAAAGTTAGGGCACTTGAGTAATCAATTTTTGACCCCAAAAAAAAAAGTGAATTGAAAGTTTCGATACTCAAGTGCACAATTTTTCATAAATTATGGCACTTAAGTGGTTGAAAAGAAATTAATTGCACTTAAATAAGCACCATAAGTTATAAAACTTGTGATGTTTTTTTTTTTTTTTCTTGTTGAAATAACAAGGATCATTCTATCATTTCAAAATCTATGTACACGCATCATCAAATGAAGAATCAAAGCATTTAGTCACTTGCTTATTCATACTTTATGGCACTTAAGTGGTTGAAAAGAAATTAATTGCACTCAAATAAGCACCATCAGTTATAAAACTTGTGATTTTTTTTTTTTTTTGCTTTTTCTTGTTGAAATAACAAGGATCATTCTATCATTTCAAAACCTATGTACACGCATCATCAAATGAAGAATCAAAGCATTTAGTCACTTGCTTATTCATACTCATTATACTAGGATTCGTGACACATCATCACACAATGCATCGACACGTAATATGTCAAATTTTCTACAACCAAGTGAATTTGTTTTAAAAGTTATGGCATTTAAGTGATCAATTGAAAGTTTTGGAACTGAAGTGAGCAATTTTTTAGAAATTAAGGCACTTAAGTGGTTGAAAAAAAGAAGAGTAATTGCACTAAAATGAGTAGCATCAATTATGAAATTTGTGATATCCTTTTCCTATCGAAATAATAAGGATGATTCCGTCATTTCAAAACCCACATACCTGCATCATTAGATGAAGAATCAAAGCATTTAGTCACTTGCATATTCACACACATTATGATAGGCTAAAGTACATTGTAAATGTCAAAAGTTTTAAAAGGTACACTTAAGTGCCACTTTAAACAAAAAAAATTAGGACACTTAAATGTCAATTCCGACGAGCTTGCGGGAAATCCGATGTGACATTATTTTGATAATAAAATTGGTCTATGTGGCTCGTCGGTATGTCCATTAAGCAATTCTTGTCAAATTGACGTCGTCTTCCATGTTCACTTAAGTGTCAATCGTGGTTAAAAAATCATTGAAGTGTCAATGTAAGTAATCACTTAAATACCACTCATGTTTAAAAGCGAAAACTTAAATTTCAAGTTTTGTAAAAAGTGATCACTTAAGTACTAATAGCGAGAAATTTCGGCCAAACTACTAACGTGGCTTTTTTTGGTGATATTTTTTATTGACGTGTCAATTTTTTTTTTTTTAAATTGTCCACGTAGGTACCAAGAGTACGCTAAACGACGACACTATGTAATATGATGACTTATTATTTGTCGACGCATTGTGTGATGACTTGTCACGAATGCAAGTGATTAAATGCTCGATTCTTCATTTGATGATGCATGTATGAGGGTTTTGAAATGATGGAATCGTCCTTATTATTTCGACAGGACAAGTACATTGCACGTTTCATAACTAATGGCACTCATTTTAGTGCAATTACTTTTTTTTTCAATAATTTGAGTGCCATGATTTCGATAAAAATATTCACTTGAGTGCCGAAATTTTCAATTGATCACTTACTATGCGTTTAGTAACGATTTTGTTCTCCGAAACAGATTGTGATAAAAAAATAATTCTTTTTTATTTTGTTTCTGGAAACAATTTCTAAGCATTTTAAACCATTTGGTAACTGTCCAAAAAATTTTATTCTGAAAATAAAATTGTGTTTGGTACCGTGTTCATTGATTCTCTTCCAAATCAATTTCTTTGAATTTTTAAATAATTTTTTATACTTTTTTCCTTCTTTTTTTTTTTTTTTTTTTCCTTTTTCTCCTATTCTTCTTCTTCTTCTTGTGGCCGGTCGCCGAACCGGTGACTGGCCAGACGAGGTCCAGCAACCTCACCGGAGTGTTGCCAGCCCTCGACGAGGCCGGCTCTTGTCGGTTGAGCCTCGCCGGCAGTTGGGCGAGGCTCACCTAGCCGCGCCGAGGCTCGTCCTTGCCTATGGCCAAGCCGGCCTCGTCGGGGTTGGGCGAGGCCCGCCTGACCACCGCCAAGGCTCGGCCTTGCTAGATCGCAAGGTTTGCCCAGCCTTGGCGAGGTTGGGCTTTGCCAGATCTAGCGAGGCCAAGCCTCGCTGGTTGCTGGGCTTGCCTTCGGCGAGCTCGTTGAATCTCGCCCTGGCCTAGCGAGCCTCTAGTGAGCTCGATGGACAAGTTGCCAGCGACCGGCGGTGAACGGCGGCGGACAACAACTACGGGATGGCAATCAATGATGAAGAAGAAGAAGAAGAAAAGAAAATGGAAGAGGAAGAGTTGGTTTTGATTTTTAGATTTGTTCTCGGAACAAGAATCAACTTTTTTATTTATTCTTGATTATGTTCCAAATCTACTTCTGGGAACAAAAAAATAGAAATTTGTTCTCGGGAACAAAAACTTTACCAAACACGATTCTGTTCCCAAACCGATCCTAGGAACAAAAAATCAGAATTAGGCATTGTTTGGATGGTTACCAAACAGTGCCTTAAGTGCCACAATTATTACAAATGGTTCACTTTGGTGCCGAAACCTAAACGTAACACTACATTACACGTCACATGTGCCACGCCATCGTCATGCATACATGAATTCGATTTTCCAAAACACACAAGCACCCACATTATATGGAATCAATCCTGGTGTGTAATATGGTGCCAACTTCTTCCTCGAGTTCGCCTTCGAACAATTAAAAATTGCATCCATACTCTAGGAAATCAAATGATAAAGGGATTTATCAAACTTAATCCATAATATAGTATCGAACAGCATCGTAGGGATGGCCACCTTTCTCCATGCGTAACCGAAACCCTAGGCCATAGGTCTCTGATTTCGTAATAGTTTATTTCCTTGAAACTATCTCCAGTCGGTCTAGGTTAGTAAAATTGATTGGTTTCGATTCTATTGCTTGAAGAAGAAAATATCAAGAAATAAGAATCACTAGTGGCCACGGGCTCTTGAGTTCGAAGCGAAGTGGATGTCTATAAAGGTTATTTAATATAATTTATTCATGTTGGATACGACTTTATTTAAGGGCTAGTTTTTTTCGTGAAAAATGAATGAATTGGAAAATGCTTTTCTAAAAACGATTGCTTATATCGTTTAAAAAATTATTTACGAAAATATTTGGATATAAATTGTTATCGATAATGAAAATATTTTCAATTAATTAATTATTTCATGCAATATAAGTAATCATTTTTAAGAAAATATTTTCTAAGTAATTCATTTTTTAAGAAACAAATGGAGTCCAAGAGACAAAAACAAGCTAAACTCGTTATTGAAAAAATGGTTCAATTTTTTTTTTTTTTGCACTTATTAGTCATGTAGAGAAATAAATAAATGATTTTTTTTTTATTAATTAGTGAAGGAGCATCACCCAAATTGTCTATTGTCGTATCTTTTTTTTTTTTTGTAGTTATTATTTAGCCCATTTCGTAGTTTATTCAATAATAAATTTATAATATTTCACTAAGCAATACTACTTAAAATTAAATCGTTAATTTTTTTTTTTGTACATGTGCCTAGGCATTTGCATCATCATATAGCATTTGCATTTAGAACATGCATTAGAAGTCTATTGACACCTAAATTTTTAGTGACCTGATTATTTATTTATTGCATAGAAAATTAGGGACTAAACTTTAACCCCTAAACAAAAGATATTAGAATTAAATTGAATAACATATAGTTTTAGAAGCATTTATTACATAGCTTACGTTTTCATTATTTGCATTAGCATTGGACCGCGGTGGATAGTTTTGAGCTTAAAATTTTGATAGATGGAGCCTGCAAAATAAGGCCAAAATTCGGCTAAGGCTAGGAGGCTGAAAATCACATGAGAAGGGTTTTAATTGGTCTAATTTGAATTTAATTCAGCCCATTGAGAGTTTAATTAGGGACAATCCGTAGGTTATAGAGTCCATCACGTTAGAAAAGGCTTAAGTTAAGCCCATGATATTGAAGTTAATTTAGGTTTGCATTATAAATAGAGCGTTATGCCTCAGAAATTAGAGGTCGGCAAGTTAGATCTTCAGAAGACAGAGAGATATATTGTAAGATAGAAAATAGAGGGTCTTTCTCGATGTCTTCCGTGGCCGCACATCTAAGGAGCACGTTGGCTCAAGAGGGAAGAGAGGGTCAGCTACATTGAGAGAAAAACACACCAATACCAATCTAGAGGTGAAGAGAGAAAAGAAGAACGCGAGGAGCGGAGCACTCATTGGAGGAAGAGAAGTCAAAAGGGAGCACTTCTCTGCAGGGTTTGACTGGTGCGTGCAAAGACACTCACGAAATCCACATACGCACAAAGAGAATTTCTTTTGCTCCAAACACTCCCAACCAAGTAGCTGCTTTGCTGACCAAGCCGCGGCAATCCCTGCATCCTAGCAAAGCCTCGACGCTCTTGGTCCTACTGCGTGCATGCCAATGAAGAGTTGACCTTGATCCCGTGACGACCTGTTGCTGCTTTGATCCGTGCCACGCCCAACGACGAGTTGCTGTCCATTCGGGCCGCAACGCCACCGTGCCAATCCATTCCTATTGTCCGGCTCTTTGTTCCCACGCCGCAACAAGCATCACTGTTGCTATTGACGCTCACACCACCTGCTCGCCACTGTCCATGCCACTCCTCCCCGTGGAGGAGCCAGTTGTGATCCCGATCCAATTGTGCTTGATCCAAATTTCGAAGGAGTATCCTCAAATTAGGTAGGGTGCTTATCTTTATTGCCTTATTTGAGTGATTCGGTATATTATGATATATCCTGTTAGATATTAGACATTTTATATTGGATATTAGAATATTTTGTTAGATATTTACTTAAATAATGTAACATACATAAAATCCTAAGATACCCCAAAACTTTCCTAATTCAACAACATACCTGGATGACCATTTAATCTCTAACTATGAGATACAATGCTCAAAATACAGAAAAAAAAATTTCCTATCCATGACCATTTGGATATGATTGTTGATTTATCTGTTTCCAAATTTGAATGGATAAGTCTTCCATCAATATCCAAAACCACTTGGATATGATCCTTGGTTTATTTCATCTACTTATTGAGGTAGATAACATAAGATTGTGGACCAGATTATTTAATTAAAAATCTATCCATTATTGCTTGCTTCTAAAAAGAAAACTGCTGGAGTATTGCTTGTTTTAGGCTAGATTACATGTTTAGATTAGGTTATTTGTTTATTCCGAATTTTTAATTAAAAATATCAAAACATTGCTTTAGGATGTTAGATTTCATTTTCTTTAATTAAAATTGCATGTTTAATTATTGGGTAATTTTAATTTTGAATTTTAATTAAAAAGAAAAGAAAACATGAAAAAAATCATGCATGTGTCATGTAAAATAAGTCATCCCTTGCACGTCATTTAATCATTGCATGTTTACGATCATTCAAAGGTGTGACATATTAGGATAGTTGCATTAATATTTGTCTATCATTAGATTAGGTCGCATAAGTAACATCATGACATATAGTTTGCATATTAGGTTACACATTACATGTCATGTTAGTATAGATATATTTTTGTACATCATTGCATGATTAGGTTTCATTAAATAAGAGAAAATACTAAAGATTGAGTGACTGCGTGCTAATTAGAAATCATATATAGGGCTATTGATGTGAATTTTGAGCTAACATTATATATGCTTTCGTTGCTATGAGATAAGTCTTGCAATTTATTTATTATTTTATTGGGTGTTAAATTAATGGGTTGTACACTCGCATGGTCACATCACATGTTAGAGAGTAATAAAATGAATTTAAACTGCCTAATAAATATTTTTTCATGAAAAGAACAATACCGAAAGAGTATTAGAGAAGTCTAGTGTAATCAAATCCTCGTACTTAAAATTTATGACTCGTTAGAGTAAAATAATTCTCTTGTTATTTTACTTGGGTGTCTAGTAGACCTACGTAACTCCTAATTGAAAAATCATTTGCATGTTAAGAACTTTTGGTATAGGCTTGGGAGAGCTTGAACTAAATTTAGGCTTAGTACTCCATTAGCTAAACCCTATGTGATTCACCCAAGGTTAGGTTTTGACAAAGTCCTACCATACAAAATTATAAGAAGTCTTCATACATATATAATCGATGTATAAGATCTTACTAATTTAAAATGAGCAAAAGTTCAAGTAAATTATTATAGATATAATTGTCTCCCTTGATCGATCTTAATTGATCGTAATTGATATTGTAATATTTTGTTACTTTAGGTAGCTATCCAAAATCAATTATTAATAGGCATATGTACTCTTCATTATGAAAGCACGAAAGTATACAGGTATCAGAGCTACTATTGTCAGAGGAAGTGCCCATTGAGTTATACGGTGCTGCAGCAACGTTGCGACAACCGCACCGGTATCCATTCATCACTAAACTGCTGCCCTTGATTGCCGTTCAGATAATATTCATTGCTTGTTTCAAAAAATGAACACCACCTTGAGACTTGCTGTCCTCAGACGAGTCAAATTCTGAAATGTTTCCACCAACGGACTTGGGATGCTGCCACACGCGCTACCACAGGCCATGTTACGGATTTACCGAAGCTGTCGCTTGTAAGTGCGTTTCGGACTTCTTTAGTTGGTTACTTATGAAAACAAACACCAAAACCAGGTTCCTCGTCCCTAGACGTGTCCGACCTAGTAAACACTGTCGCCGGAATCGCCTTCGCGCCCCTTCATGCGCCGCCCAAGTCTTCTGTGCGTGAGATCCATGTGCTAGTGTGCCTCTCACGTGACCGAGGTCCCACCACTTTGCTGACATCACTACTGGCCTTATCTCACACATGCCACGCATGTGTGCTATGTCCACAAAGAAACTAACGTCGCCCTGTCATGCCATTGTTGATCGTTGACCAGCAGTTGACAGATCGATTTTTGAGGTATATCGACGACGTGCCGAGTCCATTTTAGGCCATATTTTGTCCGTATCTGGCTCCAAGTAGTGCTGGTTTCTTCACATTTCTTTATCCATTCTACTTATTTTTACTAGTTAAGTGCAATTTGCCTACCCATCTCGATCCTCTTGAATGGATCAAAACATATTTTATGGGTTCAAGAAATATTAAATTTTCTTAGAGAACGTAAGTTTTGGCATTCCGTCACTAGCGATATTTGTGAGCCTATTTAGAGTATTGGTGAGGCTGATAATATATTTCTTGAATGTGTAGAGAAGTGGGATAGTAAGAATTATCAGATACTCATGTGGTTTTGAAAACACATTGATTCCATCTATCATAGTTCAATTTAGTCGCCTAGATACAGCAAAAGAAGCTTGGAATCTTCTTGCCAGTCGATATTTCACATCAAATATTGCTCATCAATATCAACAATTAGGGAATTTGCATTGCATGCATTAGGAGATAGGCAGTCTTATAAACAATTTTTTATTCTTCATGTACGCTATTTGGGATGAGCTAGCTCTATCCGAGCCTAAGTGGAATCTACTTTTGATGCTCACAAGTTTGCTAATTAGTGCAATCACATGTGTATTATGCAGTTTCTCATGGCACTAAATGATGAGTTTGAACTTGTGCAAGCTTCAGTTCTACATTGGGATTCTTTAGCTCATCTTGACGTAGTCGTCTCAAAATTATTGATCAAGGAGATTCGACTTGCTACTTTGAAGGTACAACTCGATATTCTTTTGATCTCCACTCCTATAAAGACAGTGTTTGCCACTTCTACTTCCTCTTCATGGTGCAAGTCCTACTGTGTGCACTATCATTGGCATGGTCACTATGCATCTAATAGCCATCAATTACAACCTAAGCAACCTATGGAAACGAAAAACCAATAGAGGTCCGCATGCACACCCATCCACCACCACTACTACCATTAAATATTCCTTCAATAGCTTGTTGTTACTAGATTACTAAAGGAACTTCGGTTCACCGTTCATTCCTTTCTTTAATAGTCTGCACTTCTAGCTTCTTTTGTCCCTAGCACTTCTGCTCTATTACTTACTCTAGGTTCTCCCAAAATGTGGTTTTTTATTTCTATTTGCTGTAATCACACGACCTCTAATTCCAATTTATTTAAGTCAAAATTATGCACTTCACAAGCATCTATTATTCATATAGTGGATAACTCTTGGATGATAGTTAGTCATACATGAAACATTTCAATGTCCAAATTGTCCTTAATTGATACTTTATAGGATCCTAAGCTCTCGTAAATTGGGATGCTTGCTTGAGCTTGTTTCCTTAAAGCTTCCTAATTTTTAAATTGGTTGTGCTACCTTAGGTCATCCATGTTTCTATAGATTACGTCCTTTGATATTAAGTGGTGATTAAGGTTACGTTGAAATAAAAATCTGATTGCTTGCCTTGTAAGTTGGGAAAACATCATGCCTTACTGCTCGATATTAGTGAGTCTATCTCTTATGCTCCATTTGATTTAATTCATTTGATATTTGGGGAATGTCTCCTACTCCTACCATGGGAGAGGATCTTGTTAGTTTGTGATTGTTATACATGGCTTTATCATATGAAGAGTCAACATGAATTTACTCATATCTATCGTAATTTTGTTGCCATGATCAAAATACAATTTTCTCAAGACACCTCAAGATTTTTTGTACTAATAGTGTCATGGAATATAAAAACATAGAGTTCCTTAAAATCCTTTTTAAAACAGTACTATCATTTGTCGTTCTTGTCTAGGAACTTTTGAATAAAATGGTTGAGCAAAGAGCAAATACAAGCATATCTTAAATATTCTTAGCATCTTTGTAGCAACCTACCTGACGAGGGGCCGCTCTTGGTGAGCGGGTTTAGAGTAATTTGTTTAATGTGCTGGTCTGACTAGTACACAGAAATGAAAGTCTCAAATGAACTATCATTTGACAACATCACAAATGGGCCATAAATCGCAAATGTAGACTCTTCAAAGTCCATACCTCACATGAAGGGGGACCATTTTGTAGTTCTTTACAACCTAATCAATTTTAGGAGTAACCACTAGCCATTATTGGATGGTAGGCTAAAACCCTATCGAGATATGGGAGAATAATCTCGATTTTATATAATAAGAGATTTTAGGTTTGAGAACTTGCTTATGCTTAGGACATCTAACTTGTTAGGATGTTATCTAAGTGGTCATGCATTTCTTGTTATCATTTTATGATTCTAAAGGTTATAATCTGCTAAGTGATCATGCACATGTTTTTGTAGTGAGTTCATTTAAAGTCTAATCTAATTCTGTTTTATTCTCAAAAAACAATATAACAAACAATGTATGAAAATGTAGTGCGGTAAGTAAACACTACTGTAATAAATAAAAAAAAGGCAAGCTATGCTAAGTGCGATAAAAGAAAACATGCAACTTGTTGGGTATTATTTACAAGCCCAAATCGAAAACTCGAGACAGGATTGAGTATTAGAAAATAAGACCAAATTGGACATTGGTCTTTATCACCATCAAGAGCTTCAGTCACCTCCTTCATGGACCACCTCGCATGGCCACCATTAGTGGTGTCAGTTTCAAATTGTTCCATTCATTCACATCATATGCAATCACTTAAATCAAACAATCAATGATGTTCATTCAAGTCAATCAATGAAAGGGACTTGGGGCCGGCCTTTGATTCTCATACATTTCAACCATCCCAACCTCCTATTGACTAAGATTCATTAATTAATGGTTGATGACAATTGACCACCGTTTGCATTCACATAACGATGGGCAATATGAATTGACCCCCATTTAATTCTAATCAAAACCCCAATAAGCTACGCATCAAGCATGCGTCACACCTATTCATTCATCTAATAAAGACATGCATAAGCATCAAATCAAGCACGCATTTAGGTCATTTGACCTTATTCACAATCAATCAAACAAGGTGAAGTGATCCAAAGAAGGGTCACTTGTTCAATTCTATCTTAGAATCTGACTGATTTTGTTTTGACTCATTTAACCTACCAAACGAAGTCTAATTAAAATGTTTCAAGCATCAATAGAAAGTTGAATATGTCCCTTTTAAAGTTCATTAAGACCACTTAACCTGGTTCTAAACCAAAAGACCTGAAATTGAATGAAAAGTCCCGTCAATCCTGATTCAGACCAGGTTTTGACCCGTAAATTCAGAAAAAATATCTAGAAAATTCAGAATCCCGCCTAATATTACAAAGTGTTAGTTCAGCCTATTATTAACAACTTCCTGTTTGGAACTTTTGCAAAAAAAATATTCCTTTAAACTATGTCATGTTTACAAAATAGCCCAGGGACTCGATTGAAAACAGCCTAGGATTGTGAAATTTAACATAATTGGGAACTAAACGAACAGGTCAGAAAATGCTAGAGTACATAAAGGCATCGACAGTAAATGTAATGAATGACCCTGCATTCAAAGCATTTTTCTTAAAATGCATATATGTTCTGTGGATAAACATCGTAACTTTTCAGGTTTGATTCATTAGGAGAGACTAACCTAGAAAGAGTAAACTGAATAGGTAACAACATAATCTCTAGATTACGAGAACCAGCGCAATAGGCAATTAAACGAAGAGGCTAGAAAATGATTGAGAATTGAAAAGGCAACCCCACATTAGCAGTAAAACATTGATAAAATTGCCCAATTAATTTTTCACAAATAGATATCACTTGCAAAAGATATCATTTCGACCTTACAAAAATGCCTTGCGTCATAACAATTAATCACCACAAGGTAAGTTGGAGACAAAATCACCTAGGAACCCAGATTTGTTACCAAAACAAGTCAAAAAGATAAAGACTAGATCCACTATTCCTCTGATGCACATGATGAGCTACTCTGATAGGATTAAAAAAAAACTTCCAAATAAAGCGCTAGGAATCCTTAATAAATGGCCAGAATTCTTGAGGACATTCCGTCTTCACTTGAAGGTCATAGGCTCGTGTCTAGAAGTCCTGAGGACATTCTAAGTTCTCCATCCAAAAGATATGTAGGCTGGACGTTGCCACTGCTTCTCCTCCGCCAAAGAAGTTCATTAAGGATTGGCCTTCCGTCAATAGGTGAAGGCCCGACATAGCAATCGAGCTGTGTCAGCCTGACGGGACCATTATCGGCTCAGTCGTGCTAACATTGCTCCAGTAAGCTTTCCCCCTCGTTGAACTTCTTTTCTGGCGGAGAGGCGTTGAACTTCTTTTCTGGCGGAGAGGCAATCACAATATCCAAGAAGTCTCCTACACATTTTTCTAGATGCAGAGGATGGAATGTCCTTGGGACTTCTTCTAGACACCGGAGCCTATGGCCTTCAAATGAAGAACATCATGTTCTCTACATCAGCGTGCAGCTTGCAAAATTGGTCTTCATCCGAAACAATAGATGGGAACGACGAGGATGCCATTGAGGAGGATGAATACGCCATCGAACTTGGAGAATGCTCCATCACCGCTTCGTGATACGACCTTCCTCTATAGGCGACGAGATCAGCATAGTACACAGGCGTGACTAGAGACACTGGTTTGGTGCATCGAGCAAAGGTAAAGCATAAACTGTAAATCAACTTCTCCAAATCGTCAGAGCTAAACTTGTGCTCATCCCAGAGGACATGGTAATGGGTTGGCTTGCTTGTCCCGAGGCTGCCGTAGTGGCTGCACAGATAGAAGTCAAATTCAAAAGGATGCACAACTCGTGTGTCCACGACTGTCCCTGGTGGCACGTTCCCTGTGGGACCCCCATCGATGTCCCTCTCTGGGAAAAGACGAGTTTGGTGCCGCTTCAGTGCCACAACGATCGTGATGGTCGGCCTGTAATCTTTCTCATGGAAAGCCTTCTTCAAATCCTGCAATTCTTCGTTCAGAACCATATCGAATTGGCTTTCACTCACACCATCGCGGAACAATATGAGTTTCCCGGGCCTAACTCGATTCAAACGAGCGTATGTCTCGACGAGCTCAAGACACATCTCCCCGATGTTGATAATTCTCTCTTGTCAGTGGAGCTGAGGTCGCACCCTTGCAGCATAGCGATTTGCAGCAGGCCAGTTGACGGTACCGACAATGGCAGCTGATGGATTTATGAGATGGGCTTAAGGCCCGTCCGCCCAAGTTGGGCCCAAAAAGCCCAGCCCACGGGAATAGGGCCCGTGGATGGGTGAAGGTATAAAAGGGAGGAGAGAGAGAGATATGGCACCTGTTGGAATAGAACGCACGTACGTTCTCTCCTCTCCCTCTCTCCCTCCAAGAAAAAGAAGAAAAACGCTTAAGGCGTCCCGTCTTCCCTTCAAGTCGAATTGACATCATCGGATCAGAATTTCTTCCTCTTCTTCAGCGTTGGTGTTTAATCTATGGCTAACAAGGTACGCTCGAATCCGTGGTGTGCTTTACGATCGGTGATACGTGATTTTTCCCGAGCTACGCTTCCGCATTGATTTAGGGGTTCGATTTAGTGTCGAATCCGGTTTTCGGGAATCCTTTATTCCCAACATTGGTATCAGAGCCCTAGTTCACGTTTTCCCGACTTGTTTGACGTTTTTTGATCGATTTTTCGCAAAAAAATTTTCGGCCGTACGGATCGGGGCTGAAATCCTGACACCCGAGCGTTGTTCGGCCATTTTTCTGAGTTTTCGTAAGTCGAAATCCTTATCTGAACACATGGGGAGAAAGGCGACGTCGAGACGAGTCCGGCGACATGTCGCACGCCGCCGTATGACGCCGCACGCGCCCACACGCGCGGCCAGAAGCCGCTGCGCGTGGGCGCGACGCGCCGGGAAGCGTTGGCAATGGCCAGCACGTGCGCCACACGCGCCGGTGACGAACCGGCACGTGCGCGCCAGCGACCGGCGAAACGGCACGCGCCAGTCCATGGACCGACGTGTGCTGACGTCACGCGATGACGTCATTGTGACGTCATCCAACGGTCGGTAACCGCTCGGATGACGTCACCGATGACGTCATCACCGACGACGTTTCGCCGGGCGGTGACTGCCCGGCGACCCAACCCGACTCGCGGACGCAGGCACGCGCCCGGCACGTGCCGAATGACGTCTGCGTGACGTCATCCCCCGCACGAGCGAGGCACGTGCGGTAGGTCCGCGCGAGCGGTCCGACCGGCCCGTCCGGTCCGACCGGTTCGACCGTCGCGACCGGTCCGACCCGCTCGCCCGTTGACCCGACCCGCTAACCCGTGGACCCGACACGTTGACCGTTGACTTTGACCGTTGACCGTTGATCCAAAAAAAAAAAAAAAGTTTGGTTCTTTTTCATGTATGCCTATGTGGTTTATATGTAACCCATTTTTTTATTATGCATGTATTGCATGAATTATGGAAAATTATGTATTTTCCCTTATGTAAATTATGGATTATAAGTGATCCATTTTTAGTTTTGCATTTGTTGCAGGAACTATGATGCGTCATGCACGGATACCTGCAATCCCGAGAACGGACGAGGGAAATGCAAGACTTAATAGGCTGATGAAAGAATTAGCTGATTATCGGTGGCATGACGGTGATTTAGTATCACATGTGGTCGGGTCAATCGGATGATACAGAAATCATCCGGAATGGTTATCTTATGCCGGATTTTGAGAAGGTGCCGGCTATAATGAACACTCTTCCACCTGAATGGCAAGCAGTGTTAGATCGGTTATGGGAGGTCAACGTGGTCCCGGGTTATAGGGAGCTAGTAGAAGCTTTTGTAAGAGAGTACTATAGGATTGAGTTGGCCAAAACTTCAACCCTTAGATTGAGCACCACATAGCGCAGAGTAAATGCGCCTTGGTGGCGACATGAAAGCTCTCCAAAAGTTTTTCTATGGTTGGCAAATGTGCCTTCAGTTTTCTCAGATGTTTTGACTGATAGATTAGAATGGACATTCCCTAATTATTTCTTAAATTAGGATGAGATGTTTTATGGGTGTAAATATCTCTTTCCATATTGATATTTTTCTCTGTATATATTGCTTAGTGTAATGTATAATTGTATTATGTGAAAGCACTGTTATTCTATTGAATGTTAGATATTATTGCTTTCTGTTATTGCTGATTGCTGTGGGTAATTAGCTGTGGGTAGTTTTAGAAGTTTTTGTAGCTTCATAGAATTGATTTTGCATATGACAATCATATTAATGATAGTTTTAAGTTAGGATTTTGGAGGATGATTGGAAACATAGTGACCTTTTGATTCTGAAGACTTACTTGAAATTATTCATTAATATGATGGGTCTATGCAAATAGGGATGCATAAATGATAGGCATTAATTATTCATGCATGTATGTCTGATGTGTTCAGATTGATGGTTTTAGCAACTAAGAATGTGATTGCTGATATGAACGGCAACAATTGTGAAATATTGAATATGAAGATTCAATATGTGCTGGAAAAGTAAGACGCACTAGAAGCTCTTGACCATATTATGGAAGATCTTGAGGGTGTCGTGCGCCACCTTGAGCTAGCAGAGGACCGCCTAACGGCATTTGAGTCGATAATAGATATTTACAATGCTGGTTCTAGCTCAGAAAGGGATTTGTGCTCTAAGCGCAAACGTATTGATTCGTACAATATGTGAGAATGCAAATGATTAAGTCCTTGTTGTAAGAAATCAAGAGTTAACCAACACTAGAGAGGAAAACGTCCTCAAGTAAAGAAAATGTCAAGGGTGAGGTATTACAATTGTGACAAACAGGGTCACTATGCTCGCGACTGTCGTGAGCCAAAGAAAGTAAACACCTCCTGTACATTTGAGAACTTTGCTTATGTGCCAAGTTCTGTATTATTGGCTGAATCCAATCATTTGTGGACTGTAGATTCTAATACGACAGACCATGTAAGGAATGATAGAGGATCATTCGTGAAATTCCGACGATACCAACTGGAACTATGTGGATCTATGTGGGAAATAATTTCAAAGTTGAAGTTAAAGGGATTGGCACCTGCCAATTGAATATGCGTGGTGGACACACCTTGTTCCTACATGATGTCCTATATGCTCCAGAGATTCGTCGAAATTTAGTGTCTGTTTTGGCGTTGGTTAAGCTTGATTTTAGTATGAACTTCCATAATAGAGATGTAGATTTGTATTTGGATACAAACTACTATGGTTGTGGTCACTTTCTAAATGGTTTTATTGTACTAAATGTTGATTGTGGTGATATTAATATGTTATTCACTTGTTTCACGTCTTCTACTTTATATGATAATGATGTGAATATGGTGGCATGCTAGACTTGGTCATATGGGCCAACAACATATGAAAAGACTAGCCAAAGAGGGCTTGTTGGGCAACATTGAAAAGTCGATTTGCCAATATGTGAGCATTGCCTAGAAGGGAAAACGACAAGGAAACCATTAGAAAAAGTAAAAGAGCTGAATTTCCTCTGCATTTAATCCATTTTGATGTCTGTGGTTCAATGAATGTGAGAGGAAGGCAATGGGCTGTTTATTTCATCACTTTTATAAATGATTCTACTCAATTCGAATACGTCTATTTGATTTCTCATAAATCTGAAGCATAATTTGTTTCAAAATGTTTATGAACTTGGTAGAGAATCAATTAGATAAGAAAATAAAAGTATTGAGATCCGATCGAGGTCAAGAATATTTATATGATGAGTTCAGAAAATTATGTGATGAAAAAGGAATAGAAAGACATTTGTCTATTCCATATACTCCTCAACAAAATGGTGTTGCGGAGAGAAAAACAGAACCCTACTGGAAATGGTTAGGTCCATGATGGCGCATGCTAACTTACCTATCATTTTTTTTTGGAGTGATGTGTTGTTAACTGCTGCCTATATACTTAGGCCTGGTATATAATTTTTCTTAACCCGTTTGGTAACGCAAATTGATTTCTCTGTTCCCCGGAATAGAAATTTGTTTCAGAAATTGTTTTGGTGAGAAATCCTTTTAGCTTCTCTAAATAGAAATAGAAATTGTTTTTCTATCCACCCCCCTCTTCTTCAGCAAACACGTTCCTTTTCTCTCCTCGAAATAAAAATTTTGATTCTTCAAACGGGTAAACTCGTCCGGGAATTCCATCAATTTCTATTTCAGAAATTTTACCATGTGCACCCTTAACCAGTTAAATAGATATATAAGTTATAGATAGGTAGAAAATCGGAATTAAGTTTTCTTAAGTCATGGGGTTGTGTTGCCTATACTCATGAGTCCTCTCACAAGTTTGGGAAATTAGGTCCCAAAGGAAATAAGAGTATTTTCATGAGATATTCCTAACACTCGAAATGGTATGTGTTCATAGGTGAGTAGGAAAGTGGGAGTATAACTGAATTTGAATAACATGATGTCACATTCTTAGTGGATGAATTTCCTAGAAGGGCGAAATAGGGGAATATTACTCCCTATTTGAGACCTTGGATCAAGATAATGATGTTAGTGGAGTTCATCCAAGTGGGAGTAATATGAGAAGTGATGAATTGAATTCAACTCATTCTCAATTGCAATCACATAATGAAACGACATCATTATTATCTAATCCTAGTGGGAGCATAATGGGAAAATGATGTGCTAAGTGTACAATCTCCCATATGGCGAACAAGTTGCCAAAGTATTCCCCCTCGACGTTTCAACATTGAAGGGGAAACTTTTATGGTTGCTCCACAAGAGGAGGATGAGCCAAGAAATATTGATGAGGCTCTAAATTGCCCTAATAAGGAAAAATGGATTCATGCAATGAAAGAGGAAATGGAGTCAATGAAGTCAAACCATGTTTGGGAACTGGTTGATCTTCCAAAAGGACGCAGAGCTATTGGGAACAAGTGGGTTCTCAAAATAAAGCAAAAGGCTGATGGCTCGATAGAAAGGCATAAGGCTCACCTTGTGGCAAAGGGGTATAATCAACAGGAAGGAATTGATTATGGAGAAATATTTTCTCCTGTAGTGAGATTTACCTTGATTCGCATAGTTCTGACAATAGTGGTTAGTATGGATCTTGAGTTACATCAAATGGATGTAAAAACTGCTTTTCCTCAGTGGTGAATTAGATGAAGAAATATATATGGAACAACCTGCTGGTTTCATAGTGAAAGGCCAAGAAGAAAATGTATGTCGACTTTGGGAGTCGATATATGGCCTTAAGCAGTCGTTGAGACAATGGTGTATATTTTTTCATAATGCATAATGGCATATGACTTTACAATGATAGATAAGGATCATTGTGTATATATCAAAAGATCTAGAGATCAATTTGTGATCATATCATTATATGTTGATGATATACTAATTGCCGGAAGCAATATGGAGTTTGTTAATACTGAGAAGAATTCGTTGTCTTCCAACTTTGAGATGAAAGACATGGGTGATGTTGCATACATTCTTGGAATTAAGATTTCAAGATTGTAAACCCATAGATACTCATATTACAAAAGGTGAAGGATTGAGCCATAAACTGTGTCCAAGGACTCCATAAGAGAAGGAATTATGCTAGTGCTGTTGGAAGCTTTATGTACGCTATGATATGTACGAGACCTAACATATGTTTTGTAGTTGGAATGATGAGTAGTTACCAATTCAATCCAGGTCAAGCACGTTGGAAAGCCGTTAAGAGAATACTGAGGTATCTAAAGGGACTGCTGATTATACGCTGAGTTATTAAGAAAAGGATCTGCAACTCAAAGGCTATTTTGATACGGATTGGAAATGAGATTTAGATGAAAGAAAATCTATCTCTGGGTTTGTTTTTCTTACCGAATAATGACACCATATGTTGGAGCAGTAAGAAACAAAAGTGTATAGCCTTGTCCACGATGTAAGTTGAGTTCGTGGCATTGTCAGCAGCAGTATAAGAAGGTGTTTGGCTTAAGAGATTTTTTGGATCATTTAAGTGTTATTGGAAGTGCTGCAGATTTATTGTTGGTTAACTGTGATAGCCAAGCAGCGAAAGCGTACACCAAATATCCAAAATATCATGGCAAGACCAGACATATAGATACTAAGTATAATCTTGTCAAAGATTTGGTTGCACGAAAAGATGTGAACTTAGAGTACATACTACGCATAGAATGGTAGCAGATCCTATGACAAAGCCAATACCTAGAGATGTGTTTTTGTGGCTATATGAAATCTCTAGGGCTGCGTAGAGGCTGATGTACTGAATATTGTAATTTCCCTAAGTGTTCACAATTTGATGAATTTATATTTTCATCATTAATGCCTATGAATCTTTGTATGATCTTTATGCATCTTAATGCTCAGTGCATTACTTTAAGTTGAGAAGTATGTCGGACAGATATAAAATTAGCACACTCACACGGGTAATCGCCTCTGTTTACTATGTGATAAATAGAGATGAGACTGTTTTTAAGCTTATTATCTAGGTGATAATCGAGAGCTCAAGCTTAAAACACGTATGTTGCCTTAACTAAGTGTTAAGATGAGGACATAATTCTTACGATGTCCGAAAGTAAAATACCCCACATATTTTACTTTATCTGTCTAAGATGCCAGATGTGAGTTCTGATGAATTTTGTGAATGAATAGATACGTGAACTCAAGTTAGACATTGGGTATGTCTGAACTATCATCTGTACGGTATTGAAAAGTGTAGACATACGCTCCATGGGAAATGAGTTAATGCCATAATATGTATTTCATACTACGTATGTATGAGACGACCAATAAGAGTGGCAAAAAGTTTGATCTCAACTTTTATGACGTGTGAGACTCTTGAGGAAAAGAGTTCATTAATTTTTTAGTCCCCTCATGACTCTTACTTATTCTTAAGATTTCTATTTAGTGGTAGTTATCTTAGGATGTTACCAATGGTCATGAGTTTGATTCGATCTAATGAGGCATTTCTAGAATAGCAAGCTGAAATGAAATTGAGAGTTTGAAGGAAAGAGGAAGATCGATTTTGGAGAATCACATTATAGTTTTGTATTCACCGGTTAACCAATTATCACTGTCTTTGTGATAATCATAATTGTGAATATATATATCATTGTTTAAAAGAGATCAAGAGAGATATAAATGTGATCGATCGATCTAGGGTTTTGCATACTAAATCTACTCAGGATGTGATGCCTATTATGAGCTGCTATATATTCCTAACAGATGTACAACATCGAGCTCTCAAAGTATGCTGGTCGCACGGATTATTCACCAGTATGAATGTTGAAGAGAGGAAAAGAGGATTCTGTACAGCCCACCATCTTAAGTGAGAGTCTACGATGGATTTTTCTCTGATGGGGATGAGAATGGCCTGTCCGCCCATGTTGGTTTTGTACCACCATGTGCGAGTGGGAGATGATGGATTTATGAGATGGGCTTAAGGCCCATCCGCCCAAGTTGGGCCCAAAAAGCCCGACCCACGGGAATAGGGCTCGTGGATGGGGGAAGGTATAAAAGAGAGGAGAGAGAGAGAGATGGCACCTGTTGGAATAGAACGCACGTGCGTTCTCTCCTCTCCCTCTCTCCCTCCAAGAAAAGAAGAAAACGCTTAAGGCGTCCCGTCTTCCCTTCAAGTCGAATTGACATCATCGGATCAGAATTTCTTCCTCTTCTTCAGCGTTGGTGTTTAATCTGTGGCTAACAAGGTACGCTCGAATCCATGGTGTGCTTTACGATCGGTGATACGTGATTTTTCCCGGGCTACACTTCCGCATTGATTTAGGGGTTCGATTTAGTGTCGAATCCGGTTTTCGGGGATCCTTTATTCCCAACAGCAGCAAATGACGGACTTCTTGTGTTGCGAAATGTGGGATGGTTGACATCGGCACCAAGGCACATCACATGTCCCTTGTTGTCGATTTGTGGGAATCGATTGAATAACTCCACATTGCTGCCCCCAAGCTTGGCATTGATCTTGAGGGCCAAATTAGCCAGATACTGATCGTTCGCTTTATTGGCTTGCATGGATAGGCAACACTGAGTAACTAACCCGACTCGTGTCTCGCAGATCCATTTGAGGTTCTTGTAGCCGATGTCCCTTCTAGACATGACGCAAAGAAGGAATTGAGGACCCCGTCTCCCAACTCTGCAAGCACGGTCACTGACATCCTCTAGCAGCTCAGTTAATCTAGCCACATTGGAGAACATGCTCATTGTGGCATCTTGATAAAAGAGCGGTTCTTCCATGCGGATCCCCAAGTTTCTGCATCGGCTTATAAGCTTTTGGATGAACAGCTTATAGTTAAGCTGATTCCGGTCCGACGTGCTGAAATCAACGATGACCCATCTTTCGATTGGCTTCCCATCTATGACCGATTCCCCGATTAGATTCCAATGGCATTTCTCTTTATCAACTTCTATCTTGATCACCTTGCCATTTGAAGTCGCAAGCTTTAGCTCGGGAGGTCCGATTACACGTCCAACCACTTTCGCCATGTTCACGTCAACTTTGATTCCAAAGTTTTGGCCGACGTCTCTGCAGCAAGGTAAGGAACATTTGAAAAAAAAACAAACACGACAAAATCAAAGACGAAAGAGGAAGTCATATTAGTCTGGTGCTTACAGCTATATACTCTTATACCATGTTTGTCGATCAAATGCTATTTAAATCATATAGTCTATGCCTTTTTATGAGACCATTTCACCAACAAAGAAAATAGAATCCCCAATAATATGTTGTCTATTTGAACATATTCCTTAAGACAGTATAATTGAAAATGCATATCACCTGCGCATAGCACCAGTACTGACGGGGGAAAAAAGAAACAAGAGCATACATAAATCAAATGTAAATTGACTACTGTACAAAAGTATGAAGAAGCCTCATGTGCATAACCGCATTATTTTTTTGATCTGCAGGTCAAGTTGTGATAGAAGCAACGACACAATCGGAGCACACGACGAGTGTTACATACCCGCAAGGTCCGTTGTTCAACCTTATCGTGTCGTAAATGTACTTCTTTCTGATATGCGGTGGAGGCAAGGAGAGTTTCTTCAGCTTGAAGGCAGCGTCTCTGTCCAAATTCTCCTTTGGGTACCTCTGCCCCTCAACCAACACGCAGAACTCCATCGGCATGTAATTTTTCTTGTTGTTCTTGCTGAAATCCAGGCAAGGAATGTCCTTATACTTAATCTCAATTTTATACTTCTACCAGAAGTAGTTCACCAGGTTGATCTTCTTCATCTTGCCCTCGGAGCTCTCGCAGCTGAAAGATATCGAGCGCGTGGTGTCATTGGTTAACCCAACCACCGTATACTTCTGTTTGGTCCTGCGGTGGGTCACAGTGACCTTCAACCCCTCCAACACCTGCTCGACTTCCCTCCTATACCGTGCAAACTGGTTGATGCTGAACCCACGTATGTTCTCCTTGAGGAAATCAATAACTGGCATCCTCTTTCGGAAGGCCATGACCGAGTAATCGAGAGACAACGCGAGGCCCTGGGATGTCAACTTCAAGCTGTGTTGGAATCCCCTGAACGCCGCGACGCCACACGTGAGGTCATCTTCCTCATGATACTCGAGAGGATAGAATTGCCGGCCGATCGAGAGCATGTGCCTGACGGGGTTCTCCTTCATCACCACATCCATGCCTTGCAATATGTCACGCGGGACGGACAGCAAGTTCCCAGCCAAGTAGTCCTTTAACTTATAGAGATTGAACTCCTTCACGAGGGTGATGGTGCATCGGAATGAGAGTCCTCGTTGTCTTCCCCGGATAATATTTTCACGTCGTACGTCTCGCAAGGCAGTGGGATTGCACTAAAGATGTTCTTCTCACCATCATAAGCAGTTATGGATAAAGGAAACTGCATACGATTGTCAGAGAATAACTTCTCCTTGATTTGAGATAAAGTGGTTTTTGATAGCCTCGCGGGATAGCTGTGCCTCACCGGCATCTCGGGCTTGATTTCAATATTGTAGTGCCCTATAATGGTTTCAGAATTGAACGTGATGGGAAAGTTGTTGACAAGAAGCCTGACGTGCCGAGCAGCCATCGAGCCACCTTTGTCAGGGCGTCTAATGGGGTAAATCTTATCCCCATTTTTTGGGGAAACCAGGTTAAACTCCGACGCCTGATGAAACTCTGGCTGTACAGCGACAGTCTCGAAATCTGTTAAGAAAATTTAAAAACATCAATTGATACTACACATTAGCTTCAGTCACTTGTTAGAAACACCCCATGTTGTTAAACTTATTATTTTTTTATACTACTTTTTTAGTACTTTCGGGTTGTAGAACTAAAAAAAACATGCGAATATAAAACCCGTGACTCCTTTTTTAATGGCTACAACTTTTGAATATTTAACTATTAAAACACTGGCCAAGATTAAAATGCATCACGCACTTGATCGGGAAAAAATGCTAAATCAAAATTGTAGGTGTTAAACGATATAAGTAATTTGTGAATTGAATGGACAATGACATGATTCATATGCAAAGATCCTTCTTCTATATACAAATGGAAAGAAACTTGCAAAAAGAAAGCGTTTCTAACATCACTCTAAAAATGCAATAAAAAAACTCAAGTTTCAAGCCATTTGGACTCCTCTTCCCAAGTCAAATCAATCAATATTCAATCAGGTATGGCACCGTGAGGGCAATGTCAACGAGACGAAATTATACGTACCAGCTATAGGCTCGGGAGTTGGATAGAGTGATGCATCATATCCAAAATGATGAGTGTTACTATCTGTAGGTGATCGACCCCTATCTCTACGATGAGATTCTCGGAAAGTGCTTCGCTCCTCTCCATGACCACCCCTTGCACGTCGGTGGTCTAGTTCATAGTCATGGTGGTGACGATGCCAATCTCTATTCTGGTTTCTCTCTTCCCTCCTATGATACCTATCACGTTCTCTCCATCGGTTTCCATGTCTATCCATGACGGGGTCAGTTATACGATTTGAGGACGGAATGCTTTTACGACCAAAGAGACACGACTTGAATGTCGGGAAACGAAAAGAGAGGGAGATGAAGAAAGGCAAGCGATGTGCAACAAGAAACGTTAAACCAATACAAAAGAGAGAGGTCGCCAATGCTAGGAATTTTAGCTGCGGTGCGAGCAGGAGAGGTTAAACGGCTTTAAAGATACGGGCCAAGACAATTATGGAATAATGGATGAGTATGTTGGTATGCTTTTTGTTAAATCTTGAAGATCTTGCCGTGTTCGCGTCCGTTATTTTTTTTTTTCGGTTGCCCACGGCACTGTTTGTGTCGTAACAGCGCCGTCATTTTCATGCAATAACGGTGCAAGGAGAACCATTGATTTTCATGCTAGCACAGGCTGAGCTCCACTTATTATTATTATTTTTTCAAATATAAAGGACATTAAAAATTATTGGGTCTTCTTGCTCCGTCGCTCCATTAAAAGTGATGGAGTCGTCAGTTTAGCATTTCTCAAAATGGATATCATGTTGGATCGACACCCCGAAAAATGGAAATGAAAGCAAATGTCAAACTCAGAAATGTTGTTATTACGTTGTCCATTAATACATTATCCAAAACAGGGCAAGTACATTTATTGGAGATACCAGCTTGAGGCCCTAAAGATTGGAAAGAAGGATCCAGGACCAAAAGCAATAGAGGATAGAGAGAGAGAGATGGGATGAATCTACCGAACAGAGAGAAACTGGGGATGTCTCATAAAAGACATACCAAGGATCGACGTTTTCTTTGGATTTTCTTTCCTTCTAAGATATCTTGCCTTCTTATGTCATGCCTTGTTTGGTTGAGAGGAACAGGAAATTTGGAAATAAAACAGAAAATAATCTAATAAAAGACGAGAAATTAGTAGTCTAATTAATCTCCAATTCACTGTATTTGGTAACTCCTTGAAATAGAATGTAAGATTTGAGATGTGATTGCCCAGTTGCTATAGTTCTAAGTCGGTGTATAAACATATCGAAATTAAAATTATCATATCGAAGTTTCTATTATATGAAAACATACACGGGGAAGCATTGGTTATTGGTTTATTTATGGAGTTGTCATGATTGTTAGATTCGATTCATCCATTCTTATCCATTGCAATAATTTGCATGACTGTTTTTTTTTTCTGTCATTTAGAAAAGTAATTCCCAAAATAGATCTCTCCCAAATCTATTTCGCGAACTAGACTTCTTATTATCAAATAATCCTTAAATAAACTAGTCTTCACCATTTTCATGCTCATCACTTTTACCTCTCTCACAAAATTATTAAACTTTCTAATATTTTGCAGAGTCTTCCATTATCAAAACCCGAGGAGTATGTTGCACCCAATCAATAATTAATTTTTAATTTATTGATTGGTTGCTCCACAAATTTGATCTCTATCTGAGTTTGAACTAAAATATTAGTAAAAAGTATTCTCAATTGCATTATAAAGTTATATAACCTATTCTGAAATTTTTTTCAGAAGTATGATGACACAAATCAGTTTAATTCAAATTGACTCAAATTAACATATTCTATTCGTAAATTAAATGATTAGAAGTGTGGAATTCATTTCTTATTATGTTTAAATTTATAAATGGATGACAACACAAAAAAAAAAAAAAATATATATATATATATATATATATATATATATATGACGATTAAATTTACAGAGGGAAAGAAACCATATATATCAGGAGTTAATATATAAATCAGTGTTCAGGCAAGTTAAGTAGAATATAAAAACTAAATAACTAATGATATATCTTATAAATAAAAGGAACCTTGTATAATTTTAAGTATGACTTTATTTTCATTCAAAAGAAAAGTTGATGATGAAAATTTATCATGAAAGAGAGTGTTCATCAACAATGACAATAGTACAGAACATTTATAAATGAAAACAATGATACACCTCTATTTCTTGATAAATCTACGTTACTAACTTGTTCACATTTAAATTTTGACGACCCATTTAAGTATTCTTTGCATAGAAATTTTGGGATTGACTCTGACCTCTAAACAAAAATATTAGTTAACTTGCATCTAGATATAAGAAGTACTTGCATTAATAGCATTAAGTCCACATAAATTGTATTTGAACTCAAGTTAAATGGACTGATGCAAGGGGGTTCTGAGTTTAATCGTTTCCAGTCAAGCCTACGGCCAAAAATATCACATGCATGTTAAGCAACAAGAATCGTGGAACTTGAGACCACTCGCACTAAAATTTCTACAGCATTGCTAATATAGTTCCCACACATAATATATTCACCAATATTTCGTTCCAAAGAAAATCACAAGACTGGAAGGAAACCAGGAATTATACTCAGTCACAACTAGAGGTGTCAAAATGGGTCTTAGACCCATATATGACCCATTTAAATCATAAATAGGTGATATATGGGTCACTTGTTTTTTGAAGGAACTAATTAAATGGGTTTAACAATTAAAGACTTAAGATAGATGGGTATCAAGTGGGTCTTAAGCGGGTCATAAATGGGTTAGATTTAGAACCCATTTTCAATCCAAACCACACAATCTCTCTCTTCCCTCTTTAACTTTACAAAAATATTTTTTTTATAAAAATCGAAATTATAATTATTTTTTATTTTAATTTTATTTTCTTTTTTTTTTTCTTTCCTTTTTTTTCTTTCTTCTTCCTTCTTCCGGTGGCTAGCACGGCGAGGGCCGGCGACTGGCCGAGCAAGCCTTGAGCTTGCCGGCATCGGCGAGCTTGAGCTCGCCAAATCTAGCAAGGTGAAGGCCTCACCAACGTTTGACGAGGCTCGAGCCTCACCGATCTGGCGAGACTCGAACTCGTCGGCGTCGGGCGAGGCTTGAGCCTCGCCGACCTCGAGGCCCGAGCCTCGCTAAACGGGCGAGACTCGAACTCGCCGCTCAAGGCTCAAGCCTCGCCAAAATCCGGCAAGGGGCGAGCTCGAGCTCACCGAATCTAGCAAAGCGGAGGCCCCACCGACGTCCGGCAAGGCACCTCGCCGATCTAATGAGCCTTGAGCTCTCCGGCATCGGCAAGCTAGGCAAGCCGGTTCACCTATGGCCGGTTGCCAGCTATCGTCATGGTCAGCGGCCGGCCAAAGAAGAGAAAGAAGAAAAAAGGAAAAAAAAAAGGAAAAATTAAAATTAAAAATTATATTCTTAAAAAATAATTAAAATTTTAATTTTAAAAAATAATTTAATTCGATTTTTAAAAATAATTATCTTAAAAATTATAAAAATTGTCCATTAAATTTGTGTTGTATAAAACCATGTTAGCAATACCATTTTTCAAATATATAAAATCTTTTTTAGGTTTCGTTAAATGGATTGGGTATGGGTTGAGTATAGGTTGGGTCGGGTATGGATCAAAAATTTGTACTACAATAAATGGGTCATAAACGAGTTAATGAGTCGATTTGGGTCTGACCATTTATGACCTAACCCAAACCCGACCCAACCCACCCGTTTAACCGGTCTAGTCACAACCTGGAAGCAGAAAAAGTAATAAAGAAAAGGATGGCATATTTGAGGCTTCCACGGGAGGATACAAGATGTTTTTCTCGGGAGCCCAAGCCATCCCACCTATCATAAGAGACTTATATCAGACAAAGGGAGCTCTCTTTTTCCTGAGAACACGACACGGAAAAAGCACCCTAATACCTAGCATACAAAGGGATAATACAAAGACAGCTAAAGAAAAATTTTCTTCACAGCTACAAATCTGCGTGATCTCTACTAAACCTACCAAACGGGTTGGTCAAGTCGGGTTTAAGTCAAGTCATAAATGTTTCGACTCAAATTAACCTAATAACCAGTTTATAACCCATTTATTAGCAATGTAGATTTATTGATCCATACCGACCCAACCCATTCTCAATGATACTCGCCCATCCCATATTATAAAACACTTATATTTAGTCAAATCTAGAAAAACTTCTCTCTTATTTATTTTTTTATTTTTTAAATCATATTGTTCTAAAACTTCCATACAATTACAAATTTAATTGATAAATTTTATAATTATTTTTAAAAAAGTGAGACTCCATTTATTTCATGAAAAATTTGGTAATTATGAAAATGATAATATTTTCTGGTGTTTGATTGAAACTTGCAAATGAATTAAAAAACATTTTTTGGCTAGTATAGAAAATCTAATTTGATTTATTGTGCACTTCTTTGAAGTATTTTTTTTAATATATTTTTCTTTTTCTTTTTTTTTTTTTTCCTCCTCCTTTCAATTTACCGCCATGGCCGCCAACAAGCGAGCTCAAGCCTTGCCATAGTTTAAGGCATCGGCCTCACCTGATCGATGAGCTTGAGGCTTGCCAATGCATTTGGCGATTGGGCAAGGGCTTTGTGGCCCTCAATCACCATCGGTGAGGACTTCGCTTACCTCACTCGGGACCGGCAAGGACCCTGCGACGAGGGTCGGCCATCAAACTTCATAGGGGAAAAAAATTAAAAGAAATAAAGAAATAAAATTACATGAAATTATTTAAAAATTGAAAATTTTTAAAGAAATAAAATGTATAAAAACTGCTCGAAAGGATGATATCTCATTAATAGGTTGACTCAATTAATAACCTTTTTAAAGTTAAGTGGATTGTAAATGGGTTTAAAGATAAACCCATTTATGACCCATGTATCATTGGACTTACACACAACCCAAACCCATTAACAGTCCAATTATAAAAACTTAACTAATCCATATATGACTCATCTCAAAATTTATAAATGTTGTCAATCAGTTGCCTGCTTGTCGATGCACAAGTTTAACATCGATGTTTGTTCAGATTCTAAGACCGATGCACGTGTTAAGAAGAGTCTTTATTAGACTGTTGTTTTCAACAATCTGTTCGTATTTCTATATCTTGATCAATCGTGTTCTAGGTCTAGTTTAATATTTTATAAATTCTCAAGCATTTATCTCCTTGGAATGATAGGTATATCTATGAGTTATTTAAGTAAAAGAGTCATATAAAGGCAAGCCTTGTAATCATTTATGATAAGGCGGACAACATGATAATATCGAGGAAATCAGAACTACGTCTGTTCAACTTAGCATTCAAGTGTCTTACTTAACTCATTCTTTTTGCAGAAGCAGAGCAACTAGAACAAGTCACCATGAAAATTCTTGAAAAGGACAGAATAATTATTGCTTAAAAGAAAATTAAATAGATGATTTGGAGTTTCAAACAAGATTTACATAAACAGAGAGATCGAGAAATTTGGTGATCAGATTTATACTTTAGTGATGCGATCACACTCTAATTTCATTATGAGATTTAGGAAATTTCGTTGAATTTTAGAAAATGACAAGTGCAAGCTATACTAAAATTAGAAACTAGTTAATTCCAATTTCATGAACTTTATTCAATTAGCTTAAACAGAACCTCGTGCCACCACAGATTGCTGTTCACGCACTTCCGATAATCAAACAGTGGATGATGCAATTTTAAAATACTTACGTGGAACATCAATATAATGTTTAAGCCAGTAATGCAAATTGCTTATCAATGGTCGTTACCATATCATACAAACATATACATATAAAAATATAATGGTAGCGCATTGACAAATAATAAGGCTTAGAAACTACATTGGCTCTAGTCAACCTCTAGAAATCACGTCGGTCGTCATTCAACTCCAAAAATCATATTAGCTACGATCAAGCTTTAAAAGAGAATCAATCTATCAACATATACAAATATCTCAATGCGCAGGTCCAACGTGATACTTAATCCAATGTCAATATATCATTGCCGAACATACTGTACGGACTATAATTTAATAAATAATTCAAACCCATGCTTTCATTTTTCGATGCATGTTTATAATAACTGTTGGAAGATATGCTCGAGATTCTAGAAAGTTTGTCCAGATTGTAATTGATATATTTATTCAGGATCGTCATCAATCTAGGATAAGATTTGACACACTTAGATTAGAGAATACACTTTCTTTTTTATGGACCTTTCTTGTATAAACAGAAGATAATAAAAGAGAGATGCACAGTTTACAATTTCTCTCCCCAAATCTGTCTTCTTCGTTTTTTCTTCTCTACCTAAAATTGTGACATGGTGTCAAAGCCTGCCTTCTCTACATAGCTTCCGCATTTTTCCTGATTGCCCTCTAGATAATATTGCACCTTCGTTGTTGTAGGGACACTAACCTGCAAAACAAGGTTGGCACTCCGATGTAGGAATCAATACCTAAACACTTTCAAAAACCTTCAAAGAATATCGTCAATCCCTTACCGATACCATGACTAAAGATCCCTTGTCCCCTTCAGAGGAGTCAGACCTGCAAGGAAATTCGTCAATCCAAGAACCTACCTTGGATCCGCCTGCTGAAGTTGTGGACCAAGAGGAATGGGTTCAAGCCGAGCCCAACTAGGGACAGCTTGTTCTGGGCCAACCCATTGTTGGCCAATCTTTTGTAAGCCAGCCCCGTTATAGGCTCGTCCATCCAGTGGCTGCCCATCCAAATGGGACCAAACCAATGGTTCTATGGGCCAGCACAAATGGGCCCATGGGCAACAAACCAAAATTACAGAGAACGGCCCAATGGAGACCCGCCTACCTTATTTGGGGCAAGCCCAAGCATCGGGTCAAACTTTTTTCATGCAGGTCATTTGTCCAAGTCGGGTGCCATGGGTTTGGGAAAGAATCCCTACCCGGTTCCCCAACCCGATTTTCTTCCATACTAGATCTTCACTAGTAATAGGCAGCCGGAACTTGGCAATCCATTTTACATGTCCAATGCCGATGAACCGGATTTGAAACTCATCACCCACTAGTTATCCGGTCCCAACAAGTACTCGACTTGGTTAAGGGAGTTTCAGTGTGCTAGTTACCAAGGACAAAGATGGTTTTCTCAACAGAACGATTCCAATTTCGTCAAACGAGCGAATGGCGTAGCTTTTGAGGAAATGCAACCAACTTGTCCGAAAATGGATCAGGAATTGCATCACCCCCAATATTATAGTTGGACTTCCCTCGACGAAAGATTCACAAAAAATGTGAGAAAACATAAGAGAAATGTATGGAATCAAGTAAAAATTTTCTCATTAACTCAACAGATCTTGGAGTTGAAATAAGGCCACATGATCGTCGCCTTGGTTTACAACAAACTTTCTACTTTATGGAATGTATTAGAAGTGGTAGAGTCTTGCAACAATACAGGGCTATAAGGGAGAGAGAGAAAGTGACGAGGTTCCTCCTCATCTTGAATGAGTTGTACCTCGCATTTCCATCGCAAATCTTGACCATGGAGCTCATGCCGATGCTTGGCCGCATCTACTAGCTTGCTGTTCAGAAGGAAAGCCAACATCTCGCTACGTTGGACTATAGGAAGGCTAGAGATGAGGCTATTTTAGCAACGATGACCCACACTCGTGCTTCTTCGAGAGGAGCAGAGGCGAGAGAGCAAGAGGACAGAAGAGGCACTGCATGTCTCGGGTTACTAGAGGAAGAAACCAAAATCTTCAAAAAGAAAGCGGACGGCCTAGATCTTGCAGCGCGATCAGACGGCTCGCAATTACAGCAAATGGCTATTGGATCCGACAACCCACACACTTATGAATCTTATGGATCAAACAGCCCATATGATTCAATGCTAGCCCCGGTTTTCAAACCATCAAGCGGCCACTCTTTTGCCACGTCATCAAGGAACACTCGTCAAAATTTTACAGGGAAAGGTCAATTAAATTGTGATCATTGCAAACGTCTGCAACATACGATTGATAATTGCTAGATATTGCATGGCATCCCTGGAGACAAAGGGAAAAGGGAATTTTTGACTGCTTTTCAGGTCACTAGTCAACGAGCTGACAAACCAATTAGTCATGATCAATACCAAGAGCTGATTAAAGCTTTGCAGAAATTAGATGCTTATGATAAGGCTAAGAGTTTCACAAGTATATCTTATTGCTTGATGAACTCGATTTCTAAGGACGCATGAATAATTGATTCAAGTGCTAGTGATCACATCACTTGCAATTAAAGTATCTTTTCTAGTGTCAAAAAATTGTCCTTTCCTATCTCAGTACAACTTCCAAATGGAAATGTCACACACATTGCAATGACTGGCACGGTGAACCTTAGTTCCCTTATCACACTCTGAAATGTGCTTTATGTTCTCGATTTTCATTTCAATTTTATTTCTGTTTCTCGAGCTTGTGAGGAAAATTCCTATCGTATCCTATTCAATTATGATAATTGTCTCTTTCAATCCCATTTAACTGACAAACTAATAGGCTTAGGTAGAATTTCTAAAGGGCTATACTTTTGGATCAATTTTCCAAGCAATTTCGAATTATCTTGTACTGGATTGAATAAACAATCATTGTATAACATTGCTACTAATGATAAGAGTTTCCTTAATCGTCAAAGATTCGATCATGCTGCTTTCTTTCCTTATCCTCAATGCCTCATTTGCCCACTAGCAAAGCAAGCACGTGCACCCTTCCAAAATAGCAACACTCATGCAGACAATATTTTTTCCTTAATCCATGTTGATGTTTGGGGGCTCTATCACACTCCAAATCATGATGGCTCTCGATTTTCCTAACAAAAATAGATGATTTCTCACGTGGCACATGAGTACCACTCATGCAATAAAAAAAGTCAAGTCCTTTCTCATCTGAAAGCTTTTTTTTTTTACTATCGAGAAATCAATTTGGAAAATCAATTAAACGCATTTGCACCGATAAAGGAAAAGAATTCTTCAATGGCGAATGTGCTTTTTTTCTCTCTTCCAATGGTGTTTTACATGAGAGCTCATGCACTTACACCCCATAGCAAAATGGAGTCATCAAGCATGAACACCGTTATCTTTTAGAAGTGGCACATGCCATTAAATTCCAAGCATCCATTCTTGAAAATTTTTGGAGAGATTGTGTGGTAGGTTACCTGATCAATCGTATGCCATCATGTGTTCTAGACGGTGGAACTCCATCCGAATTACTCTATGGGAAGAAACCATAACTCCATCATCTCAGAGTTTTTGGTTGCATATGCTATGTGACACGGTGGGGCCTCAGGATGAAATAGGTCCTTGTGCTTGTCAATGTATATTTATGGTATATCCGAGCTTGAAAAAAGGATATCGGATATTTAAACCACCTACGGGAGAATTCTTTGTAAGTAGGGATGTCATTTTTCATGAGGATACATTTCCCTTCCAAGATGAGACTTCTTCTTCTAAAGGCCTAGAGAAGGGAACAACTAATCATCATTTTCTATCAGAGGAGGATCCATCTTCTATGGAATCATATATTGTTCCTCCTATAGAATGTCTGACACAACACTTCCGATGCCTAATAATACCTTTTTACATTAGTGGATTATCCAATTGAGTATCCTCCCATGTCAATCGAGGAGGAGCCTCAACATCTTCAAATGACAGCTCCCTCAACACCAACTACTATTGAAGAACCATCTTTGATGCCACAATCTGACCCACTAGGTGATCTTGTTGTATCACTCACCCACCGACGTGGATGAAGGATTATATATGTGTGATATCAAATTCGCCTAGTATTCATTATCCTATCTCCTCATATGTTTCTGTTTTTTTTTTTTTATCGGCTATCATCAGAGCATACATGTCGCATTAGCCGTATATCTGAGGAACGAGAACCTTCTAGTTATAATGAGGCAATGAATGATCCACATTGGCAAAATGCTATGGAGGTAGAGTTACCTGCCTTGATGGAGAACCATACATAGAATATTGTGCCCTTACCATCCCATTGCAAGCCAACTGGTTATTAGTGGGTATACAAGACTAAATACAAAGCATATTGTTCTGTTAAGCATTATAACCCTAAGTTGGTGGCCAAAGGTTTCACATAGTGAGAGGGTTTTGATTACCATGAGACTTTCTCTCCCATGGCAAAGGATGTTACAATTCAATCTTTCTTATTCATCATTGCTTTTCATGACTAGTCATTACATCAAATGGATGTTCACAATGCTTTTCTTCATGGTGATCTAGATAAAGAAATTTATATGGATCTTCCACAAGGATTACGAAGACGGAGTCTAGAGTATGTTTTCTCTGAAAATCCCTGTATGGCCCTAAGCAAGCTTCCAACAATGGTACGCAAAATTTACCAATGCACTTACAATTGTTGAATTTAAAAAGTTCAAACATGATTATACTCTATTCACATTGACAAAAGGTATGTCATATATTTACTTAATGATCTATGTTGATGACATACTTATCATAGGAAGTGATGAATTTGCTGTGAAGAATCTTAAAGAGTATCTACATTCCACTTTTCAAATCTAAGATTTGAGATCACCCAGATATTTTCTTTGAATTAAGATAGCTTGTTCAAATCAATGAATCACTCTTAGCCAATGGAAATTCATGCTGAAGATATATCAAAAGCAAGTTTATCAGGGTGCAAACCAGCTATTATTCCCATCGAGCATAATGCAAAATTGACTACAGTTGATCATAATGCCAGTATATCATCTCCAAATCATGATCCATTACTCAAGGATCTGTCAAGCTATCAAAGACTTGTTGGAAAATTGATTTATCTCACAATGACTAGACTAGATATTTGTTATGCAGGATAGACTCTTAGTAAATTTATGCACAATCCGAAACAATCTCATATGAATACTACTTTAAAGGTTGTGAAGTACTTGAAGAAATGCCCAGGTCTAGGGATACTCCTTTCTCAAAAGTGCAATATGGAAATGATGGCTAACTGTGATTTAAATTATGCAACTTGTCCTATGAGTAGAAGTTCCATCACTAGTTTTTGCATCAAATTCTGGGAATCATTACTTTCATGGAAGATAAAGAAACAATCTACTCCATCCTATTCTTCAGCTGAGGCCGAGTATCAATCTATGGCCAAAACTGTTTCTGAAATTGTATGGTTGCGAGGTCTACATCTAAATCTTGGAGTACAAGTGAAAGGACCGACCTTACTATCAAGTGACAATGATTTGACACTCAAATTTGCAGCAAATCCTATAGAACACGAAAGAACGAAACACATAGAAGTTGATTGCCATTTTACTTGAGAAAAAAGCCAAGAATGGGTCATCAAGGCAAGAGGAATTAGAACTACGGAGCAGCCCGCGATATGTTCACTAAACCTCTTTGTCAAATGCAACATGCATATCTATTAAGCAAGTTTGGCGTTTTGGACATATACAAGCCACGAACTTGAGGGAAAGTGTCGGAAAATATTCTCAAGATTCTGGAAAATTTGTCCAGATTGTAATTGATACATTTAATCAGGATCGTGATCAATCTAGGATAAGATTTGAGACACTTAGATTGGAGAATATACTCTTTCTTTTTTATTGACCAGTCTCTATATTACATATTGACTTTTCATGTACAAATAGAAGATAATGAAAGAGAAGTGCACAGTTTACAATTTCTCTCCCCAAATCTATCTTCTTCTTTTTTCTTCTCTACCTAAAATTGTGACAATAACAACCAACTTGAAAAATCCATAAAATGCTTGATCCAACTTTATAAGATTATATGAGTCTTCATCAATCCTTAATACACCTTCCCTATCGTAACCGAAGAAAAACCATCTAACAAACCATGTAATGCAATTTTTTTCATAAAAATACATTCTATTAAAAACTATATTTAGAACTATTTATCGCATCAATTCACTTGGGCCTAAAACCCGTCCACCGAAATATTTTGAAAATGTTCTCCAATTTGGGTCCATCGGCTCGAAAGCCCTAATGGGCCAAAATATATGTAAAGTTGTAAGTATGTCGTTTTTCCCCGAATAAATATGTTATTTTCTTTTTTCATATTTTGAAAATGCCCTTCAATTTGGGTCCATTTGCCTGAAAGCCCTAATTGCCCAAAATATATGTAAAGCTGTAGAATATGTTGTTTTTTCCCTAAATAAATATGTTAATTTTTTTCCTAATCCGCAAGTACTTTAAAAAATAGCACCAAACCATTTAAAGGTCGCAATTAAATTTTTTTTCTACAACTCAAATTCCAATATTCATCATTGGAATAATTTATAATATGTATACATATCCACAGTATGATTTCTTGGATTTTCCAAGACTTTCATGATTTTTGGAAATTAGCAGAAAATTCAAATATATTTTCAAATTAAGAATATTTATGAAACACAGTGCTCTACCTTTTGATTACAACGGTGAAAAATGGCATTGCAATCTAATGCATGATGGGGTGAGTGATTCCAGAACGGAAATTTTTTCAAAGGGGATTTTTTTTGGTTAAATGTATAGAGTAGTGTATACGGGGAAGAATAGAAAAGGAATAAGAAAAGATAGAGCGATCTCCTTCCAAGATATAAAGGCCACGCTACCAACCGAGGATGAGGATTGAGATCTACGAAGTTCACCACCAAAGCCTAAAGCTTCCACTAGCCAAGGTTAAAGGACTTCGGGATCGAAGAAGCTCACCACCAAGGCCTAAAGATTCCGCTAGCCAAGGATAAAGGGCTTCTTGGCTCACAACCAGGGACTAGTCTATGCTCCAGGGATAAAGAGACCGAAAGAAGTTATCCACTCTCCGAAGGAGTTCACTCAAGCAGAGGAATTCTCATAATTTTCATTCATCAAATTCATATCCCCCATACATTGGATAGTTTTCTCCTGTTTATAAAAGGATTTTAGACTTAGGAAATAAAAAAATAAAAATAAAAAAGACTTTGATGACCTAGGTACTTAAGAAATGCATTTATTAGTACGGGAACTTGCATTCTTGAACCTTTAGCCTTCCAAAATTCGTGCTCCTCCCTTGACCAGAAAATAATCCTCCTGAAACTTCATCAATTGGTCATGCAAGACATTTAAAATGGTCTCCCATTGATAGTTATCGATATACCATAAAGTATCGATAAGTAATTAACATTATTCATTCAAAATGATCCATCGAAGCACATAATGCCCAATTATTTCTTGGCCTGGATAAGCATCGATGGTTTTGAGTTGGTTGATGGAGCTACGTTGGATGCTCCTGCATCATCCTCCCCAGGTTGTTTGAGATTTTTCCTCAAATCTAGAAAGTTTTCATCCTCCAAGTAAGGAGAAAGGTCTCCCACATTGAATGTTGCTGAAACTCCAAATTCTCTGGGAAGGTCAATCTTGTAAGAATTGTCACCAATTCGCTCAATAACTTTAAAGGGACCATCAACTGCTTGTTCTTTCATCGAAATACAAATCTCTCCTTCCTCAAGTGAAGCCATACAAGATCACCCGGTTGAAATTGAGTCTTCTTGCGATGTTGATTAGCTTTCTTCTTGTAAGACTCGTTGGCCTTTTCAATCTTGGATCGAATCTACTCATGGAGCTTCTTCATTGATTCAGCTCTTTTCTTGCCATCAAAGCTTACTTGAGAGTTAGATGGAATTGGAATCAAATCAATGGGTGTGAGAGGATTAAATCCATACACAACTTCAAATGGCAATCGACCAATAGTATAACTTGGTGGTTGATTGTAAGCAAATTCAGCATGCGCAAGCTTTAAATCCCAATCTTTTAAAGATTTACTCACCATACCATGAAGAAGAGTGATTAGAGTACGATTTGTTACCTCCATTTGGCCATTAGTTTGTGGATGACAAGCTATGCTGAATAAGAGTCTTGTACCAAGCATTCTTCATAGTGTCTTCCAGAAGTAGCTTAAGAACTTGAAATCACGATTCAACACAATGGTCTACTGTACTCCATGAATGCAAATAATCTCTTTGAAATATAATTCAGCAATATGAGATGCATCATTGGTCTTGTGACATGGCACGAAATGAGCCATTTTAGAGAGCCGATCGACGACCACCATGATAGCATCTTTTCCTCTTTGAGTTCTTGGTAGAGCCACAATGAAATCCATGCTAACATCTTCCCAAGGCTGCAATAGTACTGGAAGTGGAGTATACAAACCTTGATAGAAATGGCTTTTTGATCTTTGACAAGTTGCACACCTTGAGATAATAGCATGCACATCTCCACTCATCTTTGGCCAATAGAAATACTTTTGAAGAACCTCAAGAGTTTTGTTCATACCAAAATGACCAGTCAATCCTCCACCATGTGCCTCTCGAATCAGCAATTCACGAAAAGAACTCTTCGGCACACATAATCGATTTCCAGCAAGGCAAGGAAAGCCAGCAAGGCGTCCCAATGAACGGCATCAACGTGACGATTCTGAATCTCGTCAAGATTCTAATGGCGATTTCAATTCCACTGGAGACAACTCTAGTGATTCTGAATATCAAATTCGAAGAGGAAGAGAGAGGCATAAGGAGAATGAAAAAGACATTAAAGTGGAGGTCCCTGAGTTTGACAGTAATCTCAATCCTAATGACTTTGTGGATTGGCTACACACAACCAAACGAATTTTTGACTTCAAGTCCTATTCAGATGAGAAGAAATGTAAGGTTGTTGTCCTAAAGTTGACAAAATATGCTTCTCTATGGTAGGAGAATCTAAAGCATCAACGAGCAAAGGAAGGAAAATGCCGAATCAAGTCTTGGGAAAAACTCAAGAAGTTGATGAAGAAGAGGTTCTTGCCCGACAACTATAAGCAAGATCTATTCCTCAAACTGAATTTCCTAAGACAACAAGGGATGAACGTTGAAGAATACATTCGTGAGTTTGAACAACTCAAAATGAGTTGTGAAGTTCTAGAAGTTCCTGAGCAAACCATCGCTCGTTTCCTTGGTGGCATGAATCGAGAAATTGCTAATATGGCTGAACTTCAACCTTATTGGTCCTTTGAAGACGTATGCAAGTTAGCCATAAAAGTCGAAAAACAATTGAAAAGCAAGAGGTTTTCCTCCAGAACCTTAGCAAATGTGACATCATATTTTAAGGGTGCTTCCTCAAGCAAGGGCAAGAGTACGTCGACAAAAGACAAAGGCAAGGGAAAAATTGCAAGCCTTCCAAAGAAGTCCAAAAGAATTTTGAAGGCGATGCAAAGAAATGCTTTAAATGCCATGGTTTTGGACATTTTCAAGCAAATTTTCCAAATCGGAGAGTTATGACTCTTCAAGAAATTGAGGAGATCAATTTGGCGCTTCAAGAGGCTGAGGGCAATCAAGACCAAAATATTTCTGAATCTGATGGGGAAGAAGAAGTTGTGGAGAAAGCCGATGATGGCAAGCTGTTGATCATCCGAAGAGCATTGCATGTTGAAGTTTCTCCTGATAAAGAGTAAAGGGAAAATATATTTCACACCCATTGCACTATTAACGGAAAGGTGTGTCCGGTGATCATCGATGGTGGGAGCTGCACCAATGTTGCTTCGACAACTCTTGTCAACAAGCTAAAGCTTCCAACAACGAAACATCCTCAACCATACATGTGACATCCAGATTTTTCAACCCTGTCTTCTACTGAATAAATTGGGCATTTCATTGACGCGCCTATAGGGTTATTCTTAGAGCCGATCACTCTTGAGATAACTAGACTATCTAGGGAAATTATTAAGGAATTTTAAGGCAATAGGCTTGAGAACTTGATCAAGAATCAGCTTCTCGACCGTGTCCATCTTTAGAGGTCATTACGGCACAGTTAAAAATCGATTTGAAATCAGAAATAGACTGGATCAACAAAGATGTGTGACTAATCGTGGGTGACACCACTAAAATAGAAAATTCTCGTCAGCCAACACTAGACTGATTTTCTTATTGTTTTGGTACCCTATGTCCGTAATTGAATCATCGAAATTTAAAAACAATCGAGAGTCGTCAATGAGTCGAGTGGGTTCATAGTGACTCGAAGAAAATCGACCACAGGTCATTTGCCCTAAAAAGTTCTGAAAACTACCATGTAGTTTAGTCACGCTAAAAACGCGCCAAGTTGGAATTCACTGCGAATTCGAGTCTGATTTCAGAAATTGAAGTTCTTTTCCTGTCACAATAAATTCTAAGAGTGTCGACTCAATCTCAGAAGATTTTTCTGACACCCGACACTTTTTGGGAAAAAGTTGTCGCATAGTCGTTTTTGTGCAATTGAAGCCGGGGATTAAATTGGTTACAAAATTGAGATACATGGTGGATTCTTGAGTGAGGAAAAATGCAGAGACGATCAATGAGTGATCCATTGAATTTGTGAGAATCAATTAAGATGAAATCAAGAGGGATTTGGAACCAATTGAAGCCATCCCTCTCAATTTCGTAACCCCCCTTAAGCCTAGCAAAATTGGACCATTTGGGGAGTTGAGTGGTGTGTTTATGTGGCTAAATGGCAGCCAAGTGATGAAACTTCTTGGGCAAGGCTTGGAAGATATTTTTTTGTGGAAAAAGTGGGCTTGGTGGAGCCCAACTCTCATCATCTCTATCTCACTCTCTTTCCCTCACCTCAACCGGATACCTAGCTTTTCCCCCATTTCGTGCGACTGCTCCTTCCTACCCTCTATCACCGTTGCTTGAAGACCGAGAGACCAGCAAAAGCAAGAGCAGCCAGCGTCTCCGCCATCATCGGTCTCTTCTCCCCTCAGCTGCCACCTGCCGACTTCTTGGCTTGTTTTGATCAACAACAGCAACAACCGAAGCTCCTCGTTTGACCGCAAAAGCCCAGCAATAGCGTCGTCCACGTAGTCTGCGACTGCTCCCTCCATCTCGGCCACTCGTCCGTGTGAATTCCCAGCGCAAGAAGACAGAGGCAGCAGCCACGCCACAACTGCACGTCTTCAATTCAACGGACGGAAGTCAGCAAGCGGTGAAGCCCCCATCTCCATGCACGTCCCATGACTGCACGCCACCGCTCCATCTCCACATTGCCACCTGGCCGCTCCTCCATCTGTTTCGGTCAACAGCAGTGAATTCTCCCCATTTCTTAACCGAGCAGCACCGTTCGAAGCTGCCCGCCATCCATGCGTCTTCAGCTCGCCGAGCTTCGCTTCATTTGGTTGCTGCCAGCCACGCCGAAGCTACGTTTCTCCCTCTCCATTCGGTTCAGTCCAGTGGCCAGCGAAATCCATGAAGCAGGCCGTGAGATCCAGCAGCCCAACGAAGGACAGGCCCACTTGATCCACCGAGTGTGAGCTGCGACAGCCCAAGCCAGCAACTTGCTCAGCTCAGTTCAATTTGTCTCAGCCCTCTTGGAGCCCAGCAAAGCCCGGTCCACCATCTCTTCAGTCAGCAGCCCTTGCTGCTTCTCCCGCGGCCCAAAGTCCAGCAGCCTGTGAGCCAAATGAGTTCAGCGAAGCCCAATGATTTGTTGAGGCTCAGCTCCAGCAATCTTCAACCCATTCAAGTTTAGCCCATTTTCAGCAGCCCACCTCCAATTTCAGCAATCCAACTTGAAGCCCGTTTGAGCCCAGCTTAGCATTTTGGCCTCAAGTGAGTTTTACTCACTAATGCTTTCTTAGTTTGCTAATTATGCTTAAGGGTTGGTTAGATTTAATTACGTGGAATTAGGTGGTTAGATTAATTTAGAACAATTAAATTAGTGACTTAATGATGTATGTTAGGTGGTTAAACTTAGTCATTAGCAAGTAGAGATGTACTATTATCTATTGAATGTATCTCGGGATTTTTCCTGACTCGTTTCGGGCTCCAATCAGGCAATACGGGCCTAAATTGGATTTTAATATTTATTTATTTAATTTTCGAAATTAATTATTTAATTAATTATTTTTCCGGAAATTCAACCTGGGATGGCCGATGACCGGAATTTTGTGCTGATTGTCGTGGTGCAGACTATTTATTTAATTGAGCTTTAATTTATATAGAATTGATTTAAATTGTGAAATTTGAGGATTTGTCCTTAATTGTTTGTTATTGAATATTTGATTGGTAAATGACCGAGTATAGGTATATAGCACCAGTTACATTGATGGGCTATATAGTAGAGAGAATGGTGAGAGCTAACTGAGAATATTATTGGCTGAGACCAATCAGGTACGATGTTATTGGACATACGTGGTTCGGTGATTGGAAGTATCACTGGCGAAAACGGTGCCTTAAAGAACGCACGTGAATGACTCATAGACAAATGTGGTTCGGTGATTAAGGAAATATCACTGGTGAAAACGACGCCTTAAAGAACTCACGATGTTGTCTATTGCCGATGTCACCTTGGCGAAAACGACGCCCTAGAAAGGACACGTGGTTCGATGATCGAGGATATCACTGGTGAAAACGACGCCTTAAAGAACGCACGGTGTCGGTGATCGGTATGTCATTGGCGAAAACGACGCCCAAGAAACACATGTGATTTGGTGAAGGAGTATACCATTAAGGAATTATGGTATGAGTGGGAATGACCTAGAGGTGGTTCAAATGCTTGATCGGATGTTGTGAATTGTTTGAATATATGTGCTTAACCTTAATTTGCAGGTGGAATCTAAGGCCAAGGTAAGTCCTTTGATCTGTGCATGTTTAGGCAACCCGTAGTGTATTAGCTTACTAATCGGGTATTAGGGGGTAGAATTCACTGAGACGTGATCTCATTGGTTATTAAAAAACAATTTCATGACCCTAAGGAGAAGCTGAGGAACCTTAAAGGGAGAAAGACTTTTGAAGAAGAAGATGATCCAGAGAGGGATCTTGAGTATAACCCGGATGTAGATTGAGATCCCATCCCTTTTGTGAACCCTGTCTTAGTGTAGATGGGTGTGAGACAAGTATGCTGTGAATAGTATTGTAAATATACTATAAGTTATGTTGTTAATAAAAGTATGGTTGTGAATTTCAATAAGAAAATAATATGGCCTGCTTTTCTATCCCATTGTTTTATTGTCTGGGGATTTATAACTGCTTCCGCATGCGCATAATAAACAGAAAGTGTCGGCGATACTTAGTCCTGGAATATCGCACTTTAAAATCGACCAATCAAGAAAGATGGACGCGTCCCCAAGGATCGGGGCATGACAATACAAGCTCCAATGGCTTAATCAAGGGAATGAACTCAAGATAACCAAATGCGTTCTTATATCATTTTCGATTGAGAAGAACTATCGAGATGAGGTTGTACGTGATGTGATTCCTATGGAGGCATGCCACTTGTTATTGGGTAGACCGTGGCAATTTGATATAAATGCTATGTGTAATGGTCGGAAAAACACATACACTTTTCATGAGGAACAAAAATACATTACTCTTTTACCCTTGAATCCTTCTTCAATACATAATAATCAACCTGGGGAGGGAAACACTTGTAAGGAAAATATGTTCTTGAGTGAGACACGGGTTGAGAGAGCCATTAGCAAACAAAAGAATGTATCTGCTTTGCTTGTGGTCGAGAAAAAGAGTGAGATAGAGTGACCCATATATCCAAAAATGCATTGCTTGTTGAAAGAATTTGCATATGTGTTCTCGAAGGATTTGCCACCTGGATTACCTCCCATAAGAGGTATTGAGCATCAAATTGATTTGATCCCTGGTGCTCTACTACCAAACAAGCCAGCTTACAAATGCAATCCAGAGGAAACAAATGAGTTGTAAAGACAAGTCGATGAACTTATTGTCAAAGGATACATTCGAGAAAGCATGAGTCCCTGTTCTGTTTCGGCTCTACTTGTACCTAAGAAGGATGGTACATACCAAATGTATGTTGATAGCTGGGCCATCAACAACATCACCATTAAGTATAGGTACCCTATACCTAGACTTGATGATATGCTTGATAAATTATATGGTTCTTCTTTGTTTTCAAAGATAGATTTGTGGAGTGGTTATCATCAAATCAGAATGCGAGACGGTAATGAATGGAAGACGGCTTTCAAGACCAAGGGAGGCCTTTATGAGTGGTTGTTTATGCCATTTGGATTATCTAATGCTCTGAGTACCTTCATGAGACTTATGAACGAGATTCTTCATTCCTTTATTGGTTGATTTTTCGTTATTTATTTCGACGATATTCTTGTTTATAGCAGGAATGAGGAGGAGCATATCTCTCATTTAAAACAAGCGTATTTCTTGAGAGAACAAAAACTATATGCTAAAATGGAGAAATGCGAATTCTTCTCTCCAAGCATTGTGTTTCTTGGTTATGTGGTTTCCAAAGATGGAATCTCCGTTGATCAAGCCAAGGTGGAAGCTATGAAGACTTGGCCTGTTCCGAAGTCTATTTCTGATGTAAGAAGTTTTCATGGACTTGTTTCTTTCTATCAACGTTTTGTCAAAAAAATTTAGTACCGTCATGGCTCCTATAATTGAATGCATGAAGAATGGTGCTTTTGAATAGACAAAAGGCTGCTCAAAACGCCTTTGAGGTAATCAAGCAGAAACTTTGTGAGTCCCCTTGCACTTCCTGATTTTAATAAAGTATTTGAAGTTGAGTGTGATGCAAATGGAGTTGGTATTGGCGTTGTTCTTGTGCAAGCACAAAAACCATTGGCATATTTCAGCGAGAAGTCATCCGATTTCAAGAGGAATTATTCAATTTATGACAAAGAGTTCTATGCCATTGTCTGAGCTCTTGATCATTGGATCATTATTTGAGGCCAAAACAATTTGTCCTTCATTCTAATCATGAGGTACTTAAGTTTATTAGCGGCCAACGCAAGCTTAATTCTAGACATGCAAAATGGGTAGAATTTCTTCAATCCTTTTATTTTGTCTCAAAATATAAACCCGGGCACACTAGTGTTGTAGCAGATGCTTTATCGAGAAGATATATTATGCTTGCTGTTCAAAACTCTAGGATTCTTGGATTTCAATCAATGAAATGACTTTATTCTGAAGATGCGGAGTTCTCATCCATCAACAACAATTGCAAGTGGGGAGTTCAAGGTACATATTCTTTGCAAGATGGGTTTCTTTTTAAAGGAAATCGATTATGTGTGCCGAAGAGTTCTTTTCGTGAATTCTTGATTCGAGAGGCGCATGGTGGAGGATTGGCTGGTCATTTTGGTATTAACAAAAATCTTGAGGTTCTTCAAGAGCATTTCTATTGGCCAAAGATGAGTGGAGATGTGCATGCTATCATCTCAAGGTGTGCAACTTGTCAAAGATCAAGAAGTCATTTCCATCAAGGTTTGTATACTCCACTTCCAGTACCATTGTAGCCCTGGGAAGATGTTAGCATGGATTTCATTGTGGCTCTACCAAGAACTCAAAAAGGAAAATATGCTATCATGGTGGTTGTCGATCGGTTCTCTAAAATAGCTCATTCGTGCCATGTCACAAGACCAATGATGCATCTCATATTGCTGAATTATATTTCAAAGAGATTATTCGCATTCATGGAGTACCAAAGACCATTGTGTTGGATCGTGATTCCAAGTTCTTAAGCTACTTTTGGAAGACACTATGGAGAATGCTTGGTACAAGACTCTTATTCAGCACAGCTTGTCATCCACAAACCGATGGCTAAACGGAGGTAACAAATCGTACTCTAACCACTCTTCTTTGGCTAATAGAAATGCTCTTGAAGAACCTCAAGAATTTTGTTAATACCAAAATGACCAGCCAATCCTCCACCATGCACCTCTCGAATTAGCAATTCACAAAAATAACTCTTCAACACACATAATCACCAAATTCAAGGTGCATATTCTTTGCAAGATAGGTTTCTTTTTAAAGGAAATCGAACACACCTTTCCGTTGATAGTGCAACAGGTGTGAATATATTCTCCCTTTGCCCTTTATCAGAAGAAACTTCAACATGCAATGCTCTTCGGATGATCAACAACTCACCATCATCGGCTTTCTCCACAACTTCTTCTTCCCCATCAGATTTAGAAATATTTTGGTATTGATTGCCCTCAGCATCTTGAAGTGCCAAATTGACCTCCTCAATTTCTTGAAGAGTCATAACTCTCTGATTTGGACAATTTGCTTGTAAATGCCCAAAACCATGGCACTTAAAGCATTGCCTTGCATCGCCTTCAAACTTCTTTTGGACTTCTTTGGAAGGCTCTACAATTTTTCCCTTGCCTTTGTCTTTTGTCGACATACTCTCGCCCTTACTTGAGGAAGCACCCTTAAAATAGGATGTCGCATTTGTTGAGGTTCTAGAGGAAAACCTCTTGCTCTTCAATTGTTTTTCGACTTTTATGGCTAACTTGCATACGTCTTCAAAGGACCAATAAGGTTGAAGTTCAATCATATCAGCAATTTCTCGATTCATGCAACCAAGGAAACTAGCGATGGTTTGCTCATGAACTTCTAGAACTTCACACCTCATTTTGAGTTGTTCAAACTCACGAATGTATTCTTCAATATCCATCCCTTGTTGTCTTAGGGAATTCAGTTTGAGGAATAGATCTTGCTTATAGTTGTCGGGCAAGAACCTCTTCTTCATCAACTTCTTGAGATTTTCCCAAGACTTGATTCGGCCTTTTCCTTCCCTTGCTCGTTGATGCTTTAGATTCTCCCACCATAGAGAAGCATATTTTGTCAACTTTAGGATAGCAACCTTACATTTCTTCTCATCTGAATAGGACTTGAAGTCAAAAATTCGTTCGGTTGTGTGTAGCCAATCCACAAAGTCGTCGGGATTGAGATTACCGTCAAACTCAAGGACCTCCACTTTAATGTCTCTTTCATTCTCCTTATGCCTCCATCTTCATCTTCAAATTTGATATTTAGAATCACTAGAGTTGTCTCCATGGAATCGGAATCGCTATTAGAATCTTGACGAGATTTAGAATCGTCACGCCGATGTCGTTCATTGGGATGCCTTGCTGGTTGTCCTTGTCTCGCCAAATTCTCTAGAAGATTGAGGACTCGCTCCATTTGTTGCTGAAGATTTTGGATTGCACGATCTCACTTTTCGTTGTGCGCTTACTCCAGAGTCAAGCCTCTTGGAACTTGATCAACCACAAGAAATTTGTGATAGAAGAAAGAAAGGAATCACTCAAACGAGTTGAACCTTGAGCTCTAATACCAATCTTTTGATGCGTGATGGGGTGAGTGATTCCAGAACGGAAATTTTTTCAAAGGGGATTTTTTTTGGTTAAGTGTATGGAGTAGTGTATATGGGGAAGAAACGAAAAGGAATAAGAAAAGATAGAACGATCTCCTTCCAAGGTATAAAGGCCATACCACCAACCGAGGATGAGGATCGAGATCTACGAAGTTCACCACCAAGGCCTAAAGCTTCCACTAGCCAAGGCTAAAGGACTTCGGGATAAGAGAAGCTCACCACCAAGGCCTAAAAATTCCACCAACCAAGGATAAAGGGCTTCTTGGCTCACCACCAAGGAGTGATCTACGCTCCAAGGATAAAGAAACAGAAAAGAGTTATCCACTCTCCGAAGGAGTTCACTCAAGTAGAGGAATTCTCACAATTTTCATTCATCAAATTCGTATCCCCCATACATTGGATAGTTTTCCCCTGTTTATAGAAGGATTTTAGACTTAGGAAATATATTATAAAAAAAAAAGACTTTAATGATCTTGGTACTTAAAAAATGTAGTTATTAGTATGGGAACTTGCATTCTTGAACCTTTGGCCTTCCACATTCTTGAACCTTTAGCCTTCCGTTTCTTGAACAGCATTCTTGAACCTTTAGCCTTCCAAAATTCGTGCTCCTCCCTTGACTAGAAAATAATCATCCTGAAACTTCATCAATTGGTCATGCAAGATGTTTAAAATGGCCTCCCATTGATAATTACCTATATACCATAAAGTACCAATAAGTAATTAATATTTTTCATTCAAAATGATCCATCGAAGCACATAATGCCCAATTTCTTTCTTGGCTTGGATAAGCATCGATGGTTCTGAGTTGGTAGATGGAGCTACGTTGGATGCTCCTGCATCACAATCCAACGAGGAGACTGATCAAATGAGCTATTGACCGCGTCAGTTTTCCATAGTTTTAGTTCCTAGGTTGCCTTCTTCAAGCACTCGTACCTCTTTCGAGGGAGGATCAAATTGCGTGACTTTTGTGTCCATTGGAAACTCTCATATATTTCAGCAAGAATGTGACAATCTACTATCATAACCTTACTTCAGGTGAACCATCTAGGAATTCGGCTAATGAATTATTAAACCTAGACTTAACTGTCCCAAGTCCACACCAATTTGCAAATTAAGATTCAAGTTCTTGATATGCAAATAATTTTCATCATGGAATTGCCACTAAGTTGTTCTTCGATGGGTCAATTACAAACCCAGGTAATATATCGAAAGTTGTACTTTACACTAACTAGAAATTACGGATTTGGGGACTTGATTATACTAAATTACTCTAACGACATTTCGGTACCTTAGCAGGTTAGATTCATTTTAAATTGAATTACTAGCATGCAAAAAGTGTTCATGCGAGTGTGCATACATTAGAATAACAACCAATAACCAATACAGTAAGTAAAATGCAAGGATAAAGAAGAGGTACTTATCTTGAAGCAACGCAAGCATCTGCAATATTAATAAGAAAAACCATATATTCAACCTAGATACATGTTTCTAATTAACACACAATTGCAAACAATTTTTTGGGGTTTTCTTTTAAATGAAACTAAGTTATATGCAGAATACACTATTAATCTAACATGACATGCGACATATGAATGTCTTAATTCTAATGACAATTAAATATATTTTCGAAGTACATGAAACTAGACATGTAATATCTAATATGACATGGAATCTAATTAAATGACCTGGACATGCAATTTCTAATGACGGGAAATTTGACATGCAACTACTCTAGTATGGCATGTGATTTAATTAAATTACTCTGCATGACATGCACTTTAATTAGAGGAACCTAAACATGCAATATATGAGTCCATACCTCGGCTGTCTCAAGTTCATACCAATTTGTGACTTAGGATTCAGTTTCTTGATATGCAAATAATTTTCATCATGGAGTCACCACTAATAGTTCTTCAATGGGTCGATTGAAAATCCAAGTAAAGTATCAAAAATTATACTTTACTCCTATAAACTAGAGATTATGAATTTAGGGACTTGATTACACTAGATTATTTTAACGCCATTTCGATACCTTAGCAGCTTGATTCATTTTAACTTGAATTTCTAACATGCAAAAGGTGTTCGTGCGAGTGCACATACATCAAAATAACAACCAATAATCAAAACACTAAATAAAATGCAAGGATAGAGAAGTACTTCTTGAAACAACACAATCATCTGCAATGTTAAAAAGAAAAACCACATATTCAACTAATTATATCTTTCTAATTAACACGCAATTGCGAACAAGTTTTTTGGGGTTTTCTTTTATTCAAATGAAATTAAGTTATATGCAATATGCGCTAGTAATCTAACATGATATGCAACATATGAATGTCCTATTCTAACGATAATTAAATATATTTCCAAAGTACATGAATCTGGAGAATTTCTAATATGACATGAAATAAAATTAACTGATCTGAACATGGAATTTCTAATGACGGGAATTTGACATGCAAATACTCTAATATGGCATGCGATTTAAGTAAATTACTCTACGTGACATGCACTCTAATTATATGAACCTAAACATGCAATCACTAAATGATATATAAGCAATGATATGGCATGAGTGATGATATGGCACATGATGACATAGCATATGACACAAATGTGGTGCAATTAATATATATGACATGCATATGATATTTTTATGGATCTTTTTATTAAAATTCGTAATTAAAATTTAATGGAAATAAACTACCTAAAAAAAGATATTATCAAATCCAAACTAGAAAGTAAATCAATTCAAATCCTAATTTAAATTGGATGAATATCCTAAACTTCATGAACCTACCTAAATATGCTCTGCTATTTAAAATATCCTACTTAGGTACGATAAAAGATTACCCTTAATGCATGAAAAAGAAATATACTCAAGCTCGAAGCTTCCAAATAGATCGTAGGAAAAAAAAATCAGAAAAATATGATTGTCAATAGTTTTTAACACATATATTCTGTGTACTTAATAAATTTTACAAACACAATGTGTCCAAAAATCTCTTACAATTATAAGAATCTCTTGTACATTGACAAGTAGTATTATGTTTTTACATGTTATTTGAAAAAACTAAAGGTGGGATAATGATATTTACTAGCAACCAATTAGGCAGTCAATGGCTCTGATTTCCGAAAATTTTGAACCAGATGCTAAATCCATATTTTCACATAATACACGTCACATTACCATGGGATGCCAGCTCAAACTAGGGGTCCATGAAGGGGGGTTCGATGAATAAGAAGGATCCCACAAACACAATTGTGCAGCGGCGATCAATTCAATCAAAGGTGTGCACCACCATCGCCGACCTGAGGAGCAAGAACACGTTGAGGATTCCCATTAGGACTTAGCCTGCACATCAATCATCATCAGGTCCTTCTTTATGCATACCACTGCTCCGCTTATCACTGTTATATCTACCCAAATCCCCCCCGCCACTCCCCAAAAAAAAACTCATTTATCATTATAATGCTTCTCCATAAATCATAAGCATATACAACAAAATCGGAAAAAAAAAAAAAAAAATTCCGTGCCTATTATCCTCCCTCTTTCTTCAAATTTATTTTCCTAATTTATATGGTTATAAGATTAAAAAAAAATGAGAAATAACAAATGCAATGGACTTTATCCGAACTTAACTTGCTTGGCTTTAAAAGAGAGAGAGAGAGAGAGAAAAGAGTCTATGTTTTTCCTTTTTCATTTATATCCTATACAATAAATAAATGACCATTGGTGATAAATCTTTCATATTTATCAGTAACAAAGCTAGACCCAAAAAAAAAAAAAAAAAAAAAGTGCAATGACTAAAATATAACCTCATTTATTATTTTCTATGTAACAGAATTAAGTTGCAAAAGATTGATTCATTGTATGAAACATTAATTCGTACATATATAAGTGTCATTTGCAGTCGTTTTATCTAATTATAAGTTTTGAAAGTTTTTATCCACTAAATGTCCATTCAATATTTTAATGTATTTTATGATCTTAGTGTGTGACCTAACTAGCCAATTAGGCGGATGGCATAATGGAATTATAATCAAGGGAAACAACATAAAGGAATCGAGACCAACAAATCAAAGACAGTAGGAAAAAGTAAGTAAAATAAAGTGTGGAAAATAAGCCGATGTGATGTCAGATATAATATATTAATATGAACCTCGGGACATAATCCTCATGATGACACAATACAAGTTTTGCAAAAATTATACATCGTTTCTCTATTAAGCCTAGGGACATGAATCTCGTGAGCTAAGTTCCTAAAATTGAAATTGAAGTTTAATTTTGATTAACAGGAATCTCCAACTAAAGATCTCCGCTAATTATATGAGATGCTAAAGATTAACTATTCCGTAAAAGCATATATAACATATACGTTAATTATTTTTTATATCTTCATTATTTCTGTAATATCGGTTCGAATTTAAGTCAAACCTAAACATTCGGACTCTGGGGCTCAGATCAGCAAAATAGAGCAAGTACATACCAACGGCAGATATATGGCTTCGGGCTTCGAATGCGAGGTAAATTGACGAATGAAATGTTGCGACAACAATGGTCCACTCCGGCGTAGCTTGAAGACTCGAGATTAAGACACTTCAAACTCTTTGGCCAAAATGCATACGCATAGAAGTGTGGTGGCGGCACAACGATGAAGCGGCTGTCGGCGGTGGCAGCAATTTCTACAGAGAGCTGGAAATCGCCAATCAAATGAAGAGGAATCACCTCCGGAGACTCCTCTCAAGATTGAGCCTCCCCCTTTTGCCTTCCTCAAACGAATGTATATATCTCATCCGGAGTTCGTAAGAGGACAGAAAGAAGGGGTCAGATGGAGAAATTCTCGTTGCCACGTGGCCACTGTCCTCCGCGAATGGATATATCCCGGAGTTCGCTTAGAGCAGAGATAGAAGGGAGTCAGAGACAGAAAATTTTGCTGCGACATCGCGGCTTCCCTCACGACCAATTTTCCTTCGTTCTCTCTTTTTCTACAACGATCACGAGAGAGAGAGAGAGAGCTCTTGAGCTGGCCTTTCTTTTCTTTTCTTTTTTTTGAGTCTTACTCACCTTTACTATATTCAGGCGTGCGTGGTGCTCACAAGGATTAAATCCTAAACTTGGAACGCACGCCTTTATTTGTAAGAGAGAGAGAGAGAGAGAGAGCTCTTGAGCTGGCTTTTCTTTTCTTTCTTTTTTGAGTCTTACTCATCTTTACTATATTCAGGTGTGCGTGGTGCTCACAAGGATTAAATCCTAAACTTGGTATGCATCCCTTTATTAGTAGGGGCTGCATGCCTATTGCCATCGGTTGGGTTAATCTGGTGAGAGGGGGTGAAGCAAAAGGGTTGTGTTGGGATTCATAAACTAGACTAACAAGGACTTAAGTAATGAGGCCGAACCAAACCTTCAAAAGAAGAGAAAATCTAGGTTTTGTCTACGGTTCGTATCGTTGTGCCGCTTAGCACAATCATAATGATTGAATTATTTAGAGACTTCACAGATCGAAATTTCTTTAATCGAATCCAAAATTTCTAAATTTCATTATCCCTAAATTAAGTGTTTAGCCAAAGATCTGAAACTAACCAAATTAATTAATTTTTTTTTGTCAACGTTAAGTTTTTCAATCTGATCGAAAAATTAATCTTTGGCCAATTTTATGAAAAATATGAGATTAAAGACCTAACTTTGCACACCTATGCTAAATTGACATCTATATGCAATTGAGGCATTAAGGAAGCTAACTTAATTTTATCTAGAGACAAGTCTTGTCGCGATTGAGAATCTTTAACTCTCAAATTTTCTAACTTAGATCATTGGGAAAACTCAAATGTCAACTAGGCTGAATGGGGTCTCAGGAAACCCTTCAAGGACTTTCGTCAGCTTTGTGACACCATTCTATTGGAAATTTTCTATAATATGGGCTTACATTAATTAACTAATTAATTTTCTATTTTAAATAATCAGATTAATGAATATTCCAATATTTGTTAAATCTTAGAATGATCTTATTAAATTGGGTATTGGTATCTATTAATAACGGGCTTAGTTGAGTAGCGAAGTGTAGGCAATTGTGTTTAACTAAAACCCGTAATGGAATGAGCTCAGTTGACACGCTATTGATTAGGATTTACTATGTCCATTATCTAACCTATAAAAAGGTAGGTTATATATATATATCGGTTGTTTTAATCCCATTGAAAGCTGCTATACTGAAATAAGTCATAGAAAGAAAGATCCAATATTCCAATAAATCTCTAATTATCAAATTGATCTATTTTTCTTCAAATGAAACTCAAACAGGTATGCTTTAATTCCGTTGTACTTATTGATGTCGATATTTTACAGTCATATGTGAATCCGATTCTTCTTGATTGATTAGTTGTTTATGTGAATAAATTTTCTACATATGATATCAGAGCATATCATATATGATTATATAACCCAAAATTTTTATTTATGACAAATTTGAAACTTTTTTCTTTTTGAGCCGAATATGGACGTTATTTTTTTGTGTGGATTTTTTGCTCGATTGATCCTAAAACCATAGGGCTTTTGTTCTACATGTTGAGATCTTTCCAACCATATATAATTTGTATAATTTCGCTGAGAATTGAGTGAGAATTTTAAATTTGAAATTCTCGGGTTTATACATGAAAAAGTTCTAGAAATTTCAAATTACTTGCAATTTATTGATGTTCGTTGTAAATTGTTGCATGGGTATTGTTATATAAATATAAATGTGTGTGTGTGTGTGTGTGTGTGTGTTTTAGCATCCTTTTGTTATATTAAGGTAAGTTTTTAGTGCTTAAATTTAAGAAAACCAAATTTTCGGCCATGGGAGGCTTGGATCCGAAATTTTGAAGTTTCTATGTGGAGATTTGCTCATTTTTTCTGTATTTAATTCATTCTAGTAAATTATATTGATGTTATATACAAGACCCATGGAGAAATTTCATCAAAAATCATTTGTTCTATGTGTTTTTGGAGCTTTGGGTCGAAACCAGGTCGTGTGACCCAATTTGCAGGTAATTCGGGACCTAGTTTGAGGTTGAAGAAGACCTCCAGCCGAGCCTGGGCCTAAATATGGGCTTTCGCCCATATTTTCTTTGAATTTCGTGGGCCATTTAAAACAGCCCATTTCGTGGGCCATTCTCAATTAAAAGGAAGATGGGCTCCTGGACACATGGGCCTTTTTTTCAGCAATTTGTTGGCCCACAATTTCCAAGACCAATATTGTTTGGTGTGGGCTGTGTGAGGGTTTGGGCCTCGCGGGTTTGGCCTGCGGTCCGATTTGGGCTGCTTGTGGGTCCTGGGCCCACTGGAGTCCGAAATATTAAATTAATATTTTGATAAATGCAATATGATCTTGTGAAGCACATGATGTAAAAGTGTTTTATATTTTTTGATGAATTTTTGGCATAAATTTTTGGAGTTCCCTATTGATAAAAATTAGTATATATAATTACTCACCCAAATTGGGTTATTGTGTATATTAATTTGGTGAAAAGCATGAAGATTAATTTTGAAATTTAAAAGATGGAGATGTATAATTGAAAGATATTTATCTGTCCAAATGGGATAAATGTTTGGAAAATTATATGTAATTCCCCTCTATATTGATATTATGGAGATGTATAATTCAGAGGATTTGTTTGATCAAATAAGATGAATTATTGACAATTATATGTAATTCTCCTTATTGTTGTTATTTTATAAATTTTATGCTGTGAAAAATAATTGTGCTTTATACACTCTGCCCAAAGGAAAGTTTATAATATACTAATTATTTTTTGTCAAATTATTGTCCATAATTGTTCTTATTGTATTATGTATGACAAATAGTTACCTTTGTTATAAATAACAACAATGCCATGATTGAAATGTTAATTGGATCAAACTTCAAGTAATTTGGCTTAGAAATTTGATTTGAGAATTGCGAGTTGTGGACTCTTTGCTAGACCTATGGTGATCTACTGTGACAACACTGTAACTGTATTTTATTCCAAGCATGACAAAATCAACAATGCGTCCAAACACATGGAGATTAAATATTATATTGTTAAAGACTTTGTCAAAAAGAGAGACATTGTAATTGAAAATATCATAATTGAGTCAATGTTGGTTGATTCTCTAACAAAATGCTTACGACTCATTTTGTTTAAAAAACATGTAAAAAATATGCGTGTTTTAAATTCTTTTGATTTCTTTTGCTAGTATCAGCTATATAATTTGTATTTCTGGATATTATAGTTATATGCAGACTAATAATGCTTTTATAATATTTATTAAAGCATTTATTTTCAATGATTGTTATTATTGATCTATTGTTATCATTTCTCCTATTGACTGAGAAATGGAAATATAAAAAAGTATCTTTAAACAAATTTTAGTTTAAAGATGACTGGATGTCACTGATTATGAGATCTCATGTTTGATTGTGACATAATCATACAATTTCATATTATTTAGAAATTGCGCTAATGTAGTTTCATGTCATTGAGAAATTGCATTGATGACCGATAAGAAATAGTGTATATTTTGATCACATGTTAACACTATTTCTTTCTACATTACTAGACCCATGATCCATGAAAATATAATGCTTATTATATGTAATTATGGAAGGTCATGTGTAGTGGTATTTTCTTAGCACATTGATCTCCACAGGATTGGATTGGTTTTGAGATGCCGTTAGTGAAATATTATTTTTTTTAAAAGTTGTAGTCATATAAAACAAAACTTTCAGTTATTAACCCGATAGTGTCATTTTCAATATAAAATAATTTTTTTCAAAATAAAATAAGTTAATTAATGTAGCCTAAGTGAGAGAATGTTGGAAATTTCATATAATGGGCTTACATTAATTAATTAATTTTTTTTATTTTAAATAATCGGGTTAATGGATATTCTAATATTTATTAAATCCTAGAGTGATCTTATTGAATTGGTTATTGGCATCTATTAATAACGGGCATAGTTGAACAGCAAAGTATAGACAATTGTGTTTAACTGAAACTTGTAATATGAGGGGCCCAGTTGACATGCTATTAATTAAGGTTTATTAGGTCCCCTCTCTAGCCTATAAAAATATAAGTTATACCTATTGGTTGCTTTAATCCCATTAAAAGCTGCTATATCGAAATAAATCATAGAAAGGAATATCATGTATTCCAATGTCTCGGGTTATCAGATTGATCTATTTTTCTTCAAATGAAGCAATGACTCAAACAGGTACACTTTAATTCCACTGTGCTTATTGATGTTGGTGTTTTACAGTTATATATAAATCCGATTCTTCTTGATTGATTAGTTGCTTATATGAATAAATTTTATACACATTCTGCATGAACTCCCATACTTCTTCGAGGTTGATTGTTTTTCTCTCATTCATTTTCCAAAACCCCACCCTAACTCTCAATCCCTCTGCAGTAATTCAGAATTTTTGCTCGAGTCGTATTTTGAGGGTAACTACGTGAATTCGTTTCTGTCTTAACTTCATGAAAAATGTCCATTTCGGCATTCGCCCTAAAAATATCAACAATTATCCTACGTATCACTAGGTTTACAATTCTAGACTTTAGGATAACCGCCGTATTGCACTTTCAAGAGTACACTTCCCTAATCTCCATCACCTTCTACTGCATATGGCTCGATGTTTAGACCCAAGCCAATTTGGAATTTGAATCGATATAAAAGTATGAGACAATCGGAGCCAGCGACATGTTTTTAGTTTGCACGGTGACGGAGTTGGACATCCGTTGACTAGGTCTGCTAATGTTTTGCAGGGAGTTCATTTAAAGTCTAATCCAATTCTAATTCTATTCTAAGAAAGCAATTTAATAAACAATTTATTAAAATGCAGAGCAATAAGTAAACACTCAATGAAAATAAAGGGCAAGCTATTCTAAGGGCGATAAAAGAAAACCAACAACTTGTCAGGTATTATTTACCATCTCGAAAACCTGAGACATAGTTGGGTATTACAAAATAAGACTGGATTGGACATCGGTCTTTGTCATCATCAAGAACTTCAGCTGCCTCTTTCATGGACCACCTCGTGTGGCCACCATTAGTGGTGTCGGTTTCAAATAATTCCATTCATTATCACTCAAATCAAACAATCAATGAAGCTCATTCTAGTTAATCAATAAGGCCGATTCCTATACATTTCAACCATCGCAACCTCCCATTGACTAAGATTCATTGATTAATGATTAAAAAAATTGGCCACCGTTTGCATTCATTAAAAAAGGACATAATTTATAAATTTAACGATGAGTTACACCGTTTGCCATTAAGTCAGTACAAATAATATCCAAAAGAGGGGGGGAATAGAAGAGGGCCAGTTCGGAGGTAGGCTTCGGGACTCATGGGTTTTGGCAGCCCAGTTGGTGGCCTCATTTGCTTCTCTATTGCAATGGTTCACACGCAGATTAGGGAACCCTCGGAGCAGCGCCGCAACCTCAGCGATCAGTGCCCGGATCTCCCATGGTGTTGAACAAGAATTGTTCACAGCATCTACTAGGATCTAGCAGTCCAATTCCAAGGTGAGAGTTCGATTTGCTTGTCCTTTTGCAACAAGTCTCGAAGGGTGAGAGTAAAGGCTTGAGTTTCCATCTGCAGAGCCGAAGAGGCATTGACACGCCTTGTAAATCCAACAACAATTCGACTAGAATGATCTCGAGTAATGGAAGCCACCGAGCCTTCGTGAGACGCAGGGATGAAAGATCCATCAATGTTGATCTTCAAAGCTCCAGGAACCGAAGTACGCCATACGCGATCCGTTTCTAAGGAGTGAAGCCGAGATTCCGGGCTCACTTCATATAGGCGACGATCTACAAGGGCGTTCGCAAGAGCCGATTGAACCACATGTAATGGATCTAGGTGAACCCTGCGAAATACGAAGTTATTCCTCGCTTTTTAGATCTGCCACAGAATATGCGCGAGTGTCGCCAGATCAGGTAAGATAGTTCTATGGGCTAATAGATCTGTTAACCAGGTGTCAATACATTGTATATTATGTGCCTCCGGTGTGATTTTAATCTGCGGGTGAGACCATACTTTCCGCGTCCATGGACATAGTAAGAATATATGCTTTGTTGACTCTGGGTTGTGTGCTTGGCATGACTGCCACATAGAATCCAAAATTATATGCCTGTGATGGAGGTTCTCACGAGTAGAAAGGGCACTGTGACATAGAGACCACATAAATATACGTATCTTTGGGGATGAATGCATCTTCCAGATCTTGAGCCAATATCAATTAACACCTAATTCGGTTCTAATCAAAACCCCAATAACCTATTCATTCATCTAACTAAGAAAAACATAAGCATCAAATTAAGCATGAATTCAGGTCATCTGACCTTAAGTGAAGCGATCCAAAGAAGGGCCACTTATTCAATTTTATCTTAAAATCTGACTGATTATGCTTTGGCCCGTCTAACCTACCATACGGAGTCCAATTAAAATGTTTCAAGCATCAACAGAAAGCTGAATATGTCCCTTTTAAAGTTCATTAAGACCACTTGACCCAGTTCTAAACCGACAGACCCGAAATTGATTGAAAAGACCTGGCTGTCCAGACATGGGTTTTGACCAGCAAGTTCAAAAATTCGGAAAAATATCTAGAAAATTCAGAATCCCACCTAATTTTATAGAGTGTTAGTTCAGTCTATTATTAACAACTTCCATGTTTTGAACTTTTGCACACAAGCCCTTTAACTATGTGATATTTACAAAATATCCTAGGGACTCGATTGAAAACAGTCTTAAATCGTGAAATTTAACATAATTGGGAGTTAGACGAATAGACCAGAAAAGGCTAGAGTACCTAAAGGCATTGACAGTAAAAGGAACGAACGACCCTGCATTCAGAGCATTTTCTTAAAATGCATATATGTTCTATGGATAAACATCATAACTTTTCACGTTTGATTCATTAGGAGGAGACTAAACTATAAATAGTAAAATGAATAGGTAACACCATAATCTCTCGATTACGAGAACCGACATAATAGGCAATTAAATGAAGAGGCTAGAAAATGATCGAGAATTGAAAAGACAACCCCACATTAGCAGTAAAACATTGATAAAATTGCCCATTTAATTTTTCACAAATAGATATCACTTGCAAAAGATATCATTTCAACCTTACAAAAATGCCTCGTAATAGTTAATCACCACAAAGTAAGTTGGAGACGAAATCACCTAGGAACACAGATTTTTGTTACCAAAACAGGTCAAAAAGATAATGACTAGATCCACTATTCCTCCAATTCACGTTTGATTGTTAGGAGGAGACTAAACTATAAATAGTAAACTGAATAGGTAACACCATAATCTCTCGATTACGAGAACCGACATAATAGGCAATTAAATGAAGAGGCTAGAAAATGATCGAGAATTGAAAAGGCAACCCCGCATTAGCAGTAAAACATTGATAAAATTGCCCATTTAATTTTTCACAAATAGATATCACTTGCAAAAGATACCATTTCGACCTTATAAAAATGCCTCGTAATAGTTAATCACCACAAAGTAAGTTGGAGACGAAATCACCTAGGAACACAGATTTGTTACCAAAGCAGGTCAAAAAGATAATGACTAGATCCACTATTCCTCCAATGCACGTGATGAGCTATCCTGACAGGATTAAAAAAATAACTTCCCAATAAAGCGCAAAGAATCCTTAATAAATGGCTAGAATTCTTGAGGACATTCTGTCTTCACTTGAAGGTCATAGGCTCCTGTGTAGAAGTCCTAAGGACATTCCATCTTCTCCATCCAAAAGAATGTATAGGAGACTTTCTGGACGTTGCCACTGCTTCTCCTCCAGCAAAGAAGTTCATTGAGGATTGGCCTTCTGTCAACGGGTGAAGGCCCGACGGAGCAATCGAGCACCGTCAGCCTGACAGAGCCATTATAGGCTCGGTCGTGCTGACATTGCTCCACTAAGCTTTCCCCCTCGTTGAACTTCTTTTCTGGCGGAGAGGCAATGGCAATATCCAAGAAGTCTCCTACACGTTTTTTAGATGGAGAGGATGGAATGTCCTCGGGACTTCTTCTAGACACCGGAGCCCATGGCCTTCAAATGAAGAACATCATGTTCTCTACATCAACGTGCAGCTTGCAAAATCGGTCTTCATTCGAACCAATTGATGGGAAAACGATGATGCCATTGAGGAGGATGAATACACCATCGAACTTGGAGAATGCTCCATCACCGCTTCGTGATACAACCTTCCTCTGTAGGCGACAAGATCACAATAGTACACAGACGTGACTAGACACACTGATTTGGTGCATCAAGCAAAGGTATAGCATAAACCATAAATCAATTTCTCCAAGTTGTCAGAGCTAACTTTGTCCTGGAGGACATGATAATGAGTTGGCTTGCTCGTCCCAAGGCCGCCATAGTGGCTGCACAGATAGAAGTCAAATTCAAAAGGATGCACAACTTGTGTCCACGACTGTCCTGGTGGCACGTTCCCCGTGGGACCCCTCGATGTCTCTCTCCGGGAAAAGACGAGTTTGGTGGCGCTTCTGCGCCACAACGATCGTGATGGTCGGCCTGTAATCTTTCTCATGGAAAGCCTTCTTCAAATCCTGCAATTCTTCATTCAGAATCATATCGAATTGGCTCACACCGTCGCGGAACAGTTTCCCAGGCCTAACTTGATTCAAACGGGCGTATGTCTTGACGAGCTCAAGACACGTCTCCCCGATGTTGACAATTTTCTCTTGTCGGTGGAGCTGAGGTCGCACCCTCGCAGCATAGCGATTGGCAGCAGGCCAGTTGACAGTACTAACAATGGCAGCAAATGACGGACTCCTTGTGTTGCGGGATGCGGGATGGTTGACATCAGCACCAAGGAACATCACATGCCCCTCGCCATCGATACGTGGGAATTGATTGAATAACTCCACATTGCTGCCCCCAAGCTTAGCATTGATCTTGAGGGCCAAATCAGCGAGATACTGATCGTTCGCTTTATTGGCTTGCATGGATAGGCAACACTGAGTAACTAACCCGACTCGTGTCTCGCAGATCCATTTGAGGTTCTTGTAGCTGATGTCCCTTCTAGACATGATGCAAAGAAGGAATTGAGGACGCCGTCTCCCAACTCTGCAAGCACGGTCATTGACATCCTCTAGCAGCTCGGTCAATCTAGCCACATTGGAGAACATGCTCATTGTGGCATCTTGATAAAAGAGCGGTTCTTCCATGTGAATCCCCAAGTTTCTGCAACGGCTTATAAGCTTTTGGATGAACAGCTTATAGTTAAGCCGATTCCAGTCCGACATGCTGAAATCAACGATGACCCATCTTTTGATTGGCTTCCCATCTATGACCGACTTCCCCATAGATTCCAATGGCATCTCTCTATCAACTTCTACCTTGATCACCTTGCCATTTAAAGTCAGAAGCTTTAGCTCGGGAGGTCCGATGACACGTCCAGCCACTTTCACCATGGTCATGTCGACTTTGATTCCAAAGTTTTGGCTGACGTCTCTGCAGCAAGGTAAGGAACATTTAAAGAAAAAAAAAACGACAAAATCAAAGACAAAAAAGGAAGTCATATTAGTCTGGTGCTTACTGCTATATACTCTTATACCATGGTTGTCGATCAAATGCTATTTAAATCATATAGTCTATGCCTTTTTATGAGACCATTTCACCAACAAAGAAAATAGAATCCCCAATAATATGTTGTCTATTTGAACATATTCCTTAAGACAGTATAATTGAAAATGCATATCACCTCCGCATAGCACCAGTATTGCAGGGGGGGAAAACAAGAGCATATATAAATGTAAATTAACTACTGGACAAAAGGATGGAGAAGCCTCATATGCATAACCACATTATTTTTTTGATCTGCAGGTCAAGTTGTGATAGAAGCAACGACACAATCAGAACACACGACGAGTGTTACATACCAGCAAGGTCCGCGTTCAACCATATCGTGTCGCAAATGTACTTCTTTCTGATATGCGGTGGAGGCAAGGAGAGTTTCTTCAGCATGAAGGCAGCGTCTCTGTCCAAATTCTCCTTTGGGTACCTCTGCCCCTCGACCAACAAGCAGAACTCCATCGGCATGAAATTTTTCTTGTTGTTCTTGCTGAAATCCAGGCAAGGAATGTCCCTGTACTTAGTCTCAATTATATACTTCTCCCAGAAGTAGTTCACCAGGTTGATCTTCTTCATCTTGCCCTCGGAGCTCTCGCAGCTGAAAGACATCGAGCGTGTGGTGTCATTGGTCAAACCAACCACCATATACTTCTGTTTGGTCCTGCGGTGGGTCACAGTGACCTTCACCCCCTCCAACACCTGCTCGACTTCCCTCCTATACCGTGCAAACTGGTTGATCCTGAACCCACGTATGTTCTCCTTGAGGAAATCAATAACTGGCATCCTCTTTCGGAAGGCCATGACCGAGTAATCGAGAGACAACGCGAGGCCCTGGGAGATCAACTTCAAGCTGTATTGGAATCCCCTGAACGCCGCGACGCCACACTTGAGGTCATCTTCCTCATGATACTTGATAGAAGTACCGGTCAACCGAGATCATGTGCCTGACGGGGTTCTCCTTCATCACCATGTCCATGCCTTGCAATATGTCACGCGGGTTGGACAGCAAGTTCCCAGCCAAGTAGTCCTTTAGCTTATAGAGATTGAGCTCGTTCACGGGGGCGATGGTGCATCGGAATCAGGAGTCCTCGTTGTCTTCCCAGGAAAATATTTTCACGTCGTACGTCCCGCAAGGCAGTGGGATTGCACTAAAGATGTTCTTCTTACCATCATAAGCGGTCATGGATAAAGGAAACTGCATACGATTGTCAGAGAATAACTTCTCCTTGATTTGAGATAAAGTGGCTTTTGATAGCTTTGCGGGATAGCTGTGCCTCACCGGCATCTCGGGCTCCATGTCAATATTGTAGTGCCTTAGAATGGTTTCAGAATTGAATGTGATGGGAAAGTTGTTGACAAGAAGCCTGACGTGCCGAGCAGCCAGTGAACTACCTTTTTCAGGGCGTCTAATGGGGTAAATCTTATCCCCATTTCTTGGGGAAATCAGATTAAACTCCGGCGCTTGTTTAAACTCTGGCTGTACAGCGACAGTCCTGAAATCTGTTAAGAACATATAAAGTACATCAATTGATGCTGCACATTAGCTTCAGTCACTTTGTCAGAAACACCCATGTGGTTACGCTTACTATTTGTTTATACTATTTTTTTAGTACTTAGGATTGTAGAATCAAAAAAAAAAAAAATGCGAATATAACATCAAGAGCTAGGCATCATTGTGTAGATTAGCATCCAGGAAAAGACAATGAAACCCGTGACTCGTTTTTTAATGGCTACGACTTCTGAACATTTAAGTATTAAAACACCGGCCAAGATTTAAAAAGCTAAATCAAAATCGTATGTGTTAAACATGATAAGTAATTTATGAATTGAATGGAAAATGACATGATTCATATGCAAAGATCCTTCTAGTATAAATGTACTGAAAGAAACTTGCAAAAAGAAAGCGTTTAAGTATTAAAACACCGGCCAAGATTTAAAAATCATTGTGTAGATTAGCATCCAGGAAAAGACAATGAAACCCGCTCGTTTCTAATGTCACTTTAAAAAGCTAAAAAAAATCGCAATAAAATTTATGAATTGAGTTTTGGACCATTTGGACTGGTCCTCTTCCCAAATCAAATCAATCAATATTCAATCGGTTATGGTGCCGTGAGGGCAATGTCGACGAAATAAAATTACATGTACTAGCTATAGGCTCAAGATCTAAATAGAATGAGGCATCATATCCAAGATGGCAAGTGTCGGTATCAGTAGGTGATCGACTCCTATCTCTACGATGAGATTTTCCGAAAGTGCTTCTCTCCTCTCCATGATCACCCCTTAAATGTTGATGGTCTAATTCATAGTCATGGTGGTGACGATGCTGATCCCTATTCTGCTTTCTCTCTTCCCTCTTGTGATACCTATCACGTTCTCTCCATCGGTTTCCATGTCTATCCATGATGGAATGGTTATGCGATTTGAGGATGGAATGCTTTTACGACTAGAGAGACACGACTGTATGTCGGGAATGAAAAGAGAGGGAGATGAAGAAAGGCAAGTGATGTCCAACAAGAAACATTAAACCAGTACGAAAGAGAGAGGTCTCCGATGCTAGGAATTTTAGCGGCGGTGCGAGCAGGAGAGGTTGAGCGGCTTTAAAGAAACGGGCCAAGACGATTACAGAATAAGGGGTCTTGCCGTGCTTTTGTTAAATCAGAAGATCTTGTTGCGTTTGCATCTATCATTTTTTTTTTCATTTGTTTTGTTGCCTACGGCACAGTTTGTGTCTTAATAGCACCATCATTTTCATGCAATAACGGTGCAAGGAGAACCCTTAATTTTCACGCTAGCACAAGCTGAGCTCCACTTATTATTATTATTTTTTAAGTGTAATGGACATTAAAAAATTAGTGGTTCTTCTTGCTCCGTCGCTTCATTAAAAGTGATGGAGTCGTCATTTTGGCATTTCTCAAAAAAGATATCATGTTGAACGGACACCCTGAAAAATGGAAATGAAAGCGAACGCACACACGGAAATTTATCCAAAACAGGACAAGTACATGTATTGAAGATAGCCAGCTTGAGGCCCCAAAGAATGGAAAGAAGGATCCAGGACCAAAAACAATAGAGAAGAGAAAGAGAGAGAGAGAGAGATGGGATGAATCTACCGAACAGAGAGAAACTGGGGATGTCTCATAAAAGACATACCAAGGATGGACGTTTTCTTTGGATTTTCTTTCCTTCCTTTCGGGAAGATATCTTGCCTTCTTATGTCATGCCTTGTTTGGTTGAGAGGAACAGGAAATTTGGAATAAAACAGAAAATAATCTGAATAAAAGACAAGAAATTAGTAGTCTAATTAATCTCCAATTCATCATATTTGGTAAAGCCTCGAAATAGAATGTAAGATCTGGGATATGATTGCCAGTTACTATGATTCTAAGTCAATGTATAAACATATCGAAAATAAAATTATCATATCAGATTTTCTATTATATGAAAACATACACGGGGGAGCGTTGGTTATTGGTTTATTTATGGAGTTGTCATGATTGTTAGATTCGATTAATTCGTTCTTATCCAACACACTAATTTTCATGACTTTTTCATTGCTGTTCAGAAAAGTAATTTCCAAAACAGATCTCTCCTAAGTTTATTTCCCGAATTAGACTTTTTTTATCAAATGATCCTTAAATAAACTAGTCTTCACCATTTTCATGCTCATCACTTGTACCTCTCTCGCAAAATTATTGAACTTTCAACATTTTGCAAAGTCTTCCATTTTATAATTAATTTATCATAAATAATCGAAACGTGAGGAGCATGTTGCACCCAATCAATAATTAATTTTAATTTATTGATTGGTTACTCCAAAAATTTGATCTCTCTCTGAGTTTGAATTAAAATAATAAAAAAATTCTGAATTTCTTTATAAAGTTATATAACCTATTCTGAATTTTTTTCAGAAGTATGATGACACTAATCAGTTTAATTTAAATTGACTCGAATTAACATATTCCATTAATAAAGTAAATTTCATAATTAGAAGTGTGGAATTCATTTCTTATTATGTTTAAATTTATAAATGGATGACAACAAAAAGATATGACGTTTAAGTACAGAGGGAAAGAAACCATATATATTGGGAGCTAATATATAAATTAGTGTTCAGGCAAGTTAAGTAGAATATAAGAACTAAATAACTAATGATATATCTTTTTAATAAAAGAAACCTTGTATAATTTTAAGTATGACTTTATTTTCATTCAGAAAAGTTGATGGTGAAAATTTATCGCGAAAGAGTGTTCATCAATAATGACAATAGTACAAAACATTATAAATGAAAACAACAGTGAACCTTTATTTCTTGATAAATCTACATTACTAACTTGTTGAAATTAAATTTTGGCGACCCATTTTAGGTATTTATTCTTTTGGGATCGATTCCGACCCCTTAACAATAATATTAGTTAACTTGCATCTAGATATAAGAAGTATTTACATTAACAGCATTAAGTCCACCTATATTGTATTTGAACTCGAGTTAAAAGGACTGATAGAAGGGGATTCTAAGTTTAATCATATCCGGTCAAGCCTATGACCAAAAATATCTCATGCATGTCAAGCGACAAGAATCGAGGAAATCAAGGCCACGCGCAATAAAAAATCTTCAGCATTGCTAATATAGTTCCCATGCAAAATATATTTACCAATATTTCATTCCAGAGAAAATCACAAGACGGGATGGACCTGAGCAAGTCCTTAAAAGGCTTCATCCTGAATTGGGTTTCTCGGGATGTAAAACATAGGGATAAAAACCCCCCACGGGGCTCTCCGGCCACAAACCCCCCTCACGGGGGGTTCGGATCTCACTCTGATCCTCGCAATGCCTTCCCCGGGGTCTGCCCTAGCGTGGCACAAGGATATGACGGGGTGTTTCCCTCCCGAAAGGAACTAGGAACGGGAAGGAAACCAAGAATTATATTCGGTCACAACCTGGAAGCAGAAGTTGGAAGTCATAAAGAAAAAGGATGGTATATTTGAGGCATCCACAGGAGGATACAGGATGTCGTTCCTTTCCTCGAGAGCCCAAGCTATCTCACCTATCAGAAGAGACTCATATCAGACAAAGGGAGCTCTGTTGTTCCTAGGAACAGGACACGGAAAAAGCACCCTGTTGTTTTCTTCTTATGGTGGTTTCCGCTATAATAGAAAAATAAAAATGTAAATAAAAAAATGAAACAAACTAACAACAAACCGAAAACATATTGCCCAGTCAATACTCTGCCAACAATTTTTTTTTTTTTTTATGTTTCATGCTATAAAAAATAGAAATATATGATATAAAGTTTGGCTAGTTCCACGAGTTCAGTCCAATTAGTATGATTCCTCCTTTGGAACCAAGAACTAGACCTGGCATAAGCCATTCAAAACTAGTCGGTTGAATCCTTTAGAATTAGCCTTCTGTTACGACATGGGGGGAGGGGAAGGTTTGCGAGAAAGCACGCTTGCTGAGCGTTGGATCGATACACACCCTACTTTCTACATGAAGAAAATGCTAAATTTACCGGTGTCTTGACACTCAATTTTTTGGGGGGACACTAAAAAAATACTTTTCTCGTTCTTTATAATTTTTTCAAGTTTTAGGCTTTCTTACATGTTTTATTTTATTTATTAACATCTTTTCTATTTGGTTAATTTACTTTTTTAATTTTATGTATGATTATGTTTAAGTAACATATTCACATGAAGAGTCTAAAGTAGGTTATATGGGTCACTATGAATGTGTTATTGTAATATGAGTGGGTTTATGTCTGAGGAGGTCAGGAAGAACATGAACATATGCTCCATAACATATGCTGCAGCAGACAATTTTGTTTTAGAAGTCTACCATCCGTTCTCACTCTATGTTTGTCTGTGTGGAGAAGGGGGAAGGGGTAAACCAGCCATCGGAGGACTTGACAGCGTGAATCCTGAGGAGCAAGACAAGGATGCTGGAAAGGTGCGTCATGTAACCGGCAAACACGAGTATATATTCCTCTTCCTCAAAGGATCAGAAAAGCCTTAGATGTGATGAATCGCTTCCTCTTCTTATTCTTCAATGCACTTGTCGCAGAAGCTGAAAATCACTCCCACGATTTTAGCCTATTCAGTGGAGAGGAGTAGTAGTGCTGGTCTCTCTGTCTCTGCAAATGCAAATTCTGCTGGGGCTACTCTTAATCACCTGTTTTAAGATACCGGAATGTTGCTATAATTCAAGATTTGCACATTGAATGTCAGCATATCAACTGTTGTTGGCCCTATCTGTAGCGCCTTGAATCTCGGAAGCCGATGGTCGCCACGCTAGTAGCATCTCAGCCCCAAGGATCTTTTCAATTCCTAGGTTCGGGCAATTTACAAGAACAATTTATGATAATGAATGTAAAAATTTAACCAAAGTTGCCACCAATCAATTTAGGTAAACATAGGTCGATTGGACACCCAAAATGCTTAAAATTGATGAGAAAGTCAACTAAATGGGTGCACATGTGAAGAAACAAGTCAAACGATAGCTGCTTTTAGGTCAAGAGTTTCAATTACGCATTACACAAATTAGCATCCCACAGCACCCTTACATATCATAGCTCTATTTTTAGTTAAGTCTTAAAACATTCACCAACTTATTTCCTAGGCATGCATGGTATTTTTGTTTTTGAAATCTTCAAATGATGCCAAATCACTAATTCAATGTCAATATTGATTTAATTTTTTTGGATTGAAGATGTCAATATTGATTAACAATGTTATTTTCTTGTGTACAGTAGCATGATTTCGTTTGTGTGTGAAAGTGTATGTGCAAATGTCAATTGAAACGCAAACTTCAATCATGACATAGGAGAATAATATAACATGACAATAGTATGATCGTGAGAAAAATACCAAAAGAGTGACTTAGTGAGATAGTGTAATTTACCACTTAATGTTTGCCCTCAAAGTTGTAATATCTTGTTAATTGCATAATGAAATCCAACCAAAATGCTGTTATCTCTTCATTTAAGCCGAACCACTATAAATTTCGTGTCCAACATTCTCTTCCTGGAACTCCTTCATTTTATTTATTACGATGTATTTATATGCTTTGAAATAGTTGTTAAAGTCTAAATTCTTCTGCAAAATCTGTAGTTCATCAGACTCAATTTAAAAGTAAAGTATTTTTATTGCATTTTTGTAAGTTTTCACACTTATTCACCCCCTCTAGGTGTTTATACTAGCCCTTTCACCAAAAATGGCAGCAAATGATGGACTTCTTGTGTTGCGGGATGCAAGATGGTTGACATTGGCACCAAGGAACATCACATGCCCCTCACCGTCGATACGCAGGAATCGATTGAATAACTCCACATTGCTGCCCCCAAGCTTAGCATTGATCTTGAGGGCCAAATTAGCGAGATACTGATCGTTCACTTTGTTGGCTTGCATGGATAGGCAACACTGAGTTCTAACCCAACTCGTGTCTCACAAATCCATTTGAGGTTCTTGTAGCCGATGTCCCTTCTAGACATGATGCGAAGAAGGAATTGAGGACGCCGTCTCCCAACTCTGCAAGCACGGTCATTGGCATCCTCTAGCAGCTCGGTCAATCTAGCCGCATTGGAGAACAAGCTCATTGTGGCATCTTGATAAAAGAGCAGTTCTTCCATGCGAATCCCCAAGTTTCTGCATCGGCTTATAAGCTTTGGGATGAACAGCTTATAGTTAAGCCGATTCCGGTCCAACGTGCTGAAATCAACGTTGACCCATCTTTTGATTGGCTTCCCATCTATGACCGATTTCCCCATTAGATTCCAATGGCATCTCTCCATCAACTTCTATCTTGATCACCTTGCCATTCAAAGTTGCAAGCCTTAGCTCGGGAGGTCCGATGACATGTCCTGCCACTTTCGTCATGTTCACGTCGACTTTGATTCCAAAGTTTTGGCTGATGTCTCTGCAGCAAGGTAAGGAACATTTTTTTTTTTAAAAAAAAACGACAAAATCAAAGACAGATAAGAAAGTCATATTAGTCTGGTGCTTACTGCTATACACTCTTTTACCATGTTTGTCGATCAAATGCTATTTAAACATATAGTCTATGCCTTTTTATGAGACCATTTCACCAACAAAGAAGATAGAATGCCCAATAATATGTTGTCTATTTGAACACGTTCCTTAAGGCAGTATAATTGAAAATGCATATCACCTGCACATAGCATCAGTATTGCCCCCGGGCCCCGCCGGGGGGTGGGGGAGGTGGTGGTTGGGGCGCGGTGGGCGGAGGACAAGAGCATGCATAAGTATAAATTGACTACTATACAAAAGGATGGAGAAGCCTCATGTGCATAACCACATTATTTTTTTTATCTGCAGGTCAAGTTGTGATAAAAGCAACGACACAATCAGAGCACACGACGAGTGTTACATACCAGCAAGGTCCGTGTTCAACCTTATCATGTCGCAAATGTACTTCTTTCTGATATGCGGTGGAGGCAAGGAGAGTTTCTTCAGCATGAAGGCAACGTCTCTCTCCAAATTCTCCTTTGGATAGCTCTGCCCCTCGACCAACAAGCAGAACTCCATCGGCATGAAATTTTTCTTCTTGTTCTTGCTGAAATCCAGGCAAGGAATGTCCTTGTACTTAATCTCAATTTTATACTTCTCCCAGAAGTAGTTCACCAGGTTGATCTTCTTCATCTTGCCCTCGGAGCTCTCGCAGCTGGAAGATATCGAGCGTGTGGTGTCATTGGTCAACCCAACCACCATATATTTCTGTTTGGTCCTGCGGTGGGCCACAGTGACCTTCACCCCCTCCAACACCTGCTCGACTTCCCTCCTATACCGTGCAACTGGTTGATGCTGAACCCACGTATGTTCTCCTTGAGGAAATCAATAACTGGCATCCTCTTTCAGAAGGCCATGACCGAGTAATCGAGACAACGCGAGGCCCTGGGAGGTCAAGTTCAAGCTGTGTTGGAATCCCCTGAACGCTGCGACGCCACACTTGAGGTCATCTTCCTCAAGATACTCGAGAGGATAGAAGTGCCGGCCAACCGAGGTCATGTGCCTGACGGGTTCTCCTTCATCACCACATCCATGTCTTGCAATATGTCACGCGGGATGGACAGCAAGTTCCCAGCCAAGTAGTCCTTTATCTCATAGAGATTGAGCTCGTTCACGGGGTGATGGTGCATCGGAATGAGGAGTCCTCGTTGTTTTCCCCGGAAAATATTTTCTTGTCGCACGCCCCGCCAGGCAGTGGGATTGCACTAAAGATTGTTCTTCTCACCATCATAAGCGGTCATTGATAAAGAAAAATTTCCTACGATTGTCAGAGTAACATCTCCTTGGCTTGAGATAAAGTGGCTTTTGATAGCCTCACAGGATGGCTGTGCGTCGCCGGCATCTCAGGCTTGATGTCAACATTGTAGTGCCCTGTTAATGGTTTCAGAATTGAATGTGATGGGAAAGTTGTTGACAAGAAGCCTGACGTGCCGAGCAGCCAGTGAGCCACCTTTGTCAGGGCGTCTAATGGGGTAAATCTTATCCCATTTCTTGGGGAAACCAGATTAAACTCCGGCGCTTGGTTAAACTCTGGCTGTACAGCGACAATCCTGAAATCTGTCAAGAAATAAAAAATTCATCAATTGATGCTGCACATTAGGTTCAGCCACTTCGTCAGAAACACCACGTGGTTACCCTCACTATTTTTTTTTATACTTTTTAAGTACTTAGGGTTGCAGAACCACAAAAACAAAAAAAAAATGTGAATGTAAAACATCAACAGCTATGCATCATTGTGTAGATTAGCATCCAGGAAAAGACAATGAAACCCATGACTCCTTTTTTAATGGCTACGACTTCTGAACATTTAACTATTAAAACACTGGTCAAGATTTAAATGCAGCGGTCTTGCACCTGATCGGGAGAAAAAGTTAAATCAAAATCGTATGTGTTCAACATGATAAGTAATTTGTGAATTGAATGGAAAATGACATGATTCATATGCAAAGATCCTTCTGGTATAAACAAACCAAAAGAAACTGGCAAAAAGAAAGCGTTTCTAATGTCACTCTAAAAATGCAATAAAAACTTAAGTTTCGGCCATTTTGACCTCCTCTTCCCAAATCAAATCAATCAATATTCAATCAGGTATGGCACTGTGAGGACAATGTCGACGAGACAATATTATACGTACCAAATCTGGATAGGGTGAGGCATCATATCCAAGATGACGAGTGTCAGTATCAATAGGTGATCGACTCCTTTCTCTGCGAAGAGATTTTTGGAAAGTGCTTCCCTCCTCTCCATGACCACCCCTTGGACGTCGGTGCCCCTTGGACGTCGGTGGTCTAGTTCATAGTCATGGTGGTGACAACGCCGATCCCTATTCCGGTTTCTCTCTTCCCTCCTGTGATACCTATCACGTTCTCTCCATCAGCTTCCACGTCTATCCATGACTATGCGATTTGAGGATGGAATGCTTTTACGACTAAGGAGACGCGACTGTATGTCGGGAGTGAAAAGAGAGGGAGATGAAGAAAGGCAAGTGATGTGCAACAAGAAACGTTAAACCAGTACGAAAGAGAGAGGTCTCCGATGCTAGGAATTTTAGCAGCGGTGCGAGCAGGAGAGGTTGAGCGGCTTTAAAGAAACGGGCCAAGACGATTACAGAATAAGGGATGAGAATCTTGGCGTGCTTTTGTTAAATCTCGAAGATCTTGAGGATGGAATGCTTTTATAACTAGAGACATGGAAATGTTGTTATTACGTTGTCTATAAATAGATCATCCAAAACAGGACAAGTACATTTATTGGAGATATCCAGATTGAGGCCCCAAAGAATGGAAAGAAGGATCCAGGACCAAAAACCATAGAGAAGAGAGAGAGAGAGAGATGGGATGAATCTACCGAACAGAGAGAAACTGGGGATGTCTCATAAAAGACATACTAAGGATGGACGTTTTCTTTGGATTTTCTTTCCTTCCTTTCGGGAAGATATCTTGCCTTCTTATGTCATTCCTTGTTTGGTTGAGAGGAACAGGAAATTTGGAAATAAAACAGAAAATAATCTGAATAAAAGACAAGAAATTAGTAGTCTAATTAATCTCCAATTCATCATATTTGGTAACGCCTCGAAATAGAATATAAGATCTGGGATATGATTGCCAGTTACTATAATTTTAAGTCGATGTATAAACATATTGAAAATAAAATTATAATATCGAATTTTCTATTATATCAAAACATACACGGGGAAGCATTGGTTATTGGTTTATTTATGGAGTTGTCATGATTGTTAGATTCGATTAATTCATTCTTATCCATCACACTAATTTTCATGACTTTTTATATGCTGTTCAGAAAAGTAATTTCCAAAACAAATCTCTCCTAAGTCGGGAAAAGTGCCAAAAAGTCCTAAACTTTTGGTTAAAATGCCGATTTAGTCCTAAACATTTTTTAGTGCTGATTTAGCCCTAAACATTTTTACATTGTGTCAATACAGTCATTTCCGGCTAATTTTGGCCGGATTTTGCTGACTAGACGCCGGCCGACTGACGTGGTCTGATCGGCGCTGATGTGGATAACTTTTAATAATATTTTAATTTTTTTTTCTTTTTTTTTTTTTTTCTTCTCCTCTTCTTCCTCCGACCGGTTGCCAAATCGGTGACCAGCTCGCCCTCACCGGATCGGCAAGGTCGAGCCTCGCCGCCCTCGCCAGATCTGGCGAGGACGAGCCTCGCTCGCCCGGCGCAAGGCCGCCCTCGAGGCTTGGGCGGCGATAAAGAAGAAAACTCCACCGCCAGTTCTTGCTTCCCCTAGATAATCGGCGGCCGATGGCTTCGAATCAAGCCAGCCTCCTCATCCGGATGCAGCTCCGAGGTCCAATTCTCGATGAAATCCCTCCTGGTTCCCAACTCACTATAGGGTGTCGGGAGGGCCGATTATGGAGACGCTCCACTCGAACACGTTGGTTTCGTCCACCAACCCCGCGGAGAACCCATCCACCGAGTTCCTGCAAAGATCTGCAGCCACCGATCATAGACACCCACGCGATCACTGGCGGCGAAAAATGAAGAAACGCATCAAAACCCTAGAATAAAAGGACGAAATCAGGAGGGATTTCATCAGGAATCGGACCCGATGCGGCGCGCCCAGGCCTCAAGGGCGGCCTCACGCATGCAGGCGAGGCTTGCCTTTGCCGGATCTGGTGAGGTCAAGCCTCGCCAGCCATGGACAAGGCTCGACCCTCGCCAAATCCAGCGAGGGTGAGCCTCGCCGACCATAGGCGAGGCTCGACCCTCGCCAAATCCAGCGAGGGCAAGCCTTGCCACCCAACGTGAGGGAGCCCTCACGGCCATTGGCGAGGTGGCCAATGAGGTCAACCTCGACCTCGCCAACCGTCACCTCTAGCCCGTCGCCGAGGTCTAACAACCGGGCCGGAGAAAGAAGATGAAAAGAAAAAAAAAGAAAAAATAAACATAAAATAAAAAGAAAAAATATTCAAAAATATTAAAATATTATTAAAAGTTGTCCACGTCGGTACCGATTAGGCCATGTCATCGCCCGGCCGGCATCCAATCAGCAAAATCGGCAAAAATTGGCCGGAAATGACTGAATTGGCACAACGTAAAAATGTTTAGGACTAAATCAGCACATTTATGACTAAATCGACACTTTGACAAAAAGTTTAGGACTTTTTTGACACTTTTCCCCACCTAAGTCTATTTCCCGAATTAGACTTTTTTATTATCAAATGATCCTTAAATAAATTAGTCTTCACCATTTTCATGCTCATCGCTTGTACCTCTCTCGCAAAATTATTGAACTTTCTAACATTTTTCAAAGTATTCCACTTTATAATTAATTTATCATAAATAATCGAAACGTGAGGAGCATGTTGCACCCAATCAATAATTGATTTTTAATTTATTGATTGGTTACTCCACCAATTTGATCTCTCTCTGAGTTTGAATTAAAATAATAAAAAAATATTCTGAATTCCATTATAGTTATATAACCTATTCTGAAATTTTTCAGAAGTATGATGACACAAATCAGTTTAATTTAAATTGACTCAAATTAACATATTCCGTTAATAAATTGAATTTCATAATTAGAAGTACAGAGGGAAAGAAACCATATATAGTGGGAGTTAATAAATAAATTAGTGTTCGAGCAAGTTAAGTAGAATATAAGAACTAAATAACTAATGATATATCTTTTTAATAAAAGAAAGCTTGTATAATTTTAAGTATGACTTTATTTTCATTCAAAAGAAAAGTTGATGGTGAAAATTTATCACGAAAGAGAGTGTTCATCAATAATGACAATAGTACAAAACATTTATAAATGAAAACAACGGTGAACCTTTATTTCTTGATAAATCTACATTACTAACTTGTTGACATTAAATTTTGGCGACCCATTTAGGTATTCATTTCATAGAAAATTTTGGGATCGATTCCGACCCCTTAACAATAATATTAGTTAACTTGCATCTAGATATAAGAAGTATTTACATGAATAGCATTAAGTCCACCTAAATTGTATTTGAACTCGAGTTAAAAGGACTGATAGAAGGGGATTCTGAGTTTAATCATATCCGGTCAAGCCTATGGCCAAAAATATCTCATGCATGTCAAGCGACAAGAATCGAGGAAATCAAGGCCACGCGCAATAAAAAATCTTCGGCATTGCTAATATAGTTCCCATGCATAATATATTTACAAATATTTCGTTCCAGAGAAAATCACAAGACGGAATGAACCTTAGCAAGTTCTTAAAAGGCTTCATCCTGAATTGGGTTTTCTGGGATGTAAAACATAGGGATAAAAACCCCCACGGGGCTCTCCGGCCATAAACCCCCCTCACGGGGTCTTCGCGATGCCTTCCCCGGGGTCTGCCTGAGTGTGGTACAAGGAAATGACGGGGTGTTTCCCTCCCGAAAGGAACTAGGAACGGGAAGGAAACCAAGAATTATATTCGGTCACAACCTGGAAGCAGAAGTTGGAAGTAATAAAGAAAAGGATGGTATATTTGAGGCATCCACAGGAGGATACAGGATGTCGTCCCTTTCCTCGAGAGCCCAAGCTATCTCACCTATCAGAAGAGACTCATATCAGACAAAGGGAGCTCTGTTGTTCCTAGGAACAGGACACGGAAAAAGCACCCTGTTGTTTTTTTCTTATGGTGGTTTCCGCTATAATAGAAAAATAAAAATAAAAACAAAAAAAATGAAACAAACTAACAACAAACCGAAAACATATTGCCCAGTCAATACTCTGCCAACAATTTTTTTTTCTTTTTTTTTTTATGTTTCATGCTATAAAAAATAGAAATATATGATATAAAGTTTGGCTAGTTCCACGTTCGGTCCAATTAGTATGATTCCTCCTTTGGAACCAAGAACTAGACCTGGTAGAAGCCATTCAAAACTAGTCGGTCGAATCCTTTAGAATTAGCCTCGACATGGGGGGAGGGGAAGGTTTGCAAGAAAGCACGCTTGCAGAGCGTTGGATTGATACACACCCTACTTTCTACATGAAGAAAATGCTAAATTTACCGGTGTCTTGACACTCAATTTTTTGGGGGGACACTAAGAAAATACTTTTCTCGTTCTTTATAATTTTTTCAAGTTTTAGGCTTTCTTACATGTTTTATTTTATTTATTAACATCTTTTCTATTTGGTTAATTTACTTTTTTAATTTTATGTATGATTATGTTTAAGTAACATATTCACATGAAGAGTCTAAAGTAGGTTATATGGGTGACTACGACATTTGATAAGTTAAATATTTATGTGTTATCGTACTATGAGTGGGTTTATATGTCTGAGGAGGTCAGGAAGAACATGAACATATGCTCCTTAACGTATGCTGTAGTAGACAATTTTGTTTTAGAAGTCCACCATCCGTTCTCACTCTGTGTGTCTGTGTCGAGAAGGGGGAAGGGGTAAACCAGCCATCGGAGGACTTGGCGGCGTGAATCTTGAGGAGCAAGACAAGGATGCTAGAAAGTTGTGTCATGTAACCGGCAAACACGAGTATATATTCCTCTTCCTCAAAGGATCAGAAAAGCCCTAGATGTGATGAATCGCTTCCTCTTCTTATTCTTCAATGCACTTGTCGCAGAAGCTGAAAATCACTCCCCCGATTTTAGCCTATTCAATGGAGAGGATCAGTAGTGCTGGTCTCTCTGTCTCTGCAAATGCAAATTCTGCTGGGGCTACTCTTAATCGCCTGTTTTAAGATAGCGGAATGTTGCTATAATTCAAGATTTGCGCATTGAATGTCAGCATATCAACTGTTGTTGGCCCTATCTGTAGCGCCTTGAATCTCGTAAGCCGATGGTCGCCACGCTAGTAGCATCTCAGCCCCAAGGATGTTCTCAATTCCTAGGTTCGGGCAATCTACAAGATAAATATATGATAATGAATGTAAAAATTTAACCAAAGTTGCCACCGACCAATTTAGGTAAACATAGGCCGATTGGACACCCAAAATGCTTGAAAGTGATGGGAAAGTCAACTAACTAGGTGCACATGTGAAGGAACAAGTCAAACGATAGCCGCTTTTAGGTCAAGGGGTTCAATTACGCATTACACAAATTAGCATCCCACAGCACCCTTATGTACTGTAGCTCTATTTTTAGTTAAGTCTTAAAACATTCACCAACTTATTTCCTAGGCATGCATTGTATTTTTGTTTTTGAAATCTTCAAATGATGCCAAAACACTAGTTCGATGTCAATATTGATTTAATTTTTTTGGATTGAAGATGTCAATAACAATGTTGTTTTCTTGTGTACAGTAGTAGCATGACTTCCTTTGTGTGTGAAAGTGTATGTGCAAATGTCAATTGAAACGCAAACTTCAATCATGGCATAGGAGAATAATATAACATGACAATAACAATATGCAACAAGACATGACAAATCAAATGCAAAACGGTATGATAAAATAACATAATACGGCATATCAAATGCAGAACATAATGATAAGATGACATAATATGGCAATAATCATATATAGAATATGATAAATCACAAACAAAACATGACCATGAAATGGTCACACATACGTGTTGTGTTCTAAAACCAGAGCTTAAAGTGGGGATGGTCCTTTTGTCTGCGTATTTGGCTAAACAAAAATGGATTTTAGAAATGGTTGGGCAGCCAATGATTGTAGGACCATGAATTTGTCTTTCGTGTTCGAATCCTCAGAACACGGGGAATAGCAGCAATCGCATACATATATGAGCGAAAGAAAAGCAAAAGGTTATACTTAATACATGAAATTTGATGAGCTCTATTAATCCAAGCTTCATTCGTCCAAGTTAGTTGAAATGAAACGTGGAATGTCCATATCACTCGTTCATTCACTACTTGATAAAGGTTGAATCAGAATGACAGAGACAATAAGTGCCCACGATTGAATGACCTATAAAGGTATCTATTTAACAAAAAAGAAGATGCAAAATTGCCGAAATTGCAGTCCCCCAATGAAATGCTCGTTGTTCCAGAAACGAAAATTTACTCTTGCGTCCTTCCAAGCCTCAACAATTTCATCATATTCTCATACACGGTGAATGTTATTGAAGAAGCAGGCACATTTTTTAGTAAGTTGGGTGTGATTCCTTTGTAAAAACCCCGTAAACCTTCAAACCTACAAAGCCAAGAGGGCATGAAAGTACTGAACTCATCAACATTCAATGAATGAGATGGAGCACCAAACACATATAAAGTTGCATTACCTTGCAGTTTCTTTTGCAACATGCCAGGTATCTATATATCTAGGAGTACCATCAGTGTAAGGCCGTTGCTGCAAAAGGCATGAAGAATTGACAGAGCATTGAGTTTATCAAAAAGTGTTCGATCAGAGTTGTCAAAAAGCTTCAAAGCAGTAGTAGATTTAGAAGAGAAATTGTATCTGGAATATGGGATTACCTGCAATCGAGTTCGAATCACCTGGAACAAGAAAGCAATTCAATCATGACCAGAAAATGACAAATAAAAAGAAAAATGATTGAACGTAGTGAATAAACTCACTTGAAATGGATAACACAGAAGAATGGCTGCAAGTTTAGAGGATGCCCCCAGAATTGCATAATCAACAGAGTTCTGCAGATGAAATATTAAGTTGGACAAATAGCAAGAAATATTCAAAGAGTTTTTTTCCCATTAAAACTGTTTCTGAAAAGATGCAAGCAATTAATTTATTATTATTTTCTTGTATTGTGGTTGGGGAGGAAGGCGTTCATTACAGAAACAATTCTCCTGTAAATTAATTACGAGTACCGCTCACACTAGAAAAAGTTATTAACTCTACTGATAGTTTGGAAGAATTGGAATACAATCACCAAAAGACATAAACATGACTTTCCAACTTCTGTACATTATGTCAAAACAACTGGCAACATCATTTTAGTGTCCCGGAAGCTCAGATTTTTTGTTGCCTGACCAGTTCATCGAAAAGCAAAGATTTTAGAGGCCGCCTCACAAATTAAATTTTCTGAAAGCTGGCAAAGCATGGATTGCTGGCAAATGAGGTCTATTGTCAACTGTATATCTCCCAAAATTTCAAATTTACCTGAAATAACCCTGCCCCAAAATATCAGGCTGCAATGCTTCTGGATGAAACATTGCCATCTATTATATTGAAAACATTCTCAACTTCAAGCTCAAAATGCCAGATAACACCTCCAGTGCAAACATTACATGCATAGATATTTTATCCCTTAACTAAAAGACATAGATAAGCCTCAGAAAAACTATACATTAACTATATCAAATGGAACAAGGATTTTAATAACTGGAAAGAGAACTGTAGCTTTAAAAAAGATTACAAATGGAAGATACTCTAGCATTTTTAGTATATACTCAGAAAAAAGTGCTAAAATATGCTCACCAGCATCTTATCAGCCCTTTCAGGCCTCTCTTCCCTTCCTTTTGCCTTAAGTTTGATAACAACTTTCCGAAGTTCCTCATACGAAGTGAACTGAATAACACCATGAGAAACCTGTTTAAAGATTACATCGTTATTGAGATAAACAATGCAGGACAACTGAAAATAAAGAGAAAGAGGGCAAAACAGAAAGCTACTCATCACAAACATATACAAGTAGGTGAAGATATTTATCTACAGATGCTTGACAGTAATATAAAGCAGTGGAACATAAGGGCAACTCTCCCAGTTTCCCAACCATCCTTGTTGGGCAAATAACTGGAACGTGGCCTTCCTCCCTTCCCAGTTACACTAATGGATTATCCTTGCTGTGCAAACAACTGACCCCTCTCCGAGTGATTCAACAGATTCTCCTCTAACCTAACTGGAATGGGGCCTTCCTCCCTTCGTCCAAGTTTAAGTGCCTATGCTCTTTGATTAAGGGTGATTTAACAGACTCAGAAGAATCTCTCTCTGTGAAAGCTAATTGGTTTTAATTACATCTTTTTGGACCTCCTGTCATCTCAAAAACGATATTAAGGATTATGCTGGAATAATTCAAAAGATAAGTCCAATAAATTACAGTTAGTTACCAGAAAGAGACTGGGAACAATCCCTTTGTATAAAGCACGCCAACCTTCCTCTCTCGTTATGGTTGTAAAAGCATCTGATCATCACATATGAAGCAATAACCAACAGTTAGTATGCATCAATGATGCCTACACGAAGAGCTGCTTGGAAGAAAAGGATGGGTCATGTTCTATCCAAGTTTGGATAAACTTGGATGGCGTTTTCTCTTTCCCACAGAGTAGAAGTTGTCTTTTGATTTTCTCTTCCCCTATAGATAAAAGAGTTTCATCAACCAAACTCCCAATCTCAAACAGAGATGTATTATGTTTATCTTGTAGAGTAAATAAAAGGGGTTGATTCAAGAGTAAAACTAGAAACACGTGTGAAAGAATATTAATTAATTAATTTGAGGTTTCCAAAGTGCAAATTTACTGAATTTCTCCAGAAGTGGATATGCATATATGTTGCAGGTGGTTTCTAATGGATACATATCTTCCACCTGCACCAAAGCACGTTTAAAATAAAATAAAAAATTAATCCTATCAACAGAAGAACATATTGACTAACAGTAGTGAACACTAAATTAATAGAATGATGTTCCAAATTCTAAAAGTTTGATAGTACTATTATGAAAATTGGTGAACAAGATCCACAGATAAGCATATCCACTGACAGAATTCAGAGCCAAAGTCATGCAACTCACTCAAATATTGGTATCTCAGAGATGACATAATTAGGAAGCCAATGCAAGGTGTGAGGCAGACCATAAAATCCAGAATAAGTTCGGGTTCGATGAAGTGGATTCTGAAGTTGCAATCTTGTTTTTATGAGCCAAACGGGATGTGTGCAGAGAGAAACCTGGACAAAGGGAAACAAGAACTCTATGTTAGTATATGTATCTATCTCCAGAGGGTGGGATATCATATAATCAATTCAAAAATTCAAAACAGTACGGAGATTATATTTAGGAAATAGACTTTTAGAGGCCACACTAATAAAGAGAAAACTACAAACCTTTTGAAGTAGGTTACTATTGTCACTTCCCAAAAGCATTAAGTAGAGCACCATCCAACATCACAAAAATTGGCATACATGATATTTCATTCGCATGTAGTGGCCACAGGATTCTTGACAGAGAGAATCTAAGCCCCCATGTAGGTGAGTCTACAACAAAATCTCTCTACATGATATTTCATTCAAAAGTAGTGGCCACAAGATTTTTGAGAGAGAGAATGTAAGCCCCCATGTAGCTGGGTCGATAACAAATCTCTCTCTCTGACATCCGCCTGACAATGACTGCTGGCGGTAGCAACCAGATGATGTAAAACATGCAGTAAAAGTGCCTAATGGACAATTGGCATAAATCCCAATAGACAAAAGTGAATTCTTGATAAGCTAAGGGACCAAAAGTGCAATTCATGTCAACATGAAAAAGTTCAACAATTTGCAAATGACAAGCAAAAAAAGAGTTCTCCAATTCCTCTATGTACATTAACATCTTTTGCTTTGTCAAAGAATAATCTTATAATTGGTTAATATGATTGCTGAAGTCCCTTTATGAAAAGGTAACATAACAGTTCGATCCAAATGAAAAATATGTCCTCCAGTTAAAAAGATCTTCCTAGGTATATTAGCTGATAAAGAACAGAGCACATAAAAAGAAATGACATCCTTGTGGTCTTCGTTAAAAGACTTAACTATCCAAAGGGGTGCTCAAATATGACCAAAACTTCGAGTACCATAAGTCCACGAATATAATTTGGATTAATAAACAGATGGCACAACTGAAATAGGAAAAGGAATCACAGGCCAATATAAAAATATGACAGAAGTTAAGTATATAAGTTCCATGGTCATAACAAAGAATCAATGACCGACTCAAATAGAACCAAAAAAGTTCAAAGCTGACTAATAATCCGACCATATCCATGCTCACTCACCCTAGTAGCAAGTCATCCTCCAAATTTTGAGACTTATAGGGTGGCTAAAGGCCAGTTCTTTTAGCATTATATTTTAGCAAGGTTTTTCTTTGTTTTTTTTAATATTTTTACTGTAAACTCTCATTTAAAGATAAACTGCTCACATGGAAGTATGAACTCTAAATGAAAGTGGCAGTAAGAAACATCATGGTGATAAAGCCCTTGGCCCAATGGTCAGTAGCTTTCTTTCAATCTAGCTGCAGTGTAGTGGATAATTGTGTCATTTCCCTTTTCAGTGACTTCGACAAGTCAGGAACATTTAAAAAAAAGTCTTGATGCCATTTTTTATTTTAGTCATATGAAGAAAAGGTGGCATTGATTTATTAGAGACTTCAGACCTTATCAATTGGTGGCAGAAAGTGCAAAATTACTCAATAACCAGCTCCAATATGTAATTTCAAAATCATCTCAGCTTCTAAAAGTTCTTTCGACTTAGGTAGGCAATCCTCAACTCTATATTAATTGTTCACAAGAGTCCTCATATGGAGTTGCCATCTGGAAATTCACAAGAAAGGGATGGATTCTTTCATTTGAAGGATCAAGTTTGAGGTGGGTGATGGTTACAGAGTTAAAATTCTGGCACATTGTTCTAGTGCAGCAACCCACGTCTTAAATCCCACTTCCATTCCCTGTTTAAAATCTTTTGTAAATCATAATCCTTTGATCTTTAACTTCCCATGTTTCCAATCCGGAAATACCAATAGGAATCCAATAATTAGCATGAATTTTAAACTTGAAGCTGATACTATTTGATAGATTTTTGCTTCTGTTTCGAGTAAAATCACATAGTTCAGGTGATGACAATTTACAGTGAATTCTATATAAGTAAACCCTCTCCCTATCAAATCTCCTAATTAAAAATTCTTTGCCAGCACCTCCAGTCAATTTCCTGCTAAAGCTATTTGGCTCTCCAGTGGGCCTTCAAATTAGTTGTTGGATTATCAGACTGTGTCCGCACATAAAGCTCTATAAATTTTTTAAGGTTCTTTCTGTCGATTTCCTGAATAATTGTAACAACACTATGGAATAGATCAGTCACCAAAATAAGATTAACATGGTGAATGTTCTTCATCAAGTTTCAACTTCCCTTCATATAGTTCAATTTATTATCCCTCTAGCAGTAGAAACAAAAAAGAATCAATCTTTAAAAGCTCGACCTTTTATTTAAGTTAAACTCTGTCATCTTGAAAATTGCCTGCAAATATATAAGCTCTTCTCCATGAAATTAACGGTTAGCAGAGGACTAAATCATGCTGCTGCTTCAGTTAGAGGTACATTGCTCAGAAACATGAACCTTAATATTCAAAGCACAAAATTCACCCAAAAAAAAAAAAAGTGACTAAATATCCACACAGAAAGAACAAGCCATTCACACAAAGTCAATACAGCAAACTTGTTCACTTTATGGGCAACAGGAAATTGTTTCAGATTCAAAGCAGTGGCAAAAGCTAGTAATTGAAGCTTCATCATACTAACCAGAGCTCCAGCTTCTGCAGCAGAAGCAAGATGAAGACCAGGGGATAGGCTTTCCTCTCTCTTTGCAGAATATCTTTTCTTGGCTCGGCCATAGCTACAAGGAAAAAATTCAGTTGTACACAAAAGAATACATTATCCATCAAGATAAGATAGACCATCAAACGATTCCACAATTAGATGTTGAAAGACAAAGATTGGATGAACAAGTTGGAAAAAAAAAAGGCAATTTCACAACCAGACTGGAGAGGGAAACGGTCAAGTTTCTTGCTTTATCCAGTTCAACTAGAAACCACTGAAACCATTCAGAAACCTCTTATTAGATTTACTATTTCCGACATGATAAGTATAGAAACATAGCTTTGTCTATGTAGGATATATGTCATAGCCAACTCCACACCTGAATTAAAGAGAAGAGCGGTGAGTCAGGTAGTCGTCAGCTAGCATACCTTTTTCTACCTTTGAGACTCTATGAAATGAATGCTATAGAAATTGTGCTTAAGCTAGGTCAACAACTGGAAATGTATGGTACTTACAGAAATATGTGACCTTGACGTAAACCAAACACATCCCATGCCTTTGAAGGTCTGAGTTTGACATTCAACTCTTAGCATAATGCACTTTCTCACATTATACTTCATTGTGTATTGACTACATGATTTGACTCTAAGAGAACATGGTCGAGCGTATGGTTGGATGGTCCTAGCATGGTGTTGATGATGGGAGACAACTACTACAACTGTTGTTCTTATTTCTTTTCTTCACCATCAAATCCAAGTCAATGCCAAACTGTCCATTTGACTGGTTGAATCTGATCAATGCGGCCTATAGAATTTTGGGCCACCAATACCGTTAAGTGACAAGATAAGGAGTGATCTGATATTTTAACGCCGTATAATAAAGTGGTCTATATAGGATTGGACTTTAAAGAGGTTCTCGAATCACACAGTCCACTCCGATTGTCAACACAATGACTTTAAGCATGCAGCATCTTGAATCAAAAAGTCTAGGTTGGCATCTTAAAGCTGCCCATTTTGCCATGTACTGTTTGTATGGAGGACTGTCTGCCTATGGCCCTATACTTAATTTGGAGAAAGAAAATGCTTCAACATTATTGCTCTTTCCTACAGAACCAAAAGTTGCTCAAGAGAAGGGAAACAGATTTTGCTATGCAAAAGCATAATGGTGAATATGACTAAAATATCTTTATACTTTTGAGGTAGTTTTCCACTGTTTTTTGGAAAGACTAACTCTGGAGAATATTCCAAAATTATGCCTTTAGCATGTGGAAACATGTTAGGAACAGTCAACTATTCCTAGATCAATATACATTGAGGAAATGCCTTTGACATTAACATTGACAACAGGCCCAACAATGGCAAGAGTAAACTGCTACTCAAGTAGCAAAACCCATAGAATTCTCTTCTTGGGCAATAATTTTCGGATGAAATTACCCCCATTTCCAAGGTTTGTATTTGCTAAAGCCTTTCTTGCACTTATCGCAGGATTCACTAAAACAAATCGAAAGATGCAGCTTTCCTTGCTCATAAATGTGAAATGAGTATATAGAAATTCCGGCCAGTAAAGGAAGCAACAGAAAGTTCACAAGAGATCAAGGGGGAGGACAAAGAACAAGTACTGAATGGTCAAATACATCACAAATAGCAAGAATGGCACTTACAAGAAGAAATATAGACCCCATGATAGGCTTGACCCAAGTACAGCAGGTAAGAAGCCAGCATAAAGACCTCTCAAACCCTGAAAGAAAAACTCAGTTACATCTGCAAAAGTTGTTTCTACATCTAAAACTACATACAGGCATTCAAGATCAATGATGGAAAGGTCAAACAAATGCTGGAGTTGCACACATAACAAGACATAGAAACTCAACTAGAACTCTATATAACAGGATGATAAAGCAAAGTGGTAAGATAAGAAAGAAAGAAAGACAGACAGATACATATCATGTCTGCAATCAATGAATTTCTTCTCATAATCTCATGCAATGTGTTTGGCAAGTGCTCATATCAGCATATATAGAGAGCAGACAGCATCGAACATGCTTTAAGCTTCTCTGTTCCCTATATAGAGAACAGCTATAAAATTAGGAAGGGAGAGTATCCGAAGGGATGGTTATGGAGAAAGCAACAAAATATGCAACAGAAAATTGATATTCGCAAGTGAAGGAAACCAATTTAGGATCCAAGCCATATATCTCTCTGTAGTATATAATCCACCAAGAAAAACATAGCAATACTTGGGATGCTTGATCTCAGGCAATTCAGATGAACATCCTAAATTTTTTGGTCGTAACTTCCTCCAAGAGACTTGAATTACCTAAAGGCTTTACAGATTATAAGAATAGTTAGTGCTTTCAAAGGACAATGGCAGAGTTGAGCATGAAATGCCATCCAACTAGTCACCTAGACTCTATATACTTGAAGTTAGGGTCCTAGTAATCCTTTATAGGGAAACCTTATCATATTCGATAACCAGAGCAACTTCAAGTTTTGGGGGCATGGCATCATCATCATCAACAAGCATAGAAGACAATGAAGATCCTGACTCCTCACACGATGATCATCCCAATGCATGGAGAAAAGAGACCCCTTGGTCAACCTTGATGCACTCATTAATTACCCTCTGATCTCGATGCTCAAAGTTGGAAGAAACAAATCGAAAGGTGAGGTAGGAAGCACTTATTGATTGGGTGCACATCATTGAAAGAGTCCCTGACTGCAGGAATATTTTCACAAAGTTGCAGAGTGCAGTGAGCGGCCATCAAGCTAAAAGACAGAGGTCTTTTTAGTCCAACTATGGCATGAAACAAAAAATTTCAGGCGCTCCATAAGAATTTCCCACCTCAAAAATCGTGGGCCCTTTCAAAATTACACCATATTAGTAAGAAGGTTCGTCTATGTGAAAGTACATTACCCAATTCGAGCCCCCCATTTCCATATTCGCAAACACTTTCAGTTCATCAAGCGGCGATTGCTAAAGGCTCAAGAGCCTCTGCACTAAAATTGTCGCACCACGTTCTACCTTCTCCATCGCCACCATCCCCTCCGCTATCAAAAATTTTCATTTGACTGATAAATAAAGCTCAAAAGGACAACACCAAAACGAGAGAGAGAGAGAGAATGAGAAGCAGGAATTGAGAGAACCTCGGAGCGAGCAATGGTGAAGAGCGCTTGGGCAGTGTTCCTGTAAGTCGGGAGATACGCGACCCTACCGTCGTTCGCTGCGTGGAACCCGTGAACAAAAATCCATATCAGTCAAAAGCAAACTCAAAACTCACAGAGAGAAAGAGAGAGAGTGGGGACCTTGGAATCGGGTGCGGACGACGTCGAGGGGATGCGTGGCGGTGACGGTGGCGAGCCCGGCGAGGGCCCCGGCGGCGGCGTTCTCCCACTGCCAGCGCGGCTGCGACATGACGTGCGCGGCGACGAGGTCGAATGCGCGATGCCTCAACTCATTCGCTCGCGCTTACAGGCAGAAGAGGAAGAAGAAGAAGAAGAAGAAGAAGAAGGAGAAATGCGTTGGGATTGCGCCAACAGCGCCATCGTGAAATATTCCGGAGACTGGTCTCGCTGTTCCGTTAGATTCCTGTCTTCCTGTTTGAGGTACAACACGTATGACCAAAGCAGACCATGGCACGTCTTCCTAGTCTGAGCCCGGTCTTAGGTCCTGTGTAGGATCGGGACCTACCAAAATCAAAAGGTTTATGATGCATCGAGCTTGCACGAAATATCTCATTGATTGGGGTGACTAGGGTGAGCATAGGAGTCAGCATGATCCTTGACTAAACCGGCCATGGGATTGGGTCGAGTTCCAATTTCTTGTGACAATCGATCCGGTTTCCGATGTTTCCCGCTCCCACTTGAAAATCAGATCAAGAATTATGATAACCTTAAAAAAGAGCGAGAGATCTATGATATTTCATAAGACTTAAGCGAACTAAAGGAAAAAATTTTCTTTCAAAAATGACTCCTTAATTTTTATTGGTTAAGTTGATAATTTATCCCATCATTGCTGGCCTTTTTACTGGAAAAGGGATTATTTGATGTAGAAAAATTTCTCCAAACAATACCGTTTTTGCTTAATGTTTTTATCTTTCTAAATTTTTTCTTTTTCTTGACGTTTCTTTTGTTACCATTCATTTTCTTTCCTTTTATTTTCTTCCTTTTGTCATGTAGAAAAATTTCTTAAAACAATACCGCTCTTCTACCTGAAACGCGGATTATAATATATCAGGACGTTGCTACAATTCAAGATTTTTACTTGCGTTTGTTCAGTTGGTGGTGCCGTTTTCATCTCAAAACTTTGCACGTTGAATGTCAGCAAATCAACAGTTGTGGGTCTTATTTGTAGCTCCTTGAATCTCACCAGCCAAGGGTCGCCATGCCAATAGCATCTCGGCCCCGTGATTCTTTTTCAAATCCTAGATTCGGGCAATTTACAAGATTAAGATATGATAACGAATGTAAAAGCCAGACTAGAGTTACCACCACACCCAAAAGACTTAGATGATGGGAAAGCCAGCTAAATAGGTGCACGTGTGAAGGGACAGATTAAACAAAAACCTAAGGTTCGGGAGTTCAGTTAGACATTTAATGGATTAGCATCCCCAAGTCTACTAGGTACCACAGCTCTATTTTTGTTAAGTCTTAGAATATTTACCTATTTATTTCCTAAGCATGCAAGGCATTATTGTTTTAAAATCTTGAAATGTCACCAAAACACTTTCTCGATGTTATTATTGGCTGAGAATGCCGTCTTCCCGTGTATAGTGACATGATTCTGTGTGTGAAAGTATGTAAGCAAATGTCAATCGAAATGCAAACTTCAATATGACGTGTGAGAATGAGATAATATCAATAATCACATGCAAGACATTACAAATCAAATACAAAATAAGATGACGAAATGACATGACAAGTCGGACGCAAGACATAATGATGAGATGACATGACGATAATCATATAAAACATGACATAACAAATTAAAAACAAAGCATGACGATTAATTAATATGACAACAATCACATGTACACTTATCGCGTTCTAAATCAGAGCTGAAAGAGGGGATAATCCTTTTGTCTAATCTACTAGAACTGGAATCAGATAGAATCGTGTCAATTAGCCTTTGGATCAGCTTGTACATGCGTATATGGAATTGCAATTGAAGGACAAATTGTATAGTCGATGTAATGTCGGTGCTAGTGCTAACCATGGTCTTGAAGCTACAGTCTGTCAGCCAAAGATCGTTGGACTAAGAATTTGAATTTTGTATTCAAAACATCCTCAGAACGCGGGAATAGCACCAGTCACATAAGGACATTGCCAGGGAAAAGCAACACGCTATACTTAGCACTGTCAAGTTGATGAAGCTCTCTCTTCACTTGAAATTTTGTTTCAATTCCAGGCGGTTCAAATCGGCAACCCCCCAATCATCAACTCTATTTCATCTTCGTGATTTCGAAAATGGAAATCATAATTTCTTCAATCTTAAGTACCACTCAGCTTGTCCAGAGTTGGTTGAAATCAAAGCGACACAGAATCTCCATGTCACTCATTCATTCACTACTTCTTGGTGGTTGAATCCAAATGACAGTCAAAATTGCCCAAAATTGAAATCACCTAAAAGGGTATCTATCCCTTACTCTAACAAAATGAAGATGCAAAATTGGCAAAATTGCAGTTTCCAAATGAAATGCTCGTCGCTCCCAAGAAAATAAAGATTTATTCTTTCGTCCTTCCAAGCCTCAACAACTTCATCACATTCTCATATACGATGAATGTTATTGAAGAAGCAGGCACATTTTTTAGTATGTTGGGTGTGATTCCTTTGTAGAAACCCCGTAATCCTTCAAACCTACAAAGCCAAAAGGGCATGAAAATTCTGTACTCCTCAACATTCAATGAGCGAGATGGAGTCCCAATCACATATAGTTGCATTACCTTGCAGTTTCTTTCACAACATGCCAGGTATCCATATATCTAGGAGTACCATCAGTGTAAGGCCGTTGCTGCAAAAGGAATGAAGATTTGACAGAGCATTGAGTTTATCAAAAGTAGTCAATCAGAGTTGTCAAAAAGTTCCAAAGCACCTGCAATTGAGTATTCGGAAGAGAGAATGTATTTGGACTATGGGATTACCTGCAATCGAGTTCGAATCACCTGGAACAAGAATCGATTCAATTATGAACAGAAAATGACAGATTGGAAGAAAAATGATTGAACACAGTAAATAAGCTCACCTGAAATGGATAACTCATAAGAATGGCTGCAAGTTTGGAGGATGCCCCCAGTATTGCATAATCAACAGAGTTCTGCAGATAAAATCTTAAGTTGGACATATCGCAAACAAAATATTGAAAGAGTTTTTTTACCTTGAAAACTGATTCTGAAAAGACACAAGTAATTCGATTTCTTTTTTGATTGTGGTGGTGGTTGGAGAGGAGGACGTTCATTACAGAAACAATTTTTACATAATTTAATCAAGAGTACCATTTGCATTAGAAAAAATTATTAACTATATCAATAGTTTGGAAGAACTAGAATACAATCATCAAAAGATGTTCCTAAACATGATTCTCCAACTTTTGTACAATATGAAGTCATAACAACCAGCAACATCATTTTAGTGTTCTAGGAGCTGGGATTTTGTGTTGCCTGACCAGTTCATCAAAAAGCAGAGATTTAGTGACCGCTTCATGAATTAGATTTCTGAAAGCTTGCAAAGCATGGATTGTTGGCAAATGAGATCTATTGTCAAATGTATATCTCCCAAAATTTCAACTCTACCTACAAATAACCCTGCTCCATATATCAGGCAGCAGTGCTAATGGATGAAACATTGAATACGTACTCAACTTCAATCTCAAAATGCCAGATAATACCTCCAGTGCAAACATTGCACTTATAGATATTTCTTCCCCTATCTACAATACATAGATAAGCCTCAGAAAAACTATACACCCGATATATGAAATGGAACAAGGATTTTCAATGACCAGTAGAACTGTAGCCTTAAAACTGATCAATTTCAAAGAATTGCAAGACTGGCTATTAATGGAAGATACTCGAGCGTCTTGGGTGCATTTGTTTTGCGGAAAATGAGTAATTTGGAAAACATTTTCCTAAAAATGATTAACTTGTGTCCCTTACAAAAAAGAATGAACAAAAAATATTTTCATCATCTACGAAAATGTTTAGACATAAGTTATTGTGGATAATTTCATTGACTAATTATTTCAAGCAATACAAACAATCATTTTTAGAAAATTATTTTCCAAATCATTCATTTTCCGTGAAACAAATAAAGCCTAGTCAATACTCAGAAAAAAATGTAATTATATGCTCACCAGCATCTCATCAGCACTTTCAGGCCTCTCCATCCTTCCTTTCGCCTTAAGTTCAATAATAACTTTCCGAAGTTCCTCATAGGAAGTGAACTGAATAGCACCATGAGAAACCTGCTAAAAGATTACTTCGTAATGAGATAATAATGCAGGACAATTGATCATAATGGAAAGAGGGTAAAACAGAAAACTACTCATCACAAACATATAAAAGTACGTAGAAATATTTATCTAAAGATGCTCAACAGTAATCTATAGCAGCGGAACGTCAGGGAAACTCTCCCCTAACCAATTACAAAGTTTCTCAGCCATCCTTGTTGTGCAAAAAACCGGAATGGGGCCTTCCTCCCTTCCCAGTTACAGACCAATCTCTCTAAGTTCAATAAAATACAATTAGTTACCAGAAAGAGACTGGGAACGATCCCTTTGTATAAAGCATGCCAACCTTCCTCTCTCAGTATGGTTCTAAAAGCATCTGATCATCACATATGAAGCAATAACCAACAGTTAGTATGCATCAATGACACCTCCACAAAGAGCGGCGTAAGAGAAAAAGGATTCACAAGCCATGTTCTATCCAAGTTTATCCAAAATTGAACGGCATTTTCTCTTTCCCACAATAAGTAAAAGTTGTCTTTTATTTTAGTCATCAACAAAACTATCAATCCCAAACAGAATCATTTGTAAAATGAGATCATCTGTCAAACCTATCAGGGAAGTTGTATTATGTTATCTTGTAGAGTAAATGAAAGGGGTTGATCCAAGAGTAAAACTAGAAACATTGAAAGGGGTTGATCCAATAGTAAAACTAGAAACATGTGTGGAAGAGTAAAGATTAGTTAATTTGAGGTTTTGAAAGTGCATAGTATACTGGATTTCTCCTGCAATGGATATACATATATGTTGCAGGTGGATTCTAATGGATACATATCTTCCACCTGCACCAAAGCAAATTTAAAATAAAATAAAAAAAAAAATTAATCCTACAATGAAAGAATATATATTGAATAAATGTAACATACGCTAAATTAATAGAATGATGTTCCCAATTCTAAAGAATGAAAATTGGTCAACAAGATCCACAGAGAAGCATCTCCACTGACAGAATTTCAGAGCCAAAGTCATGCAACTCACTTAAATATTGGTATCTCAGAGATGACATAATAAGCAAGCCAATGCAAGGTGCAAGGCAGACCGTAAAATCCAGAATAAGTTTGGGTTTGATGAAGTGGATTCTGAAGTTGCAATCTTGTTTTTATGAGCCAAACAGGATTTGTGCACAGAGAAACCTGTACAAAGGAAAACAAGAACTTTATCTTATTATATGTATCTATCTCCAAAATGTGCGATACCATATAATCAATTCAAAAAATTCAAAACAATAGGGAGATTATTTCCAAGAATACAACTTTTAGCCACACTAATATAAAAAAATATATATATATATATATAAAAAAATAAAAATAAAAACTACAGACCCCTTGAAGTGGAATACTATTGTCACTTCCCAAATGCATTAAGTAGAGAACCATCCATCATCCCAAAGATTGGCATACATGATACTTCATTCGAAAGTAGTGGCCACAAGACTCTTTCTACAGACACCTTGAAGTGGAATACTATTGTCACTTCCCAAATGCATTAAGAAGTGGAGAACCATCCATCATCCCAAAGATTGGCATACATGATACTTCATTCGAAGTAGTATCCTCCCTCCCTCCCTCTCTCCTTCCCTCTCTCTCTCGATTGATTAAATCACTGCCCTTTAAACAGCTTAAAGCAACAAAGAACTTTTACTCAGTTGTTGCAGAATCATACGACACGGCTTAAGGCATGATGTTTTTATGGAATATTTGCAGACAAAAACGTCATATCATCTTCAGATATCAACAATCTATGTGAAGATCTGATTACTTGTCTACACTCTACTTTTATCATTTACCAGCACCATGCTCACTGAATTTCTAGTTGTTTCAGTTACAACACCCAATCTTTCTATTGCAAGCACTAGAATAATCTGCTATGCCTAGTCTACAAGCAAGTTGACCTCTGCCGGACAATGACCACTGACGGTAGTACCAGATGATGTAAAACATGCAGTAAAGTGCCTTGCCAATTGGCATAAATCACAATAGACCAAAGTGAATCCCTGATATGCTAAAGGACCAAAGTGTAATATAACTCAACATGATAAAGTCCAGCAAATTGCAAAAGAGATAGGGGGGGAAGAAAAAAAGGTCGCCAATTTCTCTGTGTATAAAAACATGTTTTGCTTTTCCAAAGAATGATCTTATAATTGATTAATATGATTGCTAAAACATTAGTCCGTCTATGCACAGGTAAAACATAACAATTCAATCCAAATGAAGAATATGTATTCCAGTTGAAAAGATTATCCTAGAGATATTAGTAGATAACCAACAGAGTACGTAAAAAGAAAAGACATCCTCATGTTCTTTATTAAAAGACTTCACATTCAAAGGGGGGTTCAAATATGACCAAAACTTTGAGTACCATAAATCCACAAATATAATTTGAATTAATAAACAGATAGCACAACTGAAATAGAAAAAGGAAATCACAAGCCAATACAAAAGTATGACAGAAGTTAATAAGAATATAAGTAACCTGGTTATGGACTTTCCTATCATAAAAGATATAATGTTATCTTGATTTAACAAAGAATAAATGACGGACTCAAACGGAACCAAACAAAAGTTCAAAGCTGAGTACTTTCAATTAATCTGACCACATCCATGCCGACCCTGGTAGCAAGCCATCCTCCAAATTTTGAGACTTATAAGGTGGCTGAAGGCCAATTTTTTGAGCTTTTTATATAGCAAGGTTTTTCTTGGTTATTTATATTTATACTGCAAACTCTCATTTAAGATAACTTGTTCATGTGGAAATATGAGCTCTAAACTAAGGTGGCAGTAAGAAACATCATGGTGATAAAGCCCCTGGCCTGATGGTCATTAGCTTTCTTTCAATCTTAGCTGCAGCATAACTAATAATTGTGTCATGTCCGTTTTCAATGAAGTTAGTGAGTTGGGAACTTTTTTTTTTTTAAAACAAGTCTCGATGCCTTTTTTTGTCTTGTCATTTGCAGAAAGGGCAGCATTGATAATATTAGAGACTTTGGCCATTGGACGGCAGAAACTCGGTGCAAAAGTACTCACTAACCAGCTCCAATCTGCAATTTCAAAATCAACCTCAGCTTCTAAAAGTTCTTTTGACTTGCAAAGGCAAATCCACGAACTCTATTTTAATTGCTAACAAGTGACCTCATATGGAGCTGGCATCTGGAAATTCATAAGAAAGGGATGGTATCCATTCGAAGGATCAAGTTCAAGGTGGCTGATGGTTGGAGAAGGATTATGGCATGTTGTTTTAGTGAAGCAATCCACATCTTAAATTCTGCTTCCGTTCTCTGTTTAACGTCTTCTATATCACAATGCCGTAATCTTTAATCTCTTATGTTTCCAATACGGTAATACCCATAGGAATCCAATTAGCATAAATTTTAAGCTGGAAGCTGATTCTCCTTGCTTGAATTTTGCTTCTCTTTGGAATAATAAATCACATAGTTCAGGCGTTGACAAGTTACAGTGAATTTTTTCAAAGTAAACCCTTTCCCTATCAAATCTCCTATTTGGCTCTCCAGCGGGCCTCAAATTAGTTGTTTGATTATCAGACTGTCTGCACATAAAGTTCTTACAAATTTTTTAAGATTCTTTCAGTTGATTTCTTTAGTAATTGTCACGACACTATGGAATAGATCAGTCACCAAAATGAGATTTTTACATGGTGAATGTTCTTTATCAAGTTTCAATTTCCCATCATATAGTTCAGTTTATCATCTCTCTAGCAGTGGAAACAAAAGAGAATCAATCTTTAAAAGCTTTTCTTTTGATATAAGTTAAACTCTGTCCTCTTTGAAAATTGCCTGCAAATATATGAGCTCTTCTCCATGAAGTTAACAGTTAGTGTGTGGCTAGATCATGCTGTTGGTTCAGTTAAAGGTACATTGCTCAGAAACATGAACCTTAAAATTAAAAGCACAAACTTCACTGAAATAAAAGAAAGGTTACTAAATATCCACATAGAAAGAATAAGCTATTCACACAAGGTCAATACAGCAAACTGGTTCATTTTATGGGCAACAAGAGATTGTTCAGATTCAAAGCAGCGGCGAAAGATAGTAATTGAAGCTTCACCATACTAACCAGAGCTCCAGCTTCTGCAGCAGAAGCAAGATGAAGACCAGGGGATAGGCTTTCCTCTCTCTTTGCAGAATATCTTTCCTTGGCTCGGCCATAGCTACAAGGGAAAAAATTCAGTTGTACACACAAGAACACATTATTCATCAAAATAGGATATACTATCAAACGATTCCATGAATTGGATGTTTAAAGACAAAAATCAGATGCATAAATTGGAACAAACTGCAATTTCACAACCAGATTCGTAAGGGAACCAGTCAAGTTCTTGCTTTATCCGGTTCAACTAGATGAAACCTCTGGTGAAACCATTCAGAAACCTTTTATTACACTTTCTACTTCCAACATGATAAGTATAGTAACATAGCTTTGTCTATATGTGATATACGTCATAGCTGACTCCACACCTGAATAGAAAAGAAGAGTGGCGAGTCAGGTAGTCATCAGCTAGCATGCCTTTTTCTACCTGACTCTCTATGAAATGACTCCTATAAAAATTGTGCTTAAGCTAGGTCATCAACTGGAAGCGTAGGGTAATCTAAGAAATGTAAGACCTGGAGGTAAATAAAACACATCACATGCCTTTGAAGCTCTAAGTTTGACATTTAACTCTTAACCTAATGAACTTTATAACATTACAGTTCATTGTGTATCGATTACATGGTTTGACTCTCATCAGTACATGGTCGACTGTATAGTTAGATGGTCCAAGCATGGTGTTGATTTGAATGATAATTACTACTACTATTGTTCTCTTTTCTTTCTTCACCATCAAAGCTGAGTCAAACTAGCTTTTTCCCTGGTCAAACTGTCCATTTGATTGGTTCAATTGGATCAATGCAACCTATAGAACTTTGTGCGATCAATGCCCTTAAGTTACAAGATAAGGTGTGGTTGGATATTTAAATGTTGTATGGTTTAGCGGTCTAAATAGGACTGGACTTTGAAGAGGTTCTCGAATCACACAGTCCACTCCAATTGTCAATACAATGACTCCAACCATGCAGCATTTGTTGAATCAAAAAGTCTAGGTTGGCATCTTAAAGCTGACCATAATGTCATGAACTGTTTTATGGAGAATTGTCTGCCTACGGGCCTATACTTAATTTGGAGAAAGAAAATGCTTAAACGTTATTGCTCTTTCGTACTAGCTCAATAGTTGCTCAAGAGAGGGGAAGAGGATTTTACTATGCAAAGCCATGATGGTGATTTTGACTGAAATATCACTACCTATACTTCCAATGTAGTTTTCCACTGTTTTTTGAAAGACTTGCTCTGGAGGATGCTCCAAAAACATGCCTTTAGCATGTGGAAACAAAGTTGTTTAAGAAAAGTTGGCTATTTTTAGATCAATATACATTGAGGAAATGCCTCTGCCATTAATATTGACAGCAGGACCAACAATGACAAGAGTAAACTGCTACTCAAGTAGCAATACCCATCGAATTCTCTTCTTTGGCAATAATTTTTTGGATGAAACTACCCCCATTTCCAAGCTTTGTATTGGCCAAAGACTACCTCTAACTAATTGCAGGATTTACAAAAACAAATTGAAGGATGCAACTTTTCTTGCTCATAGAATGTCAAATGAGTAAATAAAACTTCCGAAAACAGTAAAGGAAAGCAACAGAATGTTCAGAATAGATTAAGGAAGAGGACAAAGAACAAATACTGAATGGTGAAATACATCACAGATAGAAAGCATAACACTTACAAGAAGAAATATAGACCCCATGAAAGGCTTGACCCAAGTACGGCAGGTAAGAAGCCAGCATAAAGACCTCTCAAACCCTGCAAGAAAAAATCATTTACATCTGCAAAAGTTGTTTCTGCATCTAAAACTACAGACAGCCATTTAAGAACTCAAATAAAACGGGCAAAGTTGTAAGATCAGACAGACAGACAGACAGACAGACATAGAAGACACAGTGAGGAGCCTAACTCCTTACATGATGCGACCATCACAATACATCAAGAAAAAAGAGATCCCTTTGTCATCCTTCACGCATTCATGAATTACCCTCTGGATCTTGACGAGCAAAGTCGGCAGGAACAAATTGAGTGATGAATTAGGAAGAACTTATTGATGGGGTGGACATCATCGAAAGAGTCTTTGCCCACGAGAAGATATTGGCAAAGTTGCAGAGCGCAGCTAGCAGCCATCAAGCCAAAAAACATGGTCTTCACAGCCCAACTAAGACATGAAATTTAAAATTCTAAGGAGCTCCACAAGAATTTCCCACCTCAAGAAAGTAGACCCTTAAGAAATCACGCAATATTACGCAAGAAGGGCCGTCCATGCGAAGAGCACACTACCGAATTCGACCCACCATTTCAACGCAAGCACTTTCAGCTCATAGCGAGAGAGAGAGAGAGAGAACCTCGGAGCGAGCAATGGTGAAGAGCGCCTGGGCAGTGTTCCTGTACGCCGGGAGGCACACGACTCTACCGTCGTTCGCTGCGTGAGCGCACGGACGAACCCGTATCAGCCAAAAGCAAAACTCCAAAACTCGACACAAGCCGGAAGCACCCGAGAGAGAGGGAGAGAGAGAAAAAGACCTTGGAATCGGGTGCGCACGACGTCGAGAGGGTGCGCGGCGGCGACGGTGGCGAACCCGGCGACGGCTCCGGCGGTGGCGTTCTCCCACTGCCAGCGCGACTGCGACATGACATGCGCGGTCGCATTCGACGAATTCCGCGAAAAGAAGAGGAAGAAGAAGACAACGAGGCCCGTCTTCCTAATTATAAGCCCGGTCTTAAATCATGCGTGGGCCCCAGTAAAAGGACGCATCGGGCTCGAGATCCTTTTCACCAAAAGTAACCATATGAGATTCTTCTCGAGATCCTCCCGACAGAGGCGGAGATGGACAGTTTTTATCTGAAATCTGAAACTCAGCTACTGGAATAGATTTTTAATTGTTTGAAACTTGATATATATCCTATCACGGGTTCTACTTGTACTTTTAATTGAATAATTGTAACGAATCATTACTCCTCATAACCACTACTTGTTACTACAACCCATCGATCACAACTTATATTTAAACGTACGAAAAATATAAAATATTAACAAAGTAAAACTTTCGGTCATAAAATGGAAATTCAGATTAAGAAAAAATTTCAAATAAAGATTTAAAGTGTCATCATTTTCTCAAAAGAGGACCTGAAGTGAAATTTATTTCAAAGAAAGACCCAAAGTAGTCATTTAATCTCAAAGAATGACCTCACTCACCGGTTGGTGAATAGATGCATCTTTAATGTATATTCCGACGACTTGATTACGGTATTTTCATCCCTTTTTTTTTTTTTTTTTTTTTTTTTTGGTTGCCTTGTTCATCATCTTTTTCATCCCATATTCACTTCTTCTTACCTAGATCAAGAATATCGAACTTGGGGACAGGCCAACGAGCATCGGCCAGCCACTGGTAAGGGCTAACAAGGGCTCGACGCCCATCGTCGATAGCGAGCGAGGGCTCCACGCCCATCGCTAACAGCGGGCAAGGGCCATCGAGCTTGTTGGCCATGGGGGAGGGGGGCCGTCGAAATCGAGACCTTACAAGAAGGTCCTCAAGGGCAAAAGGGGTAGTCGAAGAAGTCATCGATCTAGGAGCGGTGGTGGGAGTAAGGGATGAAGAAAGCGACGCGGGCATCCCAATCATAGTCCTAACAAAAGACGAGGTTGTTGGTGGAGCAACGGGTGGAGGTGGGGGAGGGCGCCTCTCATGACTATCAACGAGGTCACCCCTCGATGGCCCTGGGCGAGGGCTCGCCCACCTCATCGGCCACTAATAAGGGCTAAGAGGGCTTGCAAGCCCTCACCCGTTGTCAGCGAGGGCTTGATAGCCCTCGCCAGTCGCAACCGAGGCCACCCTCGCCAGATCTGGCGAGGGTCGGACCTACAAGCCCTAACCCATGGCCGGCGAGGGCTTGGTGGCTCTCGCCTACTGCCGACGATGGGCGTCCAACCCTCGCCGATCCTCACTAATGGCCAGTGCTCACCGGCCCTTCCCAAGTCCGATGTTCTTGAAAAGAAGACAAATAGGGGATGAAGAAGATGATGAACAATGCCACCATTGACCTAAAAAATATTAATAATAAAGAACAAGACAACTAAAAATAAAAATAAAAAGGACAAAAATATCCCTAATCAAACTAACGGAATATGCATCGAAGATGCATTTATTCACCGTTTGGCAAATGAGGTCCTTCTTTGGGACTAAATGATCACTTTGGCTGCTTATTTGAGACAACCTCCACTCTAGGTCATCTTTTGAGAAAATGAAGGCACTTTGGATCCTTATTTCAAAATGATGGTGCTTCCTTATTTAAAATTTCCCCTCAGATTAATGATTTCAAATTATATATTTATCATAAGACACCATCAAATATTTTAGGATTGCACGAAGATATAGACAAAAGAAAAAAAAAAACAAAAACTTTTTACATGTTCTACCTATATAGAATTTACCCATCAAAATAGATTTTTCAAATTTTGAAACTTGAAATCCATCATATATACCTTTGATCTAAAACTCAACATGTTCCCACTAGTCTAGTTTTTCAATTCCTGGTTTTACTCGTAAATCATACTCACCATTAGTGACAAGTTGCGAAAATCCTCAATCCTAGACTGCAAGCCGAGACTACGTTAAAAGGTATTTGGGAATAAGAGTAATACTAGGCTAGTCGTTGTCGACAAGACTTGAGAATTCTCATATTGATATGACTGTATTTTTTGGCGAGGTCTCATCAAATGCATAATCAGATGCACCAAAATCGCGGTAGCTAATATTCCATTGTTCAAAGTCGGTGGCCCACGTGAAGGACACGAATTATAATTTATCTCTAAAAGATGATAGTTAGTGATCACGTATTTCCAGAGTGATAAAAGACAAGGGATGTACGACATTTGTGTGCGTGAAAAAAATTAGGCTCGGCATGAACCTCATGGGCTGTGAAAACTTTCCTGTGCTTGATAAATTGACTCCATCAAAGGGTCACTAGCTAGCTAGGGACCGGATCACTCCCGGTTTGGTCTGTCCAGTTGAATCTAAACCCGGTTCGGAAATTACATAATTAGTCTATTTTTCTCTAAAATGTGTGCAAGGCAAGGCCCATTCTTGGGTCCAAGGAAAATCAAGTTCGGCCTTACAATGCCATGATTATGGTTTCTCTGTACTTTCTTGATCCTTTATATAGCTAATTAACTAATTTCGGCCGTTCCAACCTAGTCCGGGATTTCGAAGTCGGCTGCCCAGTGGCCGGAAACATCCCAAGCGAAAATAAATTATGGTTTTGATCAGCTCGGGCTCTCAGGCCATTGCAAAAGTTCCAACGCTTCCAAGACAGCTTTCAGAAAAGGCAAAAAATCCTTCATCATCAGAACAGAGGGATGACTTGTGACTTCGTTTCTCCTCCTTTTGGAAGATGTAAACATGACACAATCATCAAAATGTACCAAAAAATTTCCTCACCTAAGAATTTGTGTTCCTACAGCAATTTTAAGTATGGTGCATTCCTACAGATTCACCGTTGGTATAGCAGCCAGGAAGAAGAAAATATGTGATATATAGCCGAAAATCAAAATGAGAAAGATATGGACAGGAAAGAAAGTAAAACCAGAGAGCACAGACTTTGAGAAGCCCGATGCTCGGCCTACGCGAGCACGTACTGTTGCAAATGTTTAGTTCTCTTCTTGTTCTTGAGCTTGCGAAACGCGCACGACTCGATTTGCCTTATCCTTTCCCTGCTCACACTCATGAGCTCCCCGATTTCTTGCAGCGTCTTCATCCTCCCGTCCTCGAGGCCGAACCTCCACCTCACCACTTGCTTCTCTCGCGGGTTGAGGGTGTCCAATACCTTCTCCAGGTCCTGCCTCATAAACTGCTTTAACAGCACATCTTCAGATGTTTCTGCATTGGGATCGGCTATCACTTCCTGTTGAAAGAGAGGAAATGATTAGAAGGGCATTCACATGACAAAAAATCTGGGGCTTTTTCGAAAATTAACCACCAAGTTATCCGGTCCAAAGAGGTAATTTACAAACTAGCACTACACATTTCACAGAATAAAGGACTTTATTTGCATAATCTAATCTCATTAGCCATAAGATGGTATTGGCAACATATGCTTGAAGTTGCTAAGGAGGTGGAAAAATGGACTTTCTCAGTCTATATGGTATGAGAATACATAAAGATTTACGAACTTGTCCCAAGGTGACACAACATGATACAGCGTGTTACACAAGTGAGTTTAACTTCCATGAAGAGGAAACACATTGGCAGTGAATAAGGAAAAGAATGAACATAGAACAAAATGGAACTTGCATTTCACAAGATACAATTAGCATAAAAGCACGCCTGCTTATGGCCAACATATACCAAAATTGACAAGAAAACAAGGCGATAGAGAGAATGAAGTTGTTGAGTGAAAAACAGAATTGAATTGACAATGTGAACTGGAAATTCGATGAAATGTAGGTTGCACACAACCCCACAGCACAATAAACTAGTGACAAAGTGACAAGAAGGCTCTCAACCATGAGTTGAGAGCTGAGAAGTTCAACACCTCCATCATATGCCTGCCCGATCTCATTTAGAATGCAGAGACAGGGTAACCTACACGCCCAGAAAATTTTACAAAACCCATGCACATAGTTAGGGCACGTTTCCGAGTTTCGAAAAATGAAAAAAGGAAAAAGATCAAAGGTAATTTGTAAAAAGCATAAAAAAGTACATGTTTAGAAAATAAAATTGTCAAGAAATCAGAAGGGGATGCCCATGGCACAGCTGTTCACCCGATTTCGAAGTACAAATGTTTTACATGATGTGATGAATGTTCTTCGGGCTGAAAGTATTGCCCATGCACGCTAAAATTTATCATTAATCTAACGACTTTTCACATTCTCACATTTGACTATCACAACTTTGAGAAAAATCATCTTAACTGTATATTTGGCTAAAGTTTTACCTTTTCAATTGGGTTTAGGTTTGATCCGATTACTGGTCATACTAAATATTTAGTCTGTTAGTTTTACTCAGAAAGCACTGACAAACACCAAACTGAAAATGCAAGTGCCAGCAATAGAAGATCACCAAGGGTGGTGACAATCTGGAGAAAGTTAACTACGCTTCATCATCCATTTGACAGTGAAGGGGGGCTTACAGAAGGTTTGAGATTTTGATTGATTCCAATCTTTTGGTCAAGAGATCTTGGAGCTTTAGGTGTCATGAGAACAGCATTAAGCCTCTTCATTGACAGCCCCGTCGCCTCTGCTACTTCCTCATTGTCCGGTTGTCTTCCATTTTCGCTGTACAATTGCTTCCTCGCCTCCTTCACTCTATATGTTGCCTCAACCATGTGGAACTGTTTAATGGAGATAACCAACATTACAGATGATGAGAATCTGGGTTTGGTAAAAGCTCCACCAATTCTTTTTCCTCCTACATACAAAGTAGAAAGACTTGCAAATGACAAGTTGTGAAACATACTGGTAAACGAATTGTCCTGGACTGATCGGAAAGAGACTTTCGAACTGCCTGCTTTATCCACCAATGAGCATATGTAGAAAACTTGAACCCCTTTGAAGCATCAAACTTCTCACAACCTCTTACCAAACCACGACATCCTTCCTGTTGATCATGAACCAGAACCAAGGATTTTGATATTCTTTCATATGTGTGATGAAGTTTGAAACTCAATAAAACCATCGAATCATCATATTGCAAAAAGTACAAGGGCAAAATAAGATACCTGCACAAGATCTTGAAGATTCATTCCAGCTCCCTGATAATTTTTTGCAATGGATATAACAAGCCTTATGTTGCTTTTGATCATTTTGTCTTTACAAAGTCTTCCATAGTTCAAACGCCTCCTTAGAGTCTTCTGATCAACTCCTGCAGCAGCTGCCCATTGTGCAAAGGCTGGCTCACCTCCGCATCGCTCGGTTAGCTCCACCTGGAGTCCTTCCAGCTTCAATAAATCCTGAATGACATTGGAAAGTGAGTCGAGAGAAAAGAATCAGCAAAAATAAAAGAAAGGAACCAGGGGAACATGCATCATTGGATATAAATAAAATCCTCTCAACAGGGCGGCCTGCAGCACAGGCACTTGCCCTGCGAAAATTAAAGAATTCTTTACTTCAAGTATTGGAGATGTAAAAGAGGTAATGCTTGACCAGTAAAAAGTACCTTTTCTCATTCCATTTTCAATGCGCAATTAATAGGCGCATGGCTTCCATTTTTATATTCGTATTTAAAACTAAAAAATACTAAAGCACTTCTATTCAGTTACCACAAGCAGCAGGCCTACTAGGAAAAACCTTCACAGTTTTGACAAGACAGGGAAACTTTCTTTTTCTAAAAAGAGCCCTTGTTGTAATATTGATCCATTACCAGAGTCAGAGGTCTCTCAGTGATTTAAACTAAGGCAGAGATTCTTCTCATTCCAATTTAAATAAAGTTCATTTCAAGATCTTTTCTAACTAATTTAGCAGTTCAATTATTTATCTCCTAGTAAATCAAGTGATATTCCAGCAAAAAAAAATAATATGATTGCATTGATAGCCCAGATGGTAAGGCTGCATACAAACCACTAACCATGGAAATTCATCCAGACTAGGTCAAATGAGTCCTGTCCGAGGGCCCCCCCAATTTAGTGAGTAGGGATTAACGATAAAGTACCTCAGAGAGTTCTTGTTCATCAAAAACATAACAGAAAAATACACTCTACCAGTAGAGATCAGAAATTTGCGAACTAGGGAATATGCACTTGTTCTACCTGTATTCCTTCTGACAATTCTGTTTCTTCTGTGGCAGTAAGAAGCCTGGAACTGCTAGTGGTTCCTCTCAAGTAGCGCAACGGATCAGAGTAATCCACTTCTTGTAAAGCTGCACGTTTCTTCTTACTAAGAGAACCCGACTTCACAGAAACTACATTCGCAGCTGCTTTTTCCACTGCTCTTTCTCTTCTTTCTTTCCTTTCCATTTGCCGCCGTGATCTTACAGCTATGCTTTTGAAGAGCTGTTCTTGCAGAAGTTGTAGCTCTTCATGGGTTGGCTCCAGATCTTCAGATTTGTCCGTTGAATACTGCATGACATTTCCTTCCCTTAGCCCACCCTCAGGTTCCATCAATTCTGTCAAAATGTTGGAATGTTCTAGCTCCAACAGTTCAGCATGCTTTGAAAGAGAAGTACTTGTTCTGGATGAAAGTTCAAGCTTATTATCAATATTTGAAGAACTTTCATTCCTGATCATAAGTGCCGCATGTTTTGCAGATTTCAAAGCTGCCTTTGCAAGAGTAACTGCTTCAGCAGCAGCTGCAGCTATTACTGCCTCATCACTTGTTAAAAGCGTTTCTGCAGCTAAACTTGCACCAAGATTTACCTGATGAGAAAGTTCAAATTAAAGAAGGGCCAGAAAGAATAGTAATTTGATACAGGTAGAGGACAAAACTGCTTTATATGTGACAGGATGAACGGAATCTCAAATTGCAAGCCTTAGACAAAGCATAGACAATGTCTTTTTATGAAGGAAAAGAACATAAAATCAACCGCAATTAATTACGTAAAAAGAGCAGAATACTTGGTGAACAATGTTGAAAAAAGCCTGAGCTCGATCATAATCACAAAGCCAACTTAGAAGATCAATTAAACATTGGGAATTTGGGTCGAATAATGCAATATATTAGTTATCCTCCACACAAAAATAGAAATGCCCCAAAAGAAATTCCACCATTAGTATAGAAACAAGCCTTTCACCTCTGCAGGTGGACCAACTGCCCCTGTATATGTCCAAGGCCTGTTTGAAGTTGGTGAATCTGTAAGAACTTCTAAAGAAGGCAATCTCAGTTTTTCCATGTCAAGGACGACAGCTGTTGCAGCTGATGACAATGTCGATGGAGAAGTGGTGGACAATAGACATTGTGCACGGAAATAAGTAGTCTCTCTATTTTTCTCTGCAAAACAATTTCTAAACAATGGTAACGAGGTTCATTACAGTCACATAAAAGAGCATAATAAATTTTAAAAAGTCCATGGCTATGCCTCATAATCATTTACTTATGATAAAAAATAATGGCAAAGCTTCTGCCCTTTCATACTTGGGGCACAATAAGGAACAGAGCACATTTAACTATTGCTAACCAATTGCCTGAAGAGTAAAAATTCTAAAAGTTAAGATATCCTTCCTGAAATCAACCAACTTTAAACAGCAAGTCCAGCAAGAATATTTCAGCGAACCAATAAGAAAGAGGGAGTAATTATTAAGTTAGTTGTTATGGTACAAACAGAGAGGTGAAGCAAGAATGGTACAAGTGTAATGGCCATAGTAACTTGTTCTTCACACAACTCCAACTCGTGTCCCTGTCAAATGGCTTATTGCCACACGGCCTTTTGCAAACTCAGCACTAATTTGTTTCCCTAATGATATCTGTCGGAGACATTGGCCATTAGAGCGTGGACAAGATAAAAACCCTCAAGATAACTCCAACACCGGCAAGTCCCTTTCCATCCAGGTAATTTGGGTTGACTTACAATGATAAAAACACAGATTCAGCCTCCATAGGTACGACCTATTCACCTTCAGGTGCCTTAAGGGACTTCAAGTCTAGCATGAGAGCATTACATAGACTACAAGGAATCAACTACCATCTTACTATTGGCAATAAGCACAACAGTACATAATCCGCTATAAGTGCAGTACGCTCGAGAACAAAGCCGTTTCCCATTAACATTATCCTAAGTGACAACTCTAGCTTCTTCCAGATTCTAAGAAGTCGTGAAAATTGAACTGACTAAGAGAAACTGAATTAGACCCATAAAGTTATAACTCAGAGACATTGACATTATTAGAGTCCAGCAATCAAAAACAAAGCCCAAGAAAGACAGAGAAATGAGAAGCAGATTCTCCACGTCACGACAGACGGCCCTTGCAGCAAACAACCGACGACGACACAGCTGAATTATAATGCCCAAAACTAGTCATGGGTCCATTTCCATTCAACAACCCAGAAAAGCAAGCACCAATGCGAAAATCAAGAAACCAAAACTCACCCACAGCGCACAGGAAAAAAGAACGAAAAACAAGCCCATTTCGACAAACCGATCAAAAGGGCATATAGCAATGAGGAAGCGGCGAACCGAGCCGGGAGAGAGCTTACGGGCGTGCGTCCTGAACTGAATGGAGAAGGTGTCCGGCTGGCACTTGAACTGCGGGAGCAGGCACGAAGACATCCTCTGCACTTCCCCCGAGATTCCGCAAATCCTCATTCAATCGCAGATGGGTGGGTCTCATTCACTCCTCATTTTGATGCACAACAAGAGAAGGGAGGGGGGCAATGTCCAAATGGGTACTCGGGAGGAGAAGCTCTGGAAAGGGAGAGGGAGGAAGGAGAGCGAAAACGGGGTGTATGTGATGGACAAAACAGATAAGGAGGGAGGAAGAAGATAAGGGGGGGAGAAGAGGAGTGCTGCGCGAAAGCGGTCTCCCAAAACAAGGGTCGCAGCGATATTCCTCGTTTGTCTTTTTCGCGTTTCTTATTACATGTTTTTTTTTTTTTACATGCTTACATGATTTCCGTCGCTTCGATTTTGGGCCGAATCTTTGAGGGTCTGAAGTCTGCGATTTGACTTCCTCTCGATTGGGTCAAGTGATTTCAAATTATATTTTATTAATGATTTTATTTGATATTTAGAATTTATAAACACTCATAGGATAAAATAGGCTCATACTATTTTCCTTCTTTACTAGCTCATGATATCTTAATTTACATTGAAATAACTACATTACTCTTTGCAGATCTTACTTTTGATGTAAAGATATTTCTTACCTTTTTTCTTTTTTTGTTTCAATTTTATTAGGGAGGAAATTATCATGCTCCTGACAAACAATAATTATTAAGATTAAATCAAGATTGAGACATGCAATGAATAATACAATCAATTCAATGTAATATGAGGTATGAGGAGTCAATAAAGGGTGGAAATAGCGCCAACTGTAAAATAAACCTAAATTCCTAATCTATGAGAGGCATGTGGTAAAAATCTCATAGGTAAAGTAATAAAATTGAATCACACAATCCTATCATTATATTTTTGCTTATTTCCATTTTATTTTGTTTTAGCTAAAAAAATGCAAAAAGGAGAGAGAGAGAGAGAGAGAGAGAGAGAGAGAGGTGGACTAATAGGCGGGCCTAGGTGGGTCTTCAAGAGGTTTGGGCCCGAGCAAGTCAGAGCTTCCTAGGCCCACCCAATGAGATGGTCCACATGCGATGAAAAGATGTTGACGTCTATATGTGTAAGACTTATTTAATAAAATTATTGTCATGACGGCGTCATTGGACCTTATGGAACTAAAAATACACAAACGCTTGGGAAAGATAAGAGAGATGAGCCATAATTGCATGATTCCGGTGCGTGTAAGCTTTGAATTCACATATACCGAGATTACCGCCATAATTTATCTAAAGAGGTAGGGGCAAGTCGGGGGTTGGATCATTACCAACCACTGCACCCATGCCAAGCTCGAGCAAAGGCTAGTCACAGCCTTATCCTTGATGAGGATCAATGGCCCTCTCATTCGGAGGCAAGGTGGTGACGATTCTCACCTAAGCCTCGTCTCCTCTCTCTCTCTTTGTCTCATGCACAGAATTGTGATTTCCCTTTTTTTCTCTCTCCTGTGTCCTTTGAATTTGTGATGGTTTGATTGGTCATGTAAAAACTTGGCGTCTGGTTGGTGGATTGGTCATGTAGAAACAACCGTAAATATTGATATTGAATGTATGATATTTTGTTCGAGCTGGTGAGACTTGTGTAAAATGGCATGCTCATAATCTTTTTGTCTTATATACATAAAACATGAGATACCATCTTGAAATGACTAGCATGAAAAAATTAAATCATAATTACTGTAGATATCTCGGATTGAAGAGACTCGTGTAAAATGACACCCTCATGATCTTTTTGTCTTATATACATAAAACATGAGATACCATCTTGAAATGGTTAGCATGGAAAAATTAAATCATAATTACTGTAGATATCTCAGATTTTTTCTTCAAAAAAAGGGAACAATTGGTGGAGGTCTAACCCATAAAGTGTTCAAAACTAGTAATTATGAATCAGTTTGATTTTCGTTAATTAATCTTACTTAATAACCTACTGATGAACACTAAAACCTATAAAATAAACCCGTTAACAATTACCCTCTTCTTGATTAAAAAAAAAAAAAAAACTTCCTCTCAATTCTATAAATTTTCAAAGCCCAAAACTTTGTCAAAATTACAAAGATGCCTTATGCCTAGTTTTGCCATTTTCACATTTTTCCTATCAAAGATGCAACAAGACCTATTAGTAATATTTCAAACACATCCTAGGCATGTGGAAAACTTTTTAATTCAAGCCCAAAAATCATAGAAAAATCGATAAAATTTGTCACAACCTCATCATTTTGAGTAAATTGTCCACATCAGACACAAGCCTTACTACGTAGAAGCGTTGACTAGATACCAACTTAGTATTTTCAAAAGGTTTAAATTTATAATGGCCAAATTATAATTTTTAGAACTAAATTAACAGCCATATAATAAATTTAGGGGTTTTTTTGGATAATTTTCCCAACATTATCATTGTCATGTCTTCGATTTAATTTGGCATGTCATACAGCATGTAATGTCAATTCAACATCCCATTTTGCATCTGATTTGTCATATCTTATTACATGTGATTAATCTTTGGGAGTGGCCTTGAGAAGCCACTTTGAACCCCTAAAAATCCTTGGGCCAATAGAGGGGAATTTGGCAAAAAATTTTCAAGTCCCATTTGGAAAATGCCAACCTTCTCGGCATGTTGAGTTGAGGGAGTAAAATAAAAAAATTTTCTTCCCAAATTATCCTTGTTCGTTTTTCGTTTTTCGTTTTTCCGATGTCATTCTTGCACGTGATAATTGATGTAGTTAAATCCCTCTAATTTAGTTAAAGGAAAAATGTTGATGTGGTTTTATTCATTTCTTTCTTAAGACAAACAATTGAGGCATCAACCACAATTACTTGATTACATGTTTTTAAAAATTTTAAAACTTAATTATGCTTTGACCATAAGTTTAGGACTTTTAGTCCACTTACCCTATGTTGTTTAGATTCTACAATTCATTAGTGAGTGCAACTTTAATTTACCCTATTTTGTTTAGATTCTACAATTCATCAGTGAGTGCAACTTTAATTTCCCAACTAGTCTAATTATCTCATGAGTGATCGGCTCGGAGAATAACACTATAGGCGCGTCAATGAAAAGCCCGATTTATTTAATTGAAAACATAAGTGGGAAATCAACTTGCCGGCCAATTTTCTTTATTTTTCTTTTGATAATTTTTTTTTATCACAAAAGGTCCTGAAGTGATTTTGTAAAGCTTTTTTAACCTAAAGTCTTTTGCGCTTTATGGATGAGCATGGAATCGGCATTAAGTACTTCATCTACAACTCTCATGTGCTCTAGGTATTCACCTGGACATGCAGTTCTACTCAACGGCACTGTCTCACCATAACAGGTTTTGGTAGTTGTGTTGGCTGTTACTTTAATGCTCCATTCGAAAGCAGGACGAGCGGACAATGAAAAAGACGATGATGCTAGTAAATGTGGAGGTGGCCACGACAATAATGACAGGGAGTTCGAGTTTGTCCTCTCTTTTGGGTCGTCTGGCCAGAGCCATGATTGCACGGACACGAACATTTCATCGTCAATTTCTCTTGAAATAAAGGAAGATAGAGAGTTGGAGAGAAGATGTGGAAAGAAGAGAGAGATAAAAGAGGGCATCATACCCAACAAGCCTATAGAACTTTAAATTTTTCATCTTTTAATTTTCACATCACTTAGACATGTGCATTTTTTTAATGGATCACACGTGCAATGCATATGGATGATGTGGTGAGTTGATACCACTGAATATTTTTTGGGATGAGCATGAAATATAATAAGCAATAAGTTTTGGTGGAGTATTTGTAAAAGAAAATGTTTGCATGGGTGGCCCCGATAAGGGCGAGGACATTCATAGGGAAGAATAATTAATAATCAATAATACTTTACCTATCATTTTGTTTCTAGATTTATTTTGAATTTGCATGCTTTGTTTTAGCTAAATTTTGAAAGAGATATTTAGTACCATGGGTGAACATGGGTGCTCACTCATTCACAAACCCCATTAAAAATATTGCATTGTCGACTTATATCAAATGGATTTATACACATTAAAGTTGGATCAACTAAACCATATTGTAACACAATTTTCATGGACCATGTCATACCCCAATATCTCAATATACACAAATTGAGTGAAGTCCAAACTCAACTCACTTTCATTGCATGACTCAACACCAAAGTACTTTCTATTGAAAGTTGGTACATGCACGACCTTTCCTTAGTTTCAGAAGTCTGGAGAGGGATTGTCTATTAGCCACCAAATTCAAAATCGCCACCTCTAGATCTTCCACGATCTAACTCTCTCGATCAAGTCCCGAATGATCCAATTCCCATAAGCGGGGCCCACTCTTGATACTGGGCCTGGGCCTCCTTCGATACAGTCTCAAAAATGCTCAATAGAAGCCCAGCCCAAAACAACGATGGCAGGCCCGTAAATTCGTCCATCTTCTTCGTCTTGTCTCTGCATATAAATACCGAACCATCTCGAAACCCTAATTTCCCTCTGAGTCCGCGTATCCGATAAACCCTCACTTGCGCCTCCCTCACTCCCTTCCCGCCCGACCGCCGCCGCCGCCACCAATGGCCGCTGCCGCCGCCGCCGCGCGCCCCCTCGTCACCATCCAGTCCCTGGAGGGCGACATGGCCACCGACTCCGCCGCCACCCTCCCCTTGCCGGACGTCATGAGGTCCTCGATCCGCCCCGACATCGTCGGCTTCGTCCACTCCAACATCTCCAAGAACAGCCGCCAGCCCTACGCCGTCTCCAAACGCGCCGGCCACCAGACCTCCGCCGAGTCCTGGGGCACCGGCCGCGCCGTCTCCCGTATCCCCCGCGTCCCCGGCGGCGGCACCCACCGCGCCGGCCAGGGCGCCTTCGGCAACATGTGCCGCGGCGGCCGCATGTTTGCCCCCACCAAGACCTGGCGCCGCTGGCACCGCCGCGTCAACGTGAACCAGAAGCGCTACGCCGTCGCCTCCGCCATCGCCGCCACCGCCATCCCCGCCCTCGTCCTCGCCCGCGGCCACCGCGTCGAGTCGGTCCCCGAGCTCCCCCTCGTCGTCTCCGACGCCGCCGAGGCCGTCGAGAAGACCGCCGCGGCCGAGAAGGTCCTCAGGCAGATCGGGGCCTTCCCCGACGCCGAGAAGGCCAAGGACAGCATGGGCATCCGCCCCGGCAAGGGCAAGATGCGCAACCGCCGCTACATCAACCGCAAGGGCCCCCTCGTCGTGTACGGCTCCGAGGGCGCCAAGATCGAGAAGGCCTTCCGCAACATCCCCGGCGTCGAGGTCGCCAACGTCGAGCGCCTCAACCTGCTCAAGCTCGCCCCGGGAGGCCACCTCGGGCGGTTCGTCATCTGGACGAAGTCCGCGTTCGAGAAGCTCGACTCGATCTACGGGTCGTTCGAGAAGACCTCCGAGAAGAAGAAGGGCTACGTGCTGCCGCGGTCGAAGATGTTGAATGCCGATTTGTCGAGGATCATCAACTCCGACGAGGTCCAGTCGGTGGTGCGGCCGATCAATAAGGAGGTGAAGAGGGCGCCGTTGAAGAAGAACCCATTGAAGAACCTGAACACCATGTTGAGGCTCAACCCTTATGCCAAGACCGCCAGGAGGATGTCTCTTTTGGCCGAGGCGCAGCGCGTGAAGGCCAAGAAGGAGAAGCTCGACAAAAAGAGGAAGCCCATTACCAAGGTACTCTTTTGTTATTCTACTATAGCTTGTTCTTCCATCGGACATCGAATGAGTATTATTGTTTATATATTCATAGATACTTTTTTCAAGGCCGTGTTACTATAATCAAAGTAGATGTTGCAATTTATGATATTTTAGCATGACCTTAATGTGTCGAGTTTGTGCATTGGTACTCTGTTGATGGAAGCCATAATGATTGTGGTCTTGTGATTGGACTTGAAGTATATGCGTCGAGTTCTTACTTATAACTTCTCGAATTTTGCTTCGGGTGGAACTCCTCGAAAGTTATTTGATACTAAAATTGGTTTGCTTTTGTTCTGTGAGATGAACTTCATTCATAAGTATTGGCGTTGAACATCCATGAGAATGAATATCACATTAGACTAGCCACTAGAGAGGATGAGATGTGCTCTCTTGAGCTATCTGCGATGGGCTTATCATCATAGTGGAATAGTTGTGCTACGATCACATATTTTGGGCACTAAACTCTTTTACAAAGAAGTATTGTTCTGGCATGATGGTGAGAACTCATGTTGGGCTAGTCTGCGCCATTTGCATATTGTACTGTTGAGCAAATTTGAAGTTGGGAGTCTTTATAGCCTTGTGATGTATGTTTGTCCGTGAAGTTAATTTGATGCATTGCCATTATTTAGCTTCTTGTGAGTTGCTATGTGTTTGGTAAAGTATATGCAGGTGTCATCCATTCACTATATGATATACTAACTTTGTGGCCGATGTTCATCTTTCTTGTATCCCTCAGTTCACATCTTCTCTTGGACTTAAACTTAACAAACTTGAGCTATTTTTGTGGCGATTCTCTGTAGTTTGGCCTGCTCTGTCTTTTATTATCTGGGCCAGAGGAATTTTGTTGCTGCTCCGATGAAGAATTGCTTCATACACATGACTCATCTCCTATTTTTGTTGTTCGCTTGTGCTTGCAGGAGGATGCAGCAGCGATTAGGTCAGCCGGAAAGGCATGGTATCAGACAATGATCTCAGACAGTGATTACACTGAATTCGAGAACTTCTCGAAGTGGCTTGGAGTCTCCCAGTGAACTTGACTAATGTCATTTTATCTTACCTTAGACCTCTTTTATCATCTGTTTTGTTTTCTGGTCGCCCATTTGTGTTGTTATTTACGCATTTTTGAGATAGGATTCCATGGTTTTGGAAGAAAGTTGATTGAAATCGCAAGGGAATTATTTTTCTCCTGTCTTTATCGGCGTGATGCCATTTATTTGCTTCTTTTTTGCACGGCTTGGCGTGTTCATTCATGCAGCATCATCGATGGGTTTTTCATCGTTCCTGCTTTTGCTTTGCTTAAACAACACGTGAAAATTAGGTGGAAGGTGATGAAAATGAGGGCATTTCCTAGTTTTGTTTGGAGAGGAGATGCATAATCTTCCGTTTTTGCTGTGTCCGGGTTTGGGGTTTGCTCGTCCATTTGGTTTAGTTTTTGGGTTTTTACCATTGCTTCCTTGCATTGGCAGTGTGGTTTGTTCTGGGTCATGGTGAAAAATTTATGTGTGAGAGAGAGAGAGAGAGAGAGAGAGAGGGAGGGAGAGGGAGGTCTATGCAACTTGGTGTTTAATGACAAAATTAAAGAACAATTTGAAGAGTACGTTTCTTTAGCTGGGTATTTTTCAAGTTCCGATCTTTCTATAAGCATGTGCTGAAAGCAATATTTTGCTTGAATGGTCGACAAAATATGACAAAATACGTTTCTTGAAGTATATGGTACATATGTTGTGTACTCTCCGCAACCTTTTCTGATTAAATTTGATGAAAAGGCCCAGTAAGTTGCGGTTATGGTTGAAATGGGAAATCCCTTACGAGATGGAAAAACGATTAAATAAGAAATTAATCATATAAATAAAAATTATACATCTCTTATCGCAAAAATAAAATGCGCTCTATTTTCACCCTCTAATTATCTTTATCACCATTCCTGATTGGGTTAATGAAAATAACATCAAAAGAACTAGTTCATCAAAATCTTAAGTGAAAAGGGCGAAAGTTGTTATTTAATGAAAATGCAAAGACCACACAATATCATTTCATGAAAATACAAGACTTTCATTTAATGATGTTTGCGTTATGCTACTTTCCACTGGTTTTTATTATAGATTTCGTTTCCTCTCTTCCACTTGCTAATGTGCTCAATCTGAATTCTATAAAAAATTTCTTTGTAATAACCTTGGACCTTGTTGATAATATTTGTTAAAAAAATATCAATCATAAATTGTAATCATAAATAGTTCATAACTTTTTTTTTTTGGGTGAAAAAAAAAATCATAAAAAAACTCAAAAAAAAAAAAAAAAAACTCATAAAGTATTGTGTATTATAAGGAATCGATTGAACTTTAGATAGACATTGTAATTAAATGTACTTTGTTGACAATCTTTTGAGTCTCGATTATTATATTTATTAAAAAACCGAATCTTAGATCACCCTCATAAAAATCAATGAATATGTAGACTTCACTAATTTAAACGCCAAAGAAGAAGAAACAAAATTTAGGAAAGATTGATAAAAATCATTATTTGATAAATCTATATTATAGGTGTATTTTGCCTCTTTCATCAATTTTATCATTCTCAGTGATGGCTATTTTGGACTACTTAAATTTTATGGTATGCCCAAAACTTTTTGAGAGGTGAAAATAACAAGAGACAAAATTACGGAATAAAATTTTCCATAACAAAAAAAAAAGATAAAAATGGAGGTAATCCCATAACAAGAGCCTGAAATTTGTACTTGGTGAACAACCGGATACCAGTTCAATTAAGTACCTTGAGTTTTAAAATTGGGCTCGATGTAGGACTGCTATTTGCAGGTTTGGACTAATTGACTCAAAAACATTGTTCTTTTTTTTTAGTGCTTCTTGTTAATGAAAATGATAGATGCGTGAGGTTGACTATAGTGTAAGAATCTCAGATCTCTTGATTGATAGAAATTACGGGACCAAAATTATATAACGAAAAATTAAGAACTATGTGAATTCACAAAAAAGAAAGAAACTAGAGGTCCTTCCTGGTCATGAAAGAGGAACCCTAAATATCAGAGTTGTTAAATCTTAGTTATCAAAACTTGACTTGCCCTCCCATCAGCTGAGGGAGAGAATGTGAGTACTCCCACATGGAAAGTCTCAATGGGCTAGACTCAAACATATTCAATAAATAGATTATGTAAGATTTACAAAAGATTTATTAGTATCGATTTGTTATGTGATTGATCTCGTTCATATTAGAATAGGCTTGTACTATTATTTAACGGCAAAATGATTCATTATGATATTCCATGAATAACAATTGCATATTGATTGGCTAGACCAACTTATGTTGTCAAATGTGGTAAGGATCATCGCAATATAGAGGCGGGGCATTCGGTCCTAGGGCATTTGTCCCCATGTAAGGCCAAGGGATGCGTGACTTTCCGTGGTAGTTCGCTGAACATGATAGTTCGCCGAACATGATAGAGGCTGCGTTTGATTTGCAATGGGCTTTGAGTCCAATGCAAATCTTTGAAAGCCCAAAGCTACTTGAGAAAAATGCAATAGTGTTTGGTAAAATTTTTTTGCAAATGAACTTTGAGTTCAATGTGTGTTTGGTGAGAAGAACATTTACAATGGGCTTTTGATGGGTATAGTGTATATATGTTTTCTTTTTTTTTTTTTTTTTTTTTTTTTTTTTGAAAAATCAACTAAACCCTTCACCGGCGGCGAAGGGTCAGTGCGGCCCGAGCCAGATCTGGCGCTGGTGGCCGCCGGCTGAGGTCGCCCGAGGTCGGGCGACCTCCGGCGAGGGTCGCGCGACCCGGCCCGAGGGCCGCCGGAGGTCGGGCGACCTCGGGCGACCCTCGGCGAGGGTCGCGCGACCCGTAGAGGGCCGCCGGAGGTCGCCCGACCTCGGGCGACCGGGGTCGCGGTCTCGCGACCCAGGGCGACGCCCGGGTCGCGCGGCCCCGGGTCGAGCGACCCTCGCCGAGGGTCGCCCGAGGTCGGGCGACCTCCGGCGGCCCTCGGGGGGTCGCGCGACCCTCGCCGAGGGTCGCCCGAGGTCGGGCGACCTCCGGCGGCCCTCGGGCTACTGGTCACGCGACCCTCGCGGAGGTCGCCCGAGGTCGGGCGACGGCCGCCGCGCGCAGATCTGCTCGCCGGCGGCCGCAGCCCTTCGCCGTCCGGCGAAGGGCTGCTCCTTTTTCATTTAAAAAAAAAAAAAAATACAAGGACAAAAATGGAAATATAAAAAATCGATGAGGACAGTTTAGGAAAAAACAAATGAATTCAGGCATTTGGTAGAATGCTTTGAAAGCTCAAAGGCTGGTCCCTACCGGCCTTGGCTTTCAAAGATTTCCGAGTCTACTTTCATTTGAAAGTTCTTTGGGCTTGGCAAACACCCTCATTTTGGCTGAAGGGTTTTGGGGCTGGATGGGCTTTCTAAATGCCCATCCAAACGCACCCACTCCTGGAATAGGCTTGGCTTTGGGGATTCCTCGGTCATAACAAAACACGTGACATTTGATAGAATGATAATGGTGATGTGCTTCCTTCTCCTGAAGTTTTAACTAGATGCAGGCATTCCCCACGTAACAAATGGATTAAACATAGAAATCTCTGACTTGCTTAGGAAATTAAGAGCTACCCTAGACCTAGTTGTTCCTAGAAATTAGCAATATAGTGTCAATCGGCAACGGTTGCCATTACTTGATAAGTTACTTTCATTTACCTGGAGGAAAGAAAACGTTTAGGTTTTCAATCTACAGTTTTCAACGAAGCCAATTTTTGCAACTTATATGGATTTAGTAACCCCTTCAGTCGGTTTAAACTGGTAAAGATTACATGAGAAAAAGTGGGAAGGAAAGATTAGAGATCATCGCTGAAATCGGACAGCGGACTATCTTTGCTCGGAGTCTCATGCCGATTCTATACGCTATTTTGCTTTTCGGTCTTGGTCATGCCCGTTCGTGTTTTTTGTTTCATTTTCTTCTCTTCTCTAGGACCTTTGCAGCTAAACAGAAAGCTGCTGACAAGAAAGAGTCATCCGAAATAATTTTCTTTTTGGCTGAATGATGATGTCATTAGAGATGGTCACCAATAAAACTTTCACCTTCATATGGATGAGGATCTTTCTCGTGGTTAATTCACGTTGTATATGTTGACCAGCTTACACATCTTTTGTTGTTGGCAAAAAATCTCATGACTGGGCATATTTTGTTGGCAGCAGTGGCTCGAATGAGCGAGGGTCTGTCTGCATCTGTAGCGGAGGCGAAAGTTTCCAGTGCATCATGTGGCGACTTAAATATCAGGAGATCCGACTTCCCCAGCGACTTCCTATTCGGAGCTGGCACTTCTGCCCCGCAGGTACTTAACATTTGAAGTACATTTTGAGATTCTAGGACTTCTTGACCTTGTTACATCTAGAGCTTGTTGATGGCGAAGTATTGTGAATGCCTGCTGGCTTCTGGTACAGCCTGTTAGCATTCTGTTGAGTTGGATTTAGCTGCTGTATTAAGCGTCGTCTGAATGTTGATGTGACTGGTGCAGACAGGAGGGTCGGCCAAAGAATATGGGAAAGGACTGAGCGTCTGGGACGTTCATGCTAAGAAATATTCAGGTTCCTCTATCAATATTATGCTCTTCGGCATAGCTGATTGTTTGTGATGAAATTATTCGCTAGGAGTCGACGATGAGCCAATCCTGGTCTAATTGTCCACAATTGATGTTGCTTTCTCTGCTCAGGAAGGATGGCAAACAGAAGTACCATAGAGACAGCGGTTGATGCATATAGACGTTATAAAGTAAGATGGAGACCCCCATGACACGTTTCTTTGGAGAAATTTTTTTGTCCTTCTGCTTCAGTAGTTAGATGTGAGAATTCCTAACATTTTCCAACCTATTCATGCTGTTGTGGTTTATAGATGTACATACAATCCAGCTGCTACTATATAGAATGATGTCAAGCTGCTAAAAGAACTTAAAGTGAATGCATACCGATTTTCCATTTCCTGGACCAGGATTGTCCCAAGTAAGTCATTTAAAATCTAGAGATGTTCTCAATGCTTACATTGTGAAAACTTCTCTGCATGAAGATTTTACATCCCCTTTTTCCTAGCAAGACTCTAGAAGAGAAACATTTTCCTTGAAACACGGACCTTTATCTGATGCACTAGTAGATCAGCAAGTTCTGCACATGATGTAAGTAATGGAATGTGCAGGTGGATCCTTAAGTGATGGAGTCAACCAGAAAGGCATTGCTCACTACAACAATCTTATTGACGAATTGATTGACAATGGTGATGATTTTCTCGCCTTCTGTTTCTCTTGACCTGTGCATTTACTTGAAAGATCTTTCTTATTTGGATAAACATCTATGACTTCTTCCCCATATGCCCAGTGTCCTAGGACAGCTTAGACCAGAATTCTCCTGAGTTTAAGAGCTGACATTCACTTGTATTCTAGTACAGGCATAACGCCTTTTGTGATGTTGTTCCACTTTGACCTGCCGCAAATGCTCGAAAACAAGTACAGAGGTCTCTTGAGCCAGAAATTTGTGTGAGCAGCTTAACCCTTTCCAGTAAACAGTCGCCTTTTTATATCATATATAGTCATTGATACTTCTTCATTTATAATTCCAGGGATGATTTCAGGGACTATGCTGAAATTTGTTTCAGAACGTATGGAGATAGGGTCAAGAAATGGACCACAATAAACGAGCCTTTGATGGTGTCAATGTTTGGTTATGACACGGGGTTTGGGCCGCCAAGGAGGTGCTCAGATCCTCCTGGTGCATGTCCTGGAGGCAATTCGTCCACTGAGCCTTACATTGTGAAGCCATAACCTGATACTTGATCATGCCGCCACTGTAAAGCTTTACAGGGAAAAGTTTCAAGTGAGTAAAAACAAGTCATTTATGTTCTAGATATCATCGTCACGTTCTGCCTATCAACTCTTTTATCTTCTGTGTTGTTTGCAATGGTTGTCTGTTCGATTGTGAAATTCTGTTCCTAGGCTAAACAAGGAGGAGAAATTGGCATATGCCTCGTAGGTCAATATTTTGAACCTTATTTAGAATCTTCAGAAGATAAACAAGCAGCCCAAAGAGCTCAAGACTTCTACTTGGGATTGTTTGTATTGTCAACTTCTATTAGGCGGAATATTTAAACACAATATAGAAATAAAGATACTTCGATTGGTCAATGAACGTGGGACAGTGTAATCATTGCCACCGATTCTGTTTCCTGGACACATGACAGGTTTATGGATCCACTGGTGTATGGATCCTATCCATGCACAATGCGGCATATATTGAAGGAAAGGCTACCGAATTTCACCGAAGAAGAAGAGGACTTGGTTAAGGGGTCATTTGACTTCCTCGGCTTGAATTACTACACGACCAGGTGTGCAAAGAGCCGAAATGGGGATCCACACGCACCGATGATAAGCTCCAGTCTAGACTTGCATGCAGACCTTCGAGGTAAACTTGATAGATCGATCAAAGGAGTTCAGTTTTATCGAGGATGCTTTCTTTTCTTCTCCATACTCACTCCGGTTTTGGCTGTCTGCAGTTGATAGAGATGGAGCTCTTATAGGCCAAAGGTGAGTCAAAAGGAAGAAGCAAGAAGCGGGAGTCACAAGATCTACATAACCAAGAACGGTTCGATGTCTCGCCATGTTTCTTTCTTGTTTCTAGAGAATGCCTTTGTTCTACAGTGTATCTCGAACTGCAGGGGTCACCCAGGCGATGGTTGAGGGCAGGCCGACCCAGGAAGCGCTAAAAGATCAGCACCGCATAGATTTCGTCCTTCAGCATCTTTATCAAATCAACCAAGCAATGAAGTATGTTTGCAACGAAAAGGCAATCGGTTTGATTTCACAGTGGCATCATGCTATATCGATTAGACTCGACTTTCAACGTGCTTTTCCACTAGTTTGACAAAGAAAAAGGAATTTCTTGCACCGAAAAGCAACAGCAAAGCTACTTAGAAATGAATTTTCACAATATAATGTTTTTGGAAATTCGATTAGCCTATGTATAGTTATATGTTAGTCTTAGCCACTCTAATTGTGCTCCAGGAGTGCCTAAAACCTTGCTTTATAAACGCATGGACACACAAGCCTTACTCGACCGTACTAAATGGCTCGAATATTTGTTTTGTGCAGGAAAGGAGTCGACGTGAGGGGATACTTTTACTGGTCTCTTTTCAACAGCTTCGAGTTTGGGGATGGCTACACGACGAGATTCGAGCTCTACTATGTCGACTAGGGGTGAGCATGGTCCGGGTTGGTCCGAGCCACCCCCTAACCCTAGGACCAACCCATACAGTGTCGGTCCTCAATTTTTAGGATCGAAGACCGACCCTATTAAGCCTGGGACTAAGGACCGGACCAACCCAATGGGTTCGGTCCGGTTCCAGGGTCAACCTAGGACCGATCGATAATTTTTTTCGTCTTATATTTTATACTCCCTAAAAAAGCAAACTTACAAATTCAAATTTCACATCCATCGACAATGCGGCATTTTGCAACTAAACTATAAATACCAATACATATTTAGCAAATTTAAGATGACACAATAATAGAAATTTCGTACCTGCTAACCGTTTATCGAGATATGGGAAAATATGAAAATTTCTTGTAATCATCTATCTTTAATATTCATAACACCATATGTAAAAGCGTTTTCCTGCATTTGATCATGTAGAGTCCACTTGACAAAAAAATGAGCTTCACACCACTTGACTAGTAAATCACCGTAGCAAACTGCAGTACTACTCTACTCTTCAAAAACTTCTACCATTTGACACAAATTGAAAAGCAAAGTGCAGCTGAAATTAATTGGTAAAATACAATTAAACCAAAAAAAGTTCAAAATACTTAATATAAATCATGGATATATAACTTAACATCTTGTTAATTCACTTGAACTTCTAAATACCTGAAAACAAAACAAACGACATATAATTAATACTCAACAAAAGTTTTAAATTGAAATTACTATTAGTGCTATTGATAGAACATCTCAATATAATATAATATAACAGACATTTTACTTATGTTTGAATATATAAAAGAATTATAAATAATATAATATAATATAATACAATATACATGATTGGTCTAGGGTTGGACCGACCCAAAATTCTTAGGACCGAGGACCAACCCGTACAGTGTTAATCCTGGAATTTCAGAACCAAGAACAGACCCAGTCCCCTTGGGAATTGGACTAGGACCGGCGGGATTGGATCGGTCCAGGGTCGGTCCAAGGTCAACCCTAGACCGCTGCTCACCCCTAATGTCGACTATAGCGATCATCTCAAGCGCGTACCTAAACTGGCAAAGAAGAGACACTGAAACGCTAGCCATTTACATGATATATAGATTTTTTCTGTTTCATTGCGCCTAATCTGTTCAAGCCGTACCATTTGCTTGCATAAAATACTGACAAAGAAAAAAAAAATCTTGAGTCGATGAAATACCTCACTAATTTCGTTGGTTGGGTACGATGCAAGCTAGAAAGCTTAGGCAAACGGCCCAAGTTGTGTGCATCTGGTGGCATGAAGAGTCAGACTTGTGCCGCCGCAAAACCAGTTATGTGAGTTATTAAAAGGGGAAAATTTTAAATAAATATTTGAAGTGAATCTTATTTCAAATAATGGTTTAAAGTACTATCATTTTCTCAAATAATGACATGAAACGGACCTTATTTTAAATAACAGCTTGAAGTGTCCATGTTAGTCTTTAAAAATGACTTGAACTCACTGGCTGTGAAGGGCAATTTCATCTTTTAAAATTTTAATTTTTTCCTTTTTTCTTTCTTTTTTTCTTTTCATAAAAAAATTTTAAAAAAGGAAAGCACTCCCGCCATGTTTTTCCTTTATTATAAGTTTTATTTTTAATCTAATTTAAATTTAATTTAATTTGTATTTGGATGAAAATATCCGTAGTTAGCTGGAATATTTTGTCAGCTAGCAAGGTTAGACCCTTATTTGAAATAATCATGAATACTTCAGGCATTTTTTTGAGACTAACATCGCTATTTCAAGTCCTTATTTGAAAAAAAAAAAAATCCAATTTAAGCTTTTATTTGAGAAAATGATAGTATTTTGAGTCCTTATTTGGAATTTTCCCTATTATAAATGATGTTAAATGATGGCTAAAAAACCTTTATATAACATAATAGTCCACACTTGATGAATAAATGATATTGCATGGTCATTAAAATAGTTGCATGAGGTTTCTGCAAATAAGTTATATTAAAAAATAAATAAATAATTCAAAAAATATAAAAACCACAATTTACTAACGTTTATCGAGGAAAGATATTTCCCATGATTTTTATAACAAATAAATATGGCTAAATCCATAATTAGTGATGACTCCTATAATTAAATGCATGGTTATAGATAACTCTAATGATATATTCTTTGAAATATTAATATCCGAAAATTAAACATAATAAGGGCGCGTCACCTTAAAATTTTAAAATAATCGAGATATTAACAAATATATCAAAATATAATTGGCAACAATAAGCTTTGAATTAATTGGTTACAGTAAATTTTTGAAAGAGTTTCAGCATTTTATGGATTTCGATGAGTGTTGAAGAAATTCTCACAATAAAGTTACTTTAGTTAGCACAGATATTACATACGGATCGTTATTATGTAGTGATAAAAATGAATAGAAAGTCAACAAAAACAAGTTGCCTATGTTTTCAAAAGCATAGAAGAAAAATATGTGCATAGATGTAGCTTCACCAAGAAAATGGAGATAAATAAATATTAGATTGAGATCTAATCAACTATGGCTACATTAGCTAATGAGAACCAAGATTTTATTAATAATCATGGGAGTTTCTTCTCCGATGAAATTTGTAAAGCAAACAAGAACCGTGCCGATCATCATATAATATATCTTTTAGAGTTCATTAACGCCCTAAAAGTATTTTTAATCATATATTTGCGGTGATTTGTTTTATACCTTGAATTTTTTTTTTTGTTCAACTAATAAAACTATACGCAACATTATTTTAGAGTAACCACATAGTCTGCACCACATTTTAAGATTTATTTTATTTTATTTTATGGAATCTTATGTGACTTTCAAATAATATCTCATGCTCCTTTCAGTTTAATACCAGTTTTTTCTCATAGAGATGCTAAAGTGAAGAGCTCCTAATATTTCACTATTGTGATAGACTTGTCTACATAGCATATTAAGTTAGTAACTTAAGTTCAAAACACATTAAGCAATAATCATGATACGACATTAAATTTTACAAATATGGAGAAAAAATAACTTAGAGCATGGGTTAATGCAATATATATTAAGATTAATACCATAAAAAACTCTAAATTAATATATCCGTGAGAAATTTACTTTAAATTAATTTTTTTATCAACAAAAATCCTAATCTATTACACCTTTGATAAATTTATTCAAAACTAATTTTTGACCACCAAAGACTCTAAATTAATAACATTACCATATATTAGTTTCCATTAAATTATATTAATATCACGAAAAATTATTAAATAGCACACTTGTGATAAATTGAGGGTAAAACCATAAACTTGTGTACTCGTCAACTACCATGTGTCATCTAATTTAGTGATTTGATGGTAACATTTAGCGGAAACTAATAGAAGATTAATTTATCACATATGTGCTAGTTTGGAGTTTTTGGTGGTCCAAAAAGATAAATTTATCAGATAAATTTAAATTTTTCATATTATTAACATTATATATTAAGGGCAAACAAATCTTCACAAGAAAAGAAAGAAATTATATATTCTTATTTTAAAAATAAATCAAGGAAACTCTAGCAATTCAATCTCAGGTAAAGAAGTATTCTGAATTTCTTTAAAAATACAAATCGAGTATTAATTATCTATGCGAGATATACGACGATTGTCATGGATTTGAGATATTTATCAGCTCTTGCCAAAGCAAAACGATACATATTCTCTGGATACCATCAAGAAAAGGGAGAGTCCATGAAAAAGGAAACTGAAAAATATGGATAGTCACCTCTAACTCTCCACAAATAGAGAGGAGTAAATGGATTTTACTTGCCTTTTCCAGGCCCTCGATAACGCAAAACTGAAGATTCTGACAAATGGATAAAAGCCATCAAGAGAGGGGAAATGACATTCTTTATTTATGCTCCCATGCTCCTTACTTCTTTGTGCTTAAAATATTGCGTATACTTGTAGCAATTCAATAAACGTTGTCTTTATGTCTCATATTTTTTTTTTTTTTTTTTGTTGTTGAATAAATTAGTTTATCGGAGGACAAAACCTCCATTAGGGGGCTCGGATCCACTAAATAAATCTTAATCTATGATACGAGTGATCTGAATATTTGTTATGTTATAATTTACGCATATTATTTCTCCTTTTAAAAATTCACATCTATACCAAAATTAAGAATAATGTAACAATTATAGTTTTACACCCATGTGAGCACGGTCATTTTTCAAATCCCTGCTAGAGAATATAGTCTTAGATTATATATTTTATATTACTCTAAATTTTGGTGTCGATGTGAATTTCGTAAGAAAAATATAGAGAGAATTATAATGACATTATGTTCACATCAATAAAATTCTCCGCTGTGATTTTATGTGAAGTTTTTTTTGTAAAGCGTAGGTGAACCACATTATATAGGTTTACTATTAAAAGAAAACATGAGACACTAAATTGTAATATTTATTGAATTATACTACATATGATATTTCAAGCACGTAAATTAATTTGAATCAATCAAAAACAAAAAAGGCATAAAGTAAGAGTGTAAATTCCCATCTTCTGATAGCTTTCCTTCATTAGTGACATTGAAAAGGTGAACAAGGTATTTGTCCATAGCATGTTCTTAGGAAGAAAAATTACCAAAAAAAATAGTAAACCAAATGTATTTGAGGCAATTCAATCTTACAACTTTTAATTTGATCAATTTAGTTCTAAATATTTTAATAATTTGCCAAGTCAGTCTATCCAACCAATTTTTGTTGAAAATTGATGATACCGGGGTAAGTATGGTTCAGGTGGGTGGTTTTTACCTAGGAATTGGGACTAGTTCCTAAAAATTGGAATCAAGAACTACCCGTTGATTCCATGAATCAACTCGGGAACTGGACCACTAGTCCGGTCCGATTCCTAGATAGGTCTATAGAACCGATTCCTAATCCCTATAAAATTGTATTTATCAATTAATATTGTGTTGAACCTAGATTTTATTTTAGAGCACAAAAACTTGTTCAGTCTTATATTTGGATTGAATTGCAAGTCATTGATTTTGATTAATAATGGAAAACCATAGGGCGGAATGAATAGAGAATGCTCATTAGCTAGAAATTTAATTTCTTCAAAGGTTATGGTATAATCCTTCTAGGGTTTTCTGATAGCAAGAACATGTGGAGAGTTACACTCTACGTTAAAAGTCCTAACCTCCACATAAGTTAAAATATTAATTGCTTGATCCATTTCTTTTCAATGTTAACCTAATTTAATCATGGGGATGACTAAGGAGGGACTAATTGTGCTCTTAAAATGAGCCGTTAGCTTTTAATTTTGTATCATGATGACAAAGCACCACATATTTATGGTCATCTCCAATTGGTCCTCTCCTTTCTCTTTGTTCATTTATTTTGTTTTGGTTAAGAAAAAAAGTAAATGGATTATTACAATGAAAAATATAGGGAGTTAATCCTATTACACACCAATAGACAAAATTAATCAATAATATCTAATAACTATAATATATATATATATATATATATATATGTACATATATATTTGGTCGAAATACTTCAAAATAATTAAGTAATTGTGATGGATTTTTTTTTTTTTAAATATATCTATATCGGTTTGATCTGGATGGGTGGATGCGTGGTTCCACACCTACAACCAGGAACCGAATCAGTACTCAACGGTTCCACTAAATTGGAACTGAGAACCAGACTAACCCCATGAGAATTGCCAATTCCAATCTAGTCCGGTCCAGTTCGGGCGATTCCTAGTTCTTTTATGCACCCATAGATGACACAGATGTTGGTTGTCCTATGTGATATGGCTAGCATTCAATGAAATGTTTTTGAAAATTTTATTTTTGAAAGTTTTATTAATTTTTCCTTTCCTTTTCTTTTCAAGATGTTGTTGACGATTGGCAATTTCTACCAGCTCGTAGTCAAGGCCCAACGAATGCCTTTAGCCACTAGGCCAGGGCTTGCGACCTTTGCCAACTATGTGTGAGGGCACAACGAGTGCTTGCTTGCCCTTGCCTAGCAAGTAGTGAGGGTCATAGAGCCTCGATTGATGGTTGGCGGCTCTTGCCAGCCTTTAAAAATTAAAAAAGAAAAATGATAAAAAATTTGAATAAAATAAAAATAAAGTTTAAAAAAATTGTATTAGCCCCCTCAAATAAAAATGCTAAATTGACAAATTGTCAAAATATTTAGAACTAAATTTATCAAATTAAAAAGTTAATGATTGAATTAGCACAAATGCAATATATTTAAATCACTACAGTTTACCTCAGTGGCCAACCTTTTCATATGAGAAGGGGGAGATGGGGGTTCGAATCTTCACTTTCTTAGAGGGTTGGGATAGGGACAATTTAGTTTCAAGCGTGCGTTTTGATTCCCACACCTTGCAATGATGTAAAGTAAAAGTCTGAAACTCACATGCCTTGCAATGATGTAAGGTAAAAGTTTAAGAGTGAAAGTTATAATATGAGTAGAGTATGACCGACAAAAAAAAGATTTAGGAATTTTTTGGTAATTTTCTGGAACTAAAATTGTTTCTTCTCTTTTCTCCATTTGTTTATCTTTGGTTATAGAGAATTAGAGGTGATTTCTCTAGGATCATCTCCCAATTTTATAGATTTCAATTTTTCTTTTTATAGAAATTTTCTTTTTCCTTTTATTAACAATTTGATGTCTTTCTTTTGTTCTGGCAAGATTTGATTGATGGTCCGTCAACCATGACAATGTATAACAAAGAGAATTGTTGAATTTGTTGAAAAAGTATGCTATTGATTTCTATTTTTTTTACTAATTTCACAATAATTTCTTTCACAAAAATGCATACATAGAATGCCCTTGACATATCATCACAATGAGAATATTCACATCTCTTCCTTTTTTTTGAAAATTTCGTGGCCAATAGTTGGTTGTTAGTATTCCACTTTCATTGTTCCTCCAAATAACTTTTCCCCAAGTTTGTAAAATTGAATTTTGTTGTATAATGATTACGAGTTAATAATTTGTTTACTTGTATTGTTATAGATACCTTACATAGAAATTCATGTCACAATAGTGAAATATAGGTGGCCCTATACATCTCCATGAGAAGTAATTGCTATTAAATTAAAAAGAGCACGGATTATTCTTTAGAAGTTACAATAAGGTCTCAATGATATAGAACTTGTTGCCAGTTGAAGCTACAAATACACTCACATGTAACTATTGTAACATTTATAAAGACCATAAAGGTTAAAAAAAAAAAATGATGCTAAAAATATGTCATACTTAATTTTTATTAATTTATGTGTTTGATTGAAATGGAAAATATAATTTAAAATTTGATTATTACAACTTGTAAATAATACTGAAGGACAACATCCAACATTTAGAAATAGTTGAGGGATTGGATTGAATAAATTAAAAATTTAAGTATTATATTAAATGTTTTTTTTTAAAAATCTAAAATAATATCGTATATTGAATAAAAGTTTAGTAACCATGGTGCTTGTCCCTTGAAAAATTTTGAAAAACTAGCCAGCATTCCCCAAACTGGAAATTAGGGAGAGAAGCGTGGGAATCTCACGTGCGATCGTCTCCCTCCGCTGCCCAAAACCCCTCCTCCTTCTCCTCTGTTTCCCTCCGTCTCTCTCTTTCTCTTTCTCTCTCTTCTTTCGTTCTCTCTCTACAGTCCTTTGGAGTCACTACGGCGACGAAGCGACCATCTCCCTCATCCTCAAAACCCGCAAGAGAGAAGCCGAGGAGGAACCCTAAAGCCCCTAGCGATGTCGTTCTCCTCGTCGTCGTTCACCGCTTCTAGGGTTTTCCGGGGCTGCCGGGCGCTGCTGGCCCCCGCGAAGTCCGCGGCCGCCGCCGCCGTCCCTCCCGCCGCTCCCGCGAAGGCCTCCAAGGCCACGGCCAAGGCGAAGCCGAAGGCGGCCGCCGCGGCCGTGCCGAAGGCGCCCAGCCGGCCGTCGGGGATACAGAAGGTGACCCCCGTCTCGCCGGCGCTCGCTCGGTTCCTCAACGCCGGCGAGGCCTCCCGCGTCGAGGCCGTCAAGCAGATTTGGGCCTACATCAAGAAGGAGGGCCTCCAGGTACGAGCTCGAATGACGCTTCCCTCCCCGGAGAAATGGGGGCGTGGTTGTCCCCTCCCCTTTTTTTTGTTGCTGTTTTTCGTTTCTGTTTTGTTAGGGTTCTTCAGTGGTGTGTGGATGGGGAATGTTGGGTTGAATGTATTTGGTTCCCTGTTTTGATAAGTAAGGTGCAAGCAATGTGGTACGGTGAAAATGGAGTGGAGATACTTTGATGCAAGAACGCGTTGAACCATAAGGATGTTCGTTTTACGTCGTTTCTGACTACTGAGCCGGCTGAGCATCGAGACTAGGGAATATGCGCTCTCTTTGGTCGCGGCAGTGAGAATCGACGTGTGATTTTTTGATTGTGGGGATGAGGCAACTCAAAGTAAGTTGTTGAAGCATTTGTTGGAGAGCATGTCGAGTTTTCGCAGAGTGCGTTTCATGTAGTGAATGCTGAACTTTTGGCTCTGCGTAATAGAGTAATCCAGGTCTTTTGTTAGCAGAGGTTTTGTTTGTTGATTGTGGTCTGTTGTCTTTGCGAAAACTGGAGGGGTTTACTTGGCTCAGTAGACTCCAATGTCTTGGATTTATTCCTGTAATGGCAGCCCATTGCAGATCTGTATGTTAGTATTCAATATTAGTTGCAAATTATGTTGTGCATGAGAAATATGGCATGCAAAAGCATATTCTTTGTTTTTCTCTGATATTGAGATGTAAAATGTAAATTTGTTCTTAGCTCCCAATAGTGATTACAAGATGGCTTCGTTGTCTTAATGGTTGAATGGAAAATTTGTATGGCTTCCATGTGCCATAAATTTCTCTCTAATTGAGGAATTGACTTGATAGATCATAGATGACGTGATCCTTGATTTACCTCAGGAAGAAACAAAATCTAGATTGAGGACACCGTCGAACTAGTTGGGGAGCACTATGATATGGTGCTTATGGGATCATCTTAAGAAGATAGTGGGGTAATTGATAGCCAAAGATACAGATTGATACAGTCAATTTAGCTGGATCTGTTACTTTTGCAAATGTTATGGCTTCTATCCACGGGAAGTACTTGCATAGATGAGCTCTATGCTTTTAGAGGTCACTGGTAAGAGAAATTAGATGTATACAGTGCTGTTCACATATGTATCATTGTTCTGTCAGCCAGCATTTGATTCTGCGCAGGCCAAAGCCCGAAACCTTGTGGCTTCAGTAATTCATCTCTCTCTGACAATAGATTGCTTCCAGAACGTCAGTCCTAATACTCTATCCATCTTCCTCTTGCAACTCAATCTGTTGAATATGATTATATATAACAAGTAGGGCTCGTATTTAGGAGAGGTGCAAATTTTTCTTGCATTTCTTTTGGGTGAAACAAACATGAGAGGGAATTTGGCTTTGTCGTGATCATAATCTTCTACTTTATGATGCTTATTTTGACTGATGTAGGATTGCACTTTTCCTTTGTGTCCCTTGCGCTATTGTTCTTTTAGAAAAGGGCGAATCTATGAAGCTTCACCTGTAGCTGTGTTGCCATGTCAATTGCTTTACCTTCTTATTGAAGTGGACCTGGACAAGCATTGAACGCACTGTTTTACATATCTAGAACACTATGGTATTTTTCTTTTCTGACATGTTTTTCTAAGAGAAATGTATGGCTTTCATGCAGGATAGCATTAATAAGCGAGAGATTAATTGTGATGAGAGGCTGAAGACCTTATTTGAGGGGAGAGAGAAAGTCGGATTCCTGGAGATTGGTAAGCTGCTGTCCCGTCATTTTGTGAAGACCAGCTGAAGCTGCTCTGGAGTACTGCATCTTCACGTATCTCGTCTTTGGATTAATACTGTCCATAGTGCAGCAACCTATTTTGACTGTGGATGACTTTTCAGGTGTTGTCTCTGACTGTTGTGGCTACCTCTGGTTGTGATCTTTGGACTCGATTTCGAACTTTGATGGGCTTTGTAAGATGTCTTAGGAAATGAATTGTTAGGTACTTTTGTGCAATCACTTTTTAACCCCTCATGTGGTCAATTATTTTGGAGTTCGCTCCATGTTAGGGCTGCTTTGTCGCCATGAGTTTCATCATGGCTCGTTTCTGCAGAAATTCGAAAACTGAAAGTGCAAATCTCCAACTCAACATTTATTGCACACCACACAGGATTTGCAGTGCATTTTTAATATAAGCTATCCTCGTCACCGTTGAAGATGATTTTTTTGTAAGCTCAACCCACGAAATGTTAATCTGATCATGTTCAATGTCTTTTAGTGGAATAATCATCGTGAAAAAGATGAAGGTATAGAGTAGAGACTTGCCCTGACTCTGTGAGTTGCGGTCTGTCCTTGACCAGATGATGAACACAAATCGTGGATTGCCTAACTAGTTATAGAATAGAATCCAGTGTTCTAAAAACCTAAATGACATTTTTAAGAATGCATCAAATGAATTTGTTCTACCTGGGCAAATGTAGTTTTTCATTAAATTCACTGTTGGCAAAATTTTGAGCATCCCCAGTTCTTGTAACAGGGTAAATTGAAGAATGCAAATATTAACCGGAACATCTGCCGTGCGGGCTGATAGCATCTCGGTTCGTCGGGATTGGCCCCAAAAACCAGCAATTATGTAAAATCACATCTAAAGCCGCGAACATTGTGACTGTTAGAAGTCCTTTGCTAGTACCTATTATGATCGAACTCTGCCTTCTCAATTATCTTAACTTGAAAGGCGGGTTGACTTCTAGAGTCACAATCCTATGCAGGCATTTGAACACCACCTGATTGAAGGCGCAGAAGGTATTCAAATGAGCTTCTAGCGAACCCATTTCAGAGCAGTTTATTCACTGCCATAAGCAAGAGAGAGAAATGACAACAATTAACTTTGCTTTTCGACAAAACAGAGTGCATTCTCAATGTGCAATATAAGCATTTGCAAAAATCAATCAGGAGAAAACCCGGTTATCACTTAAAGAAATTACAAAATATTAGAGAAACATCAGACACAAAATTGCATTAGAGATACCTTTCCAGATCCTTAGGTTCGGAACAACACGGGGACTGTGGAGCTTAAATACAACCTCAAGCCTGTTTTAGGCCCCAACAAGAAAAACTTGTCTTATGATAACTGGCTCAAAGTGACCCGTACTGAAGCATAGTATCCATTACATTAATAAGAAAGTTCAACTATTTTGCATGATTCAAGAAGCCAAAAAGAATCATAAATCATTTTCAAGTAGAAAAAAGGAAAGACGAGAGCTTAGTCAAGACATTTATACATTACAGGCCGACAGCAATATGAAAACTCTACTCTTTAGGAGGCATATGAAGTCATGATAGAGTTGATCTAGACAACCCTTCCACACCATTTTATTCCGGTGTACTCCATTTCATAAATGTTGGATATGTCTTGAATTTTTGGTTTGGGCATTCGTATTGAGTTTTGATATCTGAATTGAGACTTGTTGGTACCCGAATTGAGAAACAAAAAGGAGGTTTAGTTATAGTAGCAGAGGGCTTGGATTGTAGTGATATAAATATTGTTTTTCACAAGTTAATTAGGTTTAAGAAAAAATTGAGATAGAAAGAGTTTTAAGTTTTTTTTCTTGCCACATTTTGTAATTCTTAAATTTTCATAACCCATGGTTTTCCCTATAAGGGTTTTCCATGCAATTTTTTTTAAATATTTTTTCTTCTCAATTTTAATTTCAATGTAGTTTTCACATTCATCATAACAATATATATAAAGAACTGAGTTCAACTTGTACTAATAGTAGAGTCATTGGTACTAAGTTTGCTAAGCATTTTGCAAATAGAAAAGAGAACAGGAAAAATTGTTCAAAAAGTTCTAAACCTATTTGCACTTTTGCTAATTCAATTCTAAACTTTTCAATTTTGCTAATCGAGTCCTAAATCTTTTCACTTCTTGCTAATTGAGTCCATCTATCAAATTTTAGCTAGAAATTATTGATGTGAAAGCCGACGATGCCATGTAGGACTAATGGTGCTGACGTGGATAAATTTTAAAAATATTTTAATATTTTTCTGATTTTTTCTCTTTTCTCTTTTTTTTTTTTATTTTTTGCTTCTTCTTCTTCTTGAGCAAGCCCTGGGGTTGACCTTGCCTAGGTTAGGTGAGGCCGCCCTCCCCCAGGCGCAACAATGGTCGGCCTCGCCTAAGCCAGATCGGGCGAGGCTAGTTAGCCCAGCATGGCCGATGGCCAATCACCGACAAAAGGAAGAAAAAGATGTAAAAAAAAAAGAAAGAAAAAAAGAGAAAAAGAAAAAGAGAAAAAAGAATAAAAAATTCAAAAATATTAAAATATTATTAAAAATTGTTCACATTAGTACATATGCATACGTGGCATCATTGATGTTCATGTCAATGATTTATAATCAAAAGTAGCCGGATGGACTCAATTGATAAGAAGTAAAAATATTTATAATTTAATTGGCAAAATTGAAAAGTTTAAGATTGAATTGACAAAAGTGTAATAGGTTTATGATTTTTTAAACAATTTTCCCAAAGAGAACATGAACTAACCTTGACAGAGAAAAGCATTGCACAATGTCTACTAAATTTACAACGCATATTTCTCTAAGAACATGGAGATTGACAATGTGGATTTTGGCATTTACATTCATCATAAAGACAAATTCTTGGTTGAGAATATACACAAGAAAACAAGCAAGCTTATTGATTTAGAAGTGGATTTTTTTCAATGGGAAATTCCTAAAACTAATAAGATTAGTATTGATTAGAATCAGGGACCAAGTTTTATTTCAATTGAGGAATGCATTGTTTGTTGTAACACTTTCTATTGAAAAAAGAAAGAAAAGAAAAACAAATAGTCTCCTTCGCTAAGAACGGGAAGGAGGAAGCAAATCAGTATGCTAGCTCCCTATCCTCTGATCTGTCCTTCTCAAGGGTTTAGTGTCCCAACGAATAAGTACTTGTGAGAGAGAAATATTGATAGAATCGGAAGTAGCAAGGAGCAAGCCTTGGCCATAAGAGAACTAAGAAAAAAATATGTATTTATATATATATCATATTACAAAAAGGGTTTGCAAATTAAAGGGCTAATACTACAACCAATTGTTAAATTGTTAAAGCTTTCATAAAAGCTAGATTAAGCAATAAGGTACCTCGGATTTTCCACTCTGCCTTGAGCTGTTCGTAGCATTACCTTAGCCAACTCAAGTCCAATAGAAGCAAGCCCAACAGCAAACCCAACAGTGACAGTGGAAGAGTACAAGTCACTGAATTTCTTATAAGTTCCTTACAAAAATAGATGGTTAATCAGACAATCGTTCAATGAATTATAACGTAATTATTTCATCACCAAACTTCATCCAAACAAAGTAATGAACAACTATGAATAAAATTAATGGAATAACCCAGAACCCATTCTGACAGGGTAGAATCAGGACTCAACTGATTAACCTTTGCAATTCAAAGCAATCCAGGGTCCGACGGGTATGCGAATTCTTTCTAAATGATGGAACCTTAGTAAAACCAGACCTATTTTCCCGAGGCAAAGAAGCCTTCAGCATCGAAATGGTTATGCAGGGAGCTTAAATGCCGGTACATGGCGACACTGAGAAGTAGAATCAGCAAATATTTCCTCAATTCTTGATCTAATTTATTTTAATTTCCTTAATTTGAAATAAGCTGATTGGACTTTATCTTGCTAGAGATATAAAGAAAAACTTATGTTATACGGTTAAAATTTGCGTTTGGCCATGTATAATGAGCTTAAAATTTGCGTTTGGCCATGTAAAATTTTTGATTCTCGGAATAAAAATCAATTTCTTTTAATTTTTAAATAATTTTTTTACTTTTTTTCCTTTGTTTTCTTTTCATTTCCTTTTCATTTTCCTTTTTTTTTTTTCTTTTTTTTTTCCTTTTTCTTTTCTTTTTCTCATAGTCAAACTTATGCCGGAAAATAACTTTCCAGCGTTAAGTTTTAGAGCATAAATCAAGAGGTCGAATCCTAATCACTCTCTCTTCTTGTTAAAATATCTAATTTCTTATATTATCATTGTGTTTCTCTTGATATGTATATTTGATGTTGTGACATCCACATATTTTAAGTTTCGTTTTTGAAGCACCTCCAACACGGGAGGTGTGCGTCGAGACATACACTGGACATTCATTGCAATCTGTTTACACGAAGTTTAAACTTTCGCAAGAACATCCGCTGGACACACATGGATCGCTGGATCTAATTTCAAAGACTTGAAAAAAAATCATTGGCTGACAAGACCACGTCAATAATAAAATTAACTTTGTCCATCGCATCTATAAAATAATAAGCCCACAATGGATCCTTCCTTTTACATTTACTATGCAACCAAACCCGCAAAATTAAAAAACAATTAGCCTGTGGGATAGACTATGAAGCACCGACACTCTCCAAGAGCTTTTGTGTTGTGTTGGACACTTGTCCGACACTCTTGGATACTCTCGGACACTCTCGGACACTCTTTAACACTCGGTCAACACATGTCAAAAAATCCGACATCTGGTCAACTTTCTCGACACTCTCCGACAATCAAGTTGTAATTTTGATATACGAGTTTCTGACATGTGATTTCGATATCGAAATCAATTTTAAAAATTCAATAAATGAGAAGTGAAAATATATATATATATATATGTGTGTGTGTGTGTGAAAAAATAAAACACAATAATAAAAAATAATAAATGGAAAAAGAAGAAAAACCTAATGTTCTTTTCTCTCCTGACTCTCACTTCCCGTGATATACAATTCACCTCTTAAGTTTTTTACTCCTCTTCCAACATATTAAACATGTGAGTCCAAAATATGGATCACTTATTTTTCTTTATGAATCATTGAAATAGTTATGAATTTGTCAAATTGAAATAATGAATGATATTAATAAATGGCGGATTAATGTTTTTAGTGTATATTCATTCTAGGTTTTTTTAATTATTTCTTTATTTATGAATATGATTCAAATTAATTTGATTGAAATAATCATAAATATGATAATTTATTATGTATATATACAAATATATATTTAGTATACAACGTGTCGAAATTCTCCGTTTTTTGAGAAACAACATGTTGGCGACGTCGTGTCGTGTTGCGTGTCGTATATCAGTGTCGGTGCTAATTAGGGCATAGATAAACATTAGACAAAACAAAAAGCACCCCAAACATAAGCTCACTAAAAAGCACACATGCAATGTCAATCTTTTGAACTATTTTTGTCCAAATTCATGACCTTGCTCCCTCAAAATGCTTCCAATATTGAGGCATGCCTCATCCGCAAAGCCAATTTATCTCTCTTCCAACTCAAATCCAAGGAATTCCTCAAGATTTTTCAAGTTGTATCTCTCCTTCAACCTCTTCCTGTGTTCTGGTTCCATTTTGAGAATGACGAGCTAAAACGGCAATGTTGTGATGTGAAGTCTAAGGACATGCATGTGTATATATACATATCAAGAGGTTTCTTGTCCTCTGTTCAGAGATATAAAATTACATGCAAGGAAAGCTGGTGTCCCTCCTTGTAGCAACATAGAGCAAAGCAAGTGCACAGTGAAAGTGAGAATAGTACAGTTTGATTATTATATCTAAACCTGATTTGTAGTGTTAGCATACAATGTATTAAGAATTACAATTTCAAATAACATATTAGAAAATTTTCTTCCGGCCGCTTGCCTAACTTCCAGAATTTCAAGAAAATTGTGCATATTTCACATGCTTAAATATAAGATATGTGGAATCTCAGATATTAAGAATTGAATTATCAATAAATTAGAATATATTCATTGTTGGTGAAATGGTTTTTCCACGTTGATCTCATCATTGTTGTTGCTAAAGGCTAAGAATGGCGTGTATAGCGTACGTACAAATCATGTGCGAGATATGAAAGCTTATGCTCCTGTTTGATAGTTTCAATAAGACTTGACAATTAACATATTCATCACTTAATAAAATTAAACGCTTTTCATAATCATTGAGTTAAAATAATTTATAAAGTCAAACGATTACTTAATTTGCTAAGTAAGGATGGGTTTACTTAATTTATACGATGGACAAGGCATCCAAATTGGAAGCAAAACCTTGCTAGTTACGCTGCTAAAAGCCTAAAACTTACTAATCATATTCACCATACCAAGTTTTGCAAGAAATCAATGTTATTCAACACTCACTATTTTGCGGTTACCAAACAAGAATTTACATTTAAAAAAACCTCTCGCTTATGTAGAGCTCCTTCCTACCGCCCTGGTAGTTTTCACCCAAAACCCTCGTCAAAACCTTTGTCTATTTCACTCGCTGCGATTCTCGATTCTGTTCTTCCGCTACTCAATCCCCTGATTAACCCTTTTCTGTAGCTCTGTTGTGGTACCCAGCCGTCCCAATCATCTCTTCCGATTCGCTGCACCATTTTTTTTTTCGTTTTCCCCATCATGCATGGCTTCCGATCTTCCCAATTCGGTTGCCATTTAACTCCGTGGGCGGTGATTTGTTCTTAACCAATCTTGCGATCATGGAATCGAGAGGCGACAACCATGATCCTCGCCTTACTGCTTTGTGCCACTGAATGGGTCGTCTATGGAATCCTCAGGAAATTGAAGACTGGAATGACCTGACATCTCCGGCTCATAGGTAAAGTACCATCTGCTCCTTCACTGAATTTACAAGCTTTCCAGTCTACGATGCAACTTTATAATGTCAAAATTACTTTACATGAGGGAGATTTCTATGTAGCGAAATTCCAATCAGAAGATGACAAAATTAAAGTTCTATCTAGGTCCCTGGTTGTTCTCTCGACATTTGGTAATCTTCAAACCATGGATACCCGCTACGCCGCTTCATTGTTATGACTTCTCTACATGTGCATTTTGGGTACATATATATGGACTGCCCCTGGAATGGTATTTTGATGCCATGATATCCCGAGCAGTACAATCTATAGGGAAGGTCCTGGAAGTCAGATTAGATGCTAAAGAGGGTATAGCACTTAAAATAGCAAAAGCCCGTGTTGATATAGATCTTAGCCAACTAGTCAAACAAGGTAAGCTAATTAGAGTTGCTGACAAACTACTTTGGCTTGATTTTCGATACGAACGGCTCCCCCATTTCTATTATTCGTGTGGGAAATTAGGACACTATGCTACGTATTGCCAAGATATCTTGTTTACTGATGCTAAAATGGAAGGGAAAGAGAAAATGGCTTATGGACAGTGGCTAAAGGTTGAAGTAAAGGAATGTAGCCCATATTGGAAGACTTTTTATGAGGACCATCAACTTACTGATGAGGAGATAGTATTAGAAACCCCTCCAACAGCCCTGCTGCCTCAACAACTACAAACAACGACAGCATCAGCAAGTGCGAACCAGCAGCCACTACCTACACCAGAACAGACAATTGAGGTTCGGTGTACAGAGATCTCTCCTCTTGCATTGGCCCCTCAACAGAATCCACGCTATGATATTTATGCCATCCAACCTCATATGACTACAGATTATAATGCTACTAGTATGCTTCCCGTCGAAACATAAACAATCAAACATTAGGCAACAGCTAGTTCAAGTCACGGGAAATTCAAACATACCAGAATTACTACTACAGTAGGGGTAGCTAAGAAGGCTAAGCATTATTCCCCATATGAGTCCCATAGCCCGGTTGAAGGGGTGATCGATGATAGCACGTTGTTAGAGACTCCTGTAATGTTGGCTCCTGAGGCAAATCCATGGGCAATGGCGGCTGGCCCTACACAGTCGCCGCAGCACAAATGAAGCTTATAAGTTGGAACTAGGGGTGTGCAACCGGACCGGGTAAACCCGGTTCCCGGACCGGCCCACCCGAAAAATAGGGTCGGGAACTGGTTTAACCGGTTCGGGAACCGGTTCCGAGGGATTACCCACCCGGGAACCGGATCGACCGGACCGGTTCGGGAACCGGTTTGAGAATCGGATTGTATGCCTTCTTGTCGGCCTTGCGGCTTCACTGGTTGCTGGTGTCGTGAGGAGCCAAGCGGTGGTGTTGGTGCAGTGGTGGCTTCACAGGGGCAAGGGCGACGGCGACGGAGCTTGGGGCGCTCAGAGGTGTTAGGTCGTCGCGGCCACAGCAGGGGCGACAAGTGGCGGTGCGAGCTCGCGGGTGAGGGGGCTCCGGCGGTGGCACGGTGGTGCGGCCGCGGCGACGCAGGCGTAGCGGTCGGCGGCTATGGCATGCGGAGGGAGCCCGTGAAGAAGATGAACAATATACTGTTCTTTTCTTCTTTTTCTTTTCTCCCCGCCGGCTTGTCACGTCTCCCTCACGTCCCTCTCTACGCTGCCCACGTCTCCTCTCGCCTCCCGACATTGACCTTGAGTCTCAAGCTTTTCCTCCCTTTTTTTTTGTGTTTCTTTTTCCAAGGACCGAAGAAGGCCCCCGCCGAGTATTCCACAAAGAAAAACCCCAAAGAGAGTTGCTAAATTATCGCGACCTAATTTCGAGTGAACCACCTAGGTTTGATTAATATATACGAAATGAGGTAGAAATTTATTTATTAATAATACTTAATATTTCAATATAAATTAGAAGAATTATGTTGTTTTTTCACGTATTAAAATAAAATTTGAAATCGTATAGGTGGGTGGTTGCAAAATAGGTTCCAATATAAACAAGGTCAACCCTGTTCTCGAACCAGAAAAACAGGGTGGGCCGGGAACAGGGTCCAATGAAAACAGGGTAGGGAACATGGTCCAAAAAAGGAGAATCGGTTATAACAGGGTAGGGAACAGGGTCCAGGTCTAGACCCTACCCACCCTGGACCCGCTCACCCCTAGTTGGAACTGCCAGGGGTTGGGCTTCCCCCTGATAGTTCGTGCCCTAGTGGCCTTAGTGGCCAAAGGAAAGCCCAACATTTTATTTTGATGGAAACAAAGAATAGAGAGGAAGTGATCACCCGTCTTCAGCGACGCTTGAAATTTAATCACTCTTAGATTGTGAACCCGGCAGGTATAGCAGGTGGGCTAACTCTTATGTGGCAAGATGATATAATAGTCACCATGTTCCAGTCTTCTCAAGATTTCCTTGACATGTCTTGTATGGACTCTAATTGTAGCACATCTATGCGCATCACGTGTGTCCATGCACCTGCTACGTTTCAACCTCGTCTTTCTTTTTGGAATGTTCTTAGACAGATTGCTGCTACAAATACCTTACCTTGGGTCTGTCTTGGGGATTTTAATGATGTAATGTACTCTTGGGAGAAGGTTAGCAGGCGACTAGCCGAAGCTCATCGGATGAATTCTTTTAGACAGGTTGTACAGGACTGTGCATTTATGGACATGGATAGTAAAGGCCGTGCGTTTACATGGTCCAATAACAGAGTAGGGGCTGATTATGTGAAAGAAAGACTTGACCAGGTTTTTTGCACTTATGACTGGCGTATAGTTTTCCCAGAAGCTGAAGTGGTTGCACTACCTGCAGTGGGCTCTGATCATAGCCCTTTAGTATTAACCACTAAGGTCAGCCTAAGGCGTCGTCATAAATTCTTTACCTTTGAAGCTTTCTGGTTACAAGAAGGGGACTGCGGTACAGTTGTTGATAAATCTTGGAACTCTAGCCATGGTACCACTAAGACTCTACCTTAACGCCTCAAACAGGTTTCACTTGCACTTAGTAAATGGAGTCATCAAAAGTTCTCTCCAGCCATAAACCAAATAGCTATACGTCAACTACAACTCCAGGATATCATCAACCAACCACGGAATCAATATGATAAGAGGGTTGCAAGCAAACTGAAAGAAGAAATACATAAATTATGGCAGCAAGAGGAGCAATTTTGGGCCATGCGCTCGAGAATCAATTGGCTTAAATGGGGTGACAAAAACACCAAGTTTTTTCATGCTACAACTATTCAACGACGGCAGCGAAACATAATTCGTTTGCTATGAGATGGTGACCAGGAATGGGTTAGGGAAGACAGTCTTTTGAAAAATATGACTATCCAATATTTCTCTGACTTGTATCGATCAGTTGGTCCTCGAGATTTTCAGCCGATCATTGCACAATGTCAGCCAGTAGTCTCCTCTACTATGAATGACTTATTGATAGCAGCCGTCACGGAAGATGAGATCAAGGTAGCCACCTTTCAGCTCGAACGCACAAAAGCACCCGGACCTGACGGTATGAATGGTTTTTTTTACCAAACTTATTGGAACACTTTGTGTGCTGATTTTATCCCCCTTATACAGCAGTTTTTCATCTCAAGGATTATGCCTTTAGCTCTAAATCAAACTATTATTACCCTGATCCCCAAAATCTCAAACCTTGAAAGCTTAGATCATACCGTCCTATTAGTCTGTGCAATTATGCCTATAAGATTATCTCAAAAGTGATTGCAAACAGACTTAAGCCTTGGCTCCCTGAATTGATATCTCCTGAGCATAGTGCTTTTGTTAGTGGTCGTCAAATTCAGGATAATATTCTCATCGTCCAGGAAGTGCTACATCAGTTGCACACTAGAAAAAGCCAGAAGACTTTTCATGCAGTTTTAAAGATGGATATGCAAAAAGCTTATGATCGGGTGGAGTGGGATTTTCTAGAGACTTATCTACTAAAATTGGGATTTCACCCTACTTGGGTCAGATGGGTCATGCAATGTATTACAATCGTGTCTTACAATGTGCGTTTTAATGGTGAACAACTACCCTTCTTCCAGCCAACCCGTGGTATCCAACAGGGTGATCCCCTCTCCCCTTATTTATTTATCCTTCTAGCTAACATGTTATTGAATATGATTAGTCAAGCTATTAACATGGGCAATCTCAAAGGCATTAAGCTCAATAGGTGGTGTCTTGTACTATCTCATCTCTTCTTTGTTGATGATGCAATTTTCTTTATAGAGGCCAAACTACAGGAATGTCTAAATCTTGCCAATATACTCAATTAGTATTGTTTAGCTACGGGACAGGCAATCAATCGCAACAAGTCTGGGATTTGTTTCTCTAAGGTTTGTCCCCTACATTTAAAGGACAGTTTAGCTAATGCATTGAGAGTCCCAATTCTTATTCAGATTGGCAAATATTTGGGAATCCCCTCGGATTGGGGACGATCTAAGAAGGAAATGTTCGCTTGGATACTTGCACGAGTGAACAAAAAATTAGAGGGTTGGAAAGAACGACTCATATCTAAGGGGGGGAAGGAAGTTCTTATCAAAGCAGTGGTCCAGGCGATCCCACAGTTTGCTATGTCTATTTTCAAAATTTCGGTTTCTATTTGCATAGCCATTGAAAAGAGAATTGCACACTTTTGGTGGCAGAATGACTCTTCTAAATCAGGAATTCACTGGACATGATGGGAGAACCTTAAGGGTAGCAAATCTGAAGGAGGTCTCGGCTTTTGGGACCTATTGCACTTCAATAAAGCCCTACTAGGTAAACAAGCTTTGCGACTGCATCAAAATCCAACGGCTCTATGGAGTCAGCTTTTCAGAGGTATTTACTTCCACTCTACGGATTTTCTTACTGCTGCTAGAGGTTCTAGGCCTTCTTGGGGATGGCAGGGCCTTTTACTAGGTCGGGATTCCATTAGTCATGGCTTTCGTTGGTCAGTAGGTGATGGACAAAAAATCAGGATAAGAGAAGACTGTTGGCTGCCCAAAGGTGTTATAGGTGGTCCAGCTAACCAAAATGAACCTTTTAAGGTTGTTGATCTGGTTGATCCCCAGACCAATGATTGGAATTTTTTTGTTATTAATGAACTATATGATCACCATACAGTGCAGGAGATACTTACTATCCACGTCAGCCCCTCTCATACTGAGGATAAGCTGATCTGGACAAAATATTCATGGAGACTACACAGTTAAAAGTGGATACCACTCTCTTAGGCAAACATCAATACACCAAAGTCAGCCTCAAGTTTCACCTGCTCACACTCTCCCTCAAGCGTTGTGGAAACATCTTTGGAAAGTACAAGTAGCCCCCAAAGTTAAATATTTTATTTGGGCCTTATGCCATAATGTTTTACCCACCAGAGATAACCTTTTCCATAGGCATATTACCTCGACCCGATTTGCCCACTCTGTCAGGATACCTTACCCGAAACAACAACTCACTTGTTCTTATTTTGTCCCAAAACAGTCCTTGTTTGGTCCATGCTAGATCAACATATGCCTATTCACATACAAACTACGCACATCATAGAGCATTGGGTAGCAGCTCTGATACTCAAACAACAGAACTCACCTGACTCAGCTACACTTGCTTATGTTCTTTGGAATCTCTGGAAGGCGCGGAATCACTTTATTTTCCGTCAACAGCAATTGGATCCCCAGCGGATTGTGGACTCAGCTCTCATACATGCCCGATCAATTCTGTTATCTTCTCCTTGTTCTGCAGCACAAGTGTGACAGGGGATCAGCGTCGGCGAATTATGGAGACCACTAGAACCAGACACGATCAACTTTAATTTTGATGGGGCTTTTGAACCACAAACCACAAGTGGCACAATCGCCACCATTTGCAGAGATCAGTGAGGTAGAATGCTCGATGGACTTACCAGGACGATCACTGTCTCTTTGCCTCTGCAGGCGGAGTTCATGGCGCTGTTGCTCACTCTTCGCCATCTGCAACAAACTGGTCGACATCAAGATAAACTCATCCTTGAATCGGATAGTTTGATTTTGGTGGAGGCGATCAATGAAATTACCTTGTCGCCATGGGAGGTCCGTTCAGTCTTCGCAGAGGCTCAGTTCTTACTGCGAAGTTTTTCCTGTGCTAGGGTTGTCCATTGTCGAAGGGGGGCAAATCGTGTAGCGGATTGGGCTGCAAAGTTTCATAGAACAGGGGCTCTTTTTGTTGAATGGCCCATCTCACCTCCCCCTCTGTTATTAGATCTTTTAATTGCTGATCTTTTAGCCGCAGGTTGTAATCCTCAGTTTTAATGAAAACCGTTATGGTTCTATCCAAAAAAAAAAAAAAAAAAAAAACAAGAATCTACATTTTCAACGCATAAAATGATTAGTACTTTATTTATGACATGACGTATACTGAGATTCTCAAGACGGACAATTCTTCACCATCTCTTTTACAAAAGTCGTTACCTATCATGTAACCCATTATATAACCTTTGTTAGGATCACTCTTCAAACTTAAGAGTTATGATTTGTTGGGAAAAATTATCAAAATAATCATAAATCTATTGTACTTTTGTTAATTCACTATTGAATCTTTTAATTATGCCAATTGAGTTCTAACATTATTACTTTTTGACAATTAAGTCTATTAAACTAAGTTTGGTTGGAAATCACTGACGTAAATGTTGTCCGTCCTATATGGCATGATCATTATTAACGTAGACAATATTTCACAATATTTTAATATTTTTGCAATTTTTTTCTTTCTTTTTTTCCTTCCCTTCTCCCTCCTCTAATCAGTCGGTGAGCCTTGGCAACTGACCAAAGGTGAGGGCTAGTGAGGTCCTCACCAGCCTTTGGTAAAGCTCACCCCTGCCAGTCACTAGCTAGGGAGAGCTTTGCCTAGCCTTGGCGAGGCTCAACCTTGCCATAGCTAGGTGAGGTTGAGCCTTGCTAGGCTTGGTCATTGGCCATTGTCGAGACCCCACAATTGGCTAGAGATGCAAGAAGGGAAGGAAAAAAAAAAAAAAAAGAAAAGAAAAAAGAAGAAGGAAAAAGCAAAAAAAAAAAAAGATAATTAAAAAATGTTATAAAAAATTGTCCATATTAGCGCCAATCGTGTCACAGAGAATGACCAATATCCATATCAGCAATTTCTAACCAAAATTAGTTAGATGGACTTAATTGACAAAATGAGAAGATTTATGGTTTGGCTAGGCACAATTAAAATATCAAGGTTTGAATTGGAAGAAAAAAACAAGAAATTTAGAATTTTTGGACAATTTTCTTTGCTTTGTTGTGAGACAAGAAGGAACTTAAAAGGGGTAAAGAACATTGGCAAAATTTTGAAATTTCATTTCATTTCCTCCCATGAAAAATTTCAAAATTGACCCAATTTTTTCTACACCCTCTTCATTCTCCCCTCCTCTCCTTTCCTTGTTCATCAATTTCTAAAATCATAACTCAACATATGAGTGATTACGTTGATTTGAGTCTCAACCATTAAAATTCATCTTGACTTCCTTTCAAGCCTACTCCTCTTGCAAAAGTTAAAAATACAGTAATATGCTCGCCAAACAAATTGTTTTGAAATTCAGCTACATGATACAAATATAAACTCTACACATGTGATGAGACCATGATACTTGAGTTAAAAATTCTACGTAGATGATTGATGCATTACAAGTCCACTCGTATTTGAATTATGACTATGCTTAATATAGGGGAGAGTATTTTTGTTATAAAATTATCATTTATCTCACAATGCTTTACGTTGATAAGATTGAATGGACGATACCCACTAGAAGTGTGACCATTCGGTAAGTGGCTATGGGTAGAGGTGTTCAAAAAGCCCACGTCGGCCCAAGGGGACTCGACTTGGCCTGATCCTAAAATTTAGGGTATTTTGAGGCTGGGCCTAGTCTTCTTCTGGTAGGGATTTTTAGATGTTTTTATTTTTAGGGTTGGGGTTGGGCTAGCCGCTTCAGGCTTTTTGACCCCAAGAGCATAGCCCGATCTCCCTCTCTCCCCTTCTCCCTCTTTGCCCAAGCATGATGAGGATGAAATCCTAGATCTGAGCTCGGCGGATTAGCGTTGGCCCGATTCTCTTGGGTTATATGATATTCGAGTCTTGAATGGGTCAAGTTAGGCCAATGGCTTCCCTATAGGGTTTTGGGTCGAATATCATGAAAATCCGACTCGACTAACTTGTTTACACCCCTAGCTATGGGCAACTCCCATGATTAAATTCCTTCTACACTTGAAGTTACTCGTTGTTCAAACTAGCCTTAAATATGTGTTCTTTTAGGCCAGCTCAAATCTTTTAAAAGCTAAAGTGGTGTACCAAGAAAGAAACTTCCAAGCTCATCTCCATGAACCACGAGTTACTTTGTGGTTGGCCATTCAGTTTTGGGAAAATTTCAAATAAGAGTTCGAAGTGCTTTCAATTTCTCAAATAAGGGTCAGAAGTGAATCCTGTCTCAAATAATGATTTGAAGTACCTTCATTTTCTTAAATAAAGACTTGAAGTGTGGACAATTTTTCAAATAGGGGCCTAAAGTGATCATGTTAGTCTAAAAAAAAGGACGTGACCTCATTGACAAAGGAATTTCCTTCCTTTTCCATTTCCTTATTTTCTTTCATTTTTCATTTTTCTATTTTTTCTTTTTAAAAAACTGAAGAAAAAAAAGACTAAAACTGAAAAAGAAAAAGAAAAATACAGGTGAGAGGGCTCGTTGTGCCTTTGTTTTTCTTTTTAATTTGTATTTTCTTTTTTTCTTTTTAAGTTCTAGTCTTTTTTAGTTTGTCTTTTTATAAAAAGAAAAGAGAAAATGGGAAAGAAACTAAGAAAATGTAAAAGAACATAAATGCCATTGATCAACTAGTGAGGTTAGGTCCTCCTTTAAGATTGACATAGCCACTTCAGGCTCTTATTTGAAACAAAGTCCATTTTCACTTTTATTTGTGAAAATGATGCCACTTCAAGCCTATATTTGAGACAAGGTTTACTTTATGCCCTTATTTGAGATATTGAGGCCACTTCGGACTCTCACTTGGAATTTTCCTTTTTTTTTGGTATACAAAAGAAAATAAAATACAAATTATCTCCAAATACCCCTATTTTACAACCTAACAAATTATGAAATGACTTTGTGGGAGATTGTGAGTAGAACATAGTATCCTATTGCTTCTCTATCACAAGATTGTCAAATCGATTGGTAATAGAATTTTCTTCCTAAAAATTATGTTGCACATTAAATTCAAAGTAAGAACTCAACAATTTTCTAAGATCTTTGAATACAATAGGGCTAGTGTTGTCAATTATAGTCTTTTGATTAACAAGTTCAGTAATACTTTGTCCATATCAATGATGAGTTTATGAAACCCGTATTGTTTGGTGAAGTTGAGTCCCAACCGCAGTTTCCAAAGTTGTATTTGAGATGATGAACGTATCCAATGAAAGAGGCAAAACCTCTCAGCTTAATTATATATAAATAGCTTGCCAAACAATAGTAAAGTTTCTCCTTGGGGTGGTAAGTTGGAATCCTGTGCCTCTAGGTTAATTTGTAATAATTAAATAGAGTTTGCTGGAGGAGCTCTTTTCTTTTTATTTTGGTCTCTCTTTCTTCCAAATTGTTTCTTTTCTCTTTTCCTCAACCAAAAATAATATTTCCTATATTTTTTCCTTATTTCTGTTTTCCTCAAGTCTTTTTAATCCAATCAAAGATAAATTGACCCTTTTTTCGCCAACTTATCTATTGAGAATGGGATTGTAATGTTTTTATTATATATTTCCAAAGCAATCCACTCCATGAATTTTTTATGATTTTATATTTTTCTGTTTTACTTTGTTGATGGACCTTTGATATTATCTTGCAATTCGAATCCAAATAATAAATAAAATTTTTCATTTTTTGACTGAACGTATTATGTGACAAACCAATTTAGGATAATTAAAAAAGAACATTTCCATATAATTACAACAATAATATTTATCCCAATTAGTCTATATTCCACTAATGGGTTTGTATACAAGGGGCTACCAATTATAAACTCGGACCAATCAAAGATCCGGTTTGGATTCTGGTTTTCGAGTCAGCCGTTTCAGTCAATTGAATTGCCACGTCGACGAAGTTAGAAAATTTGCAGAGAAATTTATGATGTGTATATAAAAAGGCACATGCATTTTCAGAACATCATCAAAAGAACGATGAAGGAATCCCAGCCGTCCATATGCATCAATTAAGAATGTGTCCAAGTCTTATCAGCAAAGAATGATTTGCTTTGATAACTTTCTCATACGAAGAATGATGAATTCAATAAATCAAAAGCTGCTTTAATCCTCAACCTCTTCCAAAGAGTATCTATAATAGAGCTATAAATCCCCACATCAGGAGCTAAACCACTTTGTTCCATAATTTTAAGTAGGCTATGAGTATTATCCAGCTCCCCAGGCCTACAATAACCGTGAATTAATGAATTGCACGTGACGAGGGACTGAGAGAGAGAGAGAGAGAGAGCTTGTTTTCCGAATTGATATTATGTGTACCATAATTTCTTCCGGATCAAAAGTTATGGTTGTTTGATCTCACGCTAGGTGACTTCATATCTCAAGCCTGCCTATTGGACGTATGCATGTCCAAACGACCTGAAAAGTCTTCAGCAATCGCGTCCATGTCAGAATCTACTGAGAAGAAGAGTCACCCACGTATGGAAATTGTTGGAGACTATAGAAATCCCATACGTGAGCTAGCGTGTAGTGTGCAAACAATGTGAAATTTTTTTTGCTTATCATCCAAGAAGTGTGATGGACATTTGTGGTGATGCAAAGAGCAGAATCCCTATCAAGAGAGGCTTGGCCGGCCGGCCAAGCATAACAATGGAATGTCATATTTTAACTATAATTAATATACATCGGTGCTCGATATATGATGCATTGTCTTAATATTGGAAAAAAATTATCGTACTTCGATTTTGTGCAATATTTTTCGAGAAATATCAGTTCTTCTGAATTCATTGTTTTGTATTTTGTGAAATTCGTCACTTTTTCTAGTAATATTTTTCATTTTGGAACTTTAATATCAAAGTAAGTTACAAAACCAAAAAATTGGCCCCAACCTAGAGTGCCCGAATTTGGCAAGTGGGTTGGCTAGCCGGGATGTTTAATGGATCTTCAAGTAATTGGACCTCACACTTTGGCATCAGAACTATAATTAGGAATTTCAAAATTATACAACTAGGAAGCAACATATGATCAATTGATTAATTGGAATAGCAATGTAATACACAACTGTGGAAGAAATCAACATAGGCCGCGACCCACAAGACAAAGATTAGATGAGACGAGATGGCATGGCGAGATTCAAGAGAGCGAAAGATTGAGCGGCGATGCTGGAAAGACTAGAGAGAGAGAGAGAGACCGGATTTAAGAAAGTGTCGCTGAAGAGAGAGAAAGAAAGAAATACCGTTTCGATCCCTTTTGCGATTGAACCGGACAACTTTGAAGGCACATGTATGTTGGTCAAGAACATCTCTTTATTTTCCTTTGTGTCTTGGTTAACAAGCCCATACTCGGACGATCAAGGGCATATTTGTCATTTCGACCAATAAAAAACACAGCTAAAAGGGCACTTTGTTATGGTCAAGAAGCTTCTCTTTATTTTGGGTATCCAAACTTATTTTTGGATTTACTTCCATTTCGGGTCTTACTCAATAAGTGCAGAATCTGACCGGAAAGCACCTATCGAAGGCACAATTTTTATCAGGTCAGAAGCTTAGCTTTCTTTTTCAATTTTTTGGATTTTATTTCCATTTCGGGTCATCAAGCCTCTTCCTGCATCTTCTCAAGCCCTATATATACCACGCCTCTCACTCCCCTCTCATCACCTTCACATCTCAAAACACACAGGTTACGCCATTCTCTTCCAGTTTGGTTTGAAGCTGTGCTTGTCAAGCTTAGTGAAATGGCAATGTCACCAGAGAATGAACATCCGGTGAAGGCTTTTGGATGGGCAGCCAGGGACACTTCAGGACATCTCTCTCCATTCAAGTTCTCAAGAAGGTAACGTCCCTTCGTTTTTTCAGTTTCGTTGATTCTTATTTTCGGTGATGCATCCAAAAATTCAACAGAGGGGAACATCTTTTCGTCAATATACATTGATTTTCCTTTTCACAGGGCCACTGGAGAAAATGATGTAACTTTTAAGGTGCTATATTGCGGTATATGCCATTCCGATCTCCATAATATCAAGAACGAATGGGGAATAACTTCTTATCCCATTGTGCCGGGGTATGAGTTTTCAAAAACATCATCCTTTTTGTTTCTCTTAGATAAATAAGACATTTTTGAGCCAATAATAACATAGATTGGACATTGTGTGCAGGCATGAGATTGTTGGTGTGGTCACCGAAATAGGCACCAAAGTGACAAAATTCAAAGTTGGGGACAAAGTAGGTGTTGGGTGTATGGTTGGATCATGTCGTTCTTGTGCAAATTGCAAAGATGACCTCGAGAATTACTGCCCCAAGATGATCTTGTCCTATGGTACAAAGTACAATGATGGAACCACCACCTATGGTGGCTACTCGGACATCATGGTATCAGATGAACACTTCATAATCAAAATCCCCAACAACTTGCCTCTTGATGGTGGTGCTCCTCTCCTTTGTGCGGGGATCACTGTCTACAGTCCATTGAAGTACTACGGGCTTAATAAGGTCGGAATGCATTTAGGGATTGTTGGGCTTGGTGGGCTCGGACATATGGCTGTAAAGTTTGCTAAAGCCATGGGCCTCAAAGTGACCGTTATCAGTACCTCTCCTAACAAAAAGAAGGAAGCCATGGACCATTTGGGGGCTGATGCATTCTTGGTTAGCCGTAAATACGTAAGATATGGAAGTAAGTTATAGTCACAACATATTATTTTCCCTGATGATGTATAGGGATAAGGTTAACTGGATGTAGATTTATGTTATTACCTTTTATTAACTGCAGCTTGCAAAAGGTACAATGGATGGCATTATTGACACCGTCTCAGCTGTACATGCTCTTTTACCTTTGTTCAATCTCTTGAAAATTAATGGAAAGCTCATCATGGTTGGGGCACCAGAGAAGCCGCTTGAGCTACTTGCTTTTCCACTCCTCATGGGTAAGCCTAAGCAATCTTTTGTGTTTTATAGTGTTTCTTAGAAAAGAAAACTACCTTCATAATTGGTGTTTATAAATGAAGTGATTTTAGTTTTAATAGAAGATTCATTTTGAGTTTCATGAATGCGAAAAATAGTAACAAATAAGACCAATGACAGGTAGAAAGATGGTGGGAGGAAGTTGCATTGGAGGGATAAAAGAGACGCAAGAAATGATTGATTTTGCAGCGAAGCACAATATAGTTGCAGATATTGAGCTTATTCCTATGGATTATGTGAACACTGCCATGGAGCGTCTATCAAAAGCAGATGTTAAGTACCGATTTGTCATTGATATTGCCAATTCATTGAAGCCTTTTTGATGATGATTTTGATGGATTACTATTTGGCTGAGCGTGGATGAAGATTAGCCTTTGCCTACATTGTTATCTCAAAATAATGTTTTACAGCTAAGATTTTGCTTCTACTTAGTATGGTGAGATTACTTGATTGTCCCTTCTGGAATAAGGTCGACTCTCTATATTCATAGTAGCCTTGTTTGAGGTTGTTATCCTAAAAAAGTATGCAATTTACATAATCATAGGAGTTTCTTTATGTGTTGCAAGTAAATTAAGCACTCAAGGTCAGTACCTTTCCTCAACAATCATATTTGAAAATTGGGAGTAGTTAAAATTATACAATGTTCGATATTGTTAGTTAAGATATACGTAATATCCCCCAAAAATAATAATTTATATAATATCAAATGAGTGCAACTTTTTTGGATAGAAGCTATAATTGGATACCATCATGCTAAATGTCGGAGCTTTATTAGTATAATTTTTTTCTTTATCAGGAAAAAAAGTATAGTGTTTTCCTTCTAAGATACGTTTTACGTGGTTCGCCTCATTATGATTTTTGAACATTCTTTTCTTCAACTGATAATTTATTAATCACAGTCATTGTAAGAGTTTTTCAATTTCTGTTTAATATATTAATTTTGCCATAATTGAAAAACTATCAAAAGGTCGCGTTTATTACACAAATTTTTAATTTATTCACTCGTCAAAGATATTTTTCCTAGTAATATTTGCACTGGAAAAACGTGACTTATTTTCTGAAGAGCAAAAATAGGATGAAAAAAAGCATTAACTTGGTTTAAATATGAATCGCGTCATCTTTTTAGAATGACTCATTTTATGATTTAGACCCATACACCTATCAGGACCTAACACGCCTAAATCCGTTGGACTAGTAGGTTTACATTGTACCGTACAACTCAAATATGGGGAATGAATAATTAATGCACGTTACAATTAAAGTGTGCAGACTTTGATTCACAAATGTAGATTTTATATTCACTAATGTTTTCCATAATGGTTCGTGTCTTTTTTGTTTTTGCTAAACATCGGGATCCTAATTGGTGACTTTACAACTTGATAAATCACCATATAGGATTTCTTTTCCCCTAAAAAGAACATGAAAATCCTATATCCTAAATCCAAGGCATATGAAACCTACCTAAATAAATTCGATTTGGGCCACTTTATTCTATCTCTATTAGAATAATAATTTTATTTTTGATAAATTATACGGATGTACGTTACTTTCAACAAAGCGTCAGTGTTCCAAACATTGTTGAACTTACGGAAGAATATTCATTCTTTTGGTGTAAAAACATAACATTCATGAATAAAGCACATGACATATTACACTTGCGTAGAAATACTTTAATCTTTTATTTATTATCTTCAATTTCACGTATCGATTAATCATATAATAAGTAAAATATCCTTATTATCTTCAATTTCACTTATCAGTTAATCATATAATAAGTAAAATACCATATCTCTCTCTCTCTCTCTCTCAAATATGATTATATCATGCTAAATTCACAAGAAAATATTGGGTACCGCTTGAACTTCACACTATCAAAATTCTAGTCTACTCACCGGGCGACATGTGTCGCTCAGGCCCCACCGTGCCAAAACCCCTCCAACACTCTCTCACCGCCTCACCTCTCTCTTTCCTCTCTTCTTTTTTCCTTTGTTTTTTTTTTTTTGCTTTTGCTTCCCTTTCTCTCCAACGTGAGGACGACAATAGACATTCGTCCCCTCCCACCACCCCCACCTCACCACCATCTTAGTCCAACACTTTGCCATATTTTTAGTCCTTTCATCAGAGAGCTCAAATTCAGCTGGCAAACTTGGGCATCAGATTTTGGAGCTAAGGTCAAGCAAGCCCTAGATTTGTGATCTAGAGCTTAGCTCACCTCGAATCTGAGTTGATTCTAGGCCGACTAGGGTCGGCTTTGGCAACGAATGAGGTGAAGGTGTGGTTCGTCAAGGCAATGTGGGGCCTTGACCTCCCGGTCGACGGGAGTGCAAATGCAGAGGGTGTCGGAGGAGTTGGATAGGAGGTGGCAGTGCTAAAGGGTGGAGAAGGAGCGAGCGAAGAAAGAGGTAGAGATGGAGGTGATGCATCGATGGCAGTGAGGAGTCTAAGGTCAGGCTCGAGGTTGAGGTCGGAGAAGGGAAAATGGCCACGTCAAGGAGGGAGAGAAGAAGAAGAAGAAGAAGAAGAAGAAGAAGACCATGAAAGGGAAGAAGAAGAAAAGACAAAGGAAAAAAGAAGAGGGAACAGAGAGGCAAGACGGTGAGTGAGGGTAAGAGGGTTCTGGTGCATTGGGGATCGAGTGACAAGTGTCACCCAATGAATGAATAAGGATTTTAACAACGTGGAATCTAAGCAGTACCCAATATTTTCTCCAATATTCACATAGATTAGCACAATATCCTTTTGCTTCATCATTAGATAGTATGAAAATGATAACAAATTCAAATGTCAAATCCATATTTTCATTAAATAATTACAGTCAATGTAGGTAACTTTTTAAAATGCAATTTCGCTCCTTGATAGTGAAAGGGCTAGTATGAATTCCTAGAGGGGGGTGAATGGGTGTTAAAGCAAAATCTTTCGCGGAAATGTTTATAAAACTTTTTCTTTCAGACTAGAATATTCAAAGCAAAGAACTTGAATGAGTTCAGTAAATTTGTGAATGAATAAAAGAGTTTAGGGAAGAGAATAATAATACAAAATTTATAGTGGTTCGGCTTAGATCAAGCCTACGTTCACTCTCCCGCATTGACTGCCTATTGTCTAGATTTCACTAAGAATCAAAAGAGATTTTACAGTCTCACGTCCTTGACTTCACAGTGTAGAAACTCTACTACACTCTTCCAAAGTCTTACAAGTGTTTGTTCTCTCTTTTGAGTACAATTTAAGCTCGACAAATGAAATAGCAAAGAACTAGGTAGCTTCAGACTTTGAAATTTTTTTTTCACATGCTCTATCGAACAACTAGAGAGTCCACCTTAAATACTCCTTGATGCCTTCATGACCGTTGCACTTTCCAAAGGAATTCTTCCAATCTATCCGTTGGACAGAATCAATTAAGGAGATCCCGAGTCATTTTAGGAATGTGATAAAAGCCTATCAATCCTGCTCGCCCACACAATCAGGATCTTAGTTTCCATAAGTAGAACCTTCCAAGTATACTTTGTCTTTCAAGGGATCTCATTATCCGAATTGATTTTAATAAAAATAATTGATCATAAGATGCTATATCCAGTCATAAGATCTTCCACAAACCATACGAACCGAATCATTAAGGATAAACCCACATCTGGATAAGTCTTCACTCTTCAGTCTGGAATCTATTAGTTAGGTCAGACTGTAAGATTAAGTCTAGCTGTCTTCAGACTTTGACAGAAGAATCTGAAGTTCTTCAAACTATAATACTTGAGTCTGCAAGTCTTCAGACTTGACTTTTAGAAACGTTTTGTTAACTTCAAAATAGTAAATGAGTTTTCCCCAACAATCTTCCCCTTTTTGATGGTGACAAAACTTTCATTCAGATTTGAAAAATTTGACTTGCAAAACAACACTTAAGCAAAAACGTGATATCTTATGAAATAAGTTGATTAGGATCTGGATAGCATCGATTCTGCAACCACATAAAACATGTTAATCCTGCAAGATAAGTAACTATCCAGCCACTATCAATATCACAAGCTTAATTACTACAAATGTCAAAAGATTCGAAATCAAATAGCAATCAAGAGTCCAAAGTCAATTCAAAGTAAAAGATCATCAAAGTCAAACAAATCAAACCAAAATAAAGACAAGTCACGGTCAAATTTGCAAACTCTCCCCATTTTTGTCATCAGTAAAAAGTGGAGAAAAAGGATAAAAAAAGGAGTTGGTTAAAATTAGGGCTGCTTGGGAATGCGAACAAGCTGGAAATCCCCCATAGACTTGACAGTCTCTTCTAGCTTCCTTAGGTCCTCCTTTAGTTACTCAATATCATCACCCTTCGTAGTGACTTGAACTTGAAGCTTAAGGGCTTGCACTTGATCGTGTAGAGAAACTGAAGTGGCTTGATGTGTGATTGCATGGTCTGAAACTCACGCTCCAATCCATAAAGCTGAGCTTTAATCTCCACAAGGAGCTCGAGCAGTCTCTTAAGGTCTGCTGTATTATCTGTTTGAGTACTCGCTTCAGCACGATCTGTTTGAGGAGTGTTAATTGATGATGGAACCTCAGCTGGAACATCCAGACTTGGAGATGATGCCTCATTACCAGCTTCGGGAAATTGAGAGGCATATACATCCTTTGGATTGGCAGGAGAATGACTAATATCATTACTAGTAAAAGCAAGTGAAGAAGTACCTCTTTTTTCAGCAACTCCCCCTGTTCTAGTGCCTTCAGGTGGAGAAAAATATTCTTCTTCTTGTTCTTGCTCGTCTTCAGCACCAAGGTGATGTTGTTTGCCTTCTTCTCCAGCAAATGTAGGTTCAAGAGAATCATCTTGACCCTCTTCTTCCTCTTGTTCTCTTCCTCTCTCTTTGTCCTCTGTTCTTCTTTCCTCTTCTCTTTCTACATTTCTCTGCATTGTCTCTTCTCTTCCTCTTTGCTTCTCGATCTTCTGGCCCTTGAAAGCTAACAAAACTCTGTAAATTCTTTAAGGCAAATGCGGAGAGTGTAAGGTCATCATCTTCTTCTTCATCCTACAAAATGAGTGCTCTCCTCTTTTTGATTGGTGCGGTTATGGGCTCTTCGCCTTTCCTTTTTCCTATTTCAGAGTCTTGCTTTGCCTTGACAGGGGACTTCTCCTTAATGCTCTCTAAAACCTTGTTCAGCTCATTCAAACGCATCTTGAAAACCATCTTCAATCCAACTACCATTGGAGCAATGGTTCTAACACACAGAATTTTAGGAGGCTGAATATTGAAATGTTGGAATAATCGAGTAATAAGAGCAGAATAAGGGAGTTGTCCAACCACCCGCCGTGGTGGCACCGATGGTAGATCCCAGTGCATTCCTCCGTGGAGGCTTGGGTTCGAAGCCCCTGCAACGCAAGTTGCAGGGGGCAGTTGGGTCATTTGTGCGCCTTGCCCGGTGCGTGGGGTGGTGGTTTCCCCACGTTGCCCCCAGGGTTTACTCTCTGGCTGCCGGCCGTGCGGGGGTTCCCTGGGTCACAAAAAAAAATAAAAAAAATAAGGGAGTTGTCCCTTGTCCTTCACCATTGTCCGATACATATGCATGAGAATAGTGCGAGGCAGAGAAAATTTGAAACCAATGTTGATGGCGTACATTAGCTTAGCTTCAGAATGAGAGACATTAGTCTTTGACGTCGATTTGGGTCTGATGCAGTTGATAACGATCTTATGGAGCAAGATATTGGAGGCAGACATCCTAGAGTAAGAAATCATGCTTTAAGCAATCCTATCCCCAACAAGCTCCAAAGTGGCATGACCAACCGACACACTGATTGGTTGGAAACTATCTCTTTCCACCCCAATCATATCAGCCAAAGTGTCTACATCGACCACAAAGTCTTTGTCCCTCATCGTAGAGGAAAATCTATTCGCATCTAAAAATGATAGATTTGAATAGAAGTAAGCTGTAAGTTCTGGGTGAGCAACCGTTGTCTCAGAGCAAAACCTTTCGAGTTGAAGGAGTGCAAATTTCTCTCTCAGTCTTACTTTCAGCGAATCCAGAAAATCAAAATCCACGCTCCTAGGGTTCATAACCCCTCTCTTTAGCAGTTTCGAATAGGCCTTCTTGTGGTCCTTAGAACGAAAAAGATCCGTCCTTTACTTACCAAAAAAAAAAAAAAAGATCTGTCCTTTCACCACGAACTTTTGCAACGACGCCCAACTTGGGCTGAAAGTTTATGAACATCCTCTCATTGTCATCTTTTCCTTTAGGCTGATTAAAGGATCCAAACCGTGGATCACTTGGAAAGTTTGCAAAAGTTCTAGCCGCTAAACCAACAAGCGCGATGCCCATACTTTCCATCGTCTTCAGAAAATGAGTTTCACTTCTGTATCCTTTCTCGCTCAAAAACTCATCAATAAACGTCATTGCCGTACCTCCCTCCTTCAACTTGGAATAAAGTTTAAAGAGAAATTTGGGCTTAAGAGTCCTTATAGGTTCAGCGTCTACAACGATCTCTTCTTCAGCATCGTGCTGTGGACGAACTTGAGTCCTAGGTTGAGAAGAGTGCCGCGGTTGAGAATGTTGTTGTTGACTTTGTTGTTGCTGCTGTGGAGAGTCTTCTTCCTCGGTCAGATCAAAGTGCGTAGGACCCTCACGCATATGCTGTGGTCCCCTGCTTGCGATTCTTGAAGACTTTCTTTGAGAAGACATTGTCATTGTTTTTAGGAGATTTCTCAACTCGATCGAGAAAAAAGGTGAAAGCTTTTCGGATGAAACTAGAGAGAAAGTATGAGAAATTGAAGTTCTGTATTCTAGGGTTTTGTGAGTGAAAATGAAGAAGAAGAAGATCAACAGTATATAAAGCAAATGAAACGAGGTATACGGATTGTCATAAAGGAAAAAGTAAAACTGCCATTTAAAAAAAAATGAAAAACTGCCATAAATTCAAAACTAAAAATAAAATAAGTATGTAACGATTCAAAAAGTAAATGCATTTTTTCAAATTTTCACCCAAAAATTTAAATTACTAGAATAGAATTAACTTACAGTCGCAATTTTTGGTTATACTGAGTCTGATCATCTTCGGACTTTAAATAATAAAAAGATATGATGTTCAGTCTGGGGCGAATAGACTCAAATAGACTTTTCTCGAGTGGCTTTGTAAATATGTCTGCCAACTGATTTTTCGAGTCAATAAACTGTATCATAACTTCTCCATTCTGAACATTATCTCTAATGAAATGATGTTGAATTTCAATGTGATTTGCTCTTGAATGAAGAATTGGATTATTTATGTGGCACCCCTCGACGGCCCCCAATCCATTAGGGTCACCACAGGTACTTGTCACTCATCCTACTACATACCAGTAAGGTGACTTTTTAATTTAAGTGAAACCATAGTTCATAGGGGTTGATCAATAGAATACTTTTCCATTTTTTTTTTTGTAAAGGTCCCAGCGCAGTTCATCAGCGGAAGCATAAACGTATCTCACCATTTCTTACTTCAATAACCATAATGCAATGCACACCACCTACACTTCAAATGAAAAGACAAAGCCGAGTTACTTTTATTTATATTTTCACAATGGATATTTTGGGTCGGTACAGCAAAAAGGCCAATATTTTTAATTATACTTGGCTATAACTCAAAAGAGAACTCGACCCTACATCAACATGTACACCTCTCCATCAACAAGCGTCGGCTATCCCCAAAAAGTGTCAGCTCCCACCAGCTATACGTGCCATCACACCCAACTCGGTGCATTGGGCGGCGGCGGCGGCAGCATCCCTAGCATGACTCCACCACGCCGGACATGAACAGACAAAAACTCCTGGATAACCAGGCCATTAGCAAGACCCACATCGTACATCACTAAGACACGGACTCGGACATACACCAGACCAGGCAAACTAATATAGGAATGCTCTGTGCACTCCACCTCGACATAAGATGGCAATCCATAATAGGTACCGCGTGCAACTGGTAGCAACGGCATCTTTCTAATATGAAATATTAATCCCTAAAAGGGGTGAGTACAACTACTCATTAGTAAAGATCCACCAAACTACATAATGCGTCAAACATAATATTCAAGGTATCAAGAATAAAACACATATCATTCATGCATTCAAGCATATCTCACCTTACAACCATGCATATATCACCATACGACGTACATATATCACCATGCACTTGCACTTATATCATCGAACAGCTATGCATATATCACCATGCAACGTGCATATACCACTATGCACTTCATGCTTGCATTCCCATGAGGTTTATCCCATGCCATATGTACACATCCATGCACATGATATGGTCTCAATTTTTATCTTTCCAAGGACCAGTGTTTGCGTCCCACAATTTATTGCTCGCATCCAACCTGGCATCGTGAGGAGCCTCCGGCACACACCTCCGGGCATCTGGCACACACACTCTGGGCATCTCATACCCCAACTAGCATCACGAGGAACCCCCCCTCGGCACACACCTCCAGGGCTTCCAGCACACACACTTCGAGCATCTCAACACTCCCGGGGTATCATCGGCTCACACCTCCGACGGTCTCGTTATTATCTCAATTTATATTCACACATGTATCTCAATTTCAACATGGCATTTGATGCATCAATATCAAGAGTCTCAACTAGCTTTTGATGTCATATAACATGCCATATGTCACCACATATGCAGTATAATCAACCACTCAAGACATCATATCACATGGAACAATTTCATTTATTTTAGAAAATATAACAAAATTTCGGATAAAAACAGATTGCGCTTATTTGGTCATAATTCTTGAAAAATTAGTAAACAGCCTTATTAAATTATAAAAATTTGACATGTTATATACAAGATCTAGAGGAAAGTATTCCGTGAAGAACACCATATCAAAAGAACATCACACAAATCAGTACAATCCACACACCACAGTCCTTAAAATTTCGGAATATTGCCATACACAGTTTCATTCACAAATTCGGTAAAAATCCTAAATCTCCAAAAATTCTGAAATTTTTATATGTTAGAGAAGGTCCAGAAGTAAATATTTCATGTAGAACTCGAAATCAGATTTGTGATAGATTAAAAACTATAATCACCGTAGCCGTCTCTAACCCTCGGCAAAAATTCCCAGATCTGACCATTTCAAATAAAATCATTTCACCAACCTAAACTCATCCATTTCCTCTAAAATTTTAGTATGTTACTCCTTAACATGTCATCTTCAACTTTTATTCAGAACAAAAGATCAAATTTCAATCGGAGAATTTTATAAAATTCACAGAATCATACTAGGTCAGCATTTCGATTCTAGATTTGACTTCTCCAAAGAAAAATAGTTTCACCAGTCTATACTTGTTCATTTCTTCTGAAATTTTGATATGTTACTCTCCAAGAAGTTCTCTACAACTTTCATCAGGGAGTCAAAATAATATTCAAACTAAAAAGTCGCATGCATCTTACAATTTCATTAAAGGTTGGACTGCCTTCATAGAAAACAGAATGCAAGGCTACCATATTTCTCCCTAGAGCTTTGAATTTCTTCACTTCTACCACAACCAAAGTTTATCATCCCTCACAACACATATCACAGCAGCAAAGGGTAGGTTTGTGGACTCCACTTGCCTCAATCCGAGCACAAACACAGCGACAAACGGCGGGCAAGGCGGCGAACGAACGGCGGTGACTAGGCGGCGAACTCCTCCTCCTTCTTCCTCTTCTTCTCTCACACGCTCGCTCTCCCTCTCTCGGACGGTAACTCTCTCTCTCTTTCGGACGGTAACTCTCTCTCTCTTTCCCCCTTTCTCTTCGTGCGACACCCCTCTCTTTCTCTCCCTTTCCTCGCTTAATCCGCCCCCCTCTTCCTCTCTAATTTTCTTCATTTCAATGATTAACAATCATTGATCTTGCATGCCGGTGCCACTTGGCTCTAAGGGAGAAACACTTGGCAATTTTCATGCAAGAGGGGCTTCATCCGGATGGGCTTGGGCCAGCCTTGGTTGACAGCAACTCCTCTTCCTTTGGGCTTCGCGGGTCAGGCCTAAATGGCCGAATGGTGGGGTCTTGTGGGCTGGTCTTGGCCTAAGAGTTTTGGCCCACTATTCTCTAATTTTTCCCATTTAATCATCACCTAATTTCCCATTCATATAAATACTTAATTTCCCTTATTCACTTGGCCATAAAACTTGAAATTATAAATCAATAAATTCCAACTTACAAAACACATGGCCAATAATAGAATTTTCTTTCCTATCAAATAATTATCCATTAAAAGCTTGGCCATAAATCTTATTGCAAATCATGGATCAAATGGCCACAATACAACTTGATGGTACTTCCATCACCTATTCATAGGCCTTAATGTATCCGGAGGTTGCCATGAATTTTGAGATGCCACACTTTGTGAGCTTGATGGCACCGGTGTTGTCGTATTTAATCTTGGTGCATGAGTCTTCGATTCCAAAGTATCTTAGCTATTGCTTTATCCACAAGATTTGAGAACAACAACTTCCAAGAGCCACATACTTGACTTTTGCTGTTGAGGGAGCTACAGTACTCTGCATCCTTGAGAACCAAGACACTAGCTTGTTGCTTAGCAATTGACAAGTACTAGAAGTACTCTTTCTATCGATCTTGCAACCTGCTAAATCTACATCCGAATATCCAAGAAGAGTAGAGTCTCCTTCGTTGGGATATCATAGACCTAGCTTTTAGGTACTTACAACGTATTTGATGATGCGTTTTGCAGCGCTTAGATGAGACTTTTTGGGATCTGATTGGAATTTAGTACAACTGCAAACACTAAATAGAATGTCAGGTCTAAAAGTAGTAGGATAAAGAAGCAAACTAATAATACTCGTGTAGAGCTTCTGGTCTACACTCCTTCCTCCTTCATCTTTATCCAGCTTTGAAGAGCTTGACATAGGTATCTCAGTCTTTTTGCAGTTCTCCAATCCGAACTTCTTAATAAGATCTTTTGCATATTTTTCTTGGTGAATGAAAATGCCTTCCTTCAATTGTTTTACTTGTAATCCGAGAAAGAAGGATAATTCGCCCATCATGCTCATCTTAAATTCATCATGCATAGATTTAGAAAATTTCTTGCATAGATTTTCATTAGATGATCCAAAGATAATATCATCTACATAGATTTGAATAAGTAGAAAATGTTTACCTTCTCTTTTAATGAACAATGTTGTATCCACCTTTCGTTTAACAAAACCATTTTGAATTAGAAAATTACTTAACCTGTCATACCAGGCTCGGGGTGCTTTCTTCAATCCATATAGAGCCTTTTTCATTCTGAAGATTAAGTCTGGCCTTTTGGATCTTCAAATCCAGGTGGTTGTTCCACATAGACTTCTTGTTGGATAAATCCATTTTGAAACGCGCTTTTGACGTCAATTTGGAATAACCTGACATTTTTATAGCAAGTAAAAGCAAGTAATAATCTTATTACTTCTAACCTCGCTACTGGTGCATAGGTCTCATCATAGTCTATCCCTTTTTCTTGCGTATATCCTTTGGCCACGAGTCTTGCTTTGTTCCTGACCACTTTTCCTTTTTCGTCCACATTGTTCTTGAAAACCCATTTAGTTCCAATAATAGATTTACCTTTTGGTTTAGGAATTAGCTCCCAAACATCATTGATGCTGAACTGTCTGAGCTCTTCTTGCATAGCTTCAATCCAGCTTTCATCAGTTAGAGCTTCCTCTATACTTTTGGGTTTTATCTCAGAAATGAGAGCTAGAGCACTAGATTCTTCTTGCCTTCTGGATCTGGTACGAATTCCTTCATCAATGTTGTCAATGATGAGTTCCTTGGGATGACTAGACTTATGCTTCTAGTTATTGGATGGTCTGAAGGTTTGCTGATCCTCTGCTTCGGTTGGATTAACTAGTTCTTTTTGTTGTTTATTTTCAGAAGTCTAAACCTCTTTAGGGGATGTAGACTTTGTATGATCTGGAGCAAGTTAAGAATCTTCAAGTTGAGTCTGATTAAGTTGATTTTGTACTTAGTCTTGGAATTTGACGTTCATAGATTCTTCCACAGATTGAGTCTTCTTGTTGAATATTCTGTAGGCTTTGCTTGAGACTAAGTACCCAAGGAAAATTCCTTCGTCTGATTTTTCCTCAAATTTACTAGTTCGATCATTTGCATTTTTCAAAACAAAACCTTCACAACTAAATACATGAAAATAAGAAACATTTGGCTTTTTCCCTTTAAAAACTTCATAAGGAGTTTTTTTCTAGAATATGCCTTAAAAATACTCTGTTAATAATATGGCAAGCTGTAGAAACTGCTTTAGCTCAAAAACAATAAGAAATATTACTTTCAATTAAAAGGGTTATTACCATCTCTTGCAAAAATCTATTCTTCATTTCCACAACGTCATTCTGTTATGGACTATATGGAGAAGAGAACATATGCTGGAAAGCAGATTCCTCACAAAATTTAGCAGAGTCTTGATTTTCAAACTCATCTTCATGGTCTGTCCGAATGCTTGAAATAGCATAACCTTTCTCTTTTTGCACCTTCTTGGCAAATTTTGAAAAGTAAGAGAATGCTTCAGACTTACTTGCTATGAAGTATATCAATGTAAATCGAGAGTAATCATCCAAGATTACTAGACAATATTTCTTTCCACCAATGCTTTGCATTCTGGTGGGTCCAAAGAGATCCATATGGAGAAGCTGCAAAACTCGATTAGTAGAAACTTGATTTATAGGTTTAAAAGAACTTCTAACCTGCTTTCACAAAACACATGGTGTGCTTAGATCAGACTTTTGATAAGTCAAATTATGAAATCCACGAACAAGTTTCTTAGAAGAGATTTTGGCAATTTGCTTCATATTGATATAGCTAGTATAACTACCTAGAGGGGGGTGAATAGGTATAAAAATAATTTCTCGAGTTATGAAAGTAATACTTGGCAGATGATAGAAAGGAGACTTCTCTTTAGTTAATAGAACAAACTGTTAACAAAGTAAAAGGAGAAGGGAAGAGAAAATTCAACACGAGGTTTATAGTGGTTCGGCTTGTTTCAAGCCTACGTCCACTCTTCTGCACTGACAGCCCCACCGGCTGGATTTCACTATGAACAAAAGAGATGTTACAAACATGTACTTCCTTGATTCCACAAAATATGGATATTCTACCACACTTCCTCAAGGTTTCTCATGATATGAACTCTCTTCTGTATATAAGGTTTTCGCTCAGTAAATAAATTGACTACGAATCAAGGAGCTTCAGACTTTAGAATTCTTCTATCGCGCACTCTCGAACAACTGGAACGTCTTCCTTTTATACTCCTTTATGCCATCATACCCATTGGCACTTACCAAAGGAATTCTTCCAATCTTCCCGTTGGACAGAATCAATTAGGAAGATCATTCAAGCTATTAAAGGAACATGTCGATAGCCCATCAATCCCGCTTTGCCCATACAATCGGGATCTTGGTTTCCATAAGTAGAACCTTCCAAGAATACTTCGCCAATCATCAGATCCTTAATCAATCTTGATTCGAATAAAGGAATCCGTTATGTCTCATCCAGCCAAGAGTTCTTCTCCAGTCGATAAGGCTAAGTCCATGATGAATCACACAGATCTGTATAGCCTTACTTCAACGGATTAAAAACTGTCACTGAGAATAGACTTTAAGTCTTGAGTTTGGCAGTCCGGAAGTCTTCAGAATTTGAATAGATGAGTCTGCAGATCTTCAGACTAAATTGATAAAAACGTTTTGTCAGCTTCAAAATATTCCAGAAAAATTTCTCCAACACATATTAACATGACCAAGTTTCCCATGCCAAAGGTTTGCTTCATCTTGAATGGAGATTAGACACTAAGAGCTTTCTGGTTTTATATCCAAAAGGTAAATATTCTCATGTCTTCGTCCAGTGAAAGATTGAGAGAAATCTTTACTAGTTCCCGAACAAATGCCTTCTTAGAAATTAATTTTGAATCTAATATCACACAATTGATCGATGCTGAGTAGATTGTAATTCAAACCTTCCACCAAGGAGACATTGTTGATTGTGAGATTTCCAATTTTCACAGTTCCAAATCCAACAATTTTTCATTTGCTGTTTCCACCAAAAAAAACTTTTTCACCATTCATTTGCACAAACTGTATGAAACAACTTGAATCTCCTGTCATGTGTCTCGAATAGCCACTATGCAAATACCACTTGGTCTTTTTCTTGATAGTGACCTGCAATCATAAAAATAACTCAAGTTTTCTTTGGAACCCATATCTTCTTGGATTAGTACAAAATGCATTTTTTGCCCAATCCTTTTTAACAGTCTCCAAGCCTTGGGATATTCTTTCTCAAAATGTTCTCGAGCTTTACACTTTGAACATTTCAGAGCACTTCAGCCAACAGGTTTTACAAAATCTCTTTGAAAGTGATTTCTGTAAAATGTTTTTGTAGATCTTTGTTTGATTCTTTCCTTTACTTTGGGAAAATCAATTAGAGGAATGGTTTATGGAGTCATACCCAAACTAGATTTATTGAAATAAAGTCTTTGTATTGAAAGAATCTTTTCCAACTTCTCAGATACTATTGAATACCTTTTTGTAATATTTGAAATGTTTTCTTTCAAAAAAGTATTTTCCTTTGAAAAAGAATCTGTATTTTCTTTCAAATTGACAAAATTTTTGTCTAGATTTTCAAACTTTTCTTTCCAAAAAGTTTCCTGTTGCTGAAGTTTAGAATTCTCACTCTTCAGCTCGGAAATCCTTTTAACAGAGGTTTTGAGACTAAGACAAAGTTCATCTATGTATTTCGAGGTTTTAGCAGGAATTTTTAAATAACTAACCTCGATTTCATTGTCTGAGTCTGTGTCTGAATTTGTTTAAGAGTCTGAGTTTGATTATGAATTTGTAATTAGAAATATATTGACATATTCTTCATCACTTTCTTCGCATTCAGTATCGCTACATATCTCTGCTTTGAGAGCCTTTATGTATTTCTCAGTTCTTCCATTCTTTTTCTTCATTAGAGGATAGTTGGGTCTGATGTGCCATTTTTTCTTGCATTCAAAACATATCACATCTTTGTTGACTTCATCATCCTCAGTTGATTTGTTCTGAAACTTTTGAGCGCTTTGTTTCTTTTAGTTGAATCTTCTTCCCTTTCTATTCAACTTTCTGAATCTCCTTATCATGAGTGCTAGTTCTTCATCGTCCATACCATCTTCTGACTCTGTATTAGAAGCATCATTAGATTTTAAAGCAAATGACTTCTTACCTTTAGGATTTTCTTCCTCATTGATTTGCTCCACTTCATATGATTGAAGTGTGCCAACTAGTTTGTCTACAGAAAGCGACATGATCCTATAGGTTTTTCTTATTGAAGTTTTCACGTGATTCTAGTATGTGAAGAGTCCACGCAGCAATTTGTTAACCTTTATTGGTCCTGAGATTGGCTGTCTCTGATATGCTAGTCCATTTACAATTTCTGTAAAACGACTGAACATGTAAGTGATGGATTATCCTAGCTTCATCTTGAAGGCTTCATACTGTTTGAGTAGGATATTGATTTTTGTTTCTTTAACTGGATCAGTTCCTTCATAGGTGACATGCAACCTGTCCTAGACTTCTTTTGCTGTTTCACAAGACGAAATTTTGTTATCCTCAGGAGGAGATAAAGCACAATATAAAGAGTAGATGGCTTTAGCATCAAGTGCTTGTCTCTTGGTTAATTCTTCTTGTGTCATTTCGCCAGCATCTGCAACTTCCTTTCCTCTTTCTGAAGTTGATGTAGCTTTGGGATTGATCCCTTTTTCTACCACATCCCATTCCAAGGGATCTTTCGATCTTAGGAATGTCTTCATCTTGTTCTTCCACACATTATATTCCTTCCCATCAAAGTAAGGTGGTTTGGTATTGCTTTGGCCTTCAACCAAACACCGGAGCCAAAATACTAGCCATATATCTTTAACTCGAAGTAAAACACTTCAATTTAATGAGCACACAAGCTCTGATACCAATTGAAATGGCTAGTATGAACACCTAGAGGGGGTGAATAGGTGTTAAAGCAAAATCTTTTGCGGAATTATTTATAAAACATTTTCTTTCAGACTAGAATCTTCAAAGCAATGAACTGGAACGAGTTCAGTAAATTTGCGAATGAATAAAAGAGTTCACGGAAGAGAATAAGGACACAAAGTTTATAGTGGTTCGGCTTAGATCAAGCCTACTTCCACTCTCTCGCATTGACAGCCTGTTGGCTGGATTTCACTAAGAATCAAAAGAGATTTTACAGTCTCACGTCCTTGACTTTATAGTGTAGAAACTCTACTACACTCTTCCAAAGTCTCAAAAGTGTTTGTCCTCTCTTTTGAGTACAAGTTAAGCTCGACAAATGAAATAGCAAAGAACTAGGTAGCTTTAGACTTTGAAAATTTTCTTTCACGCGTTCTATCGAACAACTAGAGAGTCCACCTTAAATACTCCTTCATACCTTCACGACCGTTGGCACTTTCCAAATGAATTCTTCCAATCTATCCGTTGGACATAATCAATTAAGGAGATCTCGAGTTGTTTTAGGAATATGATAAAAGTCCATCAATTCCGCTCACCCATACAATCAGGATCTTGGTTTCTATGAGTTGAACCTTCCAAGTATAGTTTGCCTTTCAAGAGAGCTGATTATCCGAATTGATTTCAATAAGAATAATTGATCATAAGATGCTATATTCAGCCATAAGATCTTCCATGAACCATACGAACCGAATCATTAAGGATAAACCCACATCCGGATAAGTCTTTACTCTTCGGTCTAGAATCTGTCAGTGAAGTCAGACTTTAAGATTAAAGTCTAGCCGTCTTCAAACTTCAACAAAAGAGTCTGGAGTTCTGCAGACTATAATACTTGAGTCTGCAAGTCTTCATACTAGAATTTTAGAAACATTTTGTCAACTTCAAAACAGTAAGGGAGTTTTCTCCAACAGATAGTACAATTAATGTGGAATCATAATAACAATAATGTTAGATTTTTTTATAATAAAGTCGAACTTCTATCACGTAAATATATATATCTCTGCTTGTATAGTATAACACTTAATTTGTGCCCCATATATTACTAATGCACATTTTTGTCTTCATCAAGCTTGCCCACCTTTCCCGACCAGACTAGATTGCAAATTTTATTAGAAAAATGAAAGAAAAAGAGAAAAAGAAAAGAAAAGAAAGCGGACCATCGTCACCAACTCAAATCGAACGTGGGGGAGGTGTTCATCAATATCTAGAAAATTATAAGTAAATGTCACGACTCTTGAGTGATTGCATTACTTTGAGTCACAACCATCTAAAATTCAGGGTCACTTCCTTTCAAGTCTAATCCTCTTTTAATTATTTAAAACGCGGTAAAATATTCCTCGAATGAGTCGTTTTGAAAGATGACACAAATATAGACTTTGCGCATATCATGAGACCAAGATGCATGTGGCGAACGATCGACGCATTACGAAGACACTTGTATATGGACTATGATTGTGCTTAGTGCGGGAGAGTGTATTTTGCTGTGTAATCATACCATTGATCTCACAGTGCTTAAAGATCGTTGGACATGCGATCATGTGGGGATTCAATTTTTGGATAATAATAAAAAGAACCCTTTAGTGTCAGTGCCATAATCATAGGCGCATGTCAGAAGTAAGATTGGGGTCAACATGGGCGAGCATGGGCGCCTGACACGGAGTAGGTGAACAACTCCAGGTTGTGGAGGGGCTGGCCGAGCATTGATTAGGAGTTAGTCATTGGTCGTGCAGGGATCATCTCCTGTATCGCGCATGGATGGATCGGGCATGTTTCACAGATTGGTCAAGGACGGATCAGTGATCGATTAGGGTTGTCTGCAGTAAAGCCCTGGTGCGTGACACGGCCGAATCATGGACGATCTTGGATCATGCTTCGTCTGTGGGCCGTGTCACTTGGCTATTGACTAGCATGTGTATAAATGCCTAGTGATAGACGACTAGGCAGGGGATTGCCACGTGTCCAGTTATCGAAGTACGATGATGGATCGGGTTCATCGTACTTCAATAACTGGACACGTGGCAAAATGTTACGCAAGGATGCCAAAATGATAGGCACTAAAGATTTAAAGGAGTTGTTACTATCTAAAGACCAAATTATGGAACGGCCATCAATAATTAAATAACCTCCACAACACGATCGTGCTGGTTGCAAAGGAAATGGGTAAAGTGATCTGCGAAGAAAAAGTAATGTGGGCAAGGTAGAAGCGGTTAAAGGATGATACACAACTACCAAGCGGTTACAAATTTTTTCTATAAATACCACCAGTCATCCAATGAGTGGCCCTAAAAAAAATCAATCAAATAACTCTTTATATTTCAAGTACTGCACTTTAATATTCTTAACTGTAGCTTATTGTTGATTAGATTCCTATGTGTATCTATATCCCAGTGCATCGTCGCTAATTAAATTCCAACATCGTGTTCTCCTATTTACATGCATTGCCGTAGATTAGGTTCCAGTATTGTATCTCAGTACATTGGAGTAGTGCCATCGATTAGATTCCGGCATTGTATTTAACTATCCTCAATCTGTTTTGTTGATTGAATTCTAACATAGTTCAAGTCTGGACATATAATCTTTGGGCATTGTTGTTGATTAAATTCTAACTTGACTCAGTATTATATAGTTTTGTTTGGACATAAGAAGTAAATTTAACATTACATTTGATATCTTTTGTCCGGAGTTGGTGCAGAACCTTGGTCCCCTCTAAAAAAGTTGAAGAACAACCTTCAATGAAAGATATTTCTTTGTTATAAAAATTCCAACGAAACACGACCTATCAAGGCATTGTAAGTGAACGAATTAGGCTCGCAATCCTGCAAGAGAAATTTACGATGCAATCTACGGGCACCCTCAAGTTTGTCCAGATTCGCAATAGCCATCAACTGACGATGTACCGATCACTTGATATGCTTCGATACCTTTCTCATGCAATGAATCCAACAAATCAAAAGCTCCCAACGTCAGGAGCTAAACCACTTTCTTCCATCATTTTAAGCAGCCTATGAGCATCATCCAGCTCCCCAATTCTACCGTGACCACGAATTAGAGAATCGCACGTGATGAGGGATGGAGGGAGCTAGTGCTCGCAAAAGAGTTTTCCGAAATGATATTCTCCTCCCGGTTCAAAGGTTAGGGCCATTTGACCGGGCGCTGTATTGCTTTTTTTTCTTAATCCCGAGCTCGCGTGTTGGATTTCATTCTCCAGGAGTCTTCTTGTCGTGTCGGATATTTCAATACGTGTTCGATACTCTCCGATACTCTTCGATGCTCTCTGACAATTGGTCAACATGTGTCAAAAAATTCGACACTTGATTATCTCTCCCGGCACTTAATCAACTCTTACGACATTTTTCGACACGCGAGTCGAGAATTTCAACATGAGAATTAAAAATTCCAAAAGGCATAGGGTTGATTTTTAAAATTTTCAATAAATAGATGGTCAAAATGTAAGAAAATAGAAAATAATAAAAATAATAAATAGGGAAAAAAAGAAAAGCTCGGTATTCTCTTTCTTCCGACTCTCACTTCCGGTAACAAACAATTCCCTCCGAAGTTTATTTTTTCTCCATGTTTCATGGCATATTTAAGTGCAGTTGAATTTTCAAATTGAAACAATAAATGATATTAACAAATGATTTATTAATGTTTTTAATGTAAATTCATTTTAGGGTCTTTTAATTATTTATTTATTTTTAAATCTGAATTAAATTAATTTGATTAAAATAATCATAAAAATTATAATTTATCGTGTAAATATAAAAATATATGTTTAATATACAACATGTCTCAACTTGTCAAAATTCTGTATTTTTCGAGAAACGACGTATTAGCATGTTGCGTCACGTGTTGACGTAAGTGCTATTTACGGTGTAATATCTAAACAGTGTCGAAAGACCGTCTTTTACGATCCAAGAAGCGGGATGGGACATTTGTGGTGACACGGAGACCATAATCTCCATCAAGAGGGGCGTGTGCAGAAGCCAGGGTTTGCTAGCCAAGTCTTATTATAAAATACTAGAGTTCAGCTATTATTAATATACGCCATCATTTGATGTCCGGTGAATTGCCACTAGTATTGGAAAAAAAAAAATATCGTATTCGCTTTTTAGGCAATTTTCTTACAAAAACTATCGATTTTACGAAATTCATCTTTTTGGATTTTGTGGAATTTCCTACCTTTTCTTGGAATATTTTAAGGTATAGAATTTTATATTTGAAATACGTAAAAAAGAAAAATAGGCTCTGAGTATAACACCGGACAGACTACGTTAAACTTTCATCCATTAATTAATTGATATGCGAATGCTTTAAATAACTGTCAAAAAAAGGGACGCCTACAAGATTTTTATATATTATCTTCTTGGGCTGCAAGCAGGCGGAGCAGACCCGAGCAGAAAGAGAGAACTTTCGCGCAACGGTTGACTGGTCAAACAAACGGGAGTAGATGATGACGCACAACGTCCGGTTCAATTCGCTCACTAAGCACGTCATCACCATCACCGCCTCTTCCGGTATCTCCTCGAACCCTACATGTATACTGACGCACACCGCCTGGTTCAGTTCGCTCGCCAAGTGCGTCATCACCACCGCTTCCAGTACCGTCACAAGCCTGTATAAGTACCAACGCTTCTCGCCTCCCCTCTCATCAGCGTTCTCTTCGCATCTCAAAACACACAGATAACACGCTTCTCTTCCAGTTTGAGATTTAAGCCGTGCTCGTCAAGCTCAGTGAAATGGCAATGTCCACAGAGAATGAACATCCAGTGAAGGCTTTTGGATGGGCAGCCAGAGACACTACAGGGCATCTCTCTCCCTTTAGGTTCTCAAGAAGGTAACATCTCTTGGTTTCCTTCTTCTTTTCGTTGATTCTTATTTTGGGTGGTGCACCTAAAAATTCGACAGAGGGGAACATCTTTGTTTTCGAATTCACTGATTTTATGTTTTATAGGGCCACCGGAGAAAAGGATGTAACTTTTAAGGTATTGTATTGTGGTATATGCCATTCCGATCTCCATAATATCAAGAACGAATGGGGAATAACTTCTTATCCTGTTGTGCCCGGGTATGAGTTTTCGAAAACATCATCCCTTTCGATTCTCTTAGATAAATAATACCTTTTTAAGCCGATAATGACACATATCGACCACTGTATGCAGGCATGAGATTGTAGGTATGGTCACCGAAGTAGGCACCAAAGTGACAAAATTTAAAGTCGGGGACAAAGTGGGTGTTGGGTGTATGGTCGGATCATGTCGCTCTTGTGCAAATTGCAAAGAGGATCTTGAGAATTACTGCCCCGGAATGATCTTGACCTATGGTGCAAAGTACTACGATGGAACCACCACCCACGGTGGCTATTCAGACATCATGGTATCGACGAGCACTCCGTGATCAAAATCCCCGACAATTTGCCTCTTGATGGTAGTGCTCCTCTCCTCTGTGCCGGGATCACCGTCTACAGTCCATTGAAGTACTACGGGCTTGATAAGGCCGGAATGCATTTAGGGGTAGTTGGGCTTGGTGGACTCGGGCATATGGCTGTAAAGTTTGCTAAGGCCATGGGTCTCAAAGTGACCGTCATCAGCACCTCACCTAATAAAAAGAAGGAAGCCATGGACCGTTTGGGAGCCGATGCATTCTTGGTCAGCCGTAACACCGAAGAGATAGAAGTAAGTCATAGTCACAACATATTATTTTCTTTGATGATGTATAGGGATGGGGTTAACTGAATGTAGATTTACCTTATTATCTTTTATTAACTGCAGCTTGCAATGGGTACAATGGATGGTATCGTTGACACAAATCGCAGCTGTACATGCTCTTTTGCCTTTGATCGGTCTCTTGAAAGTTAATGGAAAGCTCGTCATGGTTGGTGCACCGGAGAAGCCACTAGAGCTACTTGCTTTTCCACTCCTCATAGGTAAGCCTAAGCAAGTCTTTGGTGTTCTATAGTGCTTTGGAAAAGAAAACTACCTTCGTAATTGGTGTTTATGATTGAAACGATTTTAGTTTTAGTAGAAGCCTAATTCTGAGTTTCATGAATGCGAAAAATAGTAACGAATAAGACCAATGACAGGCAGAAAGATGGTGGGAGGAAGTGCCATTGGAGGGATAAAAGAGACTCAAGAGATGATTGATTTTGCAGCGGAGCACAACATAGTCGCAGATATTGAGCTTATTCCTATGGATTATGTGAACACTGCCATGGAGCGTCTATCAAAAGCAGATGTTAAGTACCGATTTGTCATTGACATCGCCAATTCATTGAAGCCTTTTTGATGATGATTTTGATGGATTACTACTTGGCTGAGCGTGGATGAAGATTAGCCTTTGCCTACATTGTTATCTCAAAACCATGTTTTACAGCTAAGATTTTGCTTCTACTTAGTATGGTGACGTTACTTCATTGTCCCTTTCAGAATAAGGTCGACTCTCTGTATTGATAGCAGCCGTGTTTCAATTTGTTATCCTCAAAAAGTATGCAATTTACGTAATCACATGAGTTTCTTTTTGTGCTGTAAGTAAATCAAGCACTCAAGGTGGGCACCCTTCCTCAACAGTCTTTCTGTTACTGTAAAAGAAAAAGCTAAACAATTTGATCGCATGACAAGAAGTTTCAAGATCCAATATCACATTTGATGATACGAGTTGAAGGATAATTAGGGCACTTAAATGATAGCCCGTCATTTTGAGCCCATGATAGGGTCCCGTATTTTTCATACGGGAAACTAGAAACAAATTGGCTTGAAAATAATTCAAAGACTTTGGGAACTATATTTAAGTAGACGCCACAAAAACCAACTTGAACCCGATAGTCCACCCAAACCCGCTTTGAAAATAGGATAGGGGCGGTCCTTTTCCAATTCACAAAACAACTGAGTTAACGTGCCATGACCTCCAAATTTCCGAGTTGGGTTGGGTGGAGTCAACCTGTGTTTGACCCAATTTTACCCGACATGAAAGTAAGTTTCGTTATCTTTTTCTATTTCAATCATTATCGAAAATTCGAAACATTCAAAATTACACAATATCCCATCGTATTAGCCATCGAAGAAGTATAAAATTTCTATGATGCCGCATTATAAATGCGATGAATGGAAATAATTTCGACATTTAAGACATATTGGGATTCATCTCCTAAATTTGTTCATGACAAAATTTGGTTCAATGCTTAAAAGGCCATTGACTTAAACAAAAACTTACAGGGCATTGCTTCACTTAATAAATTAATTTAGCAGGCGAATCTTAGTATCTTTGACATTGCTCAAATAATTCACTAGTTGGGTCGGATCAACTATGTTTGACCTGAGTTTACCTGAAAAATGAGGATTTTCTTTTTACTGATTTTGCTAGGATCATCACAATCATAGTTGAAAATCGGGAGTAGTTAAAATTATACAATGTTTGATATTGCTAGTTAAGATATATGTAATATCACCAAAAATATAATTTATATAATATCAAAGGATTGTCACTTTTTTTGGTTGAAAGCTGAAATTGGATACCATCGTGCTAAATGTCGGAGCTTTATAAGTATAATTCTTTTCTTTATTGCTGTTGGGAATAACAGATCCCCGAAAACCGGATTCGACACTAAATCGAACCCCTAAATCAATGCGGAAGACGAAGCCCGGGAATTGCACGTATCACCGATCGTAAAGCACACCACGGATTCGAGCGTACCTTGTTAGCCACAGATTAGACACCGACGCCGAAGAAGAGGAAGAAATTCTGATCGATTCGATCCGATTGGCCTTGAAGGGAGTTGTGCGTCGCCGTGAGCGTTTTGAGAGAAAGAGAGCGCGGGAAAAAGGAACGTACGTTGATTGTGTTTCCAACAGGTGCCATCTCTCTCTCTCCTCCCTTTTATACCTACCCCCATCCACGGGCCCTATTCACGTGGGCCGGGCCTTTTTGGGCCCAGCAGGGGCGGACGGGCCTTAAGTCCATCTAATAAATCCATCATCTCCTACTCGCACATGGTGGTACAAAACCAACATGGGCAGACATGCTCTACTCATCCCCATCAGAGAAAAATCCATAATAGACTCTCACTTAACATGATGGGCCGAACAGAATCCTCTTTTCCTCTCTTCAACATTCATACCGGTGAATAATCCGTGTGACCAGCATACTTTGAGAGCTCATTGCTATACATCTGTTAGGAATATATAGCAGCTCATAATGGGCATCACACTCCGAGTAGATTTAGTATGCACACCCTAGATCGATCAATCACATTTATATCTCTCTTGATCTCTTTTAAACAATGATATTTATTGTATTCACAATTATGATTATCACAAAGACAGTCATAATTGGTTAACCGGTGAATACAAAACTACAATGTGATTCTCCAAAATCGATCTTCCTCTTTCCTTCAAACTCTCAATTTCAGTCCAGCTCGCTTTTCTAGAAATGCCCCATTAGATCGAATCAAACACATGACCATTGGCAACATCCTAAGATAGCAAACACTAAATAGAAATCTTGAGAATAAGTAAGAGTCATGAGGGGACTAAAAATTGAGGAACTCATTCCCTCAAGAGCCTCACACGCATAAAAGTTGAGATCAAACTTTTTGCCACTCTTATTGGTCGTCTCATGCATACGTAGTATGAAATACGTATTACGGTATTAACTCCTTTCCCATGGAGCGTATGTTTACACCTTTATATACCGTACAGATGATAGTTCAGACATACCCAATGTCTAACTTGAGTTCACCTATCTACTCATTCACTAAATTCATCAGAACTCACATCTGGCATCTTAGACAGATAAAGTAAAATATGTGGGGTATTTTACTTTCGGACATCACAAGCATTATGTCCTCATCTTAACACTCAGTTAAGACGACATACGTGTTTTAAGCTTGAGCTCTTGATTATCACCTAAATAATAAGCTTAAAAACAGTCTCATCTCTATTTATCACACAAGAAATGAGGCGATTACCCGTGTGAGTGGGCTAATCTTATATCTGTCCGACATACTCCTCTTAACTTAAAATAATGCACTGAGCATTAAGATGCATAAAGATCAAACAAAGATTCATAGGCATTAATGATGAAAACACAAATTCATCAAATTGTGAACACTTAGGGAAATTAGAATATTCAGTACATCACCCTCTACGCAACTCTAGAGATTTCATATAGCCACAAAACACATCTCTAGGCATTGGCTTCGTCATAGGATCTGCTACCATTCTATGCGTAGATATATACTGCAAGTTCACATCCTTTCGTGCAACCATATCTTTTACAAAGTTATACTTGGTATCTATATGTTTGGTCTTGCCATGATACTTTGGATATTTGGTGTACACTTTTGCTGCTTGGCTATCATCGTTAACCAATAACGAATCTGCAGCACTTCCAATAACACCTAAATGATCCAATAATCTCTTAAGCCAAACATCTTCTCATACTGCTGCTGATAATGCCACGAACACAACTTACATCGTGGACAAGGCTATACACTTTTGTTTCTTACTGCTCCAACATATGGTGCCATTATTCGGTAAGAAAATAAAGCCAGAGGTAGATTTCCTTTCATTTAAATCTCCTCCCTAATCAGCATCATAATAGCCTTAGAGTCGCAGATCCTTTCCTTAATGACTTATCGTATAATCAGCAGTTCCCTTTAGATACCTCAGTATTCTTTTCACGGCTTTCCAATGTGCTGACCTAGATTGGATTGGTAACAACTCACCATTCCAATTGCAAAACATATGTCAGGTCTTGTACACATCATAGCGTACATCAAGCTTCCAACAGCACTAGCATAAGGAACATGTTTCATTTGTTCCTTCTCTTGTGGAGTCCTTGGACACAGTCTATAGCTCAATCCTTCACCTTTTGTAATAGGAGTGTCTATGGGTTTGCAATCTTGAAATCTTAATTCCAAGAATATATGCAACATCACCCATGTCAATTATATCAAAGTTGGAAGATAACCAATTCTTCACAGCATTAACATAACTCCATATTATTTCCGACAATTAGTATATCATCAACATATAATGATATGATCACAAATTGATCTTTGGATCTTTTGATATATACACAATGATCCTCGTCAATCATTGTAAAATCATATGCCATTATGGCATTATGAAAACGTATATATCATTATCTTGACGACTACTTAAGGCCATATATCGACCCCCAAAGTCGACATACATTCTCTTCTTGGCCTTTCACTATGAAACCAGCAGGTTGTTCCATATATAATTCTCCACTAAGGAAAAACAGTCTTTACATTCATTTGATGTAACTCAAGATCCATACTAACCACTATTGCCAGAACTATGCGAATCAAGGTAAATCTCACTACAGGAGAAAATGTATCTTCATAATCAATTCCTTCCTGTTGATTATATCCCTTCGCCACAAGGCAAGCCTTATGCTTTTCTATCGAGCCATCAGCCTTTCGCTTTATTTTGAGAACCCATTTGTTCCCAATAGCTTTGCGTCCTTTAGGAAGATCAACCAGTTCCCAGACTTGGTTTGATTTCATTGACTCCATTTCCTCTTCCATTGCATTAATCCATTTTTCCTTATTAGGGCAACTCAGAGCCTCATTAACATTTCTTGGCTCATCCTCATCTTGCGGAGCAATCATAAAAGTTTCCCCTTCAATGTTAAAACGTCGACGGGGAATACTTTGGCAACTTGTTCGCCGTATGGGAGATTGTACACTTAGCACATCATTACCCATCATGCTCCCACTAGGATTAGATAATGATGATGTCGTCTCGTCATGTGGTTGCAATTGAGAATGAGTTGAATTCAATTCATCACTTCTCATATTACTCCCACTTGGACGAACTCCACTAATATCATTATCTTGATCCAATGTTTCAAATAGGGAGTAATCTTCCCTATTTCGCCCTTCTTAGGAAATTCATCCACTAAGAATGTGACATCCCGTGATTCAAATTCAGTTATACTCCCACTTTCCCGCTCACCTATGAACACATACCCTTTCGAGTGTTCGGAGTATCTCATTAAAATACTCTTATTTCCTTTGGGACCTAATTTCCCAAAGTTGTGAGAGGACTCATTAGTATAGGCAGCACAACCCTATGACTTAAGAAAACTTAAGTCCGGTTTTCTACCTATCCATAACTTATATGGAGTGGAAGTAACTGATTTGGAAGGCACCCGGTTAAGTATATAGGCTGCAGTTAACAAAGCATCACTCCAAAAAGTGATTGGTAAATTAGCATGCGCCATCATGGACCTAACCATTTCCAGTAGAGTTCTGTTTCTTCTCTCCGCAACACCATTTTGTTGAGGAGTATATGGAATAGACAACTGTCTTTCTATTCCTTTTTCATCACATAATTTTCTGAACTCATCGATAAATATTCTCGACCTCGATCGGATCTCAATGCTTTTATTTTCTTGTCTAATTGATTTTCTACCAAGGTCATAAACCTTTTGAAACAACTTATTGCTTCGGATTTATGAGAAATCAAATAGACATATCCGAATCAAGTAGAATCATCTATAAAAGTGATGAAATAAACAGCCCATTGCCTTCCTCTCACATTCATTGAACCACAGACGTCCAAATGGATTAAATGCAGAGGAAATTCAGCTCTTTTACCTTTTCAAATGGTTTCGTTGCCATTTTCCCTACTAGGCAATGCTCACAAATTGGCAAATCGCCTTTTTCAATGTTGCCCAACAAGCCCTCTTTGGTTAGTCTTTTCATATGTCCTTGGCCCATATGACCAAGTCTAGCATGCCACTATATTCACATCATTATCATATTAAGTAGAAGACGTGAAACAAGAGAACAAATATTGACATGACCACAGTCAACATCTAGTACAATGAAACCATCCAGAAAGTGACCACAACCATAGTAGTTTGTAACCAAAATACAAATCTACACCTCTATTATGGAAGTTCATACTAAAACCAAGCTTGACCAACATCAAAATAGACATTGAGCATATGGAACATCATGTAGGAACAAGGTGCGTCCACCACGCAGGTTCAATTGGCAGGTGCCAATCCCTTTAACTTTAGCTTCGAAGTTGTTTCCTACATAGATCCATATAGTTCCAGTTGGTATTCGTCGGAATTCCACGAAGGATCCTCTATCCTTCCTTATATAGTCTGTCTTATCTGAATCTACAGTCCACAAAGGATTGGATTCAGTCAATAATACAAAACTTAGCACATAAGCAAAGTTCTCAAATGTACATGAGGTGTATATCTTCTTTGGCTCACGATAGTCGCGAGCATAGTGACCCTTTTGTCACAATTGTAACACCTCACCCTCGACATTTTCTTTACTTGAGGACGTTTTCCTCTCTTGTGTTGGTTAACTCTTGATTTCTTGCAATATGGACTTGATCCTTTGCATGTCCACATATTGAACGAATCAATATGCTTGCGCTTAGAGCTCATAGCTTTTTCTGAGCTAGAACCAGCATTGCAAATGTCTATTCTCAGCTCAAATGCCGTTAGGGCGGTCCTCTACTAGCTCAAGATGGCGCACAGCATCCTCAAGATTTTCCATAATATGGTCAAGAGCTTCTAGTGCTTCTTGCTTTTCCAGCACATATTGAATCTTCATTTTCAATATTTCTCAATTGTTACCGTTCATATCAGCAATCACGTTCTTAGTTGCTGAAACCATCAATCCCGAACACATCGGACATACATGCACGAATAATTAATGCCTATCACTTATGCATCTACTTTTTGCATTTGACCCATCATATTAATAAATAATTTCAAGTAAGGTTTCAGAATCAAAAGGTCACTATGTTTCCAATCATCCTCCAAAATCCTAACTCAAAATTGTTATTAATATAATTGTCATATGCAAAATAAGTCCTATGAAGTTACAAAAACTTCTATAACTACCCACAGCTAACTACCCACAGCAATCAGCAGTAACAAAAAGCAAATAATAATTTATATTCAACAGAATAATCATACTTGCAACATAATACAACTAATATATCACACTAAGCAATATATACAGAGATATTTACATCCATAAAAAATCTCATAATTAATCTAAGAAATAATCAGGGAATGTCCCTTCTAATCTATCAATCAAAACATCTGAGAAAACTGAAGACACATTTGCCAACCATGGAAAAACTTTTGGAGAGCTTTCATGTCGCCACCAAGGCGCATTCACCCTACGCCATGTGGCGCTCATTCTAAGGGTTGAAGTTTTGGCCAACTCAATCCTATAGTACTCTCTTACAAAAGCTTCCACTAGCTCCCTATAACCCGACCACGTTGACCTCCCATAACCGATCTAACACTGCTTGCCATTCAGGTGGAAGAGTGTTCATCATAGCCGGCACCTTCTCAAAATCCGGCATTAGATAACCATTCCAGATGATTTCCTGTATCATCTTATTGACCTTGACCACATGTGATACTAAATCACCGTCATGCCACCGATAATCAGCTAACTCTTTCATCAGCCTTTTAAGCCTTGCATTTCCCTCGTCCGTTCTCGGGATTGCAGGTATCCGTGCATGACGCATCATAGTTCCTGCAACAAATGCAGAACAAAAAATGGATCACTTATAATCCATAATGCACATACGGGAAAATACATAATTTTCAAAAAAAAAAAATTCATGCAACAAATGCAGAATAAAAAAAAAAAAAAAATGGATTACATATAAGCCACATAGGCATACATGAAAAAGGACCAAATGCCTTTTTTTTTTTTTTTGGGTCAACGGTCAACGGTCAAAGTCAACGGTCAACGCTCGTCAGTCAACGGTTAGCGGGTCGGGTCAACGGTGCGCGGGTCGGACCAGTCAGACCGGTCGCGCAGGTCGGGCCGGTTCGAGCAGGTCGGGCCGGTTCGAGCGAACCTCCCGCACGTGTCGCGCGCGTGCGCGGGCTGCACGTGCCGCGCGCGTGCGCGGGCCCCACGTGCCGCGTGCGTGCGCGGGCTGACGTCACGCAGACGTCAGCCGGCACGTGCCGCACGTGCCAGGCGTTCGCTAGTCGGGTCAGGTCGCCGGCCGGTAACCACCCGGCGAAACGTCGCCGCGATGACGCTCATCGGTGACGCTATCCGAGCGTTACCGACCGTTGGATGACGCCACGATGACGCATCGCGTGACGCCAGCACGCGCAGTCCGCGGACCGGCGCGTGACGCTCGCCGGTCACCGGGGCGCGCACGTGCCGGTTCGTCGCCGGCGTGCGTGCGGCCCACGCGCTAGCCGATGCCCCGCTGGCGCTCGCGCCCACGCGCAGCGCCTCCCGGCCGCGCGTGTGGGCGCGTGCGGCGTCTTCCGGCGGCGGTCGACCACTCTCCGGACTCGACTCGACGTCGCCTTTCACCCAGTGGTTTTAGATTTCGATTTCGACATACGCAAACACAGAAAAAACGACGTACAGTGCTCGGGTGTCGGGAATTTTGCCCCGATCCGTACGGCCGAAAGCTTTTTGCGAAAATTCAATCAAAAAACATCAAATTGATCGGGAAAACGTGAACTAGGGCTCTGATACCAATGTTGGGAATAACAGATCCCCGAAAACCGGATTCGACACTAAATCGAACCCCTAAATCAATGCGGAAGACGAAGCCCGGGAATTGCACGTATCACCGATCGTAAAGCACACCATGGATTCGAGCGTACCTTGTTAGCCACAGATTAGACACCTATGCCGAAGAAGAGGAAGAAATTCTGATCGATTCGATCCGATTGGCCTTGAAGGGAGTTGTGCGTCGCCGTGAGCGTTTTGAGAGAAAGAGAGCGCGGGAAAAAGGAACGTACGTTGATTGTGTTTCCAACAGGTGCCATCTCTCTCTCTCTCCTCCCTTTTATACCTACCCCCATCCACGGGCCCTATTCCCGGCCGGGCCTTTTGGGCCCAAAGGGGCGGACGAGCCTTAAGCCCATCTAATAAATCCATCAATTGCGAAAAAAGTATAACGTTTTCCTTGTAAGATAATCTTTACGTGATTCGCCTTATTATTATTTTTAAACATTCTTTTCTTCAATTGATAATTTATATAACCATAGCCATTCTAAGAGTTTTCCAATTTCTGTTTAATCTGTTATTATGATGTATCAAGCAAATTAATTTTGTGGTCATTTAAAAACTTCATAAGGTCGCGGTCATTACACAAATGTTTAATTTATTCACTTGTCAAAGATATTTTCCCTAGAAATATTTGCACTTGGAAAGCGCGACTCATTTTCTAAAGCGCAAAATAGGGTAAAAAATGCATTAACTTGATTTAACTAGGGATTGTGTCACCTATTTAGAACGACTCATTTTATGGCTTAGACCCAAACACCAATCAGGATCCGAGCCCGCCAAAATCCATTCCATCTAAGAGGTCTACATTGTAGCGTACAACCCAAATATAAGGGAATGAATAATTAATGCACGTTCAAATTAGACGTGGAGACTTTGATTCACCCATATCGATTTTATATTCACTCATGTTTTCCATAATGATTCACATCTTTTTATGTTTTTGCTAAACATCAAGATCCTAATTGCTGACTTTACAACTTGATAAATCACCATATAGGATTTTTTTTTTCACTAAAAAGAACGCGAAAATCCAAAATCCGAGGCATCAAAAACCTGCGTAAAAAATTCGATTTGGGCCACTTAATATCTATCTCTATTAGAAAAATACTTGTATATTTAATAAATTACACGGATGTACGTTATTTTCAATAAAGCTTCGGTCTTCCAAACATTGTTGAGCTTACGGAAGATAACTTCCACGAAAACGTTTTCCGAATTTTTCGATATTAGTTTAAGGGAAAATGAATCAATTGGAGAAAAATTTTTCCGTGAAAGAAAAAAAAATCTTATGAGATAAGGAAAAATGTTTTCCACTTTCGATAAAGAGAAAAATATTTTCCTCATTCACTTTCTCTTATCACACACCCACGTTAACCCCTTGCCCGATTGGCAACAAGCTTGAGCCCTGACTCGCCGCTCCCTACTCGCCCGATCAATGGCGAGCTAGGGCTCCGGGCCGCTCGCCAGGCTTACTGATTTGCGAGCAGCGAGCTCGGGCCTCACCAGATCGACAAGCGTAAGCCTCTGGCTCGCCAATCTGGTGGTGATAGCTGGCGACCGATCGAAGAAGAAGAAGACAAAACAAAGAAAAGGAAAAGAAAAATATATATAAAAAATGTGAATAATTTAAAATCGAATTTTCAAATTATAAAATAAAAAATATTATAGAAAAAGAATGCACGAAAGAAAAAAAAATTAATTACCGAGCAGCATAAAAAAAAAAAGAATGCAAGAAAATAATTACATTCTCTTGGAAAATGGCTAATTGGAAAACATTTTCTAGAAACGCAACATTTTCTACATATATAATGGCGGAGTACTATCGCTCATGATCCGAGAAGCGGGAGGGGACATTTGTGGTGACACGAAGACCATAATCGCCATGAAGAGGGGCGTGTGCAGAGGCCTGGGTTTGCTAGTCAAGTATTATTATAGAATACTAGAGTTCAGCTATCATTAATATAAGCCACCGTTGATGTATCGTGTAGTCTTTAATATTGGAAAAAAATGACCCTATTCACATTTTAGGTAATTTTCTTACAAAAGAATATTGATATTTCAGAATTCGTCCTTTTGAGGTGTAGAATTTAAAATTTTAATATAAGTTTAAAAAACCAGGTTCTGGGTATAACGTGGCCCAATTCGGCACGTGACAGGCTGGGCTAAACTCTCATCGATTAATTAATTGATATAGCAATGTTTTAAATAACTGTGAGAAAACGACACCCAGCCGTGTTTATATCGTCTCTTCTTTGCGCCGCTAGAAAGCAGAGCCGGCACAGGTAGAAAGAGAGAGAACTTTCGGGCAAAGGTTGACTGGTCAAACAAAATGGGAATAGATGGTGACGCAGGACGTCCGGTTCAGTTCGCTCACTAAGCACGTCATCTCCGCTTCTTCCCGTGTCTTCTCCAGCCCTAAGTGTATACTGACGCACGCTGTCCGGCTCAGTTCGCTCGCCAAGTGCGTCATCACCACCGCTTCCAGTACCGTCACAAGCCCTATATAAGTACCAACGCTTCTCCCTCCCCTCTCATCAGCGTTCTCTTCGCATCTCAAAACACACAGATAACCCGGTTCTCTTCCAGTTTGAGATTTAAGCCGTGCTCGTCAAGCTCAGTGAAATGGCAATGTCCACAGAGAATGAACATCCAGTGAAGGCTTTTGGATGGGCAGCCAGAGACACTACAGGGCATCTCTCCCTTTAGGTTCTCGAGAAGGTAACGTCTTTTGGTTTCCTTCTTCTTTTCGTTGATACTTATTTTGGGTGGTGCACCTAAAAATTCAACAGAGGGGAACATCTTTGTTTTCAAATTCACTGATTTTATGTTTTATAGGGCCACCGGAGAAAATGATGTAACTTTTAAGGTATTGTATTGCGGTATATGCCATTCCGATCTCCATAACGTCAAGAACGAATGGGGAATAACTTCTTATCCTGTTGTGCCCGGGTATGAGTTTTCGAAAACATCATCCCTTTCGATTCTCTTAGATAAATCATACGTTTTTAAGCCCATGATGACACAGATTAACCACTGTATGCAGGCACGAGATTGTAGGTATGGTCACCGAAGTAGGCACCAAAGTGACAAAATTTAAAGTCGGGGACAAAGTGGGTGTTGGGTGTATGGTCGGATCATGTCGCTCTTGTGCAAATTGCAAAGAGGATCTTGAGAATTACTGCCCCAGAATGATCTTGACCTATGGTGCAAAGTACTACGATGGAACCACCACCCACGGTGGCTATTCGACATCATGGTATCGACGAGCACTCCGTGATCAAAATCCCCGACAATTTGCCTCTTGATGGTAGTGCTCCTCTCCTCTCAGGGGGATCACCGTCTACAGTCCATTGAAGTACTACGGGCTTGATAAGGCCGGAATGCATTTAGGGGTAGTTGGGCTTGGTGGGCTCGGGCATATGGCTGTAAAGTTTGCTAAGGCCATGGGTCTCAAAGTGACCGTCATCAGCACCTCACCTAATAAAAAGAAGGAAGCCATGGACCGTTTGGGAGCCGATGCATTCTTGGTCAGCCGTAACACAAGAGATGGAAGTAAGTCATAGTCACAACATATTATTTTCTTTGATGATGTATAGGGATGGGGTTAACTGAATGTAGATTTACCTTATTATCTTTTATTAACTGCAGCTTGCAATGGGTACAATGGATGGTATCGTTGACACAGTCTCAGCTGTACATGCTCTTTTGCCTTTGATCGGTCTCTTGAAAGTTAATGGAAAGCTCGTCATGGTTGGTGCACCGGAGAAGCCACTAGAGCTACTTGCTTTTCCACTCCTCATAGGTAAGCCTAAGCAAGTCTTTGGTGTTCTATAGTGCTTTGGAAAAGAAAACTACCTTCGTAATTGGTGTTTATGATTGAAACGATTTTAGTTTTAGTAGAAGCCTAATTCTGAGTTTCATGAATGCGAAAAATAGTAACGAATAAGACCAATGACAGGCAGAAAGATGGTGGGAGGAAGTGCCATTGGAGGGATAAAAGAGACGCAAGAGATGATTGATTTTGCAGCGGAGCACAACATAGTAGTAGATATTGAGCTTATTCCTATGGATTATGTGAACACTGCCATGGAGCGTCTATCAAAAGGAGATGTTAAGTACCGATTTGTCATTGACATAGCCAATTCATTGAAGCCTTTTTGATGATGATTTTGATGGATAACTACTTGGCTGAGCGTGGATGAAGATTAGCCTTTGCCTACATTGTTATCTCAAAATCATGTTTTACAGCTAAGATTTTTCTTCTACTTAGTATGGTGACATTACTTCATTGTCCCTTTCAGAATAAGGTCGACTCTCTGTATTGATAGCAGCCACGTTTCAGGTTGTTATCCTAAAAAAGTATGCAATTTACATAATCACAGGAGTTTCTTTATGTGTTGCAAGTAAATTAAGCACTCAAGTTCGGTACCTTTCCTCAACAATCATATTTGAAAATTGGGAGTAGTTAAAATTATACAATGTTCGATATGCGTAATATCACCCCAAAATAATAATTTATATAATATCAAAGGAGTGCAACTTTTTTTGACAGAAGCTAAAATTGGGTACCAACATGCTAAATCTCGGAGCTTTATTAGTATAATTTTTTTCTTTATTGGGAAAAAAAGTAGAGTGTTTTCCTTCTAAGATACGTTTTACGTGGTTCGCCTCATTAGGATTTTTGAACATTCTTTTCTTCAATTGATAATTTATATAATCATAGTCATTCTAAGAGTTTTTCAATTTCTGTTTAACATATTAATTTTGCGATTATCGAAAAATTATCATAAGGCCGCGTTCATGAAACAAATGTTTAATTTATTCACTCGTCAAAGATAATTTTTCCTAGTAATATTTGCATAGATCGGACTTTTGATAAGTCAGATTAGGAAGTCCACGAACAAGTTTCTTAGAAGAGATTTTGACAATCTGCTTCATATTAACATGACCAAGTTTCCGATGCCAAAGGTTTGCTTCATCTTGAATGGAGATTAGACACTGAGAGCTTTCTGGTTTTATATCCAGAAGGTAAATATTCCCATGTCTTCGTCCAGTGTAAGATTGAGAGAAATCTTTACGAGTTCTCGAACAAATGCCTTCTTGGAAATTAATTTTGAATCCAGTGTCACACAATTGACTGATGCTGAGTAGATTGTAATTCAAACCTTCCACAGAGGAGACATTGTTGCTTGTGAGACTTTCAATTTTCACAGTTGCACATCCAACAATTTTTCCTTTTTGTTTCCACCAAAAGAAACTTTTCCACAATTCATTTTGCACAAACTTTATGAAACAACTCGAATCTCCGTCATGTGTCCAGAACAGCCACTATCCAAATACCACTTGATCTTTTTCTTGATAGTGACCGGCAATCATAAAAAGAACTCAAGCTTTCTTTGGTACCCATATCTTCTTGGGTCCAGGGGAGCTAGTACAAAATACAGTCTTTGCCCAATCCTTCTTAACAGGTCTCCAAACCTTGGGACATTCTTTCTCAAAATGTTCTGAGCCATTACATTTTGAACATTTGAGAGCACTTAGGCCAACAGGTTTTAGAAAATCTCTTTGAAAGTGATTTATGAAAATGTTTTTGTAGGTCTTTGTTTGACTATTTCCTTTACTTTTGGAAAATCAATTAGAGGAATGGTTTCTGGAGTCATACCCAAACCAAATTTATCGAACTAGAGTTTTATATTGAAAGAATCTTTTCCAACTTCTCAGATGCTATTGAATACCTTTTTGTAATATTTGGAATGTCTTCTTTCAAAAAAGCATTTTCCTAGAATCTGTATTTTCTTTCAAATCGAAAATTTTTTTGTCTAGATTTTCAAACTTTTCTTTCCAAAAAGTTTCATGTTGCTTAAGTTTAGAATTCTCCCTCTTCAGCGTGGAAATCCTTTTAAGAGAGGTTTTGAGACTAAGACAAAGTTCATCTATGTGCTTCGAGACTTTAGTAGGAATTTTTAAATTACTAACCACTATTTCGTTATCTGAGTATGTGTTTGAATCTGTTTCAGAGTCTGAGTCTCATTCTAAATTTGTCATTAGAAATATATTGGCATATTCTTCATCACTTTCTTCGCATTCGCATCGCTCCATATCTCCGCTTTGAGAACCTTTATGTATTTCTCGTTCTTCCATTCTTTTTCTTCATCGAGGACAGGTTGAGTCGATGTGCCCTTTTTTTCTTGCATTCAAAACATATGACATCTTTGTTGACTTCATCATCCTCGCTGATTTGTTTTTAAACTTTTGGGCGCTTTGTTCCTTCCAAATGAATCTTCTTCCCTTTCTATTCAACTTTCTGAATCTCCTTATCATGAGTGCTAGTTCTTCATCGTCCATATCATCTTCCGAATCGTATTAGAATCGTCATTAGATTTTAAAGCAATTGACTTCTTACCTTTGGGATCTTCTTCCTCATTGATTTGCTCCACTTCATATGATTGAAGTGTGCCAACTAGTTCGTCTACAGAAAGCGGCATGATCCTATGGGTTTCTCTTATTGAAGTCTTCACGTGATTCCAATCTTTGGAGAGTCCACGCGGCAATTTGTTAACCTTCATCGGTCCTGAGATTTGCTGTCCCTGATATGCTAGTCCATTTACATTTTCTGTAAAACGACTGAACATGTCAGTGATGGATTCTCCTGGCTTCATCTTGAAGGCTTAATACTGTCCGAGCAGGATATTGATTTTTGTTTCTTTAGCTCGACCCGTTCCTTCATAGGCGACATGCAACCTGTCCTGACTTCTTTTTTGTTTCACAAGATGAAACATTACATTTGATATCTTTTGTCCGGAGTTGGTGCAGAACCTTGGTCCCCTCTAAAAAAAGTTGAAGAACAACCTTCAATGAAAGATATTTCTTTGTTATAGAAATTCCAACGAAACACGTGATATAGCTAGTGCTAGTACCTAGAGGGGGGTGAATAGGTATATAAACGATTTTTCGCACAATACTTAGACAATTAAGGAATTGCAACAAATAACATTCAGTCGTAAGACTCGGTGAATGAAAGAGAGAATTAAACACGCGGTTTATAGTGGTTCGGCTTGATTCAAGCCTACGTCCACTCTTCGCACCGACAGCCAATCGGCTGGATTCCACTATGAACAAAGAGATGTTACGGCGTTGATCTTCCTTGATTTTCGGGTGAAGATGAACTACCACACTCACTCAAGGTATCACCAAGTATAGACACTCTCTCGTATACAATTTCGCTCGATCATCGACTAATAATCAAGGTGCTTCGACTGGAATTTCTCTATCTATCACACTTATTGAACAACTGGAACGTCTTCCTTTTATACTCCTTTATGCCATCATAACCGTTGGCACTTACCAAAGGAATTCCTCCAATCTACCCGTTGGACGGAATCAATCAAGAAGATCATCCGATCTATTAAAGGAATCTGACGATAGCCCATCAATCCTGTTCGCCCATACAATCAGGATCTTGGTTTCCATGAATAGAACCTTCCAAGAATACTTCCGATAATCGGATCTTCAATTGATCTAGATACGAATCAAAGAATCCGTTGTATTTGTCCAGCCAAAAGATCTTCTCCAGAGATCAAGATGAAATCCTTAATCATAATCCTCGATTTGGATTTCCTTCGACACCGATCGATAGATTGTCAATGAGAATAATTTTGAGTCTTAAGTCTTGAGTCTTGAATCTTGAGTCTTGAGTTATGAGTCTCGGAGTTATGAGTCTGGTGGTCGAAAGTCTTCGACGCAAATAACCGATTAGACCGATGGAAACGTTTTGTCGCTTCAAAATCTTCTAGAGCGATTTCTCCAACAATCTCCCCTTTTTGATGATGACAAAACTTTCCCGTAGATTTGAACAACCTTGACCTGCAAAAACACTTCTCAAGCAATATGGCTATCTCATAAAGATTTAATAAAACAACCGAGACTCGCATCCACAGAAATTTGGTTAGACTTTCATGAGTAATACCATATAACAACACTCGATATAAATTGCCAACAGTCAAGCATCACAATCCACAGCCAAATTCAGTCCATACTCAAGTTCACACAAGTCATACTCAAAAACTTAAAAAAAAAACTCACAACCACAAAAACAAATTTAAAATCAATGTTTGAAAAAGATGGTTGGTTCAAATTTCTTCTCCCCTTTTTGTCATCGGTAAAAAGGTGAGAAAAGAGTCATGTCCGCTTGGGAATGCGCACGATCTGGAATTCTCCCATGGACCGTACTATGCCTTCGAGCCTCTTCAAGTCTTCCCTTAATTTTGCTACCTCTTCTCCTTTGGCATTGGCTTGAATGCGCAGAGCGAGGTCTTTCATTCTGTCTTCCGGGGGTAATCAAGATGCTTGGCCAGCATTCTTGATGGCTGGAATTTCATAGTCCAGAGCATAGATTTGGCCCCGCATTTCCATAAGAATATCAAGAATACGATGAAAATCCGCTGAATTGTCTGTCTGCATACTAGCATTTACTTTCTCAGATGGAGTAAATGTAGACGATGGCGCTTCGTATGACCTTGCATTTGATGATGTATCATGATGTTCTTCAATCAATGGAGACTCTTCGGAGCAAAGCATGAGGTGAGGATTTTTCTTGCTCCCCAACTCCCCCGTCTCTAAGACATCAAAATCTTGCTCGCCAACTCCCCCTGTCTCTAAGACATCAAGATGGGTGGAGTGATTATCATGCTCTTCGATTCTTTTTCTCCGTAATCATCGCGACTTTTCTTTCTCTTCTTCTCCTTCTTCTTCTTTTTCTTTCTCTCTCTGCTCTTCTTCTTCTTCACTTCTATCTCTTTCTCTCTCTCGCTCTTCTTCTTCTTCATCTTCTTTTTCCTTTTCTCGCTGCTCTTCTTCTTCTTCATCTTCTTTTTCCTTTTCTCGCTGCTCTTCTTCTTCTCTTTGCTTCGACTGAAGTTCTCGTTGATCGAGATACGAACGTCTAGTCCTTACCAAAGGCAGAAATAGAAAGATCTTCATCGTTTTCTTCATCCTCCAAGATGAGAGTTCTTCTCTTTTTGGATGGAGTACCAATGGGCTCCTTCCCTTTTCTCTTTGATGCGAAGAGAGCGGAGTTTTCACCTTGAACTTTGCCATTTCCTTGCTAAGTTCTTTCGGACGCATCTTCGTCAACATATTCAAACCTACCACCATTTTATCGCACGGTCTAACACAGAGTGTGTGGCGTTCGATATTCATGTGTCTGAAGATTTTTGTCACAAGATTTGGGTAAGGCAATTGTCCCTTGTTCTTCGACATTGCTCTGTACATATGGAAGAGAATAGAATGAGGCAGAGAGAACTTCTTCCCAGAGTTGATTGCATACATCAATTTGGCTTCCGAATTGGATACATCGCCTTTGATGTAGACTTTGGCCGATACAATTGATCACAATTTTGTGCAGCACAATATTGATGGCATTCATCTTCGAGTAGGTAATCTTCGCCTCGTATCTCTCGTTTTTGACAAGATCCAGTAGCACGAGCAATCGAGACTTTGATTGGTTGATAACGTCCTCGTTCAACACCAATTATGTCCGCCAAAGATGTCCACATCTATCACATAATCCCGATCTCGAACACCGAATGATATTCTATTCACATCAAGAAAACTTAGATTCGAATAGAAATATGCAGTCAAGTGTGCATAACCATCGTGTGGTATCGGTGCAAAACTCGCTCAAGTTGAAGCAATTCTTCAACTTTTCCCTTAAGTTCACATTAATTGCATCTAGGAAATCAAAATCAACACTCCCGGGGTTTATCACTCCTCGTTTCAACGATCAAGAACAGCTTCTCCTGTTCATTCGATCTAAACAACTCTATCTTCTTTCCCTTCACCTTTGCAAAGAATGCCCATTCTCGGTTGAAAATCACTAAACATTTTATCATCTTCGATCCCCTCATTAGAATCGGTCCTCGAACACGAGGGTCACTTGGAATGTTCGCAAGTGACTCTTCAGCCTTACCTTTGGGAGCAATTCCCAATTCCTCCATTCGCTTAAAAATCTGTACTCATTTCCATAATTCTTATCTTTAAGGAAGGCATCTATATAATTCGAGGAGAACCGAAACTTTCAACGCACGATAGAGCATGTAAATAAATGAGGGTTTTTGTGCTCTCACGGTTCAACGTCCTCTAGAATGACTTCCTCCGATGATGACCCGCACCTTGTGGGGTAGATGGTGAGTGATGAGGTGGAGAAGGAACAGGACTCGTTGCTCTCTCGACAAATCATCTTCCTCGGTGAGATCGAAGTGCGTCGGTCCCTCCTTCATTCTTTGTGGACCCCTGCTTGCGATCCTTGACGACTTTCTCGAAGAAGATATCTTTTCTTGTCAATGGATGATTCCTTCACTTGCTTTCCCAAGGAAAAACGACAACTTTCTCGAGTATGAATACGAAGTAGAAAACAGGGTTGAGAGAAGAATGCCTTTTAGGGTTTTGAGAATCGAGTAAAAAGAGAAAACTGTGTATATATAACTCAGTTTTGAAAAGGAAAGAGCAATCGTTACGAAGAGAAGTGAACAGTCGTCTTTCTTTAAAAAAAATAATAACGCCATTTTAAAAGAGATTATCCCTTTTTGAAAAAGGCATGTTTTCGGAAATTAAAGATTATATCAATCAAATATAACGAAAGATCGTACCTTTTCGAGATTAAAAGAATAACTTACAGTTTATACAATGAAGGTCTCGAGTCTCGAGAATTCGAGTCTAAAAGATAGAGTCTGATTGATGGAAATTTATCAGACTTTAACTTCTTCAAGCTTCAAAATGTTGAGTCTGGTACGGATGAAATCGAATTGATTTTTCTCCAATGGCTTTGTGAATATATCCGCTAGTTGACTTTTTGAATCAACAAATTGAATTGAGATTTCTCCATTTTGAATATGATCTCTAATAAAATGATGTCGAATCTCTATATGCTTTGCTCTTGAATGAAGGATTGGATTTTTGGTGAGATTGATTGCGCCGGTGTTGTCACATCTCGATCTCGGTGCATGAGTCTTCAATCCCAAAGTCTTGTAGCCGTTGTTTTATCCATAGAATTTGCGAACAAAGAGCTTCCAAGTGTTACATACTCGCTTCGTTGTAGAGAGAGCTACGGTGCTCGTTTCCTTGAAAACCAAGACACCGTCCCCGCTTCCAAGCAACTCGGGTTCCCGAAGTACTCTTTCTATCGACTCGCAACCGGCGGATCGGCGTCAATATCCCAGGAAGATTAAAGTCTCCCTCCTTAGGATACCATAGACCGATGCTTGAAGACGAGGCGACGTATTTAATAACACGTTTTGCAGCCTTGAGATGAGATTCTCTAGGATCTTATTGAAACCTAGCACGATGCAAACACTCAACAAAATGTCGTCTAGAGGCGGTAAGATAAAGAAGTGAACCGATGATGCTTCGTGACTTTTGATCAACTTTCTTCCCTTCTTCATCTTTGTCTATTTTCAACGAACTTGACATTGGTATATCAGTCTTTTTGCAATTTTCCAATCCAAACCTTTTGACAAGATCATTAGCATATTTTTCTTGACAAATGAAAGTTCCTTCATTCAATTGCTTTACTTGAAGACCAAGAAAGAATGTTAATTCTCCCATCATACTCATTTCAAATTCATCCTGCATAGACTTTGAAAATTTCTTGCACAGACTTTCATTTGGGGATCCAAATATGATATCATCAACATATATTTGAACAAGTATAAAACTTTTGTTTTCCTTTTTAATAAATAAAGTAGTATCAACTTTACCTTTGGCAAAACCATTCTTTAATAGGAACTTACTTAGTCTGTCGTACCAAGCTCGAGGTGCCTGCTTTAAACCATACAGAGCCTTTTTCAGTCTGAAGACTGAGTCTGGCTTCTTTGGGTCTTCAAACCCTGGAGGTTGTTCCACGTAAACTTCCTCATGGATAAATCCATTTAGGAAAGCGCTTTTGACGTCCATTTGGAATAACCTGAAATTTTTATAGCAAGCAAACGCAAGTAATACACGAATAGCTTCTAACCTTGCCACAGAGCGTAAGTCTCATCATAGTCTATTCCTTCTTCTTGCGTATATCCTTTTTGCCACGAGTCTTGCTTTGTTTCGTACGACTTTTCCTTTTTCATTCATCTTGTTTCGAACACCCATTTGGTTCCGATAATGTTTTACCTTTTGGTTTAGATGTCGATCCCGCACGTCATTAATGTTGAACTGTCCGAGTTCCTCTTTGCATGGCTTCAATCCAGCTTTCATCGATAGAGCTTCTTCTATGCTTTTTGGTTCAATTTCAGAAATAAGAGCTATAGCACTAGACTCTTCACGCCTTTTGGATCTCAGGTGCGGATTCCTTCATTAATTTCTCCAATAATGAGATCTTTAGGATGACTGGATTTATGCTTCCAGATTCTGATTGATTTGACTAGTTGAAGATCTCTTTCTTTATCTCGAGTCTTCTCGAGTAGCTTGATGCCGATCTTCCGTGAGTCGAGAAGCTTCTTGAGTTGTAATCTTTTGAGGGTCTGGCAGTGTTCGGACTCTTCATGCCGAGTCCGACGGATTCATTTTGCGTAGAGTCTTGGAATTTGACATTCATTGACTCCTCCACGGACTCGGCTCTTCTTATTATAGACTCGTAGGCTTTGCTTGATGTAGAATATCCAAGGAAGATGCCTTCATCCGATCTTTCTTCGAACTTACCAACTTGATCTTTTGCATTTTTCAATATAAAACATTTGCATCCGAATACATGAAATTATGAAACAATAGGCTTCTTTCCTTTGAATAACTCATAGGGGGTTTTCTTTAAAATAGGTCTTAAAAAAACTCTATTAATTATATAGCATGCTGTTGAAACAACTTCATTAAAATCGAGAAGGAATTTTGCTTTCGATTAAAAGAGTTCTAGCCATTTCTTGAAGATATCGATTCTTCCTTTCAACCACTCCATTCTGCCGAGGAGTATATGGAGAGGAGAATACATGTTTAAATCCGAGTCATCACAAAACATTGTAAAATTTTGATTTTCAAATTCACTTCCATGATCGGTTCTTATACTTGATATAACACATCCAATTTCATTTTGAATCTTTTTAGCAAATTTTTCAAAATACGAGAATGTTTTCAGACTTATTTGCAAGAAAATATACCCAAGTAAAACGGAGTAATCATCTATAATAACTAGGCAATATTTCTTTCCTCCAATACTGGTTCTGGTTGGTCCGAAGAGATCCATATGCAGCAGTTGGCAGTACATGATTAGTAGAGATATGATTTATAGACTTGTATGAATTTTTTACCTGCTTTCCCAGAATGCAAGGAGTACACAGTTCAGTCTTTTGATAAGGCAATCTGGGTAGACCACGAACAAGCTGCTTTGACGAGATTTTGGCTAATTGCTTCATATTAATATGCCCAAGCTTTTCTCGTGCCACGAGACTTGCTTCGTCTTGAATTGAAATTAAGCATTGCGAATCTTCTGTTTCACATCTAGGAGATAGATATTTCCATGCCTTCGACCTTTGAAAGATTGAGTAGAGTCTTTACCGATTCCGAACATGTTCCTTCTTGGAAGAAAATCTTGAATCCAAGTATCACATAGTTGACCGATCTTTGAGAAGATTGTAATTGAGTCCTTCTACTAGAGAAACATTGTTTATTGTGAGATTTCCAATTTTGACAGTTCCAAATCCCACAACATTTCCTTTGTCAGTTTCCTCCAAATGAAACTTTTCCTCCGTTCACTTGAATAAGCTTTATGAAGCTATTTGAGTCTCCTGTCATGTGTCTTGAACATCCGCTGTCAAGATACCATTTTACCTTTTTCTTGACGGAGACCTCCATTCAAATGAAAATCTCAAACTTTCTTTGGTACCCAAATTTTCTTGGGTCCTTTGGTGTTAGCAGAATAATCATTATAAGGCCATGCTTTCTTAACAATGCTTCCAAATCATAGGACACTCTTTTTCAAAGTGATCCTTACCGTTACACTTTGAACATCTTAGAGCATTTCGACCTACTGATTTTACAAAAACTTTCTTGAAATGATTTTTGTAAGCCTCTTTCGATGGTCTCTTTTTAATTCTTTCTTTTACTTTAGGAAAATCAATCAAGAGAATTGTTTCGCCGTCATACCTAGACCAGATTTATTGAAGTAAGGTCTTTGAACCGAAAGAACTTTTTCAAGTTTTTCAGATCCTATAGAAAATTTCCTTGAAATATTTGATAAGTCAGTTTTTAGAAAAGTATTTTCTTTTAAAAGATTATCTTCTTTCTCTTTAAGAGTCGAAACATTCAAATCTAAACTTTTGATTCTTTCTTCTAAAATGTTTTCTTTTTGTTTTAAAGCTAAGTTTTCCCTTTTTAGTTCGGAAACTCTTTTGAGAGAAGTCTTAAGACTAAAACACGCTTCATCAATATATTCGGAGACTTTGACAGGAATTTTAAAATCACTTACCTCAAATTCACTTTCCGAGTCCGATCCAGACCGAGTCCGAGTCGACAGTGCCATCGCACACGATTGGCATATTCATCCTCACTTTCTTCACACTCAGTATCACTCCAAGTTTCGGCTTTGAGTGCTTTTCGAAACTTTTCAGCTTTTCCTTTCTTCTTCTTCTTCGAAGAGGACAAATTGGGTCTTATGTGTCCCTTTTTCTTACATTCGAAACAAACTACATCCTTGTTTGGTTCCTCATCATCAACAGACTTGGATTGCTGTCTTTGAAAATTTTGTTTCTTGGAGTTGAACCTTCTTCCTTTTCTATTCAGTTTTACAACCTTCTTATCATAAGAGCAAGCTCCTCATCGTCCGTATCATCTTCGGGAATCGCATCATCGAATCATCATTTGATTTCAATGCAATAGATTTCTTACCTCTTGGATCTTCGTCTTCATTGATTCGTTCCACTTCATAAGACAAGAGTTCCAATCAGCTCATCAACAGATAGTGGCATAATTCTTTGCGTCTCTCTTATTGAAGTCTTTATATGATTCCAATCCTTAGAAAGTCCACGCAAGAGCTTGTTCACTTTCATGGGATCGAGATCTTTGTCCTTGGTTCTCAAGACCATTGACAATATCTCAAAAGCGACTAAACATGTCGGTTATAGGTTCTCCTCGTTTCATTTTGAAGGATTCATATTGACCAAGAAGAATGTTGATTCTGGTCTCCTTCACTCGATCTGTTCCTTCATAGGTGATGTGTAATCTGTCCCATACTTCTTTTGCAGTAACACAAGAAGATATTCTGTTATATTCAGCTGGTGACAAAGCACAATATAAAGAGTAAATTGCTTTTGCATCGAGTGCTTGTCTCTTATTGATTTCTTCCCGAGTCATTCCACCGGTCTCAATTGTTTCTTTTCCTCTTTCGAAACTCGATGCAACAAAGAGGAGTGATCCCTTTTTCCACAACGTCCCATTCCGGAGGATCCTTTGATCGCGAAAGGCTTTCATCTTGTTCTTCCGCATGTTGTAATCCTTTCCATCAAAGTAGGGAGGTCTCGGTATTGCTTTGCCCTTCCATCAGCCCCCGGTGCCGCATACTAGTCATGGATCTTTTACTGTGAAGTAAAACACTTCAAATAAAGTAAGAACACGAGCTCTGATACCAATTGATATAGCTAGTGCTAGTACCTAGAGGGGGGTGAATAGGTATATAAACGATTTTTCGCACAATACTTAAACAATTAAGGAATTGCAACAAATAACATTCAGTCGTAAGACTCAATGAATGAAAGAGAGAATTAAACACGCGGTTTATAGTGGTTCGGCTTGATTCAAGCCTACGTCCACTCTTTCGCACCGATGACCAATCGGCTGGATTCCACTATGAACAAAGAGATGTTACGGCGTTGATCTTCCTTGATTTCGGGTGTAGATGAACTACCACACTCACTCAAGGTATCACCAAGTATAGACACTCTCTCCGTATACAATTTCGCTCGGATCGTATCGACTAATAATCAAGGTGCTTCGACTGAATTTCTCTATCTATCACACTTATTGAACAACTGGAACGTCTTACTTTTATACTCCTTTATGCCATCATAACCGTTGGCACTTACCAAAGGAATTCCTCCAATCTACCCGTTGGACGGAATCAATCAAGAAGATCATCCGAGCTATTAAAGGAATCGACGATAGCCCATCAATCCCGTTCGCCCATACAATCGGGATCTTGGTTTCCATGAATAGAACCTTCCAAGAATACTTCGTCGATAATCGGATCTTCAATTGATCTAGATACGAATCAAAGAATCCGTTGTATTTGTCCAGCCAAAAGATCTTCTCCCGAGAGATCAAGATGAAATCCTTAATCATAATCCTCGATTTGGATTTCCTTCGACAACTGGATCGATAGATCACAATGAGAATAATTTTGAGTCTTAAGTCTTGAGTCTTGAATCTTGAGTCTTGAGTTATGAGTCCGGGAGTTATGAGTCCGGTGGTCGAAAGTCTTCAGATGCAAATAACCAGACTAGACTAATGGAAACGTTTTGTCAGCTTCAAAATCTTCTAGAGCGATTTCTCCAACAACACGACCTATCAAGGCATTGTAAGTGAACGAATTAGGCTCGCAATCCTGCAAGAGAAATTTATGATGCAATCTACGGGCACCCTCAAGTTTGTCCGGATGCGCAATAGCCATCAACCGACGATGTACCGATCACTTGATATGCTTCGATACCTTTCTCATGCAATGAATCCAACAAATCAAAATCTCCCAACGTCGGGGAGCTAAACCACTTTCTTCCATCATTTTAAGCAGCCTATGAGCATCATCCAGCTCCCCAATTCTACCGTGACCACGAATTAGAGAATCGCACGTGATGAGGGATGGAGGGAGCTAGTGCTCACAAAAGAGTTTTCCGAAATGATATTCTCCTCCCGGTACAAAGGTTAGGGCCATTTGACCGGGCGCTGTATTGCTTTTTTTTTTTTATCCCGAGCTCGCGTGTCGGATTTCATTCTCCAGGAGTCTTCTTGTCGTGTCGAATATTTCAATACGTGTTCGATGCTCTCTGACAATCGGTCAACATGTGTCAAAAAAATCCAACACTTGATTATCTCTCCCGGCACTTAATCAACTCTTACGACATTTTTCGACACGCGAGTCGAGAATTTCAACATGAGAATTAAAAATTCCAACACGCATAGGGTTGATTTTTAAAATTTTCAATAAATAGACGGTCAAAATGTAAGAAAATAGAAAATAATAAAAATAATAAATAGGGAAAAAAAGAAAAGCTCGGTATTCTCTTTTCTTCCGACTCTCACTTCCGGTAACAAACAATTCACTCCGAAGTTTATTTTTTCTCCATGTTTCATGGCATATTTAAGTGCAGTTGAATTTTCAAATTGAAACAATAAATGATATTAACAAATGATTTATTAATGTTTTTAATGCAAATTCATCTTGGGCTCTTTTAATTATTTATTTATTTTTAAATCTTAATTAAATTAATTTGATTAAAATAATCATAAAAATTATAATTTATCGTGTAAATATAAAAATATATGTTTAATATACAATATGTCTCAACTTGTCAAAATTCTGTATTTTTCGAGAAACGGCGTATTAGCATGTTGCGTCACGTGTTGACGTCAGTGCTATTTACAGTGTAAGATCTAAACAGTGTCGAAAGACCGTCTTTTACGATCCAAGAAGCGGGTTGGGACATTTGTGGTGACACGGAGACCATAATCTCCATCAAGAGGGGCGTGTGCAGAAGCCAGGGTTTGCTAGCCAAGTCTTATTATAAAATACTAGAGTTCAGCTATTATTAATATACGCCATCATTTGATGTCCGGTGTATTGCCATTAATATTGGAAAAAAAAAATATCGTATTCGCTTTTTAGGCAATTTTCTTACAAAAAAAATCGATTTTTCAAAATTCATCTTTTTGGATTTTGTGGAATTTCCTACCTTTTCTCGGAATATTTTAAGGTATAGAATTTTATATTTGAAATACGTAAAAAAGAAAAATAGGCTCTGAGTATAACACGGGACAGACTACGTTAAACTTTCATCCATTAATTAATTGATATGGGAATGCTTTAAATAACTGTCAAAAAAGGGACGCCTACAAGATTTTTATATATTATCTTCTTGGGCTGCAAGCAGGCGGAGCAGACCCGAGCAGAAAGAGAGAACTTTCGCGCAACGGTTGACTGGTCAAACAAACGGGAGTAGATGATGACGCACAACGTCCGGTTCAATTCGCTCACTAAGCACGTCATCACCATCACCATCACCGCCTCTTCCGGTATCTCCTCGAGCCCTACATGTATACTGACGCACACCACCTGGTTCAGTTCGCTCGCCAAGTGGGTCATCACCACCGCTTCCAGTACCGTCACAAGCCCTGTATAAGTACCAACGCTTCTCGCCTCCTCTCATCAGCGTTCTCTTCGCATCTCAAAACACACAGATAACACGCTTCTCTTCCAGTTTGAGATTTAAGCCGTGCTCGTCAAGCTCAGTGAAATGGCGATGTCCACAGAGAAAGAACATCCAGTGAAGGCTTTTGGATGGGCAGCCAGAGACACTACAGGGCTTCTCTCTCCCTTTAGGTTCTCGAGAAGGTAACATCTCTTGGTTTTCCTTTTCTCTCCGTTGATTCTTATTTTGGGTGGTGCACCTAAAAATTCAACATAGGGGAACATCTTTCTTTTCAAATTCACTGATTTTATGTTTTATAGGGCCACCGGAGAAAAGGATGTAACTTTTAAGGTATTGTATTGTGGTATATGCCATTCCGATCTCCATAATATCAAGAACGAATGGGGAATAACTTCTTATCCTGTTGTGCCCGGGTATGAGTTTTCGAAAAAATCATCCCTTTCGATTCTCTTAGATAAATAATACATTTTTAAGCCGATAATGACACAGATTGACCACTATATGCAGGCATGAGATTGTAGGTATGGTCACCGAAGTAGGCACCAAAGTGACAAAATTTAAAGTCGGGGACAAAGTGGGTGTTGGGTGTATGGTTGGATCATGTCGCTCTTGTGCAAATTGCAAAGAGGATCTTGAGAATTACTGCCCCGGAATGATCTTGACCTATGGTGCAAAGTACTACGATGGAACCACCACCCACGGTGGCTATTCGACATCATGTTATCGACGAGCACTCCGTGATCAAAATCCCCGACAATTTGCCTCTTGATGGTAGTGCTCCTCTCCTCTGTGCGGGGATCACCGTCTACAGTCCATTGAAGTACTACGGGCTTGATAAGGCCGGAATGCATTTAGGGGTAGTTGGGCTTGGTGGGCTCGGGCATATGGCTGTAAAGTTTGCTAAGGCCATGGGTCTCAAAGTGACCGTCATCAGCACCTCACCTAATAAAAAGAAGGAAGCCATGGACCGTTTGGGAGCCGATGCATTCTTGGTCAGCCGTAACACCGAAGAGATGGAAGTAAGTCATAGTCACAACATATTATTTTCTTTGATGATGTATAGGGATGGGGTTAACTGAATGTAGATTTACCTTATTATCTTTTATGAACTGCAGCTTGCAATGGGTACAATGGATGGTATCGTTGACACAGTCTCAGCTGTACATGCTCTTTTGCCTTTGATCGGTCTCTTGAAAGTTAATGGAAAGCTCGTCATGGTTGGTGCACCGGAGAAGCCACTAGAGCTACTTGCTTTTCCACTCCACATAGGTAAGCCTAAGCAAGTCTTTCGTGTTCTATAGTGCTTTGGAAAAGAAAACTACCTTCGTAATTGGTGTTTATGATTGAAACGATTTTAGTTTTAGTAGAAGGCTAATTCTGAGTTTCATGAATGCGAAAAATAGTAACGAATAAGACCAATGACAGGTAGAAAGATGGTGGGAGGAAGTGCCATTGGAGGGATAAAAGAGACGCAAGAGATGATTGATTTTGCAGCGGAGCACAACATAGTCGCAGATATTGAGCTTATTCCTATGGATTATGTGAACACTGCCATGGAGCGTCTATCAAAAGCAGATGTTAAGTACCGATTTGTCATTGACATAGCCAATTCATTGAAGCCTTTTGATGATGATTTTGATGGATTACTACTTGGCTGAGCGTGGATGAAGATTAGCCTTTGCCTACATTGTTATCTCAAAACCATGTTTTACAGCTAAGATTTTGCTTCTACTTAGTATGGTGACATTACTTCATTGTCCCTTTCAGAATAAGGTCGACTCTCTGTATTGATAGCAGCCTTGTTTCAGGTTGTTATCCTAAAAAAGTATGCAATTTACGTAATCACAGGAGTTTCTTTTTGTGCTGTAAGTAAATCAAGCACTCAAGGTCGGCACCCTTCCTGAACAGTCTTTCTGTTACTGTAAAAGAAAAAGCTAAACAATTTGATCGCATGACAAGAAGTTTCAAGATTCAATATCACAATTGATGATACGAGTTGAAGGATAATTAGGGCACTTAAATGATAGCCCGTCATTTTGAGCCCATGATAGGGTCCCGTATTTTTCATACGGGAAACTAGAAACAAATTGGCTTGAAAATAATTCAAAGATTTTGGGAACTAGATTTAAGTAGACGCCACAAAAACCAACTTGAACCCGATAGTCCACCCAAACCCGCTTTGAAAATAGGATAGGGGCGGTCCTTTTCCAATTCACAAAACAACTGAGTTAACGTGCCATGACCTCCAAATTTCCGAGTTGGGTTGGGTCGAGTCAACCTGTGTTTGACCCAATTTTACCCGACATGAAAGTAAGTTTCGTTATCTTTTTCTATTTGAATCTTTATCGAAAATTCGAAACATTCAAAATTACACAAGATCCCATCGTATTAGCCATCGAAGAAGTATAAAATTTCTATGATGCCGCATTATAAATGCGATGAATGGAAATAATTTCGACATTTAAGACATATTGCGATTCATCTCTAAATTTGTTCATGACAAAATTTGGTTCAATGCTTAAAAGGCCATTGACTTAAACAAAAACTTACAGGGCATTGCTTCACTTAATAAATTAATTTAGCAGGCGAATCTTAGTATCTTTGACATTGCTCAAATAATTCACTAGTTGGGTCGGATCAACTATGTTTGACCTGAGTTTACCTGAAAAATGAGGATTTTCTTTTTACTGATTTTGCTAGGATCATCACAATCATAGTTGAAAATCGGGAGTAGTTAAAATTATGCAATGTTTGATATTGCTAGTTAAGATATATGTAATATCACCAAAAATATAATTTATATAATATCAAAGGATTGTCACTTTTTTGGTTGAAAGCTGAAATTGGATACCATCGTGCTAAATGTCGGAGCTTTATAAGTATAATTCTTTTCTTTATTACGAAAAAAGTATAACGTTTTCCTTGTAAGATACTCCTTACGTGATTCGCCTTATTATTATTTTTAAACATTCTTTTCTTCAATTGATAATTTATATAACCATAGCCATTCTAAGAGTTTTCCAATTTCTGTTTAATCTGTTATTATGATGTATCAAGCAAATTAATTTTGTGGTCATTTAAAAACTTCATAAGGTCGCGGTCATTACACAAATGTTTAATTTATTCACTTGTCAAAGATATTTTCCCTAGAAATATTTGCACTTGGAAAGCGCGACTCATTTTCTAAAGCGCAAAATAGGGTAAAAAATGCATTAACTTGATTTAACTAGGGATTGTGTCACCTATTTAGAACGACTCATTTTATGGCTTAGACCCAAACACCAATCAGGATCCGAGCCCGCCAAAATCCATTCCATCTAAGAGGTCTACATTGTAGCGTACAACCCAAATATAAGGGAATGAATAATTAATGCACGTTCAAATTAGACGTGGAGACTTTGATTCACCCATATCGATTTTATATTCACTCATGTTTTCCATAATGATTCACATCTTTTTATGTTTTTGCTAAACATCAGGATCCTAATCGCTGACTTTACAACTTGATAAATCACCATATAGGATTTTTTTTTCACTAAAAAGAACACGAAAATCCAAAAATCCGAGGCATAAAAAACCTGCCTAAAAAATTCGATTTGGGCCACTTAATATCTATCTCTATTAGAAAAATACTTGTATATTTAATAAATTACACGGATGTACGTTATTTTCAATAAAGCTTCGTTCTTCCAAACATTGTTGAGCTTACGGAAGATAACTTCCACGAAAACGTTTTCAATTTTTCGATATTAATTTCAGGAAAATGAATCAATTGGAGAAAAAATTTTCCGTGAAAGAAAAAAATCTTCTGAGATAAGGAAAAATGTTTTCCACTTTCGATAAAGAGAAAAATATTTTCCTCATTCACTTTCTCTTATCACACACCCACGTTAACCCCTTGCCCGATTGGCAACAAGCTTGAGCCCCAGCTCGCTGCTCGCTGCTCGCCCGATCAATGGCGAGCTAGGGCTCTAGGCCGCTCGCCGGGCTTGCGGTTTGCGAGCAGCGAGCTCGGGCCTCACCAGATCGACAAGCGTGAGCCTCGGCTCGCCAATCGCGGTGATACCCGGCGACCGATCGAAGAAGAAGAAGACAGAACAAGGAAAAGGAAAAGAAAAATATATATAAAAACGTAAATAATTTAAAATCGATTTTTCAAATTATAAAATAAAAAAGATTATAGAAAAAGAATGCATGAAAGAAAAAAAATTAATTACCGAGCAGCATAAAATATTTTCCGCTTCTTTTCAGGTTTCGACTGAACACAAGAAAATAATTACATTCTCTTGGAAAATGGCTAATTGGAAAACATTTTCCAGAAACGCAACATTTTGTACATATATAATGCCGGAGTACTATCGCTCATGATCCGAGAAGCGGGAGGGGACATTTGTGGTGACACGAAGACCATAATCGCCATGAAGAGGGGCGTGTGCAGAGGCCTGGGTTTGCTAGTCAAGTATTATTATAGAATACTAGAGTTCAGCTATCATTAATATAAGCCACCGTTGATGTATCGTGTAGTCTTTAATATTGGAAAAAATGACCCTATTCACATTTTAGGTAATTTTCTTACAAAAGAATATTGATATTTCAGAATTCGTCTTTTTGAGGTGTAGAATTTAAAATTTTAATATAAGTTTAAAAAACCAGGTTCTGGGTATAACGTGGCCAAATTCGGCACGTGACAGGCTGGGCTAAACTCTCATGGATTAATTAATTGGTATAGCAATGTTTTAAATAACTGTGAGAAAACGACACCCAGCCGGGTTTACGTCGTCTCTTCTTTGCGCCGCTAGAAAGCAGAGCCGGCACAGGTAGAAAGAGAGAGAACTTTCGGGCAAAGGTTGACTGGTCAAACAAATGGGAATAGATGGTGACGCAGGACGTCCGGTTCAGTTCGCTCACTAAGCACGTCATCTCCGCTTCTTCCCGTGTCTTCTCAGCCCCAAGTGTATACTGACGCACGCTGTCCGGCTCAGTTCGCTCGCCAAGTGCGTCATCACCACCGCTTCCAGTACCGTCACAAGCCCTATATAAGTACCAACGCTTCTCCCCTCCCCTCTCATCAGCGTTCTCTTCGCATCTCAAAACACACAGATAACCCGGATCTCTTCCAGTTTGAGATTTAAGCCGTGCTCGTCAAGCTCAGTGAAATGGCAATGTCCACAGAGAATGAACATCCAGTGAAGGCTTTTGGATGGGCAGCCAGAGACACTACAGGGCATCTCTCCCCCTTTAGCTTCTCAAGAAGGTAACGTCTTTTGGTTTCCTTCTTCTTTTCGTTGATACTTATTTTGGGTGGTGCACCTAAAAATTCAACAGAGGGGAACGTCTTTGTTTTCAAATTCACTGATTTTATGTTTTATAGGGCCACCGGAGAAAAGGATGTAACTTTTAAGGTATTGTATTGTGGTATATGCCATTCCGATCTCCATAACGTCAAGAACGAATGGGGAATAACTTCTTATCCTGTAGTGCCCGGGTATGAGTTTTCGAAAACATCATCCCTTTCGATTCTCTTAGATAAATCATACGTTTTAAGCCCATGATGACACAGATTAACCACTGTATGCAGGCACGAGATTGTAGGTATGGTCACCGAAGTAGGCACCAAAGTGACAAAATTTAAAGTCGGGACAAAGTGGGTGTTGGGTGTATGGTCGGATCATGTCGCTCTTGTGCAAATTGCAAAGAGGATCTTGAGAATTACTGCCCCGGAATGATCTTGACCTATGGTGCAAAGTACTACGATGGAACCACCACCCACGGTGGCTATTCGGACATCATGGTATCAGACGAGCACTCCGTGATAAAAATCCCCGACAATTTGCCTCTTGATGGTTGTGCTCCTCTCCTCTCAGTGCCGGGATCACCGTCTACAGTCCATTGAAGTACTACGGGCTTGATAAGGCCGGAATGCATTTAGGGTAGTTGGGCTTGGTGGGCTCGGGCATATGGCTGTAAAGTTTGCTAAGGCCATGGGTCTCAAAGTGACCGTCATCAGCACCTCACCTATTAAAAAGAAGGAAGCCATGGACCGTTTGGGAGCCGATGCATTCTTGGTCAGCCGTAACACAGAAGAGATGGAAGTAAGTCATAGTCACAACATATTATTTTCTTTGATGATGTATAGGGATGGGGTTAACTGAATGTAGATTTACGTTATTATCTTTTATTAACTGCAGCTTGCAATGGGTACAATGGATGGTATCATTGACACGAGTCTCGGCTGTACATGCTCTTTTTGCCTTTGATCGGTCTCTTGAAAGTTAATGGAAAGCTCGTCATGGTTGGTGCACCGGAGAAGCCACTAGAGCTACTTGCTTTTCCACTCCTCATAGGTAAGCCTAAGCAAGTCTTTTGTGTTCTATAGTGCTTTGGAAAAGAAAACTACCTTCGTAATTGGTGTTTATAATTGAAACGATTTTAGTTTTAGTAGAAGAATAATTATGAGTTTCATGAATGCGAAAAATAGTAACGAATAAGACCAATGACAGGTAGAAAGATGGTGGGAGGAAGTGCCATTGGAGGGATAAAAGAGACGCAAGAGATGATTGATTTTGCAGCGGAGCACAACATAGTCGCAGATATTGAGCTTATTCCTATGGATTATGTGAACACTGCCATGGAGCGTCTATCAAAAGCAGATGTTAAGTACCGATTTGTCATTGACATAGCCAATTCATTGAAGCCTTTTTGATGATGATTTTGATGGATTACTACTTGGCTGAGCGTGGATGAAGATTAGCCTTTGCCTACATTGTTATCTCAAAATCATGTTTTACAGCTAGGATTTTGCTTCTACTTAGTATGGTGACATTACTTCATTATCCCTTTCAGAATAAGGTCGACTCTCTGTATTGATAGCCGCCATGTTTCAGGTTGTTATCCTAAAAAAGTATGCAATTTACATAATCACAGGAGTTTCATTATGTGTTGCAAGTAAATAAAGCACTCAAGTTCGGTACCTTTCCTCACCAATCATATTTGAAAATTGGGAGTAGTTAAAATTATACAATGTTCGATATGCGTAATGTCACCCCAAAATAATAATTTATACAATATCAAAGGAGTGCAACTTTTTTGGACAGAAGCTAAAATTGGGTACCAACATGCTAAATGTCGGACCTTTATTAGTATAATTTTTTTCTTTATTGGGAAAAAAAAGTAGAGTGTTTTCCTTCTAAGATACGTTTTACGTGGTTCGCCTCATTATGATTTTTGAACATTCTTTTCTTCAATTGATAATTTATATAATCATAGTCATTCTAAGAGTTTTTCAATTTCCGTTTAACATATTAATTTTGCGATTATTGAAAAACTATCATGTGGTCGCGTTCATGACACAAATGTTTAATTTATTCACTCGTCAAAGATGATTTTTCCTAGTAATATTTGCACTTGAAAAACGTGACTTATTTTCTGAAGAACAAAAGTAGGATGAAAAAAAGCATTAACTTGGTTTAAATATGAATTGCGTCACCTTTTTAGAATGATTCATTTTATGATTTAGACCCATACACCTATCAGGACCGAACACACCTAAATCCATTGGACTAGTAGGTTTACATTGTACCGTACAACTCAAATATGGGCTCTTTGCCTTTCCTTTTTCCTGCTGTAGAGTCTTGCTTTGCCTTGACAGGGGACTTCTCCTTAATGCTCTCTAAAACCTTGTTCAGCTCCTTCAGACGCCTCTTGGAGACCATCTTCAATCCAACTACCATCGGAGCAATGGTTCTAACACACAGAATTTTAGGAGGCTGAATATTGAAATGTTGGAATAATCGAGTAACAAGAGCAGAATAAGGGAGTTGTCCCTCGTCCTTCACCACTGTCCGATACATATGCATGAGAATAGTGTGAGGCAGAGAGAATTTGAAACCAATGTTGATGGCGTACATCAGCTTAGCGTCAGAATGAGAGACATCGGTCTTTGACGTTGATTTGGGTCCGATGCAGTTGATAACGATCTTATGGAGCAAGATATTGGAGGCAGACATCCTGGAGTAAGAAATTCTGCCTTCAGCAATCCTATCCCGAACAAGCTCCAAAGTGGCGTGACCGACCGACACACTGATTGGTTGGAAACTACCTCTTTCCACCCCCAATCACATCAGCCAAAGTGTCTACATCGACCACAAAATCTTTGTCCCTCACCGTAAAGGAAAATCTATTTGCATATAAAAATGATAGATTTGAATAGAAGTAAGCCGTAAGTTCTCGGTGAGCAACCGTTGTCTCAGAGCAAAACCTTTCGAGTTGAAGGAGTGCAAGTTTCTCCCTCAGTCTTACCTTCAGCGAATCCAGAAAATCAAAATCCACGCTCCTGGGGTTCATAACCCCTCTCTTTAACAGTTTTGAATAGGCCTTCCTGTGGTCCTTCGAACGAAAAAGATCCGTCCTTTCACCACGAACTTCTGCAGCGACGCCCAACCTGGGCTGAAAGTTTATGAAAATCCTCTCATCGTCATCTTTTCCTTCAGGCTGATTAAAGGATCCAAACCGTGGATCACTTGGAAAGTTTGCAAAAGTTCTAGCCGCTAAACCAATAGGCGCAATGCCCGTACTGTCCAATGTCTTCTGAAAATGAGTTTCACTTCTGTACCCTTTCTCGCTCAAAAACTCATCAATAAACGTCATTGCCGTACCTCCCTCCTTCAACTTGCAATAAAGTTTAAAGAGAAATTCGGGCTTAAGAGTCCTTATAGGTTCGGCGTCTACAACGATCTCTTCTTCAGCGTCGTGCTGTGGACGAACTTGAGTCCTAGGTTGAGAAGAGTGCCGCGGTTGAGAATGTCATTGTTGACTTTGTTGTTGCTGCTGTGGAGAGTCTTCTTCCTCGGTCCGATCAAAGTGCGTAGGACCCTCACGCATATGCTGTGGTACCCTACTTGCGATTCTCGAAGACTTTCTTTGAGAAGACATTGTCATTGTCTTTAGGAGATTTCTCAACTCGATCGAGAAAAAAAGGTGAAAGCTTTTCGGATTAAACTAGAGAGAAAGTATGAGAAAGTGAAGTTCTGTATTCTAGGGTTTTGTGAGTGAAAATGAACAAGAAGAAAATCAACAGTATATAAAGCAGATGAAACGAGGTATACGGATCGTCATAAAGGAAAAAGTAAAACTGCCATTTAAAAAAGCAAATGAAAAACTGCCGTTGTGAAAAATTGCCATAAATTCATAACTAAAAATAAAATAAGTAAGTAACGATTCAAAAAGCAAACATATCTTTTCAAATTTTCGCCAAAAAATTTAAATTACTAGAATAGAATTAACTTACGGTCGCAACTTTTGGTTATACTGAGTCCGATCATCTTCAGACTTTAACTAATAAAAGACATGATGTTTAGTCTGGTGCAAATATACTCAGATAGACTTTTCTCGAGTGGCTTTGTAAATATGTCTGTCAACTGATTCTTCGAGTCAATAAACTGTATGATAAATTCTCCATTATGAACATGATCTCTAATGAAATGATGTCCAATTTCTATGTGCTTTGCTCTTGAATGAAGAATTTGATTCTCTGTGAGCTTGATGGCACTAGTGTTGCCGCATTTAATATCGGTGCATGAGTCTTCGATTCCAAAGTCTTTTAGCTGTTGCTTTATCCACAAGATTCGAGAACAACAACTTCCAAGAGCTACATGCTCTACTTCTGCTGTTGAGGGAGCTACAGTACTCTGTTTCCTTGAGAATCGAGACACTACCTTGTTACTTAGCAATTGACAAGTACCAGAAGTACTCTTCCTATCGACCTTGCAACCTGCTAAATCTGCATCTGAATATTCAAGGAGAGTAAAGTCTCATTCTTTGGGATACCATAAACCTAGCTTTGAGGTGGTTACAACGTATTTGATGATGCGGTTTGCAGCGCTTAGATGAGACTTTTTGGGATCTAATTGGAATCTAGCACAAATGCAAACACTAAATAGAATGTCAGGTCTAGAAGCAGTAAGATAAAGAAGCGAACCAATAATACTTATGTAGAGCTTTTGGTCTAAACTCCTTCATCCTTCATCTTTATCCACTTCGAAGAGCTTGACATAGGTCTCTCGGTCTTTTGCGGTTCTCCAATCTGAACTTCTTAATAAGATCTTTTGCATATTTTTCTTGGTGAATGAAAATTCCTTCCTTCAATTGTTTTACTTGTAATCCGAGAAAGAAGGATAATTCGCCCGTCATGCTCATCTCAAATTCATCCTGCATAGACTTAGAAAATTTATTGCACAGATTTTCATTAGATGATCCAAAGATAATATCGTCTACATAGATTTGAACAAGTAGAAAAAGATTACCTTCTCTTTTAGTGAACAATGTTGTATCCACAGTTCCTTTAACAAAACCATTTTGAATTAGAAAATTACTTAACCTGTCATACCAGGCTCGAGGTGCTTGCTTCAATCCATATAAAGCCTTTTTTCTGTCTGAAGACTGAGTCTGGCCTTTTGGATCTTCAAATCCAGGTGGTTGTTCCACATAGACTTCTTCTTAGATAAATCCATTTAGAAACGCGCTTTTGACGTCCATTTGGAATAACCTGAAATTCTTATAGCAAGCAAAAGCAAGTAAAAATCTTATAACTTCTAACCTCGCTACTGGTGCATTGGTCTCATCATTGTCTATCCCTTCTTCTTGCGTATATCATTTGGCCACGAGTCTTGTTTTGTTCCTAACCACTTTTCCTTTTTCGTCCACCTTGTTCCAAAAAGCCCATTTAGTTCCAATAATGGATTTACCTTTTGGTTTAGGAATTAGCTCCCAAACATCATCGATGCTGAACTGTTTGAGCTCTTCTTACATAGCTTCAATCCAGCTTTCATCGGATAGAGCTTCCTCTATACTTTTGGGTTCTATCTCAGAAATGAGTGCTAGAGCACTAGACTCTTCTTGCCTTCTGGATCTGGTACGAATTCCTTCATCAATGTTGCCAATGATGAGTTCCTTGGGATGACTAGACTTATGCTTCTAGTTACTGGATGGTCTGAAGGTTTGCTGATCCTCTGCTTCGGTTGGATTAACTAGTTCTTCTTGTTGTTTATTTTCAGAAGTCAAAACTCGATTAGTAAAAACTTGATTTATAGGTTTAAAATAACTTCTAACCTGCTTTCACAAAACACATGGTGTGCATAGATCGGACTTTTGATAAGTCAGATTAGGAAGTCCACGAACAAGTTTCTTAGAAGAGATTTTGACAATCTGCTTCATATTAACATGACTAAGTTTCCGATGCCAAAGGTTTGCTTCATCTTGAATGGAGATTAGACACTGAGAGCTTTCTGGTTTTATATCCATAAGGTAAATATTCCCATGTCTTCGTCCAGCGAAAGATTGAGAGAAATCTTTACTAGTTCCCGAACAAATGCCTTCTTGGAAATTAATTTTGAATCCAGTGTCACACAATTGACGATCTGAGTAGATTGTAATTCAAACCTTCCACAGGGGAGACATTGTTGCTTGTGAGACTTTCAATTTTCACAGTTGCACATCCAACAATTTTTCCTTTACTGTTTCCACCAAAAGAAACTTTTCCACAATTCATTTGCACAAACTTTATGAAACAACTCGAATCTCCTGTCATGTGTCCAGAACAGCCACTATCCATATACCACTTGATCTTTTTCTTGATAGTGACCTGCAATCATAAAAAGAACTCAAGCTTTCTTTGGTACCCATATCTTCTTGGGTCCAGGGGAGCTAGTACAAAATACAGTTTTTGCCCAATCCTTCTTAATAGGTCTCCAAACCTTCGGACATTCTTTCTCAAAATGTTCTGAGCCGTTACATTTTGAACATTTGAGAGCACTTAGGCCAACAGGTTTTAGAAAATCTCTTTGAAAGTGATTTATGAAAATGTTTTTGTAGGTCTTTGTTTGACTATTTCCTTTACTTTTGGAAAATCAATTAGAGGAATGGTTTTAGAGTCATACCCAAACCAAATTTATCGAACTAAAGTTTTATATTGAAAGAATCTTTTCCAACTTCTCAGATCCTATTGAATACCTTTTTGTAATATTTGGAATGTCTTCTTTCAAAAAAGTATTTTCCCAGAATCTGTATTCTCTTTCAAATCGAAAATTTTTTTGTCTAGATTTTCAAACTTTTCTTTCCAAAAAGTTTCATGTTGCTTAAGTTTAGAATTCTCCCTCTTCAGCGTGGAAATCCTTTTAAGAGGTTTTGAGACTAAGACAAAGTTCATCTATGTGCTTCGAGACTTTAGCAGGAATTTTTAAATTACTAACCACTATTTCGTTATCTGAGTATGTGTCTGAATCTGTTTCAGAGTCTGAGTCTGATTCTAAATTTGTCATTAGAAATATATTGGCATATTCTTCATCACTTTCTTCGCATTCAGTATCGCTCCATATCTCCGCTTTGAGAACCTTTATGTATTTCTCAGTTCTTCCATTCTTTTTCTTCATCAGAGGACAGTTGGGTCTGATGTGCCCTTTTTTCTTGCATTCAAAACATATGACATCTTTGTTGACTTCATCATCCTCAGTTGATTTGTTTTTAAACTTTTGGGCGCTTTGTTCCTTCCAGTTGAATCTTCTTCCCTTTCTATTCAACTTTCTGAATCTCCTTATCATGAGTGCTAGTTCTTCATCGTCCATATCATCTTCCGAATCTGTATTAGAATCATCATTAGATTTTAAAGCAATTGACTTCTTACCTTTGGGATCTTCTTCCTCATTGATTTGCTCCACTTCATATGATTGAAGTGTGCCAACTAGTTCGTCTACAGAAAGCGGCATGATCCTATGGGTTTCTCTTATTGAAGTCTTCACGTGATTCCAATCTTTGGAGAGTCCACGCGGCAATTTGCTAACCTTCATCGGTCCTGAGATTTGCTGTCCCTGATATGGTAGTCCATTTACAATTTCTGTAAAACGACCGAACATGTCAGTGATGGATTCTCCTGGCTTCATCTTGAAGGCTTAATACTGTCCGAGCAGGATATTGATTTTTGTTTCTTTAGCTCGACCCGTTCCTTCATAGGCGACATGCAACCTGTCCCAGACTTCTTTTGCTGTTTCACAAGATGAAACATTACATTTGATATCTTTTGTCCGGAGTTGGTGCAGAACCTTGGTCCCCTCTAAAAAAAGTTGAAGAACAACCTTCAATGAAAGATATTTCTTTGTTATAGAAATTCCAACGAAACACGACCTATCAAGGCATTGTAAGTGAACGAATTAGGCTCGCCATCCTGCAAGAGAAATTTATGATGCAATCTACGGGCACCCTCAAGTTTGTCCAGATTCGCAATAGCCATCAACTGACGATGTACCGATCACTTGATATGCTTCGATACCTTTCTCATGCAATGAATCCAACAAATCAAAAGCTCCCAACGTCAGGAGGTAAACCACTTTCTTCCATCATTTTAAGCAGCCTATGAGCATCATCCAGCTCCCCAATTCTACCGTGACCACGAATTAGAGAATCGCACGTGATGAGGGATGGAGGGAGCTAGTGCTCGCAAAAGAGTTTTCCGAAATGATATTCTCCTCCCGGTTCAAAGGTTAGGGCCATTTGACCGGGCGCTGTATTGCTTTTTTTTTTTTTTATCCCGAGCTCGCGTGTCGGATTTCATTCTCCGGGAGTCTTCTTGTCGTGTCGGATATTTCAATACGTGTTCGATACTCTCCGATGCTCTCTGACAATCGGTCAACATGTGTCAAAAAATTCGACACTTGATTATCTCTCCCGGCACTTAATCAACTCTTACGACATTTTTCGACACGCGAGTCGAGAATTTCAACATGAGAATTAAAAATTCCAACACGCATAGGGTTGATTTTTAAAATTTTCAATAAATAGACGGTCAAAATGTAAGAAAATAGAAAATAATAAAAATAATAAATAGGGAAAAAGAAAAGCTCGGTATTCTCTTTTCTTCCGACTCTCACTTCCGGTAACACACAATTCACTCCGAAGTTTATTTTTTCTCCATGTTTCATGGCATATTTAAGTGTAGTTGAATTTTCAAATTGAAACAATAAATGATATTGACAAATGATTTATTAATGTTTTTAATGCAAATTCATCTTGGGCTCTTTAATTATTTATTTATTTTTAAATCTGAATTAAATTAATTTGATTAAAATAATCATAAAAATTATAATTTATCGTGTAAATATAAAAATATATGTTTAATATACAATATGTCTCAACTTGACAAAATTCTGTATTTTTCGAGAAACGGCGTATTAGCATGTTGCGTCACGTGTTGACGTCGTGCTATTTACGGTGTAACATCTAAACAGTGTCGAAAGACCGTCTTTTACGATCCAAGAAGCGGGTTGGGACATTTGTGGTGACACGGAGACCATAAACTCCATCAAGAGGGGCGTGTGCAGAAGCCAGGGTTTGCTAGCCAAGTCTTATTATAAAATACTAGAGTTCAGCTATTATTAATATACGCCATCATTTGATGTCCGGTGTATTGCCATTAATATTGGAAAAATAAATAAATATCGTATTCGCTTTTTAGGCAATTTTCTTACAAAAAAATCGATTTTTCAAAATTCATCTTTTTGGATTTTGTGGAATTTCCTACCTTTTCTTGGAATATTTTAAGGTATAGAATTTTATATTTGAAATACGTTAAAAAGAAAAATAGGCTCTGGGTATAACACGGGACAGACTACGTTAAACTTTCATTCATTAATTAATTGATATGGGAATGCTTTAAATAACTGTCAAAAAAGGGACGCCTACCAGATTTTTATATATTATCTTCTTGGGCTGCAAGCAGGCGGAGCAGACCCGAGCAGAAAGAGAGAACTTTCGCGCAACGGTTGACTGGTCAAACAAACGGGAGTAGATGATGACGCCCAACGTCCGGTTCAATTCGCTCACTAAGCACGTCATCACCATCACCGCCTCTTCCGGTATCTCCTCGAGCCCAACATGTATACTGACGCACACCACCTGGTTCAGTTCGCTCGCCAAGTGCGTCATCACCACCGCTTCCAGTACCGTCACAAGCCCTGTATAAGTACCAACGCTTCTCGCCTCCCCTCTCATCAGCGTTCTCTTCGCATCTCAAAACACACAGATAACACGCTTCTCTTCCAGTTTGAGATTTAAGCCGTGCTCGTCAAGCTCAGTGAAATGGCAATGTCCACAGAGAAAGAACATCCAGTGAAGGCTTTTGGATGGGCAGCCAGAGACACTACAGGGCATCTCTCTCCCTTTAGGTTCTCAAGAAGGTAACATCTTTTGGTTTTCCTTTTCTCTCCGTTGATTCTTATTTTGGGTGGTGCACCTAAAAATTCAACATAGGGGAACATCTTTCTTTTCAAATTCACTGATTTTATGTTTTATAGGGCCACCGGAGAAAAGGATGTAACTTTTAAGGTATTGCATTGTGGTATATGCCATTCGGATCTCCATAATATCAAGAACGAATGGGGAATAACTTCTTATCCTGTTGTGCCCGGGTATGAATTTTCGAAAACATCATCCCTTTCGATTCTCTTAGATAAATAATACCTTTTTAAGCCGATAATGACACAGATTGACCACTGTATGCAGGCATGAGATTGTAGGTATGGTCACCGAAGTAGGCACCAAAGTGACAAAATTTAAAGTCGGGGACAAAGTGGGTGTTGGGTGTATGGTCGGATCATGTCGCTCTTGTGCAAATTGCAAAGAGGATCTTGAGAATTACTGCCCCGGAATGATCTTGACCTATGGTGCAAAGTACTACGATGGAACCACCACCCACGGTGGCTATTCAGACATCATGGTATCAGACGAGCACTCCGTGATAAAAATCCCCGACAATTTGCCTCTTGATGGTAGTGCTCCTCTCCTCTGTGCCGGGATCACCGTCTACAGTCCATTGAAGTACTACGGGCTTGATAAGGCCGGAATGCATTTAGGGGTAGTTGGGCTTGGTGGGCTCGGGCATATGGCTGTAAAGTTTGCTAAGGCCATGGGTCTCAAAGTGACCGTCATCATCACCTCACCTAATAAAAAGAAGGAAGCCATGGACTGTTTGGGAGCCGATGCATTCTTGGTCAGCCGTAACACAGAAGAGATGGAAGTAAGTCATAGTCACAACATATTATTTTCTTTGATGATGTATAGGGATGAGGTTAACTGTATGTAGATTTACGTTATTATCTTTTATTAATTGCAGCTTGCAATGGGTAGAATGGATGGTATCATTGACACAGTCTCCGCTGTACATGCTCTTTTGCCTTTAATCGGTCTCTTGAAAACTAATGGAAAGCTCGTCATGGTTGGTGCACCGGAGAAGCGACTAGAGCTACTTGCTTTTCCACTCCTCATAGGTAAGCCTAAGCAAGTCTTTTGTGTTCTATAGTGCTTTGGAAAAGAAAACTACCTTCGTAATTGGTGTTTATAATTCAAACGATTTTAGTTTTAGTAGAAGACTAATTCTGAGTTTCATGAATGCGAAAAATAGTAACGAATAAGACCAATGACAGGTAGAAAGATGGTGGGAGGAAGTGCCATTGGAGGGATAAAAGAGACGCAAGAGATGATTGATTTTGCAGCGGAGCACAACATAGTCGCAGTATTGAGCTTATTCCTATGGATTATGTGAACACTGCCATGGAGCGTCTATCAAAAGCAGATGTTAAGTACCGATTTGTCATTGACATAGCCAATTCATTGAAGCCTTTTTGATGATGATTTTGATGGATTACTACTTGGCTGAGCGTGGATGAAGATTAGCCTTTGCCTACATTGTTATCTCAAAATCATGTTTTACAGCTAAGATTTTGCTTCTACTTAGTATGGTGACATTACTTCATTGTGCCTTTCAGAATAAGGGCGACTCTTTGTATTGATAGCAGCCATGTTTCAGGTTGTTATCCTCAAAAAGTATGCAATTTACATAATCACAGGAGTTTCTTTACGTGTTGCAAGTAAATTAAGCACTCAAGTTTGGTACCTTTCCTCAGCAATCATATTTGAAAATTGGGAGTAGTTAAAATTATACAATGTTCGATATGCGTAATATCACCCCAAAATAATAATTTATATAATATCAAAGGAGTGCAACTTTTTTGGACAGAAGCTAAAATTGGGTACCAACATGCTAAATGTCGGAGCTTTATTAGTATAATTTTTTTTCTTTATTGGGAAAAAAAGTAGAGTGTTTTCCTTCTAAGATACTTGCACGGATTTTCATTAGATGATCTAAACATAATATCATCTACATAGATTTTAAAAAGTAGAAAATGTTTACCTTCTCTTTTAATAAACAATGTTGTATCCACCTTTGCTTTAACAAAACCATTTTGAATTAGAAAATTACTTAACCTGTCATACTAGGCTCGGAGTGCTTGCTTCAATCCATATAGAGCCTTTTTCAGTCTGAAGACTGAGTCTGGCCTTTTGGATCTTCAAATCCAGGTGGTTGTTCCACATAGACTTCTTCTTGGATAAATCCATTTAGAAACGCGCTTTTGACGTCAATTTGGAATATCCTAAAATTTTTATAGCAAGCAAAAGCAAGTAATAATCTTATTACTTCTAACCTCATTACTGGTGCATAGGTCTCATCATAGTCTATTCCTTTTTCTTGCGTATATCCTTTGGCCATGAGTCTTATTTTGTTCCTGACCACTTTTCCTTTTTCGTCCACCTTGTTCCTAAAAACCCATTTAGTTCCAACGATGGATTTACCTTTTGGTTTAGGAATTAGGTCACAAACATCATTGATGCTAAACTGACTGAGCTCTTCTTGCATAGCTTCAATCCAGCTTTCATCAGATAGAGCTTCCTCTGTACTTTTGGGTTCTATCTCAGAAATGAGAGCTAGAGTACTAGACTCTTCTCGCCTTCTAAATCTGGTACGAATTCCTTCATCCATGTTGCCAATGATGAGTTCTTTGGGATGACTAGACTTATGCTTCTAGTTACTGGATGATCTAAAGGTTTGTTGATCCTCTACTTCGGTTGGATTAACTAGTTCTTCTTGTTGTATATTTTCAGAAGTCTAAACCTTTTCAAGGGATGTAGACTTTGTATGATCTGGAGTAGGTTCAGAATCTTCAAGTTGAGTCTGATTCAGCTGATTCTCATCTTTGGGTCTTGAAATTTGACATTCATAGATTCTTTCACAAATTGAATCTTCTTGTTAAATATACTGTAGGCTTTGCTTGAGATTGAGTACCCAAGGAAAATTCCTTCATCTGATTTTTCCTCAAACTTACCAATTCGATCATTTGCATTTTTCAAAACAAAACATTTACAACCAAATACATGAAAATAAGAAACATTTGGCTTTTTCCCTTTAAATACTTCATAAGGAGTTTTCTCTAGAATATGCCTTAAAAATACTCACATTAATAATATGGCAAGCTGTAGAAACTACTTCAGCCCAAAAATAAGAAGAAATCTTACTTTCAATTAAAAGGGTTCTTGCCATCTCCTGCAAAGATCTATTCTTCCTTTCCACAACGCCATTCTGTTCTGGACTATATGGAGAAGAGAACACATGCTGGAAACCAGATTCCTCGCAAAATTTAGTACTCTTGATTTTCAAACTCACCTTCATGGTCTGTCCGAATGCTTGAAATAACATAACTTTTCTCTTTCTCCACCTTCTTGGCAAATTTTGAAAAGTAAGAGAATGCTTCAGACTTACTTGCTAGGAAGTATACCAATGTAAATCGAGAGTAATCATCCAAGATTACTAGACAATATTTCTTTCCACCAATGCTTTGCATTATGATGGGTCCAAAGAGATCCATATGGAGAAGCTACAAAACTCGATTAGTATAAACTTGATTTATAGGTTTAAAAGAACTTCTAACCTGCTTTCACAAAACACATGGCGTGCATAGATCAGACTTTTGATAAGTCAGATTAGGAAGTCCACGAACAAGTTTCTTAGAAGAGATTTTGGCAATCTGCGTCATATTAACATGACCAACTTTCCGATGCCAAAGGTTTGCTTCATCTTGAATGGAGATTAGACACTAAGAGCTTTCTGGTTTTATATCCAAAAGGTAAATATTCTCATGTCTTCGTCCAGTGAAAGATTGAGAAAAATCTTTACTAGTTCCCGAACAAATGCCTTCTTGAAAATTAATTTTGAATCCAGTATCACACAATTGACTGATGCTGAGTAGATTGTAATTCAAACCTTCCACCAAGGAGACATTGTTGATTGTGAGACTTCCAATTTTCATAATTCCAAATCCAACAATTTTTCATTTGTTGTTCCCACCAAAAAAAGAAAAAAAACTTTTTCACCATTCATTTGCAGAAACTGTATGAAACAACTTGAATCTCCTGTCATGTGTCTCGAATAGCCATTATCCAAATACCACTTGGTCTTTTTCTTGATAGTGACCTGCAATCATAAAAAGAACTCAAGTTTTCTTTGGTACCCATATATTCTTGGATTTAGGGAGTTAATACAAAATACATTTTTTGCCCAATCCTTTGTAATAGGTCGCCAAGCCTTGGGACATTCTTTCTCAAAATGTTCTGAGCTATTACACTTTCAACATTTTAGAGCACTTCGTCCAACAGGTTTTACAAAATCTCTTTGAAAGTGATTTCTGTAAAATGTTTTTGTAGGTCTTTGTTTGATTCTTTCCTTTACGTTTGGAAAATCAATTAGAGGAATGGTTTCCGGAGTCATACCCAAACCAGATTTATTGAAATAAAGTCTTTGTATTGAAAGAATCTTTTCCAACTTCTTAGATCCTATTAAATACATTTTTGTAATATTTGAAATGTTTTCTTTCAAAAAAGTATTTTCCTTTGAAAGAGAATCTGTATTTTCTTTCAAATTGACAAAAATTTTGTCTAGATTTTCAAACTTTTCTTTCCAAAAAGTTTCCTATTGTTGAAGTTTAGAATTCTCCCTCTTCAGCTCAGAAATCCTTTTAAGAGGGGTTTTAAGACTAAGACAGAGTTCATCTATGTATTTCGAGGCTTTAGCAGGAATTTTTAAATAACTCCCTCAATTTCATTGTCTGAGTCTGTGTCTGAATCTATTTAAGAGTCTGAGTCTGATTCTGAATTTGTCATTAAAAATATATTGGCATATTCTTCATCACTTTCTTCTTATTCAATATCGCTACATATCTTTGCTTTGAGAGCCTTTATGTATTTCTCAGTTCTTCCATTCTTTTTCTTCATTAGAGGATAGTGCCATTTTTCTTGCGTTCAAAACATATCACATCTTTGTTGACTTCATCATCCTCAGTTGATTTGTTCAAAAACTTTTGAGCGCTTTGTTTCTTTTAGTTCAATCTTCTTCCCTTTCTATTCAACTTTCTAAATCTCCTTATCATGAGTGCTAGTTCTTCATCGTCCATATCATCTTTTGACTCTGTATTAGAAGCATCATTAGATTTTAAAGCAATTGACTTCTTACCTTTAGGAGCTTCTTCCTCATTGATTTGCTCCACTTCATATGATTGAAGTGTGCCAACTAGTTCGTCTACAGAAAGCGACATGATCCTATGGTTTTCACGTGATTCCAGTCTTTGGAGAGTTCACGCAGCAATTTGTTAACCTTCATTGGTCCTGAGATTGGTTGTCCCTGATATGCTAGTCCATTTACCATTTCTGTAAAACGATTGAACATGTCAGTGATGGATTCTCCTGGCTTCATCTTGAAGGCTTCATACTGTCTGAGCAGGATATTGATTTTTGTTTCTTTAACTGGATCAGTTCCTTCATAGGTGACATGCAACCTGTCCTAGACTTCTTTTGTTGTTTCACAAGATGAAATTTTGTTATACTCAGGAGGAGATAAAGCACAATATAAAGATTAGATGGCTTTAGCATCAAGTGCTTGTCTTTTGGTTAATTCTTTTTGTGTCATTTCGCCAAAGCATCTCGCAACTCCCTTTCCTCTTTCTGAAGTTGATGTAGCTTTGGGATTGATCCATTTTTCTACAACATCCCATTCCAAGGGATCTTTCGATCTTAGGAACGCCTTCATCTTGTTCTTCCATACATTATATTCATTCCCATCAAAGTAAGGCAGTTTGGTATTGCTTTGGCCTTCAACCAAACCTGGAGCCAAAATACTAGCCATAAATCTTTAACTCAGAAGTAAAACACTTCAATATAATGAGCACACAAGTTCTGATACCAATTGAAATGGCTAGTATGAACACCTAGAGGGAGTGAATAGGTGTTAAAGCAAAATCTTTTGCGGAATTATTTATAAAACATTTTCTTTCAAACTAGAATCTTCAAAGCAATGAACTGAAACGAGTTCAGTAAATTTGCGAATGAATAAAAGAGTTCTCGGAAGAGAATAAGAATACAAAGTTTATAGTGGTTCGGCTAAGATCAAGCCTACGTCCACCCTCCCGCACCGACAACCCGTTGGCTGGATTTCACTCAGAATCAAAAGAGATTTTACAGTCTCACGTCCTTGACTTCACAGTGTAGAAACTCTACTACACTCTTCCAAAGTCTCACAAGTGTTTGTTCTCTCTTTTGAATACAAGTTAAGCTCGACAAATGAAATAGCAAAGAACTAGGTAGCTTCAGACTTTGAAAATTTTCTTTCACGCGCTCTATCGAACAACTAGAGAGTCCACCTTAAATACTTCTTCATACCTTCACAACCGTTGACACTTTCTAAATGAATTCTTCCAATCTATCCATTGGACATAATCAATTAAGGAGATCTCGAGTCGTTTTAGGAATGTGATAAAAGTCCATCAATCATGCTCGCCCATACAATCAGGATCTTGGTTTCCATAAGTTGAACCTTCCAAGTATACTTCGCCTTTCAAGAGATCTGATTATCCCAATTGATTTCAATAAGAATAATTGATCATAAGATGCTATATCCAGCCATAAGATCTTCCACGATACGAACCGAATCATTAAGGATAAACCCACATCTAGATAAATCTTTACTCTTAGGTCTGGAATCTGTTAGTGAGGTCAGACTTTAAGATTAAAGTCTAGCTTTCTTTAGACTTCAACAAAAGAGTTTGAAGTTCTGCAGACTATAATACTTGAGTCTGTAAGTCTTCATACTAGAATTTTAGAAACATTTTGTCAACTTCAAAACAGTAAGGGAGTTTTCTCCGACAGATAGTACAATTAATGTGGAATCATAATAACAATAATTTTAGATTTTTTTTTTATAATAAAGTCGAACTTCTATCACGTAAATATATATATATATATATATATATATATATATATATATATATCTGCTTGTATAGTATAACACTTAATTTGTGCCCCATATATTACTAATGCACATTTTTGTCTTCATCAAGCTTACCCACCTTTCCCGACTGGACTAGATTGCAAATTTTATTAGAAAAATGAAAGAAAAAGCGAAAAAAGAAAAGAAAAGCAAGCGGACGATCGTCACCAACTCAAATCGAACGTGGGGGAGGTGTTCATCAATATCTAGAAAATTATAAGTAAATGTCACGACTCTTGAGTGATTGCATTACTTTGAGTCACAACTATCTAAAATTCATGGTCACTTCCTTTCAAGTCTAATCCTCTTTTAATTATTTAAAACGCGGTAAAATATTCCTCGAATGAGTCATTTTGAAAGATGACACAAATATAGACTTTGCGCATATCATGAGACCAAGATGCATGTAGCGAACGATTGACGCATTACAAAGACACTTGTATATGGACATGCGACCATGTGGGGATTCAATTTTTGGATAATAATAAAAAGAATCCTTTAGTGTCAGTGCCATAATTATAGGTGCATGTCAGAAGTAAGATCAGGGTCAACATGGGCAAGCATAGGCGCCTGACACGAAGTAGGTGAACAACTCCAGGTTGTGGAGGGGCTGGCCGAGCATTGATCAAGAGTTGGTCACTGGTCATGCAGGGATCATCTCCCGTATCGCGCATGGACGGATCGGGCATGTTTCACATATTGGTCAGGGACGGATCAGTGATCGATTAGGATTGTCCGCAGCAAAGCCCTGGTGCGTGACACGGCCGAATCACGGACGATCTTGGATCATGCTTCGTCCGTGGACCGTGTCACTTGGCTATCGACTAGCATGTGTATAAATGCCTAGTGATAGACGACTAGGCAGGGGATTGCCACGTGTCCAGTTATCGAAGTACGATGATGGATCGTGATCACCTGAATAAGTCTTGGTGGTAAAATTTTGATACAAATACTTGAAATGTTACACAAGGATGCCAAAATGATAGGCACTAAAGATTTAAAGGAGTTGTTACTATCTAAAGACCAAATTATGGAACGGCCATCAATAATTATATAACCTCCACAACACGATCGTGCTGGTTGTAAAGGAAATGGGTAAAGTGATCTGCGAAGAAAAAGTAATGTGGGCAAGGTCAGAAGCGGTTAAAGGATGATACACAACTACCAAGCGGTTACAAATTTTTTCTATAAATACCACCAGTCATCCAACGAGTGACCCTAAAAAAATCAATCAAAGTGTTATCTCTTTATATTTCACATACTGCACTTTAATATTCTTAACTGTAGCTTATTGTTGATTAGATTCCTATGTGTATCTATATCCTAGTGCATTGTCGCTAATTAAATTCTAACATCGTGTTCTCCTATTTACACGCATTGCCGTAGATTAAGTTCCAGTATTGTATCTCAGTACATTGGAGTAGTGCCATCGATTAGATTCCAGCATTGTATTTAACTATCCTCAATCTGCTTTGTTGATTGAATTCTGACGTAGTTCAAGTCTGGACATATAATCTTTGGGCATTGTTGTTGATTAAATTCTAACTTAACTCAGTATTATATAGTTTTGTTTGGACCTAAGAAGTAAATTTAACATTACATTTGATATCTTTTGTCCGGAGTTGGTGCAGAACCCTGGTCCCCTCTAAAAAAAATCGAAGAACAACCTTCAATGAAAGATATTTCGTTATTATAGAAATTCTAACGAAACACGACCTATCAAGGCATTGTAAGTGAACGAATTAGGCTTGCAATCCTGCAAGAGAAATTTATCATGCAATCTACGGGCACCCTCAAGTTTGTCCAGATTCGCAATAGCCATCAAGTAACGATGTACCGATCACTTGATATGCTTCGATACCATTCTCATGCAATGAATCCAACAAATCAAAAGCTCCCCACGTCAGGAGCTAAACCACTTTCTTCCATCATTTTATGCAGCCTATGAGCATCATCTAGCTCCCCAATTCTACCGTGACCACGAATTAGAGAATCGCACGTGATGAGGGATGGAGGGAGCTAGTGCTCGCAAAAGATTTTTCCGAAATGATATTCTCCTCCCGGTTCAAAGGTTAGGGCCATTTGACCGGGCGCTATATTGCTTTTTTTTATCCCGAGCTCGCGTGTTGGATTTCGTTCTTCAGGAGTCTTCTTATCGTGTCGGATATTTCAATACGTGTTTGATACTCTCCGATACTCTTCGATGCTCTCCAACAATCAGTCAACATATGTCAAAAAATTCAACACTTGATTATCTCTCCTGCCACTTAATCAACTCTTCCGACATTTTTCGACACGCGAGTCGAGAATTTCAACATGAGAATTCAAAATTCCAACACGCATAAGTTGATTTTTAAAATTTTCAATAAATAGATGGTCAAAATGTAAATATGTAAGAAAATAGAAAATAATAAAAATAATAAATAGGGATAAAAAGAAAAACTTGGTATTCTCTTTTCTTCCGACTCTCACTTCCGGTAACAAACAATTTACTCCAAAGTTTGTTTTTCTCCAAGTTTTATGGCATATTTAAGTTAAGTTGAATTTTTCAAATTAAAACAATAAATGATATTAACAAATGATTTATTAATTTTTTAATGCAAATTCGTATTAGGCTCTTCTAATTATTTATTTATTTTTGAATTTGAATTAAATTAATTTAATTTTAATAATAATTTATCATGTAAATATAAAAATATTTGTTTAATATATAATATATCTCAACATGTCAAAATTCTCTATTTTTTTAAAAATGGCGTATTAGCATGTCGCGTCACGTGTCAACATCAATGCTATTGATAGTGTAACATCTAAACAATGTCGGAAGACTGTCTTTTAGGATCCGAGAAGCGGGTTGGGACATTTGTGGTGACACGGAAACCATAATCTCTATCAAGAGGGACGTGTGCAAAAGCCAGGGTCCGCTAGCCAAGTGTTATTACAAAATACTAGAGTTCAGCTATTATTAATATATGCCATCATTTGATGTCCGGTGTATTGTCATTAATATTGGAAACAAAATGTTATCGTATTCACATTTTAGGCAATTTTCTTACGAAAAATATCGATTTTTCAAAATTCATCTTTTTGGATTTTGTGGAATTCCTACCTTTTGTTGGAATATTTTAAGGTATAGAATTTTATATTTAAAATAAGTAAAAAAGAAAAATAGGCTCAGAATATAACGTGACCGAATTTGGCACGTCACAGACTACGCTAAACTTTCATCCATTAATTAATTGGTATGGGAATGCTTTAAATAACTGCGAAAAAAGGACGCCTACAAGATTTTATATATTATCTTCTAGGGCTGCAAGCAGGCAAACGGTTGACTGGTCAAACAAACGGGAATAGATGATGACGAACGACGTCCGCTTCAATTCGCTCACTAAGCACGTCACCACCTGGTTCAGTTCGCTCACCAAGTGCGTCATCACCACCGCTTCCAGTACCTTCTCAAGCCCTATATATGTACCAACGTTTCTCGGCCCCCCTCTCATCAGCGTTCTCTTCGCATCTCAAAACACACAGATTTAAGCCGTGCTCGTCAAGCTCAGTGAAATGGCAATGTCCACAGAGAATGAACATCCAGTGAAGGCTTTTGGATGGGCAGCCAGAGACACTACAGGGCATCTCTCTCCCTTTAGGTTCTCAAGAAGGTAACATCTTTTGGTTTTCTTTTTCTTTTCGTTGATTCTTATTTTGGGTGGTGCACCTAAAAATTTAACAGAGGGGAACATCTTTCTTTTCAAATTCACTGATTTTATGTTTTATAGGGCCACCGGAGAAAAGGATGTAACTTTTAAGGTATTGTATTGTGGTATATGCCATTCTGATCTCCATAATATCAAGAACGAATGGGGAAAAACTTCTTATCCTATAGTGCCCGGGTATGAGTTTTCTAAAACATCATCCCTTTCGATTCTCTTAGATAAATAATACATTTTTAAGCCGATAATGACACATATTGACCACTGTATGCAGGCATGAGATTGTAGGAATGGTCACCGAAGTAGGCACCAAAGTGAAAAAATTTAAAGTTGGGGACAAAGTGGGTGTTGGGTGTATGGTCGGATCATGTTGCTCTTGTGCAAATTGCAAAGAGGATCTTGAGAATTACTGCCCTGGAATGATCAGAACCTATGGTGCAAAGTACTATGATGGAACCACCACCCATGGTGGCTATTCAAACATCATGGTATCAGACGAGCACTTCATGATCAAAATCCCCGACAATTTGCCTCTTGACAGTAGTGCTCCTCTCCTCTGTGCCGGGATCACTGTCTATAGTCCATTGAAGTACTACGGGCTTGATAAGGCCGGAATGCATTTAGGGGTAGTTGGGCTTGGTGGGCTCGGGCATATGGCTGTAAAGTTTGCTAAGGCCATGGGTCTAAAAGTGACCGTCATCAGTACCTCACCTAATAAAAAGAAGGAAGCCATGGACCATTTGGGAACTGATGCATTCTTGGTTAGCCGTAACACAGAAGAGATGGAAGTAAGTTATAGTCACAACATATTATTTTCTTTGATGATGTATAGGGATGAGGTTAATTGAATGTAGATTTATGTTATTATCTTTTATTAACTGCAGCTTGCAATGGGTACAATAGATGGTATCATTGACACAGTCTCAGCTGTACATGCTCTTTTGCCTTTAATCGGTCTCTTGAAAACTAATGGAAAGCTCATCATGGTTGGTGCACCAGAGAAGCCACTAGAGCTACTTGCTTTTCCACTCCTCATGGGTAAGCCTAAGCAAGTCTTTTGTGTTCTATAGTGCTTTGGAAAAGAAAACTACCTTCGTAATTGGTGTTTATAATTGAAATGATTTTAGTTTTAGTAGAAGACAAATTCTGAGTTTCATGAATGTGAAAAATAGTAACAAATAAGACCAATGACAGGTAGAAAGATGGTGGGAGGAAGTGCCATTGGAGGGATAAAAGAGACGCAAGAGATGGTCAATTTTGCAGCGAAGCACAACATAGTCGCAGATATTGAGCTTATTCCCATGGATTATGTGAACACTGCCATGGAGTGTCTATCAAAAGCAGATGTTAAGTACCGATTTGTCATTGACATCGTCAATTCATTGAAGCCTTCTTAATGATGATTTTGATGGATTACTACTTGGCTGAGCATGGATGAAGATTAGCCTTTGCCTACATTGTTATCTCAAAATCATGTTTTACAACTAAGATTTTGCTTCTACTTAGTATGGTGATATTACTTCATTGTCCCTTTTGGAATAAGGTCGACTCTTTGTATTGATAGCAGCCTTGTTTCAGGTTGTTATCCTCAAAAAGTATGCAATTTACATAATCACAGGAGTTTCGTTATGTGTTGCAAGTAAATTAAGCACTCAAGGTCAGTACCCTTGCTCAACAATCTTTTTGTGGCTGTAAAAGAAAAAACAAAACAGTTTCATCGCATAACAAGAAGTTTCAAGATCCAATATCACATTTGATGGTACGAGATGAAGGATGATTAGGCCACTTAAATGATAGCCCGTTATTTTGAGCCAATGATAGGGTCCCGTATTTTCCATACAGGAAACTAGAAACACATTGGCTTGAAAATAATTCAAAGATTTTGGGAACTAGATTTAAGTAGACCCCACAAAAACCAACTTGAACCCGATAGTCCACCCAAACCCGCTTTGAAAATAGGATAGGGGTGGTCCTTTTCCAATGCACAAAACAACTGAGTTAACGTGCCATGACCTCTAAATTTCCGAGTTGGGTTGGGTCGAGTCAACCTGTGTTTAACCCAATTTTATCCGACATGAAAGTAAGTTTCGTTATCTTTTTCTATTCGAATCATTATTGAAAATTCGAAACATTCAAAATTACACAATATCCCATCTTATTTGACATGGAAGAAGTATAAAATTTCTATGATGCCGCATTATAAATGCAATGAATGGAAATAATTTCGACATTTAAGACATATTACGATTCATCTCCTAAATTTGTTCATGACAAAATTTGGTTCAGTGCTTGAAAGGCCATTGAAACTCACAGAGCATTGCTTCACTTAATAAATTAATTTAGTAGACGAATCTTAGTATCTTTGACAATGCTCAAATAATTCACTAGTTGGGTCGGATCAACTATGATTGACCTGAGTTTACCTGAAAATGAAGATTTTTTTCTTTTTGGTGATTTTGCTAGAACCATCACAATCATAGTTGAAAATCGGGAGTAGTTAAAATTATACAATGATTGATATTGCTAGTTAAGATAGATGTAATATCACCAAAAAATATATATAATTTATATAATATCAAAGGATTGTTACTTTTTTGGTTGAAAGCTGAAATTGGATAGAGCTTTATAAGTATAATTTTTTCTTTATTATGAAAAAGTATAACGTTTTCATTGTAAGATACTCTTTACGTGATTCGCCTTATTATGATTTTTAAACATTCTTTTCTTCAATTGATAATTTATATAACCATAGCCATTGTAAGAGTTTTCCAATTTCTGTTTAATCTGTTATAATGATGTATCAAGCAAATTAATTTTGTGGTCATTTAAAAACTTCATAAGGTCGCGGTCATTACACAAATGTTTAATTTATTCACTTGTCAAAGATATTTTTCCTAGAAATATTTACACTTGAAAAACGTGACTCATTTTCTAAAGCGCAAAATAGGGTAAAAAATGCATTAACTTGATTTAACTAGGGATTGTGTCACCTATACAGAACGACTCATATTATGGCTTAGACCCAAACACCTCTCAGGATCCGAGCCCGCCAAAATCCATTCGACGTGGAGACTCCATATTGATTCACATCTTTTTATGTTTTTCTAAACATCAGGATCCTAATTGCTGACTTTACAACTTGATAAATCACCTTATAGGATTTTTTTTCACTAAAAAGAACACGAAAATCCAAAATCCGAGGCATCAGAAACCTGCGTAAAAAATTCGATTTGGGCCACTTTATATCTATCTCTATTAGAAAAATACTTGTGTTTTTAATAAATTACACGGATGTACGTTATTTTCAATAAAGCTTCTATTGTACTTTAGCTAGTTAGCTAGTACGTCCATGATGTGGTGCGATTGGACCGCACCATTTAGACTTGATACGGTACGATGGAAAGACACAAATGGAGGGGTACGAAGGGAGACGTATAAAAGGCTCCCGAACACAACCGTTGGGTTGGTTGGCAATTCATTCGCACCAAATTTTCTCTCCATTTCCATCAAAGAAGATCAAGGCGTTCCATTTTATCTTTGCAAGAACAATCGGCATTTTACGCCGTGGAAATTGGGTGTTTTCCTTGTGATTGCATCCAGACTAACGTGAGGTAGTGTTGTTCGTGATTTATTCGCAATTCAACGTTTGTTCTGGGGCTATTTGTTGTTTGTGCATCAGAATCAAGTAAGTCGTCTTCCGCCAACTTGAATTCCAACATTGGTATTAGAGCTCGATCGTGATTTATGCCTTGTTTTTCATCGAGTTTTCTCATTTACCATCTGATATTGAGATCAAGAGTATGACATCTACACTGTTTGGATCTCTCATAATCGGAATTGCCATATGAAAAACTCGAAATTGAACCGGAGCGAAGAACGGGTTCGGGGTCGCGTGATCTGTGAGGTTTTGGCCGTTTTTTGAAATGATTTTTTGGTCAAAATTATTTTTTGAATATACAAGGTGAAATAGCTCGTCGAGACGAGTCCGGCGGTGGGTCAAGCGCCGCCGGGCGACGCCGAACGCGCCCACATGCGCGGCCAGAAGCCGCTGCGCGTGGGCGCCACGCGCCTAAAGCGCTAGCACAACCAGCGCGTCCGCCACACGTGCCGGTCGACGAACCGGCACGTGCGCGACACGCGCCAGCCGGCGAATCGGCGCGTGATGACGTCACCCAACGATCGGTAACAGCTGGGATGACGTCAACACCAGCGACAGTTGGCCGATTAGTCACCGGCCGGCGACCCGACCCGAGATCCGACCCGTTGACCTGACCCGACTCGACCGTTGACTGGTCAACGGTCGGATCGATCAACCGGTCCGGCGGTCAAACCGGTCGGATCGGTTGGACCGGTCGGACAGGTCGGACCGGCCAGGAGTCGTTTGGCTCGCTGGCGCGTGCACCACACGCGCCGCTTGTGGGGGCATGCGAGCTCCGATTGGAGCGTGGTCGATGGCGTTTGGTTCATATGAGTGCCCTCTACACAGTGGTATAATTATTTTATACTTTTAAATTTTATAAATGTATGAAAATGCATAAGAAACCCTATGTGCGCGTATTTTTTGGGGTTTAATGCAGCTTATTCATTTGTAGCTTGTATTTTCTTGTGATTAGGGAAATACATTAGCTAGCTTGTGTGCAAATGATGTTATATATGCTGTGTAGAGCTTGGTTCAATGATATGATGTATATATTTTAATATACTTGCAATTTTTTAGTTGCTAGAAAATTAGAACAATGGTACGAAATCCATTACATGTTGAATTGCAATTTTAATTATAGTTGAAGCATGATTATTGTTTATATGTTAGTTATTATCATGCAATGTTTTTTGTGTTAAGGAAAAATGTAGAAATTACATAAGGTCATGTAATTATTTTTCCTAGTAGGAGTTCATAGGTTGATAGAATTGAAAGGAGTTCTCACCTAGAACATAAAATTTGTGCAAATTAAACTAATTAATGATAATAAAACAATTGCACATAGAAGTTGATTGGGAACATTGTGAACTTTTGCTTTTATGTCTTTTGTTGAATTATCATTAATTTAGTTTGTCTTTACTGCAAATTAAATATGTGTGTTACTTTGTAAAGTGTGCTAGTATTGATTCTGCGTTTATTATGTCAAATGTGTTATAGCAATTGATTATGGCTTCGGCATCCAAAACCATTGTGGCTGAACTTAATAAGGGTGAGAAGCTGAACAGTGACAACTATGATATTTGTCACCAAAAAGTTTAGTACATCCTTGAGGAGTAAGAGGTTTTGGAAACCCTCAACCATACCATGGATGAACCTGAGCATGGAACTTCAGCTCAACACATGAGAGATCTGTATGCAAGATGATCTCATGTGTGAGTTTGAGAGTTATGACAAAGCTCAAGCTATATGGGTTGCCTTGAAAGATAAATTTGAGGGTACATCTGCCACTAAGCTGAGGAGACTCACCATCAAGTTTGACACATTCCAAAAGTGCCCGAATGTAACGATGAGGCAACATCTTCGGGAGATGTCAAACATGATCCGTGAGCTGAAGTCGACAGGTCACTCCCTCACTGATGAACAGCAAGTCCAGGCTGTTATAAGGTCTCTTCCTGATAATTGGGAGCATACGAAGATCAATATGGCGCATAATGAGAACATCTTCACTTTTGATGATATTGCGTGTCATTTGGAATTAGAGGATGAGCGCCTAGAGGCTACGAGATCCTCTACCCCTGCTTATGTTGCTGAATCGAGTTCGCGCAAAGCTTCGAGCTTCAAGCGTAAAAGGAATCTTCAGTTCAACAATAAAGGGAAGATGACTGATCAGGCACCCAAGAGGGCTAAGACCTTCCGACGCAAGAAGCGTGGTGGGAAGAAGGACAAGGCCAAGATGGAGTGCCACAATTGTGGCAAGATGGGTCACTTTGCTCGTGAATGCACCGAACCGAAAAGGTACCCTATTACTCCATTACTTTGAGTAATGCTTTTGTTTCTAGTACTTGTAATGCTTGCCGAATCTCATCCAATGTGGATCAGACTCGGAGCAACAGACCATGTAGCTAGAGACTGAGAAGCATTTGTGGAGTATCGTCGGATACTGCCTGGAAGAAGATGGATATATGTTGGAATAACTCAAGAGTTGAAGTGAAGGGTATCGGCACATGTAAATTAATCTTACGTGGTGGTCGAAACCTGTTCTTGCATGATGTCCTTTATGCTCTAGATATTCAACGAAACTTTGTCTCTGTAATTGTTCTTCTTAGCTTAGGTTATGTATTGAATTTCCATGGTGATTGTGTTGACATTTTGTATGGAACAGTTTATTATGGTTCAGGTCATGTATCGAATGGTTTTATGGTGTTAGACATTGATTATGATCAGTACAATGTTAATGTTGATGGTTGTTTTTCTTTAAATGCATCTTCTAATAATGTTGAGATTGATGCAAGCACTTGGCATGCTAGATTAGGTCACATTGGATTGTAAATAATGCAAAGATTAGCTAAAGAATGCCTTTTAGGGTCACTCACTAATGTTAGTCTATCCGTATGTGAACATTGTCTGGCGGGAAAAACAACTAGAAAACCATTCGGTAAAGGAACTAGAGCTAAATTTACATTGCATCTCATACATTCTGACATTTGTGGTCCTTTGAATGTGAGGGCGAGGCATGGAGCCTCATATTTCATCACTTTCATAGATGACTTCACACGTTTCGATTATGTCTTTCTGATCTCCCACAAGTCAGAAGCATTAGACTGCTTTAGATGATATATAGCGATGGTAGAGAATTAGTTGAACAAAACAATAAAGGCATTGAGAACCGATCGTGGATGTGAGTATCTATCGGAGTAATTCAAGGCTCTTTGTGATGAAAATGGAATTGTACGACAATTGACTATTCCTGGTACTCCACAACAAAATTGGGTAGCTGAGAGAAGGAATAGAACCCTATTGGAAATTGTTAGGTCTATGCTGGCGCAAGCAAATTTACCTATCTCCTATTAGGGAGATGCGTTATTGACTGATGCCTATATACTTAACCGTGTACCCTCAAAATCGGTCACTTCCACCCCTTATGAATTATGGACTTGTAGGAAACCAGACTTAAGTAGTCTACGTCCATGGGGATGTGCAGCTCATGTTCATGATTCTTCCCATAAACATGGCAAATTAGGTCCTAAAGGGAAGAAATGTATCTTTATACGATATTCCGAACACTCCAAAGGCTAAGTGTTCATAGGTGAACAAGCTGATGGAAGTATGATCGAAATGGAGTCACGAGATGTCACGTTCTTGGAAAACAATTTTCCTAATAGATGTGAGATTGATAAGGACTTCCAATTATATGAGATGGAAGATCCTGATAACACACCCACTGATGTTGTAGAGGGAAATGAAGATTTACCTCAATACACAAGATCTAGTGGGAGTGTTGCATCGCCTGATCAATTGAATTCAAGAGAAATTCAATTGCGTAAAAGTAATCGTAAAAGTATTCCCCGTCGTCGTTTTGAGATTGAAGGGGAAGCATTTATGATTGCTCAAAATGACGATGCTGAGCCTAAGACTTTTCAAGAGGCTCTCTCATCCTCTGACAAGGAAGAATGGAGAAAAGCTTTGGAAAATGAGATGGAGTCAATGAGGGCAAACCATGTCTGGGACTTGGTTGATCTACCACAAAATCGTGAGGCCATTGGAAACAAATGGGTCTTTAAGATTAAGCGTAGGGTGGATGGATCCATTGAAAAGTATAAGGCTCGCCTTGTGGTAAAAGGTTATACTTAACAAGAGGGTATAGACTATGAGGAAACTTTTTCACCAGTTGTAAGGTTTGCCTCAATACACCTTATTCTAGTCATCGTTGCACATTTGGACCTTGAATTACATCAAATGGATGTAAAGACGGCATTTCTCAATGGAGAATTAGATGAGGAAATCTATATGAAACAACCAATAGGTTTCATAGCTAAATGTCAAGAGCATAAAGTTTGCAAGCTTCATCTTTCAATATATGGCCTTAAGCAATCATCTAGATAGTGGTATCTTCGTTTTCATCGAGCAATAATAACTTTTAGTTTCATGATGATCGAAGAAGATCACTGTGTATATGTCAAGCGGTCCAAAGAATTTGTGATTTTATCACTTTATGTGGACGATATTCTGTTGGCTGGAAATGACAAGGTTTTGGTTATCACCATAAAAGAATGGTTGTCCTCCAATTTTGAGATGAAGGACATGAGAGAAGCTGCGCCTATATTAGGAGTTAAGATCGAAAGAGATCGATCGAGGAAACTCCTTACTTTATCACAAGAGTCTTATATTATGAAGATTCTTGAGCATTTCAATATGCAGCACTGTAATCCCATTGATACCCCTGTCATACAAGGTGAAGGCCTAAGTACTGAGATGTGTTCTAAGACTCCAAAAGAAATCAAAGTGATGGAAATTGTTCCTTACGCTAGTGCGGTCGGAAGTTTGATCTATGTTGTGAAGTGTACTAGACCCGACATATGCTATGCCGTGGGATTGGTGAGCCGATATCAATCAAATCCCGGTCAAGCATATTGGAAAGCAGTGAAGAAAATCCTGAGATACTTGAAGGGCACTATGGACTATCGACTTTGTTACCAAGGGAATGATTTATGCATATTAGGCTATTCAAATGCCGATTGGGGTGGAGACCTGGATGAGCATAAATCGACTTCTGGATATGCGTTCTTGCTCAATGGAGGTGCGATTTCTTGGAATAGCAAGAAACATACATGCACGGCCTTGTCTACGATGGAGGCAGAATTTATTGCATGTTCTGCCGTAGTGCAAGAAGCAGTATGGCTAAAACGTTTCTTGGAAAATTTAGTCACTGTCACTGAAGTTCCAAGACCGGTGACAGTTTATTGCAATAGTCAAGCAGCCATTGCCTATGTGAAAGATCCCAAGTATCATGGAAAGACAAAACACATTAACATAAAGAATAATTTCATCAGAGATATTATAACGCAGAAAAAAGTTATCCCGCAATACATTTCAACCAATAGAATAGTTGCCGATCCATTTACGAAGGCCATTCCTAGAGACATGTTCTTGACCCATAGGATGTCACTAGGATTGCGTACAATGTGATATATGTTATTTGTTGACAGATGTATTGTACTTGTTTGTTTATTAGTGATTTGATGTTTTATCAATAAGTACAAATCTACTATGAGACTAGCACAAACACAAATATATAATTGAAAAGTATGTCAGCAGGCAATGATTGGCTCACTCACACGAGCAATCGCCTCAAGTGCTGTAGTTAGTGTTGGAGAAATCTTTCCAGAATATTTTGAAGCTGACAAAACGTTTCCATCAGTCTAGTCTGAAGATTTGCGAGACTCTACTATTTAAAGTCCGAAGACCTCCGCATCGCCGACTCAATACTCAAAGTCTATTCTCATTGACAGTTTCTAATCCATTGAAGAAAGGCTATCCAGAACTGAGTGTTTCATTAAGGATTTGACCTTATCGACTGGAGAAGATCTCTTGTCTGGATATGACATAACGGATTCATTTGTTTGAATCAAGATTGATTAAGGATCCGATGATTGGCGAAGTATACTTGGAAGGTTCTACTTATGGAAACCGAGATCCTGATTGTATGGGCGAGCATGATTGATGGGCTATCGACATTTTCCTTAAATAGCTCGAATGATCTTCCTAATTGATTCTGTCCAACGGGAATGTTGGAAGAATTCCTTTGGTAAGTGCCAACGGGTATGATGGCATAAAGGAGTATATAAGGAAGACATTCCAGTTGTTCGAGTGAGTGCATGATATAAGAATTCCAAAATCTGAAGCTCCTTGTTCTTAGTCAATTCATTTACTGAGCGAAATCTTGTACACAAAAGAGAGTCTATATTTTGAGATACCTTGAGGAAGTGTGGTAAAGTATCTACACTGTGGAATCAAGGGAAAGCATTGATGTAACATCTCTTTTGTTCATAGTGAAATCCAGCCGGTGGGCTGTCAATGCGGAAGAGTGGACGTAGGCTTGGAATAAGCCGAACCACTATAAACCTTGTGTTCAATTTTCTCTTCCCTACTCTCTGCTTTACTTTGATCATAATTCATTTTGTTAACCAAATGAGAACTTCATTTCTATTGTCTGCTTAGTATTGCTCTCTTATCTTGAGAAATTATTATTACACCTATTCACCCCCCTCTAGGTGCTTATACTAGCTGTATCAATTGGTATCAGAGCCTGTGTACTCACTTTGTTTGAAGTGTTTTACTTCAGAGTTAAAGATCCATGGCTAGTATGTTAGTTCCAGGGCTGGTAGAAGGGCAAAGCAATACCAGACCACCTTACTTTGATGGAAAGGATTACAACATATAGAAAAACAAGATGAATGCGTTCCTAAGATCAAAGGATCCTCTAGAATGGGACATTGTAGAAAAAGGAATCATTCCTAAAGCTGCACATGTCTTAGAGAGAGGAAAAGAAGCTATTGAGTCTAGTGAAATGACTCAGGAAGAGATAATCAAGAGACAAGCTCTTGATGCAAAAGCAATTTATTCTTTATATTGCGCTTTGTCACCTACTGAATATAATGTATCTTCTTGTGTTACAAATAAAAGAAGTCTCGGGATAGATTACATATTACCTATGAAGGAACCAATGGAGTGAAAGAGACCAGAATTAACATTCTCCTCGGTCAATACGAAGCCTTTAAAATGAAATCGGAGAATCTATAATTAACATGTTTAGGCGTTTTACAAAAATCGTGAATGATCTTGAAAATCAAGGTCAACCAATTTCGATCCCATGAAGGTAAACAAGCTACTTTGCGTGGACTCTCCAAGGATTGGAATCACATAAAGACCTCAATAAGAGAGACACAAAGAATCATGCCACTATCTGTCAATGGGTTGGTTGGGACTCTTCAGTCTTATGAAGTGGGACGAATCAATGAAGACGAAGATCCTAAAGGCAAGAAATCTATTGCTTTAAAATCCAATGATGATTCTGATGTTATAGATTCTAAAGACGATATGGATGATGAGGAGCTTGCTCTCATGATAAGAAGATTCAGAAAGCTTAACAGAAAAGGAAGAAGATTCAATCCAAAGAAACAAAGTTTTCAAAAGTAACAGACCAAGTCTGTTGAGGATGATGAATCAAACAAAGATGTAGTCTGCTTTGAATATAAGAAAAAGGGACACATCAGACCCAACTGTCCTCTTCTGAGGAAGAAGAAAGGAAAAGCTAAAAAGTATCGAAAGGCTCTTAAAGCATAAACCTGGAGTGATACAGAGTGTGAAGAAAGTGATGATGATTATGCCAATATATGTCTGATGGCACAATCGGATTTAGATTCAAACTCCGAGACAGACTCAGATTCAGACAATGAATTTGAGGTGAGTAACTTTAAAATCCCTATTAAAGTTTCTAAATACATTGATGAGTTGTGTTTTAATCTTAAGACTTCTCTTAAAAGGATTTCCGAACTTAAAAATGAAAACTCTGCACCGAAACAATAGGAAATGTTTTGAAAGAAAATGTGAAATGTTTAGATATGAATGTTTCTACTCTTAAAGAAAGCGAATATAATCTTTTAAAAGAAAATGTATTTTTAAAAAATGACATATCAAATATTTCAAAAGATTTTCAATAGGATCCGAGAAACTTGAGAAAATTCTTTCAAAGACAAAGACCTTATTTCAATAAATCTGGTTTGGGAATGATGTGGAAACCATTCCTCTAATTGATTTTCCTAAAGTGAAGGAAAGAATTAAGCAAAGACCCACAAGAGACGCTTACAAAAATCATTTTAAAAGATCTTTGTAAAACCAAAGAGGTCGCAATGCTCTCGAGATGTTCAAAGTGCAATAGTACAGATCATTTTGAAAAAGAATGTCCTTTGGTTTGGAAACCTGTTAAGAAAATATGGGCAAAAACCGCATATTATACTAACACTAATGCACCCAAGAAAATATGGGTACCAAAGAAAGTTTGAGTCTCTTTTTTAAATGCAGGTCACTATAAAAAAAAAAGAAGAAGGTAAAATGGTATATGGATAGTGGATGCTCAAGACATATGACAGGAGATTCAAATTGCTTCATAAAGCTCGTTCAAGTAAATGGTGGAAAAGTCTCATTTGGAGGAAATAGCAAAGGAAGAATTGTGGGATTTGGAATTGTAAATATTGGAAACCACACAATAAGCAATGTTTCCTTAGTGGAAGGACTCAACTACAATCTTCTCAGTATCAGTCAGCTGTGTGATATCGGTTTCAAAATCAACTTTCAAGAGGGAATATGTTCAGGAACCAGTAAAGATTCTACTCAGTCATTCATGAGTCGAAGACATGGAAACATCTACCTCTTGGATGTGAAACCAGATGAATCGCAATGTCTAATCTCAATTCAAGACAAAGCGAACTTATGGCACAGAAAGCTTAGGCACATCAATTTGAAGCAAATAGCTAAAATTTCAGCAAAGAAGCTTGTTCGTGGTCTACCCAATCTATCATACCAAAAGTTTGATCTATGTACACCATGCGTATTGGGAAAGCAAGTAAGAAATTCCTTTAAACCAATAAATCAAATTTCCACTAATCGTGTACTGCAGCTTCTGCATATGGATCTCTTTGGACCAACCAGAACTCAGAGCATTTGAGGTAAGAAATATTGCCTAGTAATTGTGGATGACTACTCACGATTTGCTTGGGTATATTTCCTGGCAAGTAAGTCTGAAACCTTCTCTTACTTTGAAAAGTTTGCTAAAAAGGTTCAAAATGAAAAAGGGTATGTTATTTCAAGTATAAGAACAAACCATGGAGGTGAATTTGAAAATCAAGATTTTACAAAATTTTGTGATGAATCTGGCTTTCAGCATGTGTTCTCCTCTCCATATACTCCAGAGCAAAACGGAGTTGTAGAAAGAAAGAATAGGTCGCTTCAAGAAATGGCTAGAACTCTTTTAATTGAAAGTAACATCTCTTTACGATTTTGGGCTGAAGCAGTTTCAACAGCATGTTATATTATTAATAGAGTTTTTCTAAGGCCTATTCTGGAAAAACAAAACCCCTATGAGTTATTCAAAGAAAAGAAGCCTATTGTTTCATATTTTCATGTGTTTGGATGTAAATGCTTTATATTGAAAAATGCAAATGATCGAGTTGGCAAGTTTAAAGAAAAATCAGACGAAGACATCTTCCTTGGATATCCTACCTCAAGCAAAGCCTACAGAGTCTACAACAAGAAGACTCAATCTGTGGAGGAATCAATGAATATCAAATTCCAAGATTCTATACAAATTGAATCTATTCAGACTCATCTTGAAGAATCTTAACCTGCTCCAGACTCTACAAAGTCTAATTCTCGAGAAGCAGCTCGACTTTGAAAGACCAAAGAACAAGTGGTTATTGAAGATTCAAATGAAGGAAGTGATCATCAACCCGACAAATCAACCAAGAATCGGAAGCATAAGTCCAGTCATCCCAAAGATCTCATTATTGGCGACATTAATGAAGGAATTCGCACAAGATCCAAAAGGCGCGAAGAGTCTAATACTGTGGCTCTTATTTCTGAAATAGAACCCAAAAGCATAGAAGAAGCTTTATCTGATGAAAGCTGGATTGAAGCTATGCAAGAAGAACTCAGGCAATTCAGCATTAATGATGTCCGAGAGTTGACTCCTAAACCAAAAGGTAAATCTATTATTGGAGCTAAATGGGTTTTCGGAACAAGATGAACGAGAAAAGAAAGGTTGTAATAAACAAAGCAATACTCGTGGCCAAGGGATATACGCAAGAAGAGGGGATAGACTATGACGAGACTTACGCACTAGTAGCAAGGTTAGAAGCAATTCGATTATAACTTGCTTTTGCTTTCTATAAGAATTTCAGGTTATTCCAAATGGACGTCAAAAGTGCTTTCCTGAATGGATTTATTCATGAGGAAGTCTATGTGGAACAACCACCTGGGTTTGAAGACCCAAGGAAACCAGACTCAGTATTCAGACTGAAAAATGCCTTATATGGTTTAAAGCAAGCACTTCGAACTTGGTACGACAGGCTGAGTAAGTTTTTAATTCAAAACGGCTTTGTCAAAGATAAAGTAGACACTACTCTATTTATCAAAAGAGAAAGCAAAAGTTTTTTGCTTGTTCAAATATATGTTGATGATATTATTTTTGGATCCTCTAATGAAAATTTGTGCAAGAAATTCTCTAAGTCTATGTAGGATGAATTTGAAATGAGCATGATGGGTGAATTAACCTTCTTTCTTGGACTTCAAGTGAAACAATTGAAGGAAGGAACTTTTATTCATCAAGAAAAATATGCTAATGATCTTGTCAAAAAGTTTGGACTGGAAAATTGCAAAAAAACTGATATACCAATGTCAAGTTCTTTGAAGATAGACAAAGATGAAGGAGGAAAGAAAGTTGACCAGAAGCTATACAGGAGTATCATTGGTTCACTTCTTTATCTTACTGCCTCTAGACCTGACATTTTGTTTAGTGTTTGCATTTGTGCTAGATTTCAAGCAGATCCTAAAGAATCTCATCTAAGTGCTGCAAAGCGTATTATCAAATACATTGCATCAACTTCAAGCCTCGGTTTATGGTATCCTAAAAAGGTAGACTTTACTCTTCTTGGATACTCAGACGCAGATCTAGCCGGTTGCAGAATTGATAGAAAAAGCACCTCGGTACCTGTCAACTACTTTGAAGCAGGACAGTGTCTTGGTTTTCAAGGAAGCAAAATACAGTAGCTCTTTCTATAGCAGAAGTAGAGTATGTAGCTCTTGGAAGTTGTTGTTCACAAATTCTGTGGATAAAACAACAGCTAAGAGACTTTGGAATTGAAGATTCATGCACGGAGATTAACTGTGAAAACACCAGCGCAATCAATGTCACCAAAAATCCAATTCTTCACTCAAGACCAAAGCATATAGAGATTCGACATCACTTCATTAGAGATCATGTTCAAAATGGAGAAATTTCGATTCAATTTGTTAACTCAAAGAACCAACTGGCGGATATATTTACAAAGCCTTTGGAGAAAAATCAATTTGAAATCATCCGTTCCAGACTCAACATCTTGAAGTTTGAAGAAGTTAAAGTCTAAAGACTCTCAGACTCAGACAAACAAGATTTTTTGACTGTAAGTTATTTTATTCTCTCTCACATTAAATCTCGGAAAGGTACAATCATCTATCTATAATTGATTTTTGCTACTTTCAATTTCCGTGATAAGTGCAATTTTTCTTTTCAAAAAGGAGTTAATTTTTTTTTTTTTTAAAAATGGCAGTTATCTATTTTTGAGAAAGGCAGTTTTTTTTTTTTAAGGCATCTTTTACCTTCCATTACGACGTTTAGTATGCCTCTCTTCGACGACCTATATACGGTCGATTCCTCTTCGTTTAACTCCAAAAACCCTAAAAGCATCGATCTTCCACTCTGTCTTCTTCTCTTGTTTAATCTTCGAAAAGTTGTCATCTTTCTTGGAAAAGTCAAGTTTGGAATCTTTCAAAGACTCGTGAAAGATGTCGTCTTCAAGAAAGTCTTCGAGGATCGCAAACAGGGGACCGCAGCAAATGCGTGAGGGGCCTACGCACTTTGATCTCACCGAGGAAGAAGAGTATCCTAGTTAGCAACAGAGCCCACAACATTCTCAGCAACGTCCATCTCCTCCATCTAGTCCACAGAATGTTGCTCATCTAGAAAATGAAGAAATCATCGAAGGCGCAGATCCTGTAAGAGTTCATAAGCCCTCTTTTACTTATAAGCTTTACCGTGCTTTAAAGAGGATCGCTACTCCATTGAACTACATCGATGAGTTTCTTAAGGACAAGGGATATGGTAATGAGTACATCTTCTTACGAAATATGGAACGTTTGGGAATTGCCCTGCGGGTCCGCAGAAGAATCCCTTGCTAATATCCCAAGTGATCCGCGTGTTGGAAGACTGAGTCAGATAGATGGGAATGATGATGACAAGTTGTACAATCAGTTTCAACCGAGAATGGGTGTTGCAGCAAAAATTCAGGGAAAAAGGACAAACTTGTTTCGATCGAAGGAACATAAGGATCTATACTCTAAGTTGTTGAAGCATGGGGTGATAAACCCTAGGAGTGTGGATTTTGATTTCCTTGATGCTGTGAACGTTAATTTGAGGGAAAAGTTCAATCTTCTTCAACTTGAACAGTTTTGTTCTGACTCTACAGAAGCCTATGCTGAACTCACTGCATATTTCTATTCGAATCTTAGTTTCTTGGATGCGAATAGAATCTCTTTTAGTGTCCGAGATCAGGACTTTATGGTGGATGTAGATATGTTGGCTGATGTGATTGGGGTTGAGAGAGGAAGATATCAACTTATCAATATCTCTATTGCTCATGCTACATTGAAACTTGTTAAGGATAGAAGGACAGAGGGAAAGGTTTCCTACTCAAGGATGAGTGCATTTAATATTCTGCTTCACAAGATTGTGATTAATTGCCTCAGACCAAAATCTACTTCAAAGACTGATGTTTCAAATTCAGAGACAAAGCTGACGTATGCCATCAATACTGGGAAAAAGTTTTTTCTTCCTCACACTATTATGTTCCACATGTATAAAGCAGTGGTGAAAGACAAGGGTCAACTTCCTTATCCAGCTCTTGTATCAAAGTTAGACATTTGAATGTTCAGCCTCCACGAATTCTCTATGTTCGATCGTGTGATCAAATGGTGGTGGGACTGAAAATGGTGTCTAAAATGCGTCTGAATGAACTCAACAAGGCATTGGAGAAATTAAAGGAGAAAACCCTTGTCAAATCTCATCAAGTCTCTTCAGCAGCAAAAAGAAAAGGGAAGGAGCCCATGGTTGCTCCATCCAAGAAGAGAAGAGCTCTCATCGTTGAGGATGACATCACCATTTCTGCTATGGCATTGAAGAACCTGAGTCGTTCTACTCCATAATCAATGGAACGACAAGAGAAAGAAAAAGAACAAAGAACTAGAGAAAGAGAAGATTTGGAAGCAGAAGAGAGAGAAGAAGAGCAGAAAGAAACAGAGGAGAGAGAAGCTGAAGAAAGAGATGAGGAGGAAAGATTTGAAGAAAAAGAAGAAGAACAAGAAGAAAGAGGAAATCAAGAGGAATGAGAGCATAAGGAACACTATTCTCCACCTGAAGGCATGGAAACAGGGGGAGATCGTGAGAAAAGAGGAATGTCCTCATATCCTGCTACCAGTAAAGGAGTCAGCCGTTCTCCAGCAGATCCAGAGGACATCTATGCCTCTCAATTTCCTGAGGAGTGACATGATGTTTCATCGCCCAATCCGTGTGACTATGCTGATTTGCCATCGTCTGCCTTTACTCCATCTAATCGTGCAGAAGCCAGTACGCAGACTGATAATTCAACAGATTTTCACAGAATTCTTGATGTTCTCTTGGAAATGCGAGGTCAGATATATGCTCTGGGATGCAAAGTTCAGAATTTGCAAAATGCAGGACAAGCTTCTTCAGTTTCCTTGAAAGATCAGATTCAAGCCCTTACTCTTCAGATTCAAGCAACTGCTAAAGGTGAAGAGGTGGCTCAACTGAAGGAAGAGTTGAAAAAGCTGGAAGGCATTGTCCAGTCAATGGGAGATTTCTAGCTTGTTCGTGTTCCCAAGCATTCTTGATTCCATTCTCTTTCCATCTCAACCTTTTTTATGATGACAAAAAGGGGGAGAGATGCAATATTTGAAACTTTGAACTTGAACTTTTGATTTATTTGGTTTTGATGTTTGACTTGACTTTTGTGTCTGGATGTGAACTGAATTTGGGATTTGAATTTGACTGCTTATATTAAGTACTGCTGATATCTTATGAATGGTTTTACTCACATGCAAGACTAACCTATTTTCTGTGGTTGCAGATTCTAGTGTTATCATTAAGCCATTTATCTTTATGAGATATCCATATTTGCATGAGTAATGTTTTGCAGGTCAAAGTTATCCAAATCTACAGGAAAGTTTTGTCACCATCAAAAAGGGGGAGATTGTTGGAGAAATCTTTCTGGAATATTTTGAAGCTAACAAAACGTTTCCATCAGTCTAGTCTGAAGATTTGCAGACTCTACTATTTAAAGTTTGAAGACCTCCTGGACTGCCCGCGACTCAAGACTCAAAGTCTATTCTCATTAACAGTTTCTAATCTGTTGAAGAAAGGCTATCCAGAACTGAGTGTTTCATTAAGGATTTGACCTTATCGACTGGAGAAGATCTCTTGGCTGGATATGACATAACGGATTCCTTTGTTCGAATCAAGATTGATTAAGGATTCGATGATTGGCGAAGTATACTTGGAATGTTCTACTTATGGAAACCGAGATCCTGATTGTATGGGCGAGTAGGATTGATGGGCTATCGACATGTTCCTTAAATAGCTCGAATGATCTTCCTAATTGATTCTGTCCAACGGGAATGTTGGAAGAATTCCTTTGGTAAGTGCCAACGGGTATGATGGCATAAAGGAGTATATAAGGAAGACGTTCCAGTTGTTCGAGTGAGTGCACGATAGAAGAATTCCAAAGTCTAAAGCTCCTTGTTCTTAGTCAATTCATTTACTAAGCGAAATCTTGTACACAAAAGAGAGTCTATATTTTGAGATACCTTGAGGAAGTGTGGTAGAGTATCTACACTGTGGAATCAAGGAAAAGCATTGCTGTAACATCTCTTTTGTTGATAGTGAAATCCAGCCGGTGGGGCATCGGTGCGGAAGAGTAGACGTAGGCTTGGAATAAGCCGAACCACTATAAACCTTATGTTCAATTTTCTCTTCCCTACTCTCGCTTTACTTTGATCATAATTCGTTTTGTTAACCAAAGGAGAACTTCATTTCTATTGTCTGCTTAGTATTGCTCTCTTATCTTGAGAAATTATTTTTACACCTATTCACCCCCCTCTAGGTGCTTATACTAGATATATCAGTTAGCACGTTGAGATGAGACGTTATGTACAAATAAATGCTGAAGAGCAAGTTTGGTACATAAAATATGTCGCCTTGATTGGAGTCAAAATGAGGTCTATGATTGGTTTATAATAAGACCGAACATGATATTCCCACAATCATGTATGCTTGAAAGATGCCGGATGCGAGTACTTAATTGGGCGCTATAGAAAGCGAGCTGATATAGCACTCGGGCTAAACATGAGTACATGAGAAGTACGTGACTATGTTTAGGCTAAGATTTGTATGGTGGATATATTTGATAAATGACATACGCTCTTATAGAAAAAGTAATCCACTATAGCGTGTAATTCATACTACATGTGCATTATACGACTGACAAGGAAAAGTGAGTAAAATTATCCCTATTTACTCATCGTGTGAAAGATCAATGTTGTAATTTATAATTTACCTCAACTTTGTGCCCTATGTTACTTCTGACTATTTTCTCGAAGTGAAAGATCAATGTTGCTACTTTAACATGTTATGGGCGGTCATGAATAGATATGGCCTATGGGACATGTCTAGGAAAGCAGTTGTTCTAAAATTGAGAGAGACGTGAGTGCGAAGGAAGACTATTGTTGTTTTACATCTATCACATGTATTTACTGGTCGACCAATTATATCGCTCTATGTGGTTGCGGATGTAATTGTAAATACATGGTGTTTTTGAGAATAATCAAATATAGCCTTTAAGAGATAGGTATACTTGAATTGATGTAACAAAACATGTCTTGGGCACTGTGAGACATCCATTGTTTATTTCTTTTCGGGGTTGTAGCTATTATGTTATCCCTAACAGGTGCATAATTTGAGCTCCCAAGTGCAGGTGTACTCACTGGTCGGACGGCTTATTTGCCAGCATGAATTGTTTTGTAAAGTTGATGAATGTTGAATGCCTTATATTCTTGATAGGGAGCTATCAAGCCCATCATGTCCGAGTGGGAGATGTTATACTTTATCTAGTTAGCTAGTACGTCCATGATGGGGTGCGATTGGACCGCACCATTTGGACTTGATACGATACGATGGAAAGACACAAATGGAGGGGTACGAAGGGAGACGTATAAAAGGCTCCCGAACACAACCATTGGGTTGGTTGGCAATTCATTCGCACCAAATTTTCTCTCAATTTCCATCAAAGAAGATCAAGGCGTTCCATTTCATCTTTGCAAGAACAATCGGCATTTATGCCGTGGAAATCGGGTGTTTTCCTTGTAATTGCATCCAGACTAACGTGAGGTAGTGTTGTTCGTGATTTATTCGCAATTCAACGTTCGTTCTTGGGCTATTTGCTGTTTGTGCATCGAAATCAGGTAAGTCGTCTTCTGCCGACTCGAATTCCAACAGCTTCGGTCTTCCAAACATTGTTGAACTTACAAAAGAATATTCATTCGTTTGGGCTCCATTTGTTTCATGGAAAATAACTTCCACGAAAACATTTTTCCGAATTTTTCGATATTAGTTTCACGGAAAATGAATTAATTGGAGAAAACATTTTCCGTGAAGGAAAAAATCTTCTAAAATAAGGAAAAATGTTTTCCACTTTTGATAAAGAGAAAAATATTTTCCTCATTCACTTTCTCTTATCTCACACCCACGTGAACCTCTTGCTTGATTGGCAACAAGCTTGAGCCCCAACTTGCCGCTCACTACTCGCCCAATCGATGGCGAGCTAGGGCTCCAGGCTTGCCGCTCGCCAAGCTTACCGATTTGCGAGCAACGAGCTTGGGCCTCACCAGATCGACAAGCGCGAGCCTCCGCTCGCCAATCTGGGCGGTGATAGCTGGCGACCGATCAAAGAAGAAGAAGACAAAACAAAGAAAAGAAAAATAAAAAATAAAAATAAAAAATAAAAATATATAATTTAAAATTGATTTTTTAAAATATAAAATAATAAATTATTATAGAAAAAGAATGCATGAAAGAAAAAAATTATTATTATCGAGTAGCATAAAATATTTTCCACTTCTTTTCAAGTTTCGATTGAACACAAAAAAATAATTACATTCTCTTGGAAAATGGCTTATTGAAAAACATTTTCCAAAACGCAACATTTTCTACATGAATAAAACACACAACTTATTAGACTTGTGTAGAAAAGCTTTATTTTTTACTTATTATCTTCAATTTCACTTTTAAGTTAATCTCTCTCTCTCTCTCTCTCTCTCTCTAATGATTATATCATGCCATATTCATGAGAATAAATTGGGTACCACTTGGATTTCATGCTATCAAAATCCTAGTCCACTCATCCGACAACACATGTCACTCGGGCCCCACCATGCCAGAACCATTCTCTTAGTGCCTCGACTTTCCCTTTCCTCTTTTTTTTTTTTTTTTTTACTTTGTTTTTTCTTTTCCTTCCCTTTCACTTCGATGGGAATGACAACAGACATTCATCCCCTTCCACCACCACCACCTCACCGCCATCTCAATCCATCACCTTGCTACCGTTTCAGTCCTTTTGTCATCAAGCTCGAGTTCAACTGGTAAACTTGGGCCTTAGATTTTGGACTAAGGTCGAGCGAGTCCTAGATTTGTGATCTAGAGCTCAGCTCGACCAAGGTCGGCTTTGGCAATGAACAAGGTGGAGGAGTGGTTCGTTGGCGTGACGTGAGGCCTCGACCTCTTAGTCGACACGGGCGCGAACGCAAAGGGCGCCGGAGGAATTGGATTGGAGGCGGCAACGCTGAAGGTCAAAGAAGGAGTGGGCAAAGATGGAGGCAGAGATGGAGGTGATGTGTCAACGGCGGCAAGGGGTCGGAGGTCTGACTCGGGGTTGAGGTTGGAGAAAGGAAAATGGGCCAAGTGGAGGAGAGAGAATAAGAAGAAGATTATGGACAGGAAGAAGAAGAAAAAACAAAGGAAAAAAGAAGAGAGGGAAGAGAGAGGTGAGATGATGAGGGAGCGTAAGAGGGGTTATGGTGTGGTGGGGCCCGGGTGACATATGTCGCCAGTTGAATGGATAGGGATTTTAACAACATGGAATCTAAGTAGTAATCAATATTTTCTTCTATATTCATATAGGCAAGCATGATATTATTTTGTTTCATCATTAGATAGTATGAAAATAGTAACAAAATTCAAATGCCAAATCAATATTTTCATTAAATACTTACGTAGGTAAACTTTTATAATGCAATTTCACTCCTTGATAGTACAATTATAAACTCACAATAACAATAATTTTTAGATTTTATCATAACAATGTCAAACTTTTATTGCATAAATATATATGTTTTCATATAGCATATCATTTAATTTTCACCCCGTCTATTAATAACATACATTTTAATCGCATCAAGCTGATCCACCTTTCCTGGTGAGATTGATTACAAATTTTATCTGAAAAATGAAAGAAAAAGGAAAAAGGGAAAAAAAGCAAGCAGGCGGTGTCACCGACTCAAATCAAACGTGGGGGAGATGTTCATCAATATCTAGAAAATTATAAGTAAAAGTCATGACTCTTGAGTGATTACATTACTTTGAGTCACAATCATCTAAAATTCATGGTCACTTCCTTTCGAGTCCACTCCTCTTTTAATTATTAAAAACACGGTAAAATACTCATCAAATGAGTTGTTTAGAAAGTAAGCTATATGGTACAATTATAGACTTTGCGCATGTCATGAGACCCCGATGCTTTTGGCAAAACTTCTATACAAACGATTGACGCATTATAGGCTGGGCTGAACTTTCATCCATTAATTAATTGGTATGGCAAAACTTCTATAAATAATTGTGAGAAAACGGCGCCCGCAGGATTTTATGTTGTCTCTTCTTGGGCTGCTAGATGGCAGAGGAGACACAAGTAGAGAGAGAACTTTCGTGCAATGGTTGACTGCTCAAACAAAAGGGAATAGATGATGACGCACAACGTCCGGTTCAGTTCGCTCACTAAGTACGTCATCACCGCCTCTTTCTGTATCTCCTGGAAACCGACACATGTACTGACGCAAGCTGTCGGGTTCAGTTCGCTCAGTAAGCACGTGATCACCGCCTCTTCCTGTATCTTCTCGAGCCCTACGTGTATAACGACGCACAGTGGTTCAGTTCGCTCACCAAGTGCGTCATTACCACCGCTTCCTGTACCTCCTCAAGCCCTATAGCTGTACCGACGCTTCTCGCTCCCCTCTCATCATCGTTCTCTTCACATCTCAAAACACACAGGTTACGCCATTCTCTTCCAGTTTAGTTCAAAGCAGTATGTGCCATTCTGATCTTCATAGTATCAAGAACGAATGGGGAATAACTTCTTATCCCATTGTGCCTGGGTATGAGTTTTCAAAGACATCATCCTTTTCATTTCTCTTACATAAATAAGACATTTTTGAGCCAATAATAACACAGATTGGACATTGTGTGCAGGCATGAGATTGTAGGTGTGGTCATCGAAATGGGCACCAAAGTGACAAAATTTAAAGTCGGGGACAAAGTAGGTGTTGGGTGTATGGTTGGATCATGTCGGTCTTGTGCAAATTGCAAAGATGACCTCGAGAATTACTGCCCCAAGATGATCTTGTCCTATGGTGCAAAGTACAATGATGGAAGAACCACCTATGGTGGCTACTTGGACATCATGGTATCGGATGAACACTTCATAATCAAAATCCCCAACAACTTGCCTCTTGATGGTGGTGCTCCTCTCCTTTGTGCGAGGATCATTGTCTATAGTCCATTGAAGTACTGTGGGCTTCATAAGGCCAGAATTGCATTTAGGGATTGTTGGGCTTGGTGGGCTCGAACATATGGCTGTAAAGTTTGCTAAAGCCATGGGCCTCAAAGTGACCGTTATCAGTACCTCTCCTAACAAAAAGAAGGAAGCCATGGACCATTTGGGAGCTGATGCATTCTTGGTTAGCTGTAACACAGAAGATATGGAAGTAAGTTATAGTCACAACATATTATTTTCCCTGATGATGTATAAGGATAAGGTTAATTGGATGTAGATTTATGTTATTACATTTCATTAACTGCAGCTTGCAATGGGTACAATGGATGGCATTATTGACACCGTCTTAGCTGTACATGCTCTTTTACCTTTGTTCAATCTCTTGAAAATTAATGGGAGCTCGTCATGGTTGGGGCACCAAAGAAGCCGCTTGAGCTACTTGCTTTTCCACTCCTCTTGGGTAAGCCTAAGCAAGTCTTTTGGGTTTTATAGTGTTTCTTAGAAAAGAAAACTACCTTCATAATTGGTGTTTATAAATGAAGTGATTTTAGTTTTAATAGAAGATTCATTTTGAGTTTCATGAATGCGAAAAATAGTAACAAATAAGACCAATGACAAGTAGAAAGATGGTGGGAGGAAGTTGCATTGGAGGGATAAAAGAGACGCAAGAGATGATTGATTTTGCAGCGAAGCACAACATAGTTGCACATATTGAGCTTATTCCTATGGATTATGTGAACACTGCCATGGAGCGTTTATCAAAAGCAAATATTAAGTACCGATTTTCATTGACATTACCAATTCATTGAAGCCTTTCTAATGATGAGCCTAATGGATTACTATTTGGCCGACGGTGTTATCTCAAAATCATGTTTTACAACTAAGATTTTGCTTCTACCTAGTATGGTGATATTACTTCTTTGTCCCCTTTGGAATAATGTCGACTACTTTGTATAGATAGCAGCCTTGTTTTGAAAGTCGATCCTCGCGTCGTCCCCGTCGTTTTGGTCCGCTCAGCTCGCTAATCCGGTGAGTTTAACTCACTAAATCTTGATTAGAGGGTTAATGATGCCCTAAGTGTGCTTAGTCTAAGTTAAGTAAGGTTAGGTTGGTAGATTAGTTTATTTATATATGGATTAGATTAAGTTGTTTAATTAAAGTTAAACATGTTTAGTTTAAGGGTTAAGTGGGTTTATTTTTAAAATAAACCTTGATGTGACTTAAAGGAATTTATTTATGATTTAAATAAATGTTTCGAAATTGTTGGATTATTTAATAATAAATCATATTCCGAAATTATTAAAAATATTATTATTTAAAAAAAAAAAAAAAATTATTTTTGACCCCGGTTGCTCAGAATTTCGTGTTGATCGCTATCGTGTAGTTGGATTTTGAAATTGATGATTGGATATCATAAATTGAGCGTGGATCGTGAAAAATATGGATATTATTATTATATTAATTTTCGGAATAAATTTTATTATTTAATAAATTTGAAAAATTATTTTGGGACCCTAAATTCTCGAATTTCATGCTGATCGCTCTTTGTGCCTTTAGAATTTGAATTTGATGAATGTATGTGGCAAATTGAGTGTTGATTGTGGTAAATAAGGATTTTATTCATAAAAACCCAAGTGATGGGTTTTGATGCAAAAGTTGGATTTTAATGATTATATTAAATAGTGGGGTTTGAAAAAGTGAGATATTGGCTTTTTGATTCGAAATTAGCGTGTCCCCACGCACGTGAGTAATTTCTGGAATATTTTTAATATGAAGAAAAATGGCCGGGATCACTATTTTAAGTGGAAGCATTGAGTGAAAGACAAAGTGTCATGGGGCCGAGTATGCTTTGGCTGTGTGATAATTAAGAGGAATTGTCCTGGGCTGTTGAGCCGGACTTGCCCCTATATGGGATGCCCACGCGATGGATGCGGGTCGCAGTTGATTCTGGGCCCATGCTCCTTCGGGAACGCCGTTGACGTACTGACGAAGCCGCGCTCCATGGGGGGAGGCGATGCCTGGCTATATGCCAGTAGATAGCCGAACAGCGAGTAGGGTGGGCGAACAACTCTCGTTCAAGCCCTTCAGGGACAGCCTTTTAGCAGAAAACGACTCAGCCCTTTAGTTCAGAGCCTAGAGACACCCAGAGATGCCAGGATGGAAACGTTTCTAACCTATCCAAGCTGCATTTCTTGGAGGATCCTACCAGGCTGGAGAAGAAGAGAGATTTAGAAAGCCATAAGAGAATTTGAAAGCACACACTTTACTTCAGGGGACTCTGCCCAACACATTACACCCTCCTCGTCTTATATAGACGATTAGAGGTCACAAAGATACAAACAAGGACCTAAGTAATAGGTCCGGATACAAACAGAGGCACCGGAAACATCATGGAGGGAATTATTGGCACACTATGAACAGTGACTGTACTGTGAACAGTACTTTCCCTAGCCTAGTGCTACAGTAAAAGTAATCAGTGAATTGCTACAATGAAGATGTACGGATTCAGCGATCTCGTCCGTTACGAGCATTGTAGCTACAGACTGAGTCATCAGAACTGTCTTCTAGGAGATGTGCCTCGTATTTTTGTTCAAGGGCTTCAAGGTCTTCAGGTGAGAGGATTTGGCTCAACCTTCGTGATGAGGATGCTTCTTCATGAGCCCAATGGGATGCTTCTTCTTCAGCCCAGTTTGTGTTGTCATCTTCTTGAGTGTTGGCAGGGATGCTTGGCGAGGCCGCTTGGATGGTTGTGCATAAAAGGATATGTCCATATTCGGAATAAGGACGAAGGTCCTTGGTCGTAGGGATCTCGGGACAGAGGACCTCCAAAGCGTGCATAGGGGTCCCGGTGGATTGGACAATATCATCATTTCCCGTCATTTCATGCTCTTGGGACGATACGGCTTGTCCGTATTGCTCGAGTGCTTCCCTAGCTTCGTGCTAGGTCATAATGATCCCACGTAGTGGGTGCATTATTCCAAACGTCTTCGGGAATGGTTTTGTTTTCTTGACACGGATTCTCCTGAGTTGTCGGTACTCGTTTTCGCAGAATTTAACAGATCTTGGATAAGATTTGTAAATACGGGCTTCCCTGCTGTTCAGATGGGGTTTGTAAGATGTGGTCCCTATTTCCTGTGCATTATCGATAATGGTGCCATTATTTGTGAAAAAATGCCATGGACGTCGGAAAAGGGATGGTGTGGACTTCGGGATTTGGTGTCATGGTTCTCGCCTCTTTCCAAGTCTTGTTTCCAACATGTAGGATGATAAAACCAATTAAGAAAGTCTAAGAGGTTTTTATCACTTTCTTTTTCTACATTTCTTCCGAGTAAAAATATCCTGGTGAGGTTTGCAATGAATCTCCTGGTTGGAATTTCAATAGCTATTAAGTACTTCGAACCTCCATTGAATCTAAACAAATCTGTGTGACATTGCCACATAAGATTTTCCAGATTTTCAGCAAGATTGTCATTACGGATGTGTTGAACAATCTCCCCGGGGATATTTCTAGCTTGACAAGTCTTTGATTTTCTCAATCTTGTATTTTACACCATAATTGAGCATATGGAAGGCAGGTCGCTTGATGTACATGTTGATTTCAGCTGGTGCTTTGGGTCTTGACAAAAGTCAGCAAGTACATTCTTTTTGCCAGAATGTGTTTGGTTTCAAAAGAGTATTTTGAAAACCATTCAGCCCATCGAAGCGGCTGAGAATTTGGAATCTGCTTCGTTTTAAACTTGGTCATCCGAGGAAAAGATGCCATGTCTAATTCTACCAAGAAGTGATTGCCGATGAGATGAAACTCAAACTTTTTGATTCCATTTTTTACGCCAAGATTTCTTTAAAAGTGGAGTGGTAATGCATTTCAGCTTGAGAAAACTTTCCACTTTTATGAGCACGAGAGGTGTTTCTTACCATCAATTTCTTCAAATAGGATGGCTGCCCAAAGTATTCATCATCAAGGCGTCGTTTGAAGAATTCTTCTTCCCCGTTGATGGTATTTGCGGTGGTGGGAGATTTTGCATAATCTCCTTAAGCTCAAGAATCGCTTGATCGAGGTTTTCCCAAGGTGGGGGATTCTTCTTCAGCATGGATTGCAAAGGAATCAAAAGCTTTGCAATATTTGGGACAAAATCTCTAAGATAATTAATTATCCCAAGAAATTGCTGAACTTGTTTTGTGGTGAAGTTGTCTTCAGAAACTTCAATAATTCTTGAGCAATATGTGGCCCCAGGTAGTACGTACCTTTGTTAAGGTGCATACCAAGAAATTCGATTTACCTGGGCGATATTCATCTTTCTTTGAGAGAGCATGATACCATGTTTCTTCACAATTTCTGCAAATTGCTCAAGGAGTTGATGTGTGACTGCTCATCGGGGATCGCAGAGCAGAATGTCGTCAATGTATACGGCTGCGGTTGACAAGATTGGTTGGAAAATACGACACATGGCCTTTTGAAAAGGGATGGTGCTACCTTTAGGCCAAAAGGAAGGACTTTCCACTTTGGAAATGCTGGTTCGGGATACGTAATCCTGTTTGGATCTATCTTCGGGGTGGATGCCCGCCTTGCCAAAATCCGGCTTTAAGGTCGAATTTGGAATAGATATGGGCCTTGGTCAAGCCAGCAAAGAGAGAGTCTCTGGATGGTAGGGGGAATTTATCATCCTGGAGAAAAAGATTGAGAGGCTGATAGTTGATTACTAGTCTCATTTTCCCTCTATTTTGCTCAGCACGTTTATTGACATAAAAAGCTTCACAAGCCCATTGAGAATTGGAGATTTCAATAAGGCCTTGTTGCAATAGTTCTCGAGCATTCTCTTTGGGCTAAAACCAGATGCTCGGATTCATTCCCGTATGGCTCGCCTTGGTCGGATTTATATCTTCATTTTTCTTGAAGGGAAGGCGAACAAAGAACTCGGATTTTTCCACAAAGGATGGGGACATTTTTGGGCGAATTCGAATGGGATTCCGAACAAGATTCTAACAACTTTTGCATGATTGGATCGAGTAGACTCATCTCGAATGGAAAAAGTCTCCGAATGTTGACAAACTCGAGAGAATTGGTCTTTATATCTAAGACCTTTTCCAGGAATGATGCGAAGCCGAGAGATTTGAGTCATAATATCCCACCCAATTATCGATCTTTATTGGGAGACTTGATCCAAATATTTTTGTGGTTATGGAACACCGAGGATAAAACCGGACGATTCTCGGAGTGGTTCGACGCTTGTGGAGAAGGTATCTCCGTAAGCCGAGTTGAAATATCTCGATATAAGGAGTCCAGAATTCTTCAGAAGAACTTTAGTATCTAAAATGGAACAACTTGCTCCGGTATCAATGAGAGCAATAACGGTGATTGGTTTGGCAAACTTTGATGTGAGAATTTTTACCGGGGAAGTGAGGACAATGAGTTTGGCTTGAGAAGATATCAAGATTTGGTTCCGAGATGTGGGTGAAATGTGAAAAATGTCTTCGGACTCGAGTCCGACTCATTCTCACTAGAAGTTTGATACGGTGGAATGGCACAAAGAGTTTGTTCAAATGGTTCTTCTTCAGAGAGAATAAGGATTCAATATCATCATTTTCAAGAGAAATGCCTCGTTTCATTCTCAATGTGATGAATTAGATGATTCGACCTTTTCTCGCTTGAGGACAATTTTTGGCAAAATGTCCTTTCTGGTTGCAGATGTAGCAACGGTTTGATTTCTTGCGGCCTGTGCGATCTTTCCTTTTGCGTAGGTATCGCCATTTCTTCTTTTTCCGGAAATGCTTGGAACCATGTTTGGGTTTGTTCCACGAACTTCTTGTAATGCTTCTTTTTTCTGGAATACTTGCCACAAGTACCATCACAGTCTTGCTTAGAGCATTTGATTTTTAACTTCTCGACGGAACAAGCCGATTCAAGGCGCTTGTCATCCGTGATGTAGGTGCGGACCATCCGGCGCTTTAAACACAATTCTTCAAGGCACAGGTGGATTTCTTGTTGTATTTCTCCCAAGGGAATATCTTGTACTCTCCTTTGTTTTCCGAAGAACGATCTTTCAACCATCTGAGATAGTTCTTTAGGAATTGAAGTAAGGAAAACATGCTTCAGATTTGGATCTGCTCCGACTTGATAAAAAAGTTGAAGCATTAGTCGGTAATGCTTGTCAAGATGCCTTTTCTGGAGGGAGCAGCATCTTCTTTCAAAGAATTCTCTCCTTTTTATCTCTATGAGATCGGTGGGTTTTCCCACAAAACATGATATAAGAGGGTAATGGCATGGCTGAAGTTTGGTGACATCAGAAAATGTATCTGGTCTTGTTCTGAAGTGATTGCCACCAAAGTTTGAGACTTCTGTGAATCTTGTAATAAAGTGGTAAAGGACATCATTCGTGTCATGGTTGGTAATGGACTGGGTATTCAACCAAGTATGAAATTCTTCAAGTCCGCATCGGCCATTTGGGATAAGGAATATCATCAATGGTGAAGAATTGTTTGGATGCTATGGATGTAGGTCGAGCGATTGCTCGTCCGACCATATTCGGGTCGAAATAGTTTGATTCCATTTCATCATCCGGAGGATCAGCCATGAATATTGATGAAGTGACTGCACAATAGGAAGGGAATCAACGGGAAGGGGATCAACGTAGGAATTGAGAAGGATGAAGACGAGGAGAGAGATACCGAATCGACTCATATCGGGAGAAGTTTGTTACTGGAAGCGAGTGCATTTTTCGGAATGGCGAATCTGGTTGTTGTGTGGCGGGGTTAGATTCTCGAGTACTCAAATCCTTTAGAAATGATTCCAATGGATTTGATAACATTATCTGATCTGGCCTTTCTCTTATCACAAGCGAACTTGATTCTGTAGGTGCCATTTTTTCTTTTCCTTTATCCTTCTGCAGGGCCTTGAGGCGATTTCGTATTTGTGCCATGTCTGGTTCTCTTCTGTAGGGATCTTCTGGGATAGTGGCAAAAATAGAGGGGTGTGGTGGTGGAGGTACATACCCGGTTCTAACAGAAGGTGCCAATGGATCAAAATGTCTAAACCTTCCTTCTTCAAGAAGTTGGATTTGCTTCTTGAGTTTTTCTATTTCGGCTTTGGACTTTCAAGGTAATGATACCCAAGATGTTGTCCCGATTCCGAGTGGTATGAAGCCGTTTCGGAACTCGAAAGTATCTTCTTTGTGCTTTCATCATATCTTCGGAGATCTTGTTGCACGTTTCCAATTTTGGAATCAATTACCTTAAAGGCATTGTTTTGTGCCAACGAGTCTCGATTGCCAATTGAGAACAGGCTTCAAGAAGCGAAATCTTTTTATGTCTTCCTGTTCATCCACATCGTGGGGGTTGCTATTTTCGAACATGACGATATCTGTTTTGTGGATCAATGAATTCCTCGGAGCAGGAAACGAAAGTTTTGAACTTTCTCTGTAAGCGGGGAAAATCGGTTTCTTGGAACATGGCAATAGAAGAAGTGGGAAGTGTTTGGCCGGAGCCTCAAATGGGTAAGAATGTTTTCGGCCCATTTTTGGATTGGCTTATAAAACGGGAGAGGGCTTGCTTTTTCGAGGAGGAGATGGTGGAGGTGATTTTGGTGGATCCGGTGGGACTTCGGTGTAGTATTGAACTCGGTGGTGGAGGTGGAGCATAAGAAACCATGTGCTCGGTACTTGTCACACTCACCAAGAGTATCAACGGAGGGATCTCCGTTCAAGTATCTTTGGTACATCTTATTTTTTGACTTTTTCCGCCGGGGTGGAGTTCTTGCTAAAGGATCTACTTCGTCAGGGGAATTTGTGCAATGGGAACATTGGCAAAAAGGATCCCAAAAGCAATGACCATAATTGTCTTTATAGTAATGGACAGGATGTCCATCACCGTCAAAGTGTCTAACAAGCTTTTTTGGATCTGGCTCAAAAATGGATTGAGGAACGCATGGTTCAATCATGAAGAGGGTTTGGAAAATAGAGGGACTTTCTTCCTTTTCTTTGCCAAATTTGATGGAAACAGTTCCATCTTTTTTCCGAACGAACTCTGAGTCCGTGGACTGGAAAGGCTTGTTATGCTAGTGTAGCTTCTCGTAGTTGGTAATCCAAGTCTCTGGGAGGAGCTTGGCCAACGTATCCTTTGGGATCTGTCTAGGAACATGGATGCATGATGCCTGATCATTTTGCATGGAAATAAACAGAGCATCTTCATTACCATTATTGAAGTTGAGATCAAGGGCATGGTTCTGCACTCAATAGACCATCTACTAGTGAAGTGTTGCAAAGAATCGATTCAGCGGTTTGAGGGGCTCCCGTGAGTGGACTTGAACTTTTAGAAAAGAGAGTAGCCGAGGATCCGAAAGAGCGATGTTGAAGTTCGGATACAAAGTCACGAAGACTGCTTCCGGCATTCAAAGTGGTTTGGACAGTGCCGATGCAAGCATGCTTTGGTATTGTAAAACCTGGTATCCAACAATGCTATTCTTGCCACAACCGACAAGCCTTTACGACCATGGAAGGTGAGAGCTAGACGAACAGCGCCATAATGGACATGGGTATATCCATGTTGAGCCCATTGTCTGGGAAACTCTGGAGGGATCTGGAGAGTAACAAAGTATTCCTTCTCAGTAGCAGGAATAGGATGCTGGTCGAATTTGGAGGATTGGACGTACTCCTTTACTTGCTTTGGGGTTTGGTGGATTAGTTGGCGGATGGAACGGATGGGCGAGAAAGATGTATGTGGTTTGGCAAAAGCTGAGTAAGGGTTCATAAAGGGAAGTTGAGTTTCAGAGATCTTGGTTTCATCACTAAGAGAGACTTCATAGAGATAGTCTATCTTAGAAGCATTAGAAACACGAAACTCGGGAGAGGTTGAAGATGAAGGAGATGAAGTAAGAGAAACGGGTGCTTCAAGAATTTCTAGTTGTGTAGACATGATGAGAAAAGATCTTCTCTGCACTGGATTCACCTACCAAGCGCATGGAATGGATAACCTTAAAAACGAAACCATGGCTCTGATACCAGTGAATGGACCTAGACTTAGAACTGGGGAGAGCCAAGAACAATTTTCTGCAGGTATGCCTTCCCACAATGGGCGAACAACTCTCGTTCAAGCCCTTCAGGGACAGCCTTTTAGCAAAAAACGACTCAGCCCTTTAGTTCAGAGCCTAGAGACACCCAGAGATGCCAGGATGGAAACGTTTCTTGAATAATAATTGGAATGCGTGCTAAGTGCGATTGTGATTTATATGAAAGTGATGGCGTTCCGATTGTTTGAATTATTATTACTACCTGTGATTGAGTTATTTGAATTGTGCTAACCTGCAGAAAGGAACTGAGACGAGGTAAGTCTTCTGTGTGATGTGGCTAGGCCACCCAGGCGTATTTTCTTTCTAATAGGAGTTTAGGGGGTTGAACTTGCTGAGACATTGTCTCATCCCGGTTTGGGGATTAAAATTTCAGGTCCCTAGATGGCGGCCGTGGAGGACCCGAAGCCCTAAGTTTGGAAAGGTGGAGACTGAAGTATCGGTGATCGTGTCCTGCTAGTTGGTTTTAGGATAGTCCCCCCTTTTGTCGAGCTGATCTATTTTAAAGACAGTTCAGAGTTGTATTTAAACCTATGTGTTTGTAAATGAGTGTTTGGTATTGTGATTGATTGCCTGCTTTTCTATCCCAAGTTAAATGTTGTCAGGGGATTTGTTTCGCTTCCGCATGCGTGATAAAATGAATGGGTCGGCGACGTATCCTGGGATGTCGCATATTTGATCGACCGCAGTGGGATGTGCGCACGCTCGGGGTTCGGGGCGTGACATCGAAGTTCTATTCCTTTACGCTAGACATTGGTTGCTAGATGAGGTACTATCACATGTTATCTAGAGGATTTTCCTCTCCTCCGGTTCTGTTGTGGTTCGGCCTCACCTATGGTGTGCCGTTTGCAAGTTGTCTGTCTGGTTAATGGCCATCATGGGAGTAGAAAGTCCGCAAGAAAGTTGAGAAATATTGTTTTGCTTGGTAGAAGGCCATGAGTGTTGTGAACATTTGCTTTGTACCGAGTTGTAGAATGTTTCTTGTGGGTAAAGACCTACTGTGATTAATTTTAGATGCGGTGGAAGAGTCTTGAGGTGTTGTAAAAGAGATTGGTAGAGAAATTTACAATTTGGTTGAACTAAAAGCAGAAGAAAACACTATAAGATGCTTCTGTTTTAGAGAAATATAGATGGAAAGCCTTTTGTTTTGGTGTCGCCTTAAATTCTGATGATGTAGATAAGGAAAAGAACAAGTTTACTTGAGAGAACATTCATTAGATCAAGTTTGGCATCTAGTTATAGCAAGGTTAATGAGAAAATGTGTTAGTAAGAGTATTTACCTTGAACTAGTAAGCTGTACTTTTGAAAACAGCAATACCTTAGGTGATTCCACGAATTTTCTGTAATTTTTTAGAAAGAATTGGATATTAAAATCTTAATGAAAGTTGTAGGACACATCCTTAGGAATGACATATCAAAATTTGAGAGAAAATGGTCAAGGTTAAGGTGGTGAAACGATATTTCTTCTGTAGGTACTAAATCTGAGAGTTGCTGCAGAATTTTGAGAAGACAGCAAATTACTGCTCTTAATACACTGAGATTTAGGCTTGGGTTTATCACGGAAAATGTTAATCTATCTCTATTCTATAACATACTGAAATTTCATAACATTCCGATGAGGTTAGATATACTTTCTGTGTCTGTGATTGAAACTGCTCATTTCAGTCTATAGACTGCTTTGATCCGAGAATGTGCAGCAGTTGTTGTGTCGCCTTTAATGAGGGTTCCTATATACTTTGAAGTATTTAATGATGTGTGTTTAGACCTATTTATGCTAAGGTTGTTGGTGCTGCAACAAAGGAATTGTGAATGTGTGAAGTTGACTAAGAGCCAATGTGAGACCCCGGGTGTCGGGATGCCTGGAGAGGGGTGATGAAGAGTAGCAATATTCTTTCCAGAGATCTGAGAAGGGCTGAATAGCTTCTCAGGGGACCTCGTGATACCAAGTTGGGTGCGAGGGGGTTCAGGGTGGAGTGTTGTCTCCCCACGGGGTGATTGTGCAGCTAGATTTCTGTGGATTCAGCAAATTGATGATTTTGTTTACCTATTTGTCTTGTTATTGGCCAAATCTAAGTTAGGACTAACCGTCCACTTGCTGAGTTTTTATTTTTAAAAACTCACACTTGTTTATTATGTTATTCCTTCAGAGTAGGAGGTGGCTGAGGAGCGCTCGACGTGTGGAAGAATTTTGTTTTTGGTTGTCCAACAGCATATACATACTCGACGGGAGGCAGGATGTTTAGTGTTTGTGATTCTTAGTGTTTTTTTTTTTTTTTTTTTTTTTTTTTGTAGAAATCCCCTCTTAACCTCATCTCCCTACATGTAAAGAAACAAAGTTTGATGATAAATAAAGCCGAGTGCAGTTCAGTTTCTTATGATTCAGCTTGACTGAGATTTATTTTATAATTCCTGAAATTCAAACAAGTCAAGTGAAATCAATGTATATGAGATCCGGGGTGTTACAAGATCGATGGCGGTGAGGAGTCTAAGGTCAGGCTCGAGGTTGAGGTTGGGATCGGAGAAGGGAAAATGGCCACGCCGAGGAGGGAGAGAAAGAGAGAGAAGAAGAAGAAGAAGAAGAAGAATACCATGAAAGGGAAGAAGAAGAAAAACAAAGGAAAAAATAAGAGGGAACGAGAGAGGCAAGACGGTGAGGGAGTGTAAGAGGGCTCGCGAGTTGGGGCTCGAGCAACAAGTGTCACCCGGTGAATAAATAAAGATTTTAACAATGTGGAATCTAAGCAGTACCCAATATTTTCTCAAATATTCACATAGATTAGCACAATATCCTTTTGCTTCATCATTAGATAGTATGAAAATGATAACAAATTCAAATGTCAAATCCATATTTTCATTAAATAATTACAGTCAATGTAGGTAACTTTTTATAATGCAATTTCGCTCCTTGATAGTACAATTAACGTGGAATCATAGTAACAATAATTTTAGATTTTTTTTTATAATAAAGTAGAACTTCTATCACGTAAATAAATAAATATATATATCTTTGCTTGTATAGCATAACACTTAATTTGTGCCCTGTCTAATACTAATGCACATTTTTGTCGACTTCAAGCTTACCCTCCTTTCCCCGACCGGACTAGATTGCAAATTTTATTAGAAAAATGAAAGAAAAGGCGAAAAAAAGAAAACAAAAGCAAGCAGACGATCGTCACCAACTCAAATCGAACGTGGGGGAGGTGTTCATCAGTATCTAGAAAATTATAAGTAAATGTAACGATTCTTGAGTGATTGCATTACTTTGAGTCACAACCATCTAAAATTCATGGTCACTTCCTTTCAAGTTCAATCCTCTTTTAATTATTTAAAACGCAGTAAAATATTCCTCGAATGAGTCGTTTTGAAAGATGACACGAATATAGACTTTGTGCACATCATGAGACCAAGATGCATGTGGCAAACGATTGACGCATTACAAAGACACTTGTATATGGACTATGATTGTGCTCAGTGCGGGGGAGTGTATTTTGCTGTGTAATCACACCATTGATCTCACAATGCTTAAAGATCGCTAGACATGCGACCATGCGGGGATTCAATTTTAGGATAATAATAAAAAGAACACTTTAGTGTTAGTGCCATAATCATAGGTGCATGTTAGAAGCAAGATCAGGGTCAGCATGGGCGAGCATGGGCGCCTGACACGGAGTAGGTGAAGAACTCCAGGTTGTGCAAGGGCTGGCCGAGCATTGATCAGGAGTTGGTCACTGGTCATGCACCGATCATCTCCCGTATCGCGCATGGACGGATCGAGCATGTTTCACGGATCGGTCAGGGACGGATCAGTGATCGATCAGGGCTGTCCGCAACAAAGCCCTGGTGCGTGACACGGCCGAATCACGGACGGTTTTGGATCATCTTCGTCTGTGAGCCATGTCACTTGGCTATTGACTAGCATGGGTATAAATGCCTAGTGATAGACAACTAGGTAGGGGATTGCCACGTGTCCAGTTATCGAAATACGATGATGGATCGTGGTCACCAAAATAAGTCTTGGCGGTAAACTTTTGATACAAATACTTGAAATGTTACACAAGAATGCCAAAATGATAGGCACTAAAGATTTAAAGGAGTTGTTACTATCTAAGACCAAATTATGGAACAGCCATCAATAATTATATAACCTCCACAACACGATCGAGCTGGTTGTAAAGGAAATGGGTAAAGTGATCCGCGAAGAAAAAGTAATGCAGGCATGAGATTGTAGGTATGGTCACCAAATAGGCACCAAAGTGACAAAATTTAAAGTCAGGGACAAAGTAGGTGTTGGGTGTGTGGTTGGATCATGTTGCTCTTGTGCAAATTGCAAAGATGACCTTGAGAATTACTGCCCCAAGATGATCCTGTCCTATGGTGCAAAGTACAATGATGGAACCACCACCTATGGTGGTTACTCGGACATCATGGTATTAGACAAGCACTTCATGATCAAAATCCCCTATAACTTGCCTCTTGATGGTGGTGCTCCTCTCCTTTGTGCCGGGATCACTATCTATAGTCCATTGAAGTACTATGGGCTTAATAAGGCTAGAATGCATTTAGGGGTCGTTGGGCTTGGTGGGCTCGGACATATAGCTGTAAAGTTTGCTAAGGCCATGGGCCTCAAAGTGACCGTTATCAGTACCTCACCTAACAAAAAGAAGGAAGCCATGGACCATTTGGGAGCTGATACATTCTTGGTTACCCATAACACAGAAGAGATGGAAGTAAGTTATAGTCACAACATATTATTTTCTTTGATGATGTATAGGGATAAGGCTAACTGGATGTAAATTTATGTTTTACCTTTTATTAACTACAGCTTGCAATGGGTACAATGGATGGCATCATTGACACCGTCTCGGCTGTACATGCTTTGTTACCTTTGATCAATCTCTTGAAAATTAATGGAAAGCTCATCATGGTTGGGGCACCAGAGAAGCCGCTGACGCTACTTGCTTTTCCACTCCTCATGGGTAAGCCTAAGCAAGTCTTTTGTGTTTTATAGTGCTTCTTGGAAAAGAAAACTACCTTCATAATTGGTGTTTATTTATGAAATGATTTTAGTATTAATAGAAGATTCATTTTGAGTTTCGTGAACGCGAAAAATAGTAACAAATAAGACCAATGACAGGTAGAAAGATGGTGGGAGGAAATTGCATTGGAGGGATGAAAGAGATGCAAGAGATTATTGATTTTGCAACGAAGCACAACATAATTGTAGATATTGAGCTTACTCCTATGGATTATGTGAACACTGCCATGGAAAGTTTATCGAAAGCAAATGTTAAATATCGATTTGTCATTGACATCGCCAATTCATTGAAGCCTTTGTGATGATGGGTCCAATGGATTACTACTTGGTCGATGGTGTTATCTCAAAATCATGTTTTAAAACTGAGATTTTGCTTCTTCCTAGTACGGTGATATTACTTCTTTGTCCCCTTTGGAATAATGTCGACTACTTTGTATAGATAGCAGCCTTGTTTTAGGTTGTTATCCTTAGAAAGTATGCAATTTACATAATCACGAGAGTTCCTTTATGTGTTGTAAGTAAATCATGCACTCAAAGCCAATACCCTTCCTCATCAATCTTTTTGTGACTTCAAAAGAACACTAAACAATTTGATTACATAACAAGGAGTTTCAAGATCCAATATCACATTTGATAATATGAGTTAAATGATAATTAGGGTATTTATATAATAGCCAGTTATTTTTTAACCCATGATAGGGTTCCATATTTTTCATACTGGAAACTAGAAGCGCATTGGCTTGAAAACAACTCAAAGATTCTGGGAGCTAGGTTTAAGTAGATCCCTAAAAAAAGGAACTCGAACCCGATAATCCACCGAAACCCGCTTTGAAAATAAGGTAAGGGTGGTCTTTTTCCAACCCATAGAACAACGAATTCAACATGCCATGACCTCTAAATTTCCAAGTCAGGTTGGGTCGAGTCAATTTGTTTTAACCTTGTTTGACTCTACATGAAAATAAGATTCTTTTTTTTTTTTTCGGGGAATCTTTTTCTGTTTGAATCATTATTGAAAATTTGAAACATTCAAGGTTACATAACATCCCATCTTATTAGTCATGGAAGAAGTTTAAAATTTCTATGATTCAGTATTATAAATGCAATGAATGGAAAGAATTTGAACATCACAGAAATACTAATATTCGTCTCCTAGATTTGTTCATGACAAAATTCTGATTAGGTGCTTAAAAGGCCACTGATCTAAATAAAAACTTACATAGCATTGCATCACTAAATAAATTAATTTAGTAAATGTTCTCAGTATCTTTGACATCGCTCAAAAATTCACTAGTTGTGCCAGATCAATTATGTTTGACCTGACTTGACCAGAAATATGAAGAAATTTATTAAGAGTTAGCTTTTCAATTTCTGTTTAATTTGTTAGTATGATGTATCGCACATATTAATTCTTCCGTTATTTAAAAAACTATCATAAGTTCGCGAGCATTACACAAATATTTTATTTGTTCGCTTGTTAAAGATATTTTTCTTAGAAACATCCGCACCTAAAAAACGTGACTTATTTTCAGAAGAACGAAATAGGGTAAAAAGAAGCGTTGACTTAGTTTGAATAGGATTGTGTACGGGTTGATCAAATGTTACCTATTTAGAATGACCCATTTAACGACTTAAATCTGGACACAAGTGATGATCCAAACTCGCCTCAATCCGTCCGATTGCTAGGTCTACAATTAATCATGGAACCTAAAAATAAGAGAATGAAATGATTATTGCACGTCAAAATCATGGTTCATATCTTTTCTTGGCTAAATCTTAGGACACAAATGCCGACTTTTCAACCATCGTCAAATGGGATTTTTTTTTTTTTTAACTAGAAAGAACACGAAAATCCAAAATCCAAGCAAGCTCAACGTACCTGAATAAATTTGGTTTGTGCCACTCTGGCACACATGATAATTATTCTATTTTTCTTTTATGTTCTCATAAACAATAAATCTATTGGGTAATGCAATTTTATTTTTCAATTTATGGAACAAATTTTTACTCTAAAAATAAGTTTGAAACACAAATTAGAAGTAAAGTTTTTTTTTTCTTTTTGTGAAACTTCTGTGAAAAATAAAAGCTTTTCTCATCGTTCACTCTCGTTATTGCCTACCACCACCAATCATCGTCACTCAAGAGGAAGAAATTTTGTATTGTTATCAAATGAATCTCTAATCTGGAAACAAAAATTTTGTTTTGTTATCAAATGCCTATTTTGTCTCGGAAATTTGTTCGGGAATAGAAATAGAAAAATTAATATCTCGCCAAAATTGATTTGTGGAGCAAAATAGTTATCATTCACACCTTGTATATCTATCTCTATTAGAATATAATTGTATTTTTGATAAAATTGCACGAATGTACGTTATTTTCAATAATGCTTCTCTCTTTTGAATGTTGCCAAACTTACGTGTACAAGACACCCAATGATATAATAAACCAAAACATCCCATGTACATTGAAGATACGATTATATTACGCCATTTCACCTAAATAAATATAATATCCTTTTGATTTGTCATTAGATGGTACAAAATAATACGGCATTCGGCTGTTAAATCAAAACTTTCTAGTTGAGTAATTACCATCAAAATGGGTAACAAATTATATGCGATTTTGCTCCTTCATAGTATAATTAAGGATGGGGTACCGTTTAATTTCCGTTCCGTACATTGCTAATAGACATTTTCCTCTCATCGGGACCCACCGGCCTTTGCCGGCCAGACGGATTGCAAATTTTATTTAGGAAATAAGAAAAAAAAAAAAGAGGAGAAAGGCAAAAAACGAAAAAGAAAAAAAGAAAATTATGAGCAAGCAGGCGACGTCATCGTATACGTCACGATTTTCTTTGGGGTCCGGGTTACCGCACCGATTGTTTCGGACTCTGGAGGAAACGGCGTCGTTTCGGGCGGAGAAAGAGCCACGCCGACTCTACTCGAATCGCGCTCGACTCGAATCGCAGGTGGGGGAAAACGTATAAAGCCGAAACACCGAGCGACGCGCCGCCGTCGACCGAGCGCTCGAGCCTTCCCTTCTCTCTTTCTTCCGGTCGGAGCCTCTTCGCTGCCATGGAGAACGGCGACGTCCCCGAGAACGCGAACGAACGTAACTCTCTCTCTCTCTCTCTCTCTCTGCGGATTGTTGAGAAGAAGTATGCGATTGATTGATCGATGGTTGATTTTCGAGGTTTTCGTTCCGTGCAGAATGCCCAGGCACCCTGGCGGAATCGGCTGGAAAGGCCGATGCTTGCCAAGGTTGCCCTAACCAAGAAGCTTGTGCCACTGCCCCTAAGGGTCCCGACCCAGGTCCCCCCTCTCTCCCGCTTCGATTAATCGCCGCGAGGTTTTCTTATCTTGTAGCTCCGTTAGGTTGTGAACTTCGACGATTGTGTCGACCGAGGTTCCTAGCTTGACGGCCTCTTCTGTTTGTGACTGTTTTGCGTTCTTGGGTTTTGCATTTCTGGGTTTTCTTTTTCGTTTCTTGTCGGGGTTATAAGTTGGGCGTGGGGTACTTGAGGTGGGGAGGTGCGTGTTTTGGGAACGGATCGGTTGTTGTTCTTCCGCTGTGAAAATAGTGTACGGTGTCGACCATGGTGATCCGGCGCTTAACCCCTTCTTAGCTGTTTCTATTGCGGAGTTTGATCTGATTGTCTTGGAGAAAAAAAATTTATGTATTAATAGCTGCATAGTCAAGCTGTTGAAATTTCATTCATCCCTTGTCTTCATGGGAAGGAAGAGCAGAGGGATGGAAGCTACTTCTTTGTATAGAGATAAGGGAGAGAGGACAGGGAGGAGGGTGCTTTTTGAGATATGTTTAAAGTAGTGGGAAGTTTGTATTTGCGTGAATATCAATTGCTCTCGATTAGAACAATCTTTCCTTAGGACGAAAAGTAGACATCTTGAATGCAAGAACGTCCTTCATGCATAGAACCTAGCAGCAAAGCACCTGTTTCAATAGCCTCGTGAAACATTTTAGTTGGACAAATCAATAGTCTTTTACTTCCAATTGGCATTCAATAAATGTATGATGACTCCCACGGTACTGCTATTACACATTTCTGTTGCTGTCACCATGTGCCTGTTGACATTGGAGCCATGTCTTTGTTAAGGTAACCGTCAACTTCTTCTCTTTTGATGTCGTCCCGGGACCTTGGGCAAATCCCAAATATATGTTCACCTATATATGGGAATTGCAGCTGGGAAAGCTCGTGTCATTGGCCCATTGGGCATTGGTTTATGCTCTGTCAGTGTCAGACAAATCCATGATAGAGCTCTAGTGTGACTGCTTTTCTATATAAAAGTTCAATATGCACTTGGCAGGATTGCAGCATGAAACAGAATCTAAGACTCGTACACTTGTTTGAATGGAATTTGAGATTATATAAGGAATCTTTTCTTGGGAATTATTTTCCTTTTGACATTATATTACTGTCATGGTGAAGCCGAAAAGAACATTGAATCCAGACAAAGATGTGATGCAAAAAGATGACTGCCATGTGATTTGACTGATTAAAATGAGGGATGCTGTCTCGGAGCTTTGTTTCCTCTGTGATGCGATTACTGGTTACATTCAAGTTGCACTGTGTTTTTCTATGCTATAATTGTTTAAAATGCATTTTTTGCCCCCACAAACCATCACTAATTGCTGTGTTTGAAATTAAAGAAATATTTCTTTGCATTTATATCCACCCTTTTATGGTTGGCTGGACTGAGGCTTTGGTCTCCAGAAACATAGTGTAAATACCCTGCATTTTTCTTATCTGCCAGACTTGGTTGCAATAGCTGAAAGAATGGCTACTGTCAAGCATAAGATCCTGGTCTTATCAGGCAAGGGTGGAGTTGGTAAAAGTACATTTTCAGCACAGCTTTCGTTCGCATTAGCTGCCTTAGATTTCCAGGTTGGTCTGCTCGATATAGATATCTGTGGTCCAAGCATCCCAAAGATGCTCGGTCTTGAAGGTCAAGAGATCCACCAGAGCAATCTCGGGTGGTCGCCTGTGTATGTCGAGTCCAACCTTGGTGTCATGTCCATCGGCTTCATGCTCCCAAATCCTGATGAAGCTGTCATTTGGAGGGGGCCACGTAAGAATGGTCTGATCAAGCAATTCCTGAAGGATGTGTACTGGGGAGAACTCGATGTGTTAGTGGTTGATGCACCACCCGGCACCTCTGATGAGCACATCTCAATTGTTCAATGTCTTCAGGCAACTGGCTTGGACGGTGCAATTATAGTCACAACCCCACAACAGGTTTCATTGATTGATGTGAGGAAGGAGGTCAGTTTCTGCAAGAAAGTGGGAGTTCCAGTTCTTGGGGTTGTGGAAAACATGAGTGGCTTGGCTCAGCCCTTGAGAGATTTCCGCTTCTCAAAGATCACAGAAACGGGTGAACAGAATGACGTCACTGAGTGGGCATTGCAATATATGAGAGACAAGGCACCTGAGTTGCTGAATTTAATTGCTTTGAGTGAAGTGTTTGACAGTAGTGGCGGCGGTGCGGCGAAAATGTGCAGGGAGATGGAGGTACCTTTTCTTGGTAAGGTACCGCTGGACCCTCAGCTTTGCAGGGCAGCTGAAGAAGGTAGATCGTGTTTTGTGGATCAGCGATGCACGGCTAGTGCACCAGCCTTGAAGAGTATCATAGATAAACTGTTGCAGAATCAGGCTCTTTCCCAAATGGCCGCGGAGAATGGCGCATAGAGGAGGGGCTTCAGTCTCCTGATGGAAGATCTTGTTGTCTACCTTTATTTTTTTTCTTCTTTAAACAAGACTGCATAATGTGTAACTTTTACCATTTCAAATTTTCAAGCAACTGAAAGATAAAGAGAAGCTTTTTCTCACGCTGGGTCAAACAAGGTTAGGACAGGTCGACTCGACTGAACCCGAAAATTTAAGGGTCAAGGCAGGTTAACTTGGGTTGTTTTGCATGTTGAGAAAAAGGTCCATCCATACCCTGTTTTTCAGAGATGGTTAGGGTGGATAATCGGGTCCTAATTCGTTTTTGCCGGGTCTAATGAAATGGTAAGTTGGTAAGTATCTGAACGCCTTCGTGCGCACTTTCAATCAAGTGGTTTCTTTGATGCTTGGATAAAATTGTGGCCCTAGAAGAAGTGGAGTTAGCCGATTCCTTCTAATTGAGAAAATTAAGAAGGCAGCAGAATTTGATTACGATAAGTTTCGTGCGAAGGACTTTCAATAGTCGTGGTATTTGCGGCTTAGATGTCATTTTATGGAATTGCTAGTTTTTTTAGGCTGAACCTAAATAATTGACATGCTATTGACTTACACTACGGAAGTTCCTGTTAATATTGACTAAGTGTAAAAGTTATTTTTCGATCAAACATTTTTCAGAAAAATTATTAGTTTTGCTTTATTTGATAATTATGACGGAACACGTTTTTTAATATTTGGATCTCATTTGAAAAAATAATTTTAATTTTATGACTTTATCTCAAATAAAAAATTTATGTTTCAAATAATTTTTTGTTTCGGGGCCTAGCAACTGTCGATGTAGGTCGAGAGGCTCAAGCTCACCGTGGCAAGGCTAGCGAGTGAGTTTGACCTTGCTCAAGGCGCAAGTGTCCTAAACAAGGACAAATCGATGCTGGAAGAAGATCCAGGCATATCGAATGGAGAAGTAAAAAAGAAAAAAATTAAAGTAAAAATAAAAATAGATCATAGTAGAGATTTTCGCTCTTTTTTCTGTTCGTAACGTTGATGCCTGGATTTTAACAATTTAAATTTTAGTTTCTCCCTGCTTTCTTTCCTGTTTAATTCTCTCCCTGCTTTCTTTCCTGTTTAATTATTCTTATTATAATTGCAAATTTGGCCGCATCAAAACAGGAAACAAAGATCAACGAAGCACAACGGCTATATATTTAAGCGTGCTCTAGCGCCCCCGTCGGAAACTGGATCTTTTGCATACACCCACCGACTTCTTCCTCGCAATCTCTGGCTTGTTTCGTCTTCTGATCGCGCTGAGATCTTCTGATAAGAGAATTCCTTGCTCTCCTCCTTGGGAATCATGCCTTCCGTGCATGGTAGTTGGGATCTACGCTTGACGGGGACAACCCGGACCAGCGACGACCCTTCGGCTGTCGTGAATCTGTTTGTCAGACAGAAACTGGTCCTCCACGACCTCGGTAGCGGCACGACGACGTACGGGGACCCCGCTGTCGTAGCAGCGACCAGGATGGTCCTTCCACCGGGTTTTCTTCGATTGCCGGTGGAGACCAGCGTCCACATCGGATATATGCTCGACCAGTTCGACGTCGACCGTCGGGACCAGTCCTCCTTCGCGATGCGGATTGTGGAAGCGGCCCGTAATTTGTCTAGGCTGCATCCACATGGTGTCCGTGTGACGGCGATTCTAGACCTGATCTTAGAAATCTCAGAAGTGGGGGACTCGGTTATGCATGGGGTAATGGAGCAACCCGACTCAGAACCGGGTCGTGTCGTGAGGAGGGGCGCGTCAAAGTCGGCCATTCTTGGGCTGAAGGAGAAGGTCTATGCTGCTGAAGGCGGGGATTGTTGTTCGATTTGTCTGGAAGATTTTCACAGGGCGGAAAAGGTCACGGAACTCCCTTGTTCCCATGTATTCCACCGCCGGTGCATCATTAAGTGGTTGGAGGGTAGTAACTCCTGCCCACTGTGTCGTAGTCAGTTGGATACTTTGGATAAATGAGCTTCATGGCATAATTTTGCTTCCGATGAGTTTTGTAGGTACTTAGCCAACATAGGTTGACTTTGTTAGATATCAGAGTGTTCTGGTTGAGTTGTTTACTCCTGTCGATAGTGATCACAACTTTGATTTCTTGTGATATCCTCAACCAAGAATTTGGTTCGATGATGACTGTACATGCCCAAATTCACATTGTCGATCTTCGTGTTCTTAGAAAAATAAAATTGCGAATACATTGAACATTGTGCACTTAGTTCATGTTCTCTTTTCTTTGTTTTCTGCACTGGTTTCTTCCTGTTAAAACAGAACAACGTGAATCATCATCTGAGTTGTCTAAGGTCTTGCTGTAGTTAGTCTCCATAAGAAATTCCTAAGAGGCGCGCTGACATCAACTAACGATGCTTATTTGCTTATGCCTAGAAACAGAGCTGACTATGTCAATAAAAAGAGAAAGAACAGAAGGGGAATCGGTGGTGGGGCCGAAGTGGCTCAGATGGGCTGTACAGAAAGCAAAAGAAAATCAAAAGATCGGGCGCTTTTGTTCAAAAGGAGAAAGGGCTAAGTTAATGAAAAGGATGGGGGAACTGGGTCGAGGAAAACAAACAACGCAAAAACAAAATGACAAGTGCCAACTAAGTTAAGAAGTCATGATGCTTCAGAAAAAAACAAAGACATCCTTGAGCATATTCTGTAATATGTGAAAAATCTTCTCATGTCATCACAGTAAATATAGTTCACTCTCTAACACTCACGGACTTGATGTTTATTTGGAATATTTAGGTATAGTGAATAGTGAAGTCCCATTTCTAGACTACTCTTACGATCGTCGGACCACAATGGTGGGAAAAAAGAGTAAAATGCTCTGGAGCAACATGATTTCTACTGTTTCTGTCTTATCCTTTATCCATTTGTGCTTCCAGGCCTCATGCAGCTAGACGATCTTCTAACAGGCTGAATATAGGCAAGCGTCCCAGGCTGCATGTAAAAAAGAGACACCATAGAAGCTGTTGTTTCAGTTCATTGTGTATGATCTAAATCAAAAACTTTAAACAAGGAATCATGCTGCTTACATGAATCCTGAGAAACAAGGTAAACAACTGTTGTTGAAGTAGCAATGGCTGGGTTAGAGGGACAGTGACTAGTAGTAGAGGTTCACGTAGAATGATGCTCTGAGACCTTGTTTCCTGGAGTATAACAGCAGCCCCTTTTTGTTGGGGTACAGTCCATAGCATGGGATGAGATTGCCTGCTAGCAAATCTATGTTGTACTGGAGTTGATCAAAATCAGTTGAAGACTCCCAATTCACCAAAGTTTTCTGTTTAATGGATCAAGTGCAACTGACTTGGTCTCTTGTTCACTGAACCAATGGCAAGAGTCTCTATGTTTGTTGGAGTATTATGCAAAAAATTGCTGAGGGCAATTTCTTAGTTTGCCATAGCTTTGTAAGGATTTCATTTAGGAGAAAGTATGGCAAGATGTAGACTACAGCTATAAAAACACAAACCTGAACCTCTTTCTTTGTTCATCATTTCACTCTTGTTTTCACATATACAAATGTGCAATAAAAAAAGTGGTTTTAGAAATGATAATCGAATCTTTCTTCTATGTTCTGCAACGGCTACATATGCTTTGCTTAACTTCGTTCATCAGTTCAAGTAGATCATTTGCTGCTTCAGGTTACGGAAGTCATTGCATTTGACGCTTCAAACTGCAAAACTACCGCGGAATATTTTCCTTTATGTGAGGATGAGACAGAAATGGCTGCTCGTAATTTCTAAATCGAATGATAGGCTTATGTGTTGCAGAAGACTGACGATACCCCCGTACAGGTGTGCACTTCTTTCAGCTACATTTCCCCTAATAATCCTTATTGGGACCAGAGAAGTCATACAACTTGAAGCATTATAATACTTTAAACTCTATCGATCAATGTCGTGGACCTTTGGTTAATGAGACCATTCGTGTAAAGTTCAAATGCCTTGTGGCGTTTCTTCATTCGTCGAACTCTTTGCCTCTATGAAAACATAGCCACTCCATTACAGATGATATCAATACACAGTAGACAAAAGATGATGGTGTAGGCTTGTAGTTTCTCGCAAGTTCTATCCACACCATCGAGCTAGTTGGCGTTGCAATCACTCATTGCCTCATCAAAGGAAGATGTATGTTTGGAATCAACTAAACATCAAAAGTGAAGTGCATATTTGGACTGCATTCTGGTTGGAGCCCAAAGGAGAGCAACGAGAATGATGGCCACAGAGTGTTTCAGCATTGCAGTTGATTGTTGAAATTGATTGAGCACTGTGATCAAAGGGTTGAGAGAGACAAAGTAATGGCTTCTTAAGTAGATGATACTGCGCAATTCGCACTGGTGATATACCTCGTAAAAAAGGGGCAAAGTATTTGCTAGACAGATGGACTTGACCAAACAAGAAAGTAAATATCAAATGCCCGGCTCATCCGGCCTACCTAGAAATCAAGGCTTTAATGGAAAAGGGCTCAAAGCTTATGCTTGTGTTGTCACTTCTACATGCTTGATTGCAATTGTTAATAAGTGGTCCTTGCATAAGGAAAAAAGAAGCAAATTTATTGAAGCAGTATGAAATTATTGGCTTAATTACACTGTCCACAAAGATATTCTATTTTGTTTCACTTTCGCGCTATATACATTGAGAATTTTTTATTTAATGATGCAATGCCTTTCTTTAGGAAGCTTGCATAAATAAGCAATGTAGAAAATTTATTCACATATACAACTAATCAATCAAGAAAAATTGGTCCATATATGATTGTAAAACACTAAGATCAATAAATACAACGAAATTAAAGCGTACTTGTTTGAACCATTGCTTCACTTGAAGAAAAGTATATGACTCTGATAATCAAGGATTTATCGGAATGCCAACGCTTCCTCTTTATGACCTATTTCAGTATAGCAGCTTTCAATGGGATTAAAGAAACTGATAGGTATAAAAGGCTCGGGACCTAGCAAACCCTAATCAACAGCATATCAACTGGGCCCTTCCCATCACGGGCTTCAGTTAAACACAATTCTCTACACTTTGCTGATCAACTATACCCGTTATCAATAGATGCCAACACCCAAATTAATCAAATCACTGTAGGGTTCAACAAATATTGGAATATCCATTAATCCGATTATTTAAAATAGAAAATCAATTAATTAATGTAAGCCCATATTATAGGAAATTTCCAACAAGCAAAGGTTATGGAAAGTTTCTCTCTAACTTTTATACACGTGATGGGATTGTACGCATAAGTATTTTATTCCTTACACTAGTCTAGTAGTAGGCAAATGAAGAGCAAGAACTTGTCTTTCAGCTGACCATCTTACTCAATCCATGTAAGGTGATAAATAAATAAATAAACTTAGTAACAAGTAACGAGTAGGAAAAACCATAATGTGGGTGCTCATATCACATAAGCTCATCAGAGATTGTGTACCTACCTCCAATCTGGTGATTAAGACAGGTTGTCCTTGTCTTTGACTTAGATAAAATTTCCCTGCTCGCATATTTTGAATGAAGATAAACCTCAGTCAGTGACCTTTGACCTTATAACAGTCAGCATTTTGCAGGGCTAGATAAATACTAAGGACAACTAAGTAAATAATTAGGGGCAAAAAAAAGAAAATAAAATAAAAGATCGGTGACGACATTCTCTTTTCGTAAGCACTTGCACTAGGATATTGGTTTCTTTGCGACATTCATAATTTCGGCACATTATCAACCAGGCTATTGAGTTTTTCTTTTGATAACGTGCCAAAGTTACAAGGGAGAATGCTCGGAAAGTTCTGTAAATCTTACTTCACTTAGTTACACCTTTTCATGCACCCAAATGCCAGCAACCCCTCCATTTTGGGAGACAAGATTTGGAGAAGAATTTAGTTAAGAGCCTCTGAGAGAAAACTAATCTAGGCTAAAGAGGCCAGATGATTTACCTGGCTAAAGTCGACCACCCTTTTAGAGCTAGTCAGCAACAAGAATTAAGCTCAAATCTCATCTTCTGGAGAGGATGACATCTAGTGAGCTCCTCCACGAGGCAAACAATAGCGAAGGGGGACTCAATGCGAAAGGTGACGGATCAAAGCTCCTGACATGCTGAACCCATCTGAAGGTGGAAGAAGATGGGAAAAATAAAAAAGAAAGTGAAAAAAGAAAAAAATTAAAGTAAAAACAAAAATATATGATAATAGAGATTTTCACTCTTTTTTCTGTTCGTAACGTTCATACCTGGATTTTAACAATTCAAATTTTCGTTTTTATAAAAATAGGGAAAAAAATAATAAAAATAGATAATAATAAATCTAAAGACAGCCGAAAAGTTCGGCCATTTATCCATTTGCGTCGGCCCAATTCACTTAAGCCCATAGAAACCCGTCGGCCTTGTTCACGTAAGCCCATAAAAGAAAAAAGGCCTCACTCCAAAGCCCTTTTTGGTTCTCGCCGCTTTCTTTCCTGTTTGATGATTCTTCTTATAATTGTAAATTCGGCCGCATTAAAACAGGAAACAATGATCAACGAAGAACAACGGCTATATACATAAGCGTGCTCGCGCCTTACCGACGGAAACCGGAACTTTTGCAAATACCCACCAACTTCTTCCTCGCAATCTCTGGCTTGTTTCCTCTTCTGGTCGTGCTGAGATCTTCTGATAAGAGAATTCCCTGCTTCCGTTCCTGGAAATCATGCCTTCCGCGCATGTCATTTGGGATCTAAGCTTGACCGAGACACCCCGGACCAGCAACGACCCTTCGGCTGTCGTGAATCTGTTTGTCAGACAACAACTGGTCCACGACGATGTACGGGGACCCCACTGTCGTAGCAATGACCAGGGTCGTACTTTCACTGGGTTTTCCTCGATTGCCAGTGGAGGCCAGCGTCCACATCGGATATATGCTCGACCGTTTTGGCGTCGACCGTCGGGACCAGTCCTCCTTCGCTATGCGGATTTTGGAAGCCGCCCGTAATTTGTCTAGGCTTCATACACATGGTGTCTGCGTGACGGCGATCCTAGACCTGACGATCTTTGAAATCTCAGAAGTGGGGGACTCGGTTATGCTTGAGGTAACGGGGCGACCCGACTCAGAGCCGGGTCATGTCATGAGGGGCGCGTCAAAGATGGCCATTCTTGGGCTGAAGGAGAAGTTCTACGCTGCCGAAGACAGGGATTGCTGTTCGATTTGTCTGTGAAGGGAATGACTAATCCCCGAAAACGCGGATTCGACACTGAATCGAACCCCTAAAACTATGCGGAAGCGAAGCCCGAGAAATCAACACGAATCACCGATCGTAAAGCACACCACGGAATCGAGCGTACCTTGTTAGCCACAGATTAAACACCGTCATTGATGGAGGAAGAGAAACCGAGCAATTCGATCCAAGGAAGCAAAAATCCTTCGAGCGATTCACTGTTCGTGCTTTGAAGAATAACGGGAGAGAGAGAGAGTGCGTTAAGAGAAAGAACGTACGTCGTTTTTTCTTTTTAGCAAAACGGTGTGTTTTCTCTCTCTCTCCTCCCTTTTATACCCCCTCCTTTCCACGGACCTTATTCCCGTGGGCCGGGCTTCATGGGCCCAACTTAGCCGGACGGGCCTTAAGCCCAATTAATAAATAAATCCTTCATCTCCCACTCGCACATGGTGGTCCAAAACCAACATGGGCGGGCAGGCTTACTCATCCCATCGAAGAATAATCCATCATAGACTCTCTCTTGACATGGTGGGCGAACAAGTATTCTCTTAACCTCTCTTCAACATTCATACGGTGAATAATCCGTGCGACCAATACTTTGAGAGCTCGTTGCTATACATCTCGTTAGGAATTTATAGCAGCTCATAATGGGCATCACACTCCGAGTAGATTTAGTATGCGACTTAGATCGATCGATCACATTTATATCTCTCTTGATCTCTTTTAAACAATGATATATATATTGTACTCACAATTATAATTATCACAAAGATAATTATAATTGGTCGACCAGTGAATACAAAACCACAATGTGATTCTCCAAAATCGATCTTCCTCTTTCCTTCAAACTCTTAATTTTAGTTCAGCTTGCTTTTCTAGAAATGTCCCATTAGATCGAATCAAACACATGACCATTGGCAACATCCTAAGATAGCAAACACTAAATAGAAATCTTGAGAATAAGTAAGAGTCATGAGGGGACAAATAATTGAGGAACTCTTTTCCTCAAGAGTCTCACACGTCATAAAAGTTGAGATCAAACTTTTTGCCACTCTTATTGGTCGTATCATGCATACGTAGTATGAAATACGTATTACGGTATTAACTCCTTTCCCATGGAGCGTATGTCTATACCTTTTTCAATACCGTACGGATGATAGTTCGACATACCCAATGTCTAACTTGAGTTCACCTATCTACTCATTCACAAAATCCATCAGAACTCACATCTGGCATCTTAGACAGATAAAGTAAAATATGTGGGGTATTTTACTTTCGGACATCACAACTATTATGTCCTCATATTAACACTTAGTTAAGGCGACATGTGTATTTTAAGCTTGAGCTCTCGATTATCACCTAGATAATAAGCTTAAATACAGTCTCATCTCTATTTATCACACAGTAAACAGAGGCGATTACCCGTGTGAGTGGGCTAATCTTATATCTGTCCGACATACTCCTCTTAACTTAAAGTAATGCACTAAGCATTAAGATGCATAAAGATCACATAAAGATTCATAGGCATTAATCAATGAAAATCAAAATTTCATAAATGTGAACTACTCGGGGAAATTACAATCCAAAGACATCGGACTCTACGCAATCCTAGAGATTTTACATGACCACAAAACACATCTCTAGGTATTGGCTTTGTCATAGGATCTGCTACCATTCTATGCGTAAATATGTACTGCTAAGTTCACATCCTTTCGTGCAACCATATCTTTTACAAAGTTATACTTGGTATCTATATGTTTGGTCTTGTCATGATACTTTGGATCTTTGGTGTATGCTATAGCTGCTTGGCTATCACAATTAACCAATAATGGATTTGCAGCTTTCTCAATAACACCTAAATGATCAAAGAATCTCTTAAGCCAAACTCCTTCTTGTACCGTTGCTGATAATGCCACGAACTCAGCTTCCATCGTGGATAAGGCTATACACGTTTGCTTCTTACTACTCCATGATATGGCGCCATTATTCGAAAGAAAGCATATCCGAGGTAGATTTTCTTTCATCTAAATCTCCTCCCCAATCGCATCTGAATAGCCTTCAAGTCGCAGATCCTTTCCTTGGTAATTCAACTTGAAATCGCGGTTCCCTTCGATACCTCGGTATTCTCTTGACGGCTTTCCAATGTCTTTGGACCTGGATTGGATTGGTATCTACTCACCATTCCAACTGCAAAACATATGTCGGGTCTTGTACACATCATAGCATACATCAAGCTCCCAACTGCACTTGCATAAGGAACATGTTTCATTTGTTCCTTCTCTTGTGGAGTCCTTGGACACAGCTTTATGGCTCAACCCTTCACCTTTTGCAATAGGAGTGTCTATGGGCTTACAATCTTGCATACGAAATCGTTCAAGAACTTTGTTTATATAAGTTTCTTGCGAAAGAGACAACGATCTCTTCGAACGATCTCTTGAAATCTTAACTCAAGTATGTATGCAGCCTCACCCATATCCTTCATCTCAAAGTTGGAAGATAACCAACTCTTGACAGTCTTAACAAACTCCATATTGCTTCCGGCAATTAGTATATCATCAACATATAATGATATGATCACAAATTGATCCTTGGATCTCTTGATATATACACAATGATCCTCATCAATCATTGTAAATTCATATGCCCTTATGGCATTATGAAAACGTATATACCATTGCCTCGAAGACTGCTTAAGACCATATATCGACCTCAAAAGTCGACATACATTTTCTTCTTGACCTTTCACTATGAAACCAACAGGTTGTTCCATATATATTTCTTCCTCTAATTCTCCATTGAGGAAAGCAGTCTTTACATCCATTTGATGTAACTCAAGATCCCAGGAGACTAGCCACAATTGCCGAATAATGCGAATCGGCAAGTAAATCTAACTACAGGAGAAAACGTATCTTCATAATCAATTCCTTCCTATTGATTATACCCCTTCGCCACAAGGCGAGCCTTATGCCTTTCTATTGAGCCATCAGCCTTTCGCTTTATCTTGAGAACCCATTTGTTCCCAATAGCTCTGCGTCCTTTAGGAAGATCAACCGGTTCCCTGACTTGGTTTGATTTCATTGACTCCATTTCCTCTTCCATTGCATTAATCCATTTTTCCTTACTAGGGCAATTCGAGCCTCATTAATATTTCTTGGCTCATCTTCATCTTGTGGAGCAACCATAAAAGTTTCCCTTCAATGCCAAAACGTCGACGGGAATACTTTGGCGACTTGTTCGCCGTATAGGAGATTGTACACTTTGCACATCATTCCCCATCATGCTCCCACTTGGATTAGGTAATAATGATGCCGTCTCATCAAGTGGTTGTAATTGGGAATGAGTAGAATTCAATTCATCACTTATCATATTACTCCCACTTGGACGAACTCCACTAAGGTCATTATCTTGATCTAAGGTTTCAAATGGGGAACAATCTTCCCCTATTTCGCCCTTCTTAGGAAATTCATCCTCTAAGAATGTGACATCCCGCGATTCAAACTCAGTTATACTCCCACTTTCCTGCTCACCTATGAACACATACCCTTTTGAGTGTTCCGAGTACCTTATGAAAATACTCTTCTTTCCTCTGGGACCTAATTTCCCAAACTTGTGAGAGGACTCATGTGTGTAGGCAGCACAACCCCATGGCTTAAGAAAGCTTAAGTCCGGTTTTCTACCTGTCCATAACTCATATGGAGTGGAAATAACTGATTTGGAAGGCACACGGTTAAGTATATAGGTAGCAGTTAACAACGCATCACTCCAAAAGATGATAGGTAAGTTAGCATGCGCCATCATGGACCTAACCATTTCCAAGTAGGGTTCGTTTCTTCTCTCTCGCAACACCATTTTATTGAGGAGTATACGGAATGACAACTGTCTTTCTATTCCTTTTTCATCACATAATTTTCTGAACTCATCAGATAAATATTCTCGACATCGATCGGATCTCAATGCTTTTATTTTCTTGTCTAATTGATTTTCTACCAAGGTCATAAACCTTTTGAAACAACTTATTGCTTCGGATTTGTGAGAAATCAAATAGACATATCCGAATCGAGTATAATCATCAATAAATGTGATGAAATAAACAGCCCCATGCCTTCCTCTCACATTCATTGGACCACGTAGACATCGAGTATGGATTAAATGCGAGAGGAAATTCAGCTCTTTTCCCTTTCCCAAATGGTTTTCATGTTGTTTTCCCTTCTAGGCAATGCTTACATATAGGCAAATCGACTTTTTCAATGTTGCCCAACAAGCCCTTTTTGGCTAGTCTATTCATACGTTATTGGCCAATGTGACCAAGCCTAGCATGCCACACATTCACATCATTATTATAGGTATTAGAAGACGTGATAAGGGAATAACAAACATTAGCATTAACATAATCAATATCTAATACAATGAAACCATCAAGAAAATAACCACAACCATAGTAATTTGTATTCAAAAAACAAATTCACACCTCTATTACGAAGTTCACATTAAAACCTAGTCTAACCAACATTAATACGACACTAAATTCCGACGAATCTCCGGAGCATACAAAGACATCATGAAGGAACAAAGTGCGTCCACCACGCATATTCGGTTGGCGGTGCCAATTCCTTTCACTTCAGCTCTGGAGTTGTTTCCCACATAGATCCACTTAGTTCCAGTTGGTACTCGTCGGAATTCCACGAAGGATCCTCTATCATTCGCTACATGGTCCGTCGCTCCCGAATCCACAGTCCACAAAGGATTAGACTCGATCAAGAACACGAGAACTCGACACAAGAGTAAAGTTCTGAAAAGTACAAGGGTGCATACCTTCTTTGGCTCACGACAGCCAGCGAGCATAGTGACCCTTCTTGTCACGGTTGTAGCATTTCACCCTTGCCGCTTCTTCATGCGAGGACGCTTTCCTCGATCATGTTGGTTAAACTTGGGTTTCTTCCCCTGAAGGACCAGCTTCTTCCTTGCCTTTCCCCTTATCAAACCCGGGTAGGGCGCTTGCGCTTGGAGCCCGAAGCTCCACTTGAGCTAGAACTAGCATGGTATAGTTCAAGATCCGGCTTAGACGCCAAGAGGCGGTCCTCTTCCAGCTCAAGATGACGCATTGCATCCTCGAAGGTTTTGATAGACTCATTATGGGTCGTGTGCACCTTCATATGCTCCCAACTCGAGGCAAGGAACGGATCACCGCTTGCACCCGCTGCTCATCCGTGAGGACATGGCCAGCATCTTTCAAATTTCGCTTATCATGTTTGACATCTTTCTAAGATGTTGCTTCATGGTCGACCATGAGGCTTCTTATAGAGTCAAACCCGATAGTGAGCCGCCTCAATCTAGTCACCGAAGTATGACCAAATCTTGCTGCCAATGCCTCCCACATTTCCTTAGCATTGTCGAAACGCCTAAACTCCCGCATGACATCATTTTCCATGCTGCTCGGCAACGTGATGCGAGCGAGAGAGTTCTTTCGTTTCCAAGCAGCAAAAGCTTCTTTATCTCTTTTGTGCTTTGTCGCAAGATTTCCCTCTTCGGGTTCAACCATGGTCGGTTAAGAGCTTCAAGTGCCTCTTGCTCTTCCAAAGACATATTGGATTTTTATGTGCCATATCTCATAGTTGTCACCATTGAGCTTTTCACCTTTGTTCAGCTCGGCAACTATGCTCTTTGTGGTGAAGCCATTGATCTCGAACACATCGACAAATATGCACGAATTATTAATGCCTATCATTTATGCATCCCTATTTGCATAGACCCATCATATTAATGAATAATTTCAAGTAAGGTTTCAGAATCAAAAGGTCACTACGTTTCCAATCATCCTCCAAAATCCTAACTTAAAATTATCATTAATATAATTGTCATATGCAAAATCAATTTTATGAAGCTACAAAAACTTCTAAAAACTACCCACAAATAATTACCCACAAAGAATCAACCAATAACGATGAAAAGCAATGAGATAATTGACATACAATTAAAAAAATAATGCTTTCAATTAACACAACCAACATATAGGTTGCTTGTACAACAACAATCGGTAGTCAATCATTACATAATGTGTCCACAAAGCACACTAAACAAACAAATCAATATAACTAACACCTAATCGGATACGAACCGGAAAGATCCTCTTTTGTTTAATATCTTGATCTTTTCCCTTGAAACAATACAGAAATATTCATTTACAAAATCCTTCACAATTTTCTTATAGGAAGCACCTCCGTTGACATCCCATATGCGATTCAACACATCTTGCCATTCAAAGTGGAAGAGTGCATATGAAAAATCGCACCATCTCTCGATCGTGACATGGGACGACCATTCCATATGACCTGTTGAATTTTCCCGTTGACTTCAAGGACGTGATCAATTAAGTCACCTCTCTCCCATCGATGATCATCCGCTCGGCTATCAACTTAGATGGCCTTTCCTTTTGTTCATCGGAATCGCGCGAATAGGTGTGCGCAAACTCGGGGAGGCATTGTTCCCGCAACAAATGCAGAACAAAAATTAGGGATTACTTATAACCCACATAGACTTAATTGAAAAAGAAACATATTCTTTTCCTTTTTTTTTTTTTTTTTTTTTTTTCGGGTCAACGGTCAACGGTCGTCGGTCAACGGTCAACAGTCGTCGGTCAACGGTCGGTCAACGGTCAACGGTCGCCGATCGTCGGACCAGTCAGACCGGTCGGACCGGTCGAACCGGTCAGCCGGTCGAATCGGTCAGCCGGTCGAACCGTGTCGGTCGAACCGACGCACGTGCCGTGCGCGTGCCTCAATGACGTCACGCAGACGTCAGCGGCACATGCCTTGCGCGTGCCATCGCCCGCGGGTCGGGTCTCCGGTCGGGTCGCCGGGTCGGGTCGCCGGCCGGTGACCGACCGGCCAACCGACGTCGCTGACGTCATCGATGACGTCACCCCCGGCCGTGGCCGGCCGTTGGGTGACGTCATGCCGACGTCGGCCGCCGGGCTCCGTGGACCGCGCGCCGCGCCGGTTCGCCGGCGGCGTCACGCACACGCCCGGTCCGTCGACCGGCGCGTGTGCCGCACGCGCCCGGCGACCGAGCGTCTCGGCACGTCGCGCCCACGCGCGCAGCCCTTCCGGCCGCCGCGTGTGGGCGCGTGCGGCGTCACCGGCGGCGCTCGAGGTATCGCGAAATCGTCTCGACGTCGCCTTTCTTCCTATCCCATTAGATTTTGATTTCGAGTTACGAAAACTCGGAAAAAAGGCCGTAAAGCGCTCGGGTGTCGGGATTTCTGCCCGATCCGTACGGGCCGAAACTCTTTTTGCGAAATTCAATCAAAAACACAATAAACAGATCGGGAAAACGTGAACTAGGGCTCTGATACCAATGAAGGGAATGACTAATCCCCGAAAACGCGGATTCGACACTGAATCGAACCCCTAAAACTATGCGGAAGCGAAGCCCGAGAAATCAACACGAATCACCGATCGTAAAGCACACCACGGAATCGAGCGTACCTTGTTAGCCACGATTAAACACCGTCGTTGATGGAGGAAGAGAAACCGAGCAATTCGATCCGAGGAAGCAAAATCCTTCGAGCAATTCACATTCGTGCTTTGAAGAATAACGGGAGAGAGAGAGTGCGTTAAGAGAAAGAACGTACGTCGTTTTTTCTTTTAGCAAAACGGTGTGTTTTCTCTCTCTCTCCTCCCTTTTATACCCCCTTTCCACGGGCCTTATTCCCGTGGGCCGGGCTTCATGGGCCCAACTTAGCCGGACGGGCCTTAAGCCCAATTAATAAATAAATCCTTCAGTCTGGAAGACTTCCGCACGGCGGAAAAGGTCCCGGAACTCCCTTTTTCCCATGTATTCCACCGCCGGTGCATCATTAAGTGGTTGGAGGGAAATAACTCCTGCCCACTGTGTCGCTATCAGTTAGATACTTAGGATCATCGAGCTTCATTGCATAATTTTGCTTCCAATGAGTGTTATAAATACTTAGCCAATATAGGTTGACTTTGTCAGATATCATCATCATAGTATTCTGACTGAGTTGTTTACTCCTGTCAATAGTGATGACGACTCAGATACGAAGAAAGTTAGTTGAGTTCTTGTGATATTCTCAACCAAGAATTTGTCTCTGTGATGATTGTACATGCCGAGTGCGATTATTTGGAATATGTAGGTACAATGAGTAGTAGAAGTCCCATTTCTGGACTACTCTCATGATACATTGGACCACAATGGAGGGAAAAAAGAGTAAAATTCTCTGAAGCACCATGACATCTTCTGTTTCTGTCTTATCCTTTATCCTCTTGTACTTCCAGGCCTCATGAAGCTGCACGGTCTTCTAATAGGCTGAATATAGGCAAGTGTCCCAAGCTGAATGTTAAAAAGAGATACCATAAAAGCTGTTGTGTCAACTCATTGTGTACCAACCAAAAAAAAAAAAAAAAAAACTCATTGTGTATGATCTAAATCAAAAACTTTAAACAAGGAATCATGCTGCTTACATGGATCCTGAGAAATGAGTAAAACCATTGTTGTCGGAGTAGCAATGGCCGGGTGAGTGGGACAGTGACTATTAGTAGAGGTTCATGTAGAATGATGCTCTGAGACCTTGTTTCCTGGAGTATAACAGCAGCCCTTTTTGTGTGGGTACAGTCCATAGCATGGGTTGAGATTGCTTGCTAGCGAATCTATGTTGTCCTGGAATTGATCAAAATCAGTTGAAGGCTCGCAATGCACCAAAGTATTCTTTTTAATGGATCAAGCACCACTGACTTGGTCTCTCATTCACTGAACCAATGGCAAGAGTCTATGTTTGTTGGAGAATTAAGCGAAAAAATGCCGAGTGCGATTTCTAATTTTGCCATAGCTTTGTAAGGCTTTCATTTAAAGGAAAGTACAGGAACATACAGACTACAGCTGTAAAAACATGAACCTGAACCTCTTTCTTTGTTCATCATTTCACTCTTGTTTTCACATAAACATATGTGCAATAAAAAAGAGGTTTTGGAAATGATAATCCGATCTTTCTTCTATGCTCTGCAACAGCTACGTATGCTTTGCTTAACTTCATTCGTCAGTTCAAGTAGATCACTTGTGCTTCAGGTTACGGAAGTCATTGCATTTGATGCTTCAAACTGCACAATTGCCAGGGAATATTTTCCTTTATGTCAGGATGAGACAGAATTGGCTGGTCATAATTGCCAAGTCGAATGATAGGCTCATGTGTTGCAGAAGATTGACGATACCCTCGTACATGTGTGCACTTCTTTCAGCTTCATTTCCCTACTAATCCTTTTTGGGACCAAAAGAGAAGTCATACTACTTGAAGCATTACAATACTTTAAACTCTATCGATCAAAGTTGTGGACCTTTGGGTAATGAGACCATACCTATAAAGCTCAAATGCCTTGTGGCGTTTCTTCATTTGCCGAACTCTTTGCCTCTAAAAACATAGCCACTCCATTACAGATGATGTCAATATACAGGTTATGATCCAACAAAACGAAAGGTTATGATCCTAACCAATTCACAGTTGGTTTCTTTTCTAGAGGACTAGTTTCCGGAAAATGGCTTTTGGATCATATCTGGAGAGGAACAGTGGACCAAGGTACGAGCTCCGGCCACATCCAACAGCAAGAACGCTGAAGTGGAACTGGGAACAAAAATAGAATAGCCAAGAAAGAGGACCAGTGCGAAACCAAGACTTAATGCCTTCCTGTGTCGTAAGCAGATAGAAGACAAAAGTTAAGAATTACAGAGAAGGAATGACATAAAATTGCAGAAAAATGATCTTAGTGAAATCGCGAACATAACATACTCCATATCAGGGATAGCCATCACACATATTAAACGTCCTGACAAAGATAATAACAAAAATACCGACAAAGAAATGAAATGATGACCCCATGAAATCTATAAACGTGTTTTGAACCGAACCAAACCAAATTAATCAAGAACCTGAGATCATCCAGCAATGATCAATGGAGAATGCAAAATGCAAGAGGTTTGTAATCCTGTTATCCAATGATGTTTTCCTAGAAAGAACATACGCTCGAGTTCATACATCCCAAACTTTCACATATTTTGTGCACTTTGCAAAGCACTTGACGATTGCTGTGACAATGGCAAACTTGCTCCTGGATTGTTGTTACCATTAATTGATGGCATGCCGGATTGTCCTTGTGAAGGCATTCCTAGCATAGGTATCATTCAGCCAGTTCCGAAAGAGGGAGCTGTTGGACCCAGGGCACTCTCCATCTTAGGATTTGTGCCAACTCCAATCTGCATAATTTGTGATCCTGATAGGCTTCCCTGGCTCATGCCTGGACCAGTTTCACCCATATCAGGACCAACTTGAAGATTGCCAGTTGGTTGGGATATTCCAATGTTTGAATTTCCGGTATTGTTGCTAGTTGCTGGAGCAAATGAACCAAGGCCTGGGTTTTGTGCAGTTGGCATGGTCCTCGAGACAGTGCCAGGACCTGTCACTGAGGTGATGCCCCATTGGGCTGAAGAATACCCCGTTTCAGCTACAGGCGCAGTAGACTGCATCCCACTAGAAATCATATTTGCCATATGCATAGCCATTGGATTTTGACCAATAGGTTGAAGCCCTATTGAAGTCTCTCCAGTCAATGCTGCAGAATTGATGACTTGTCGTACTTCAGAGTGGTCGTTTAGTATGTTTGAATTTGCAGGACCCCCAAGTTGTAATGGTTGTGGAATGCCACCAATCACCACTGGGCTTCAAATTCTACACGCTTTCATTGTTTGTTGCCATGTCTTGAGATACAGAAGAAGGTGAGAAAGTCTGCAAGGCAGAGACTCCTTGAGCAGCAGGTCGTGGAACGGATGGAATGTGAGGAAACGCGGGGCCAGCTACCAAAGAAGTCATTGTAGTTGGTTCCTGGAAAAGTAATATCCAAGTCCATGCAGCGAAAGACAAAAAGTAAGCTTCATTTTTTGGAGGCATTAACCCGACATTTATCTGGAAAGTGATGGAAGACTCACAACTTTGACAATGGCAGGAGGGCCATTTCCCGCCGAAACTGCTTGTCCGTTCAGTAAGGGTCCATTTACCGCAAACAAATTGTAGGGAAAAATCAAATTACCATTATGACCTAATTGTCCTGCACTTACCACTCAAAACACAAGCTCAGGCAAAGGATAGAAACTGTATCCCTAACATAAAGATCTGCTACAGATATTGCCCCTGGTGACATTAAGCACCTTCCATCAAACTGAAAATCAAGATTGTTTAGGACTCCCTCACCGCTGGCGGCTCCTTCCTCGTAACTACATTTTGTGCATGGACAATTACAGTCTAATTATGGAATGATATGACTCGACATTCCTATAATCAGGGGGGGTGGAATATATGTATAGCAACTTCTGGCCTCCAGAAATATAGGCATATTTTCAAGAGATTCAGGCTTCTTTATAGACCAATAGTATATCTACTACAATTGCCATGATTCAGGAGTTTGTCCCAAAACAAGCAAGCTCTACAAGTGGCTAGATGACACCTTAATTCGGACAAATGGTAATAACAAGCTACAGAATGAAAACATTGTAAAATAATTAAATGTTTGGCGAATCCAGCAATAAGGCCTCCAAGATGCAAGATAGTATATTTATTCACGATTCATCATTTACTGAAGAGACTGCATTAAATTGTATAACCATAACTTTCATTATGCTACAAAACTAATTAAATACATATTTACCAAGTGTAAAAATTACTTTTCGATAAAAACATTTTTCAGAAAAAAATTATTAGTTTTGCTTTATTTGATAATTATGACCGAACATGTTTTTTAATATTTGGATCTCATTTGAAAAATTAATTTCAATTTTATTACTTTATCTTAGGTGATTTTTTAATTATTTTTATTTTTATTTTTTTCTTTCTTCCTCTTCTGTTGGTTGTGGAGGCCTGGCGACTGCCAACGCAAGCTGAGAGGCCCGAGCTCTCTGTGGCGAAGTTGGCGAGTGAGCTTGACCTCTCTTGAGGCATAGACGTCTCAAACAAGGATGAATCTATGCTCGCACTAGATGAAAACGCAAGCATGCCAAATGGAGAAGCAGCAAAGCTCCCCCACAAGGCAAACAATGGTGAAGGGGAACTCAATGCAAAAGGTGACGGGCCAGAGCTTGCGTAGGCTGAACCATTTCGAAGGTGGAAGAAGATGGAAAAAGAAAGTAAAAAAGAAAAGAAAAAAATTAAAGTAAAAATGAAAATAGATCATAATAGAGATTTTCACTTCTTTTTCTATTCGTAACGTTCATACCTGGATTTTAACGATTCAAATTTTCGTTCTTAAAAAAAGGGAAAAATTAATAAAAATAGATCATAATAAATAGGGAAAAAGCCACCAAAAACCCCCAGTTTTGTCTCAAGTGACAGATTTACCCCGAACTTTGTTTTGTGACGTGAAAAATCCCGAAGTTTGCTAACTATGACACATTTACCCCAAACTTTTATTTGTGACACAAAAAACCCCGAACTTTTATTTGTGTGACATATTTACCCTAAATCATAAGAGCATTTTGGTATTTTTACTTTTAAAAACTTTTTCCTTTTTTTTTTTTTTTCTTCTTCTTCTTCCTTCCTCCCTCACCATGGCGGAGCCGGCGGAGGGAAGCCGGCATCCGGCGAGGGCCTACCTCGCCGGATCCGGCGAGGGCACCCCTGCCCGACGCAGCGAGGCGGCCCTCATCGGCGTCGGGCGAGGGCCTCCCTTGCCAAATTGGCCGAGGAAACCTCCCCAGACGCCGACGAGGCACCCCTTGCCAGTGCCCTCGCCGGCGTCGGCGAGGGAGGCCCTCAACCGGGTCGGACGAGGGCCTCCCTCCCAGATCCGCGAGGCACCCTCGCCCGACGCAGCGAGGGCGCCCTTGTCGACGTCGAACAAGGGGCCGGCGAGGGCGACCCTCGCCCGACGCCGCGAGGGCCGCCCGACGCCGATGAGGGCTGCCCTCGCCGGACACCGGCTTCCCTCGCCGAATGCCGGCTTCCCTCCGTCGGCGGCCGGCGGAGGGGAGAGAAGAAGAAAAAATAAAAATAAAAAAGAAAAAGAAAAACAGAAAAATAAGACGAAAATACCCTTAATGGGGTAAATGTGTCACATCAAGAAACTTCTGGGGTTTTTCACGTCACAAAACAAAATTCGGGTAAAATCACTCGAGGCAAGTTTGGGGTTTTTTCCCTAATAAATAAAAACACAGCCCAGAAGTTCGGCCATTTATCCATTCGCGTCGGCTTAGTTCACTGAAGCCCATATAGACCCGTCGGCCTAGTTTACGTAAGCCGATAAAAGAAAAAAAGGCCTCATTCTCCGAGCCCTTTTTGGTTCTCCCTGCTTTCTTTCCTGTTTTAATTATTTTTATTATAATTGTAAATTCGGCCGTATCAAAACAGGAAACAAAGATCAACGAAGAACAACGGCTATATATTTAAGCGTGCTCTGGCGCCCCCGACGGAAGCTGGACTTTTTGCAAATACCCACCAACTTCTTCCTCGCAATCTCTGGCTTGTTTCATCTTCTGATCGTGCTGAGATCTTCTGATAAGAGAATTCCTTGATTTCGTTCCTGGAAATCATGCCTTCCGTGGATCGTAATTGGGGTCTAAGCTTGACGGGGACACCCCGGACCAGCGACGACCCTTCGGCTGTCGTGAATCTGTTTGTCAGACAGCAACTGGTCCTCCAAAACCTCGGTAGCGGCACAACGACGTACGGGGACCCCGCTATCGTAGCAGGGACCAGGATGGTCCTTCGACCGGGTTTTCTTCGATTGCCGGTGGAGACCGGCGTCCACATCGGATATATTCTCGACCAGTTCGGCGTTGACCATCAGGACCAGCCCTCCTTCGCGATGCGGATTTGGGAAGCCGCCCGTAATTTGTCTAGGCTTCATCCACGTGGTGTCCGTGTGACAGCGATTCTAGACCTGACAATCTCAGAAATCTCAGAAGTGGGGGACTCGGTTATGCATGAGGTAATGGAGCAACCCGACTCAGAACCGGGTCGGGTCATGAGGAGGGGCGCGTCAAAGTCGGCCATTCTTGGGCTGAAGGAGAAGGTCTATGCTGCTGAAGGCGGGGATTGTTGTTCGATTTGTCTGGAAGACTTTCACAGGGCGGAAAAGGTCACGGAACTCCTTGTTCCCATGTATTCCACCGCCGGTGCATCATTAAGTGGTTGGAGGGGGAGTAACTCCTGCCCACTGTGTCGTAGTCAGTTGGATACTTAGGATAAATGAGCTTCATCGCATAATTTTGCTTCCGATGAGTTTTGTAGGTACTTAGCCAACATAGGTTGACTTTGTTAGATATCATAGTATTCTGGTTGAGTCGTTTACTCCTGTCAATAGTGATGATAACTTTGATTTCTTGTGATATCCTCGACCAAGAATTTGGTTCGGTGATGACTGTACATGCCCAAATTCACATCGTCGATCTTCGTGTTCTTAGAGAAATAAAATTGTGAATACAGTGAACATTACGAACTGCTTTTCTCTCAGTTCATCTGTTTTCTGCACTGATTGCTTCCTGTTATTTTGATCCACTTGTTTAACTTGAGACAAGTAAAACAGAATGATGCGAATCATCATCAGAGTTGTGTAAGGTGTTGCTGTAAGTCTCCAAAAAAATTTCCAAAGAGGTGCGCTGACATTGACTAACAATGCTTATTTGCTTATTGCAAAGTCCTGGTATCTATTACCGGTCAGAATTGGACCATAACGGAATTTCGGTCTATACTGGACCATAATATCAGATTGGGGAGGAAGATTAGAATTAGAGATTGATCGAAAAGCAAGGATATGGGCTCGTGTGAGTAGGAAACAGAAAATATCTATTCTAGCCTACAAAGAGAGGTGACTATGTCGATAAAAAAAAAGGGGACGAACCAAAGACATCCTTGTGAGCACATTCTATAAGTATATGAGAAATCTTCCCGTATCACCCTTAATCTCAGGATTGTCACCCTAACTCCACCGGTTGGAAATGAAGCTGCATACGCGTCTTGAATCCTAAAGAATGACGGCCTTTATTGTCATAGCGAGATCACAAATGTGTATTTCTTCTGCATTCTGCTAGAAACCGAAATTAAAATTACTGCAATGCAATTGACTCCCGACTCAAACTAGACACCCAAAGTTCTTTAGGACGAGCCTTTTAGTTTTTGCTCCCTTTTTGTTTTTCCTCTTTCTTTGTGGTTATTTATAAAGTAAACATAACCACACGATAGGCAACAATACATAACCTATCATATCAATTCCAAAAGACCTGGTAAGACAAGCCCCAAAACCAAGCTTTGTGAAGGCAGCATTTCACTAATCTTTGATAGCGATTTCCTGGAATAGGAATTTGCTTCCTCGTAATGCCAGTTTCAGCTTGACTAGAATTCTAACCAACAACAAATAGGTCAACAACAGAAGCATTGAGACGACAACTGACCATATGGTAGTTGCCCCATTTCAACAAAGAAAAACATCCCATGCTACACTGTGATATACAAATAATGGACATATGAGATAACACACCCACAGCTATCACAGAAAATTAAGTGACCCAAGCAGTCAGTTAACATCAATAATAAATCATATCTAGAGCTGTCCTAAATTTATGTGGAGGCTTTCTTTGCCTATTTTCCTCAATTGATGGGATTAAATTCAACTGAGGAGGTGCTCTATCCATTTTTCAACAATAGCTGGAGAACCATACCATGGTCTGGATACATCATCAGAACCAACGGGCGAATGATAAACCCCATCTAAGCTGATGTTAAGCGCACCCTCCAAATGAGCTGATACTTCTGGCACAACTCCATCTCCCCATACATCTGCTTGCCCGCATACCTGCTCAAATGCAATAATTTCAACCACTCCTTAGCAACATATAGCTCCCCATACATCGTGCCAAGTTTCAGAAATAGGCCTGAAGAAGAACTTGAATAAAATTCTGATGGATTCCTCCACAAGTTATTCCAGAGATGAATGGTTCAAGGCACCAAAATTAGTTTTACCTGCTTGTACCCCTGCCCAACAAAACGGGCACGCCAAGTGGAGGCATTTAATGTTGAACTTTCTACATCATTGGCAATAGCAACCTCAGAAATCAATTGATCTCCATCAACTGGCATTGCGGACACAACATTAATTTCTGAGCCACCAAATATACGAGCACCTTGTATATACCTGGACTTTGCACTGTCAGTTTAGAGTCCAAATCTCAGATGCTAATAAATTGCTACATGAGTCTCATACTCATTAAGTGGAGAGATAATGTTCCAACTCACACAATACTCAATTCTGCAATCCACATGGTACTTTTCTGGGTGCTAGCACTCTTCAGATTCTTTTTCTCTTTAAAAAAATTTAAATTGCATGACTCAACGGATTTCTTGCCCCTGTTGGTTGGCCATTAGATAAGCACATAAGAGTAACATTTCCAGGGAATCTGTTCAATATGTTTAGCTCTTTATTTTTGCACCATGACAAGAGGACTCCTCGCTTCTGTTTCCAAATGAAGTATTCCAAAAGGAAAATCAAGAGGCTTAGCAGTAAAGCATCTGCTCTCACTAGAGAAATGTCTATATATCTGATCTGAATCACACAATGTTTAGATGACTTTAGGGGCCCCATTATTTTGCTCATAGTTGTGAAACAGATCACAATATTGAGCAGCAAATAATTTCCTCCAGAAGTGCATAATGCACATACTGGCTATTGGAGAGCATGCTAGATATTTGCTACTTCCAATTTCCAAACCAAAAAGAGGCATGACAAACATACACAAACAAACCACTATTCTCATACATCCTAACATAGGTGCATGCAATAAAAACTTAATTCTACTCCACAGCTGAAATTAGATAATGAGTTCTTCCTCTTTTCTTTTTTCAACCCAAGAACTCTGTTAATACAATAAGATAAATTCTCTAGCTGGATAGACTAGAACTTTCTCTTAGAAAATGCTAGAAGGATATGGGAAAGGTTTTCTCAAATTCAGGCTCATCAAGAAAGATGGAGAACAAGAGACATCTTTGGTCGCAAAGTCTTTGAGCAAGGTAATTATTCTGTAGGATAGTAAGTTCTAGCCAGTCTTCCAGGTGCCTTATACAACAAAACTTTCCAAATAAGCAAACAACAACAAGAGTAAAAGAAATACAATGAAAGGAATCCTTGGAGAACAGAATGTCAGCACCATCCATGGGATGGACCCCTAAAATTTTCACAGCAAGATTAGTCCAATCACATCAATCTCTGTATTGTAGTATCTTATAGTGACATTTAGCTAATCACTTTGCTTTTACATGAACATACAAAAAGGAAGCAGCTAACCAGAGATTCTAACTATTTTAGGATAAAAAAAAAAGAGCAAGGTGATGAGATGTACCTTCCTGCAATGCATACATACTTCAGTTCTGGAGTATACACAGCGTTTCTGCAATTCTTCTCAACATAATCCAAGAGACCCTGGTTTGATCTATAACCCCAGAAAGTCCTTTAGGAGGTGGCCTGATTAAAAAGGTGAAGCAATTGTACTGTTTCCTTGAGTTCCAGACTGAGATCTAATGAGTAAATCAGTGTCCAGATAATAGATATACAGCACGTCAAAGCCATAGGCAAAGAGCCAGAACAAGGTATAAAGGGACATGGAGAGATCAAGTGAGAAACTTTGAAACCTACAAGTGAGGAGTGCCCAGAGTCAATAACAGAGATATATCGCACACTCCAAATTCTTCCATATAGACCCGTGCTAACCATCCTCCTGCTGAATGTCCGATCAAAGATAAGGAGCCGCCTAAAACGAGAATGAGAAAGAGCTCCCATCATTTAATTGAGAAGTAGAATGTAATCCTTAAGCGGAAAATGAATAGTGGAAGGATGCAGGGAATGTAAGAAAAGAGATTTTCCATGATGAAGAGTTAAGCCACGAGGAAACCCCATATTTTACATCAGAAAGGGTTCGGCTAAGGAGTGATTTTCCATGATGAAGAGTTAAGCTTTGAATGTTACACACTGCTCTAAAGAAGTGATTTGCGCAGCTCACAGGAAAGACCACTTATAAATTCAAATATCTTGAGGTAGTCAGATTTGTTGTCGCGAAAAATTATTGACCATGCTCATCTGCTCTTAATTTTCACCCTTCTATGTTTTCAAGAGAAAAAAAGAATTGCAGTGGTTCTACTTCGTTTTAAGCCAGCATCGAACACCACCTCTCACAGACCGGATTGTACAGAAGAAGGCGTACAAGCATTATGCACAGTCAACCTTCAAATGTCCAACAAGATCTTGCACGCCAATGGCAATCACGACGGAAGCAAAAAGCAAAAGAAAGATTACATCTATTGGGATTGTTGCGGGAACATTTGCTCCTCCAGATCCCACGACATTAAGGATACAGTATACAAAAATGCAAGAAACAAGCTGATGGTACCTTGAGCCATCTCCTTCGCCTCTCGCACGGCCTCATCGATCCTCTTCAAGTACCTGTTTTCCACAATTCACCGTTCCAGAAAAAACAACACAACCTCGTCTGATTACGCCCATCGAAATTGCCTAAACCGAACCAAACCAAACATCAAGGAGAGGGAGTTACCAGTCGAGGACGGGGCGAGGGCGGAGCGTGCCGCGCCAGTAGTTAGGTCGACCAAGCCGGCGGCGTTCCTGAACCAGTCGAGGCGCGACACCTTCGCGGCCACGGTGGGGACGCCGTGGCCTTCGAGAGTGAGCCGCAGCTTCCCGTAGTCCCCCGTGTTGTTCCCCAACCCCTGGAAAAACTTCAGCCGATCAGCGACAGCGGCCAAGTTGGGAGCATGCATTCACTCCCGAATCACACGCGCGCGCGCAGAGACCGGAAGAATGACGGCGGGGCGGCAAGTCGCGGCGGCGGCGGCGACGGCGGCGGCGGCGGAGGAGGAGAAGAGGGATTTGGAAGGAGGGGATAGGACCAAATGCATGACCGCCATAGAAATCTCCTCCTCCTCCTCCTCCTCCTTCTTCTTCTTGTTCGAGTGGTCGTCGTCGCTGCTGGCCACTTCGCTGCTTTTGCGCGCCTTAAGCGACGGTTAAGAGTACGGTTCGAAGAGGCGTACGGATCGCGCCCTCGCCGTGAATTATTCTTTTCTTAATAGAGCAAAAATTGCGGTCCTCGACTTCACACGCCTCGCGCTCCCTCGTTTACGAACGTACGTTCTTGAATTTTTATTTTGGCTTGTGCGTTCGAGTCATTCGATTAGTCCATTTTTTTTTTTTTTTTGACAATCGGGTCCCTCGCTCTCATATTCTTAACATAAACCTGACCCGCCACTCAATTTTAGTCGACAATATCCAATCAAATGAATTCTCGATATATCTTGTTTTGTATGTCACGACCTGATTCGATTAGATGAAATGAGGTCTGTTTGGGTTGAGCGAGAGTTATTGTGTGAGGAGCACACATGAGCAAGATGTGAGATGCATTGCCGTGAATTATTCTTTTCTTAATAAAGCAAAAATTATGGTCCTCAACTTCACATGCCTCGCGCTCCCTCATTTACCAACGTCCATTCTTAGAATTTTATTGTGGCTTGTAAGTTCAAGTCATTCAATTAGTCCATTTCTTTTCAATCGGTCCCTTACTCTCAATTCTTGACATAAACCTGACTCGCCACCCAATTTTAGTGACAATATCCAATCAATTGAATTCTCGATATATCTTGAGGAAGCGCGACTTGATTTGATTAGGTGAAATGAGGTTCGTATGGGTTGAGTGAAATTATTGTGTGAGGAATGCATGTGAGCAAGATGTGAGATACATATGATTGCCCTCGCCGTGAATTATTCTTTTCTTAATAAAGCAAAAGTTGTGGTCCTCAACTTCACATGCCTTGCGCTCCTTCATTTACCAACGTCCGTTCTTGAATTTTATTGTGGCTTGTACGTTCGAGTCATTCGATTAGTCCATTTCTTTTTAATTGGGTCCCTCGCTCTCTATTCTTTACATAAACCTGACCCACCATCCAATTTTAGTCGACAATATCCGATCAATTGAATTCTTGATATACCTTGTTCTGTACATCACGACCCGATTCGATTAGGTGAAATGAGGTCTGTATGGGTTGAGCAAAATTATTGTGTGAGGAGTGCATGCGAGCAAGATGTGAGATGCATGTGGCGTGTGCATGAACAGATTAGTCTTCTACGCTCCGTTCGTTTAAGAGGAAAATAATTTTCTTTAAAATGTTTCCCCATTTTCCAAATATGTTTATTTCACGAAAAATGAATTACTTGGAAAAATATTTTCCATCAAAAGAAAAAGTCCTCTAAAGTAGGAAAATGTTTTCCACTTTTGAAAAGTAAAACATTTTCCTCACGATCTCTCTTATTCCACACTTTTACAGATCATTACTTCTTCCTCGCATTTCTTCTTCTTCTTTTCTTTTTTTTTTTTTTATTCAAATTATTTTTTAATTTTCTTTTTCTTTTTAATTCGAATTTTTAATTTCATTTTTCTTTTCTTTTTCTTTTCTTTGTTTCCCATCTTCTTCTTTCTTTGACTAGTTGTCGGACCAGTGAACCTCAAACTCGTCGATCTCAAACTTCGCACTCGTCAATCTAGCAAGCCTTGAGTTTGATGCTCACGCCGCCAATCTAGTGAGTAGAAAATATTTTTCTTACCGAACACCAGAAAAATATTGTCATTTTCCTGGAAAATGACTTCTAGGAAAATATTTTTTCGAAAATGGCCCATTTTCCACGAAATGAACTGACCCTAAAAGTATTGCCTAGAAGTTTGTGGCTAGTTGGTGGACTAGGTTTTAGCCATAGTGTGTTCAAGGGAGGGGAATAGACCTATTGAATGGACTAGGATTTACCTTTGAATCTTGAGTTTTTCATTTTAGTATTTCTTTCTCCCAAACTTGTGTGATCTTGGAGTGCTACTCTCTTGGGTGAGTGAGTGGGAGGCTTTGCGTCCTTGAAAAATTACCTCAAAAGCCTAACATATTATAATTATACAAATTCAATCCTAAATTTTTTAATTATACCAATTTAATTCGAATATTTTTTCATATTTTGTCTAATAGATTTATCGGATCAATTTCGATTGGAAATTATTGTTGTCAACTATCTTATGTGAGACAATTGACGCCGGCGTAAATTATTTTTAATAGTATTATAATAATTTTTTGAATTTTTTAAAAAAAAATTTACTTTAATTTTTTTTTTTTTTTTTGGGATTGAAAGCCGACGAGGGTTGTTGCCCATAGGCGGGGCAGCGACACCCTCAAGGGTTGCGCACTCTTGATTTGGATGGCGAGGCCATCGTGTCCCTCATTAGTGAAATCGAGGACCTATGAGCCCTCATTTAGTGTCCACCAAGTATTGGCTCTCAATTAAAAAAAAAAAAAAAGTAAAGAAAAGAAACAAATAAATACAAATTAAAAAATCATTAAAAAAGCAAAGTCCATTTTCTTAAAAATATTTAATTAGAAAAATCATACAAAATTTGATAAAAACATAAAATCATAAAAATTAAAAAATTCATAAAAAAATTAGAAAATTAAAAAATCGAAATCTTCGGAAGGATGATCAGCATTTATGTCGGTGTTTTCTGGCCAAGATTGACCGGATGTACTCAATTGATAATATGTAAAAATTTAATTATAAATTAATTTTAAACTTGAATTGGTATAATTACATTAACTTTAGGAAATATATATATATATATATATATATATTTTTTTTTTTTTTTTTTTTTGTGTGTGTAATGTTTACTTCAATCCTTAGACTAACAAAGCGGCCCAGACTCGATTAACTCGGGTAAGAGTGAAACACGACAGGAAAGAGGGTGAGGAACACGAGTGAAAGTGAACAACCCGGTTGGTGGTCGGAAGGGTAATTGTGTCGAAGATTGCATCGCCGCATGAACCAAGCATCGTGTTCTATGACATCATCGTGTTCTATGACATAGACCGGTGATAATTATTTCAATATCAAATATTTGGTCGGCACCAATCAAGTGGACACGCGAGCTTCAATTTGTTGGAGTTGGCGTGGCGATAGACTTCTTAGAAAAATTTTATGTATAGTTCATGACGATGTTAACAAGTTTAGTACAAGTTCAAGAACTAGGTGTGCATTATTTTCCTACGAATACAAAATATATATGTCCCATCTCAAAACATTTTATAATGCTAACTACTTCCTCATATTTCATGTTAATACATGTGCATATGTACTTTCGAATGGTTAGTAGGGTCAGCAATGTGATGGTAACATAAGAAATAGATTATAAATGTATGTGTCATAAGTTTGTTAACTTTAAATTTTACTATAATTTGTAAATCAAATGAATTTTCTTAATTTAAATATAGGGAGTAGCTTCCAAAATGAGCTAAGTTATTTTGAGACATATTGGAAATGCATTCATTTCCTTTAGCCTAAACTAGGCCTATAAAATTGTGCATGCTCAGCGTTTCTCCTGTGCTTGCCTATGTATTGCATCTACCAGATAAGGATGTGAATATTTAATAAGATTACGTCGCAATGATCTCTCTATAAGGTTGGAGAACTTCGTGTCCATTTGATATAACTTTATTGCGAAGTGATGTATTCTGTGTGTCTGGTAATATATGGTTTACAGCTCCAATATCCCAAAGTTTATGTTATATCGCTTGTTTAATGAACGGTCCACTTGGACTTAGGTGTAAAGACGACATTGGTTTCGACGTAATCTCTATGGTTAATTTTTCAAAGTCAATACAGATCAAAACTCAATCGGGTCGGCCTATCTTCAGAACGAGCTGTACGTGAGCCATGGGTTGCAGCAAAACCCTACTTCGACCAAAACTAGACATCTCAAATCTTTGAACAAGAGTTCAATTTTACCTCGGAGCTCCCCGCTCCTAAGCCAAGGCAAAGCTACGCCTTAAGAACGCAATGCAAAGCGTCAATTCTTCCGATCATGCATTTCTTAAGGAAGTACGTGCAAGATTAGAAACTTTTTTAAGGGATGTACCTAAAGTCTATGCAAGTCTAGGCAAAAGTCTATGCTTGCCAACAATTTAATCCAAATTCACGGGTCGGAATCAAGAGGGATGGCAAGTCAAATCATAGTTTGATCGATGATGAGTCTTGTCATATGGTAACATAGTAACATCAAAGAAGCAACTCAAAACTAAATTGAAGCATCTTTTGGAGAACAGTCTTAGTCAATCCTAGGTTCATGGTTTGCCTCATGCTAATGTCCTTGTGTTCCAGATAAGGCCTTGCTTCTAAACATTTCCATCTAATGGCAGTCGGGGTTACATCAATTCCAAAAGTTGGGATACACAAATCTCATAACCACTCCAGGTGACCTATGTCTCCTGTCCAAAAAGGGGTATACATTCCGAACTCTTGACCAAGTGAGACAAACCCACACAAAATCCATCTAGTCGCACGTCAACACGAACACAGGTCGTAAAGGGATTAAAAAGGAAAAACAGAAGTGGCACATATCTTACTATCCCTTAGCAGCCGGATCGCCAGGATCGCCAGAGGCAACCTTTTTCTGGTGCTTCCCTACCTCGGTGGCCCCTATGGTGGCATTCGTTGTGGCCACACTGTTGCTCACTGAACCAGCAGCATTGTCGATTGTGTCTCCTCCACTACCCATCCCCGAGGAACCCACGTCTGGGGATGTAGACCCAGTGACAAGCTCTTCCGACTGTTTTGGCCGATTAAGGGCACGGCAGTGTGGGCAGTAGTAAGTAATATACGGGAAATCCTCCTTCCTCACAAGCCCTGCACAGAAGCAAGAATGCCGAGGTGTTACTCCCAACCAAATGACATTGCAGTAAGAAAAAGAACGATCACCGCCTGCATTTGGTAAGTGAAACAAGTGTAGCAAACTATATAAACAAGAGAGCTCACTCACCGTTGTGCATGCGGCAGTTACCACATATGAGCGCATAAGACTGCGTTGGATCCTCACCCACAAGCAATGCTGCAAGTCGAGCAATCCATCCATTGTTCTGCATCGACGATCCATCTGGATAGTAGTGGTCAACAACCAATTGCTCATGCTCTGCTGCTGAAGTGGGTGTTCCTCCTCCATCTGATTGACGCGTCATGGTACTCCCTTCGCTGCTAGCCCTAGTGGGCAAATCTTTTCTATTCCGTAGCCCACTGGACTGCACAAGCTCAACGTCATTGCTCTTCCCTGTAGAAGCAACAGACTGAGATTCATCTCCTACAAACACCTTCAAGCCAGAATCTGCGCCCAATTTCGATGCCAGGACAGTTGCAGCAGCTGCCTTGGCTGCTGGATCCGGATCATATCGCTGTAGAGAAAATCAATGTTTAAGTATGATGCCTTCACTTTGCAAAAGATACAAGACCATGCCCAAGAAAAGATGCACAAACTTCAGGAGGAAAGAAAAGTACATGAAACGAAGCACAAAGCTCAAGGAATGGCTAAGAAAATAGATGTAGTTCCAATTGTTGTGGTGTACCTCTTACAAGACTCTACTGCACTACCTAATCCTAAGCAAGGAATGGTGAATATAAACAAGAATTAAAGACTGATGAACATAAAACACGATATGAGCACAGCAAAATGATGTTTTTATCAACAAACTCCTTTCATCTATTTCCATTTCCAGATACTATATATTAAAAGTCCCCAAGCCTTGCACCGATATAAGACCCAAGTACTTCAGTGATCCTTTTTGGCAGCTCAATACCGCAATTCGCACTTGGGTGTCAACCACCCAACCAATAGTACCAAACTAACAAAGCTAAGTCTCAGCTAGAATTTTTGGCCCAAAAAAAAAACTCTCAGCCAAGGTTCACAATGAATATGGCTCAATGTTAAATACCACACACCCTCAAGAGCTACTTGACAGTCGAATATCCACACAGGTCCCAGAAATTAGGTGTTCATAAACTGTTTAGCAACAGGGAGTCCATTCTTTTTATAGTTAGTCTACCTTGCTTTACTAGTCTTTAATATCAGATAAACATGTTAATACCCAGAGTTCTACAACCCCCTCCCCTCCCCAAAAAATAAAAATCAAAATCAAAATCAAAAATAAAAACCAAAGATCCTTACCAAAAATAAAAAATAAAAACCAAAGGCAGTAAAAGAGTGGGAGAGTGGAAAAGAAACTTGAGGGAAAGGAAAAAAAAATTCATCCTACCAATATGTAGGGTAGTGGATCCAATTAATTCTTACTTTAAACAATGGACTCATGTTTCAAATAAGGGGGTAATGGAAACAACAGGAGTTAAAATGTATGAAGAATTATGATTCTGCAATTTAATTTATTGGTTGGCAGTCAAATCTCATTGCAAAAGAACCTCAACCCGACTTATTGGCCAACCATATTGCATCACAATTCTGCAATTTCTCTTCTTGACAATGACATAGCAATTTAAAACAAAAAAGAGGCAGAGTAATAAACACCTCAAGCAACATCACTCGTACTAAGTCTTTTACTTCAGACAGCAATTCTTTCAAATGCCTTAACAAAGCAAACAAATAGCAATAGAATACACCAGCGTGGAAATGCCCCACAACCCCAAAAGACATCACCTGAATTAGCTGCTGAGTAGTATAATAGTTAGTCCTCTCTTTAAGTTCATCAATTTTCGCTTGCCTCTGCCCTAAGCCGCTCAAGAGTTTTTGGTCCTTGCGATCACCTTTAAAGTCAACATGATCAAACAGTCATGCAATCAATAGACATCAAAAATCTCAATTCAACAAAATGAACAAGAAGTTGGGAATTTGGGCCAATCAAGATAAAGATGAACCTATAACTTATACAAAATAGATCATGCAAGGCATAGCCACACATACTAACACATTCTGACCAGAAACAGAAATGTGCAGATGTAACTTTCATCCCATTCTCTGAATTCAAGATGCGTAAGTTTGCTAAATAGTAAATGACAACACCAACAGTCATCTGCACTTTAGTAGTGGATTTAATAATCAACTCAACCAGTTATCTTCAGACAAGATGTTTAACAAAAATGGACCCTGAATGATTGACAATAAAAAGGTGCCATGCAATCATCAAAATGAAAGTTCCATCCCTGTAGAGCTAACAATTTGACCTCGTAGATTAGATGCACAGCCTAAGAAGGCTCAACTGATTTTACTTATCCAATGGCAATGCGTAATTAAAAGGTGCTCTTTACCTAAGCTGCGATACAGTTTCAACGTAAAAAGATCATCTAGATCTTCTGCACAACTAGCTGTGACCAATGACACCCAGCTTCCAGTTTCTGGAAATACATTGCGAATCATTATCTAATGTTGCAGCTGGTGACCCCCATATTAACTCTTAAGTCTACTTTGAATCAAAGAGAGCAAATGAGAGTACCTTAGAGGCCAGACCTCAGGTGTGAAAAACTACTCAGCAAGTTTAAAGAAGCACCAGTTACGACATCACCACACACTCTGCACGCCTGTCCTCCCTCTTTAAGAATGAGGATCAACACTAAAAGGTGCTTCTTTTCTGTAAACAAGCTCTCCCAAGTAAATAACTCTAGACTCCAGAGCCTCAAGGTCTCAGCAGAAAAAGAACTGCCCCACCATCAAGAGTTGCATGAACATAAGGTAGAATTTGATTAAGGGTAACAGTGTCCGGCTAGGGTAATAAGTTCTTGTCAAACAGGCCATTAAAGACTAAAAGAAGAAAAGGCAACCTCTTTAGGTACTACATGCATGCTAGAGAAGACAAAATAGCACCTGCTTGGACATGTTCCTAAATAGTAACTCAGTGCTTGGGGCAATAAGGTTAACTTCAAGAGAGAAAATGGAGGTCATGCTGTCTCTACCATTATCCCTCCTCATTTTTTCATTTTGGAAGGAGGGTAGAGTTTTATTTCCACAATTAATTTGGTGAAACCTGCTTAATAAACTATAATAACAAGAGGACACAACCCCTGCTCACATTGTGCACATGGCAATGGTAACATGAGGGCATCATATAGTGTTGAATCAATTCTAATTTGATATTGTCTGCCTCTAGAATAATCCTAAATCAATTTTGTGTTTCCAACAACAAAACAGAAAAGATTGGATTTTGTTTGCAGCCTTACTTGCCTACATCACATACATGGCTTAATTTGTTCTACCTGTTCATTCTCAAAAGTTTGAGAAAAAACATGCAAGAAGAAAAGCTACACAATTTAAAGCAAAGCTATACTAGAAAATAAGCAACTTAAAATCATGTTAGAAATTGAAAATCAAATCTTTAGCTGTGTTGGCCTTATTGATTCTTGAAACACCTAGAATATTTATCCATACCTTATCTTGCAATGTACAAGAAAGTCCATGAAAAGATTGACCAAAGGGACTTATCTCGTTTACTAAGTCCCAGGCTCTTCTGCAATTCTATAAATTGCCCGCATTTTCCCACACCAATAACCTCTATTTAGAAAAAAATATATGTTCCACAACTCTCACATTCATGATCCAAGGAATAATAAAAATAGCATTAGGCATATCCACATAGACAAAATCAATCAATGACAGATAAATTATGAACTTCGACGACTCTTGCAGTGGGGGAATAAATCACAACAACGTAACAATTGACAAAGCATTCTCCCTCTCTCAATCCAGGGAGAAGACTCCATCTGTAGACCAAATAATATGCAAAAGACTACCAACAGACGCATAATGCATCCGCCACCAGAAAAACTAAACAATTGTCACCTCTCACTACCACAATCTTTCTCCTACTTAGTCCCTAATTTCTGCTTTTGGATGGGGAGGGAGGCCTACCGAGTTGAATTACTGAACTTTGTCACATAATTCAGTGTAGTGCCATTTCCTAGCTTCATTTTAAATCAGGATTATGGCCCAATGTTACATTCGTCATTCATGCAGAAAATAAACACCATCAGGAGATATCCATATACCAACTGCTAAAACAACTGCTTCCTTGTGAACTTTACAAATCAATCATGTACATTTTCTCGAAACCAATGCAACAAGGACAGTGCAAAATCTGAAACCGTATGAAAACAATGAAGAGTAGTCTACAAGAATGAGAAGCTATTTACAAGACTATTATTTGGTTCAAGACACTTACACATTCTTGTGAAGCTAACAAGACCAGTATAAGATGCAAATGATAGAGCAGGCAAGAGGAACATGGGTAAGACCCGAAAAGCCCTCATTTTCCAGTCGAGATCAACCGACCTAGTTGTCATGACGGCATAACCCACTGCAACAATCTGGAAGAGCCATCATCACTCAGTCAGTGTGAATGTGTGATCTATATCATCGTGTGTGCAAGAATAGCGAATGCCCACAGCACATATCTGCATACATATATACCTCGAAAAGGAGGGAGAAGAGAATGAGATGACGGGCCATCCGGCGCCACGACTGCGATCGCCTCTTGATACGGGAGAGCACCGCGGCTTCCTCCTTGGATATGTTCTGCAGCCGCTTCTCGAAATCGTCGCTCCGGCTCTTCCGGAAGAAGCCGAAAATCCGGGACACCAGCCCTTCCCCTTCTTCTTATTCTTCTGCTTCTTCTCATCGCCACTGTCGCCATCGCCCTTGTTCTCCATCTCTGCCTCTCTCTCTTTTTCTTTCATCCCCTAACAACCCATCATCGAGAACTCATTCAAGAACTCAGCCGAACAGCAACCCAACAAAATGGAATCATACCCAGATGACAGAACGTTAAATTAAAAGAAAACGAGGACGAATCACACATCCTGACCACTCTAAGATTCGCAGCGACTACGATCCGATCTGCTGGTTCTGCCCCCTTCTTCTTTAGAGATCTTCAACGTTTTTCTTTATCCGATAAAGGGGTCGGCGGGGGGCGGTCTCCCAACCCTGAATCTCCCTTCTTCTTCCTCTGCTTTTCCGAATCTCGGCTTCGAATTTTGCGAGAATCCCGAGGATCGAAGCCACCCAAGACGTGGATCCCACTTTTCGATCAACACGACTGAAGAGGAGGATTAAAGTAAACTGCTGGCGTCGATAGTAATAGAGAGAGAGAGGGATTTGTCAATGGAACGTAGAAGAGGGTTCCATTTGCCTTGCCGCACATGCTTTGCTTGACCCCGAACCATCAACCGCGTCCTTCTCTCCTTCTCTTTCCTTCCTTTCCCTTCCGAGAAGTCATCATTTCTATACACTGAAGAAATGGACGCTTTATTATAAAAGTGCTTTTTGGAAAAATAAAATAAAATAAAACATAAAGAGAGTAGCGCTTGGTTGGCTCAAATAAGAAAAGGGTAATTATGAAACTGTTTATAAATTTAAGGAATAATTATATTGAAAACCCTACAACTTTTCATAAAAGTGTAATTATGTTTTAAAAATCTCAAAAAATGCAATCAAAACCTAAAATTTTTTACGTAGTACAATTGAGCTATGAAATTTTCAGAAAGTGCTGAGTCATAAAACTTTGAAAAAGATTCATTAGATTATTTTGACAAGTTTTGATACTTAATTGTGTTTTCTGAAAATTTTAGAACTCAAATCCACTTTAAGATAAGTTTTAGGATTTAATTCCACTTTTTGAAAATTGTAATACTCACTTGTACTTTCTTTACAGGTTTTAGGACTTCTATAATACTTACCCATAAATTGAATTGATTGAAATATGCGATCAATAGAGTCTAGTCAAAACAATTGGTCACCCATAAAATGGCTTGATCTCGTACCCTCAATAAGCTTTACATCTTATATTTTATTTTTATTTAAAAATAAATTAAAAGTTCATGAGACAACATTACATGTTGGGTCAAAATTTAGGTATCATTTATGTAATTATCTTATTAGACAACAATTACTCCATTCCCATCCTAGTTCTTGTTCTATCACATTGCCCATCCGTGAAACCGAGAGCATAGTAAATATAGCTCAATTCAAGAAAAGTCTATTTTGATTCCTAAACTGTTCATCCTAGTACTACATGTCTAATGTCAAATGACATTTATTGAATTTCACCACCTACAAAATGTCCTCACCAAGCTCCTCCCTTTATATATTGACAAAAAATAAAGCAACCGACATGTTCGATTGAAATCAAATAAAGGAATTCGAGTGTAAAGCATTTGGATTTGATCACTTAGGCTATGTTTGATAGTCAAGATAAAATTTAGGATATGATGATATTTGGTACCTGCTCAAGACAAAATAAAATCTAATGTAATGGGATATAGAACAGAAAAATTATCCCATAGAAAATATGGGATAAATCAATAGGATTTCTAATATCCATAATAGGAAAATTATTTTTCTTGAATAAAAACTTCTTAAATTAACAACATTAAAATTATATTTCAATATAAATAATATTTAAATTATAATATAAGAAATTAAAAATTAAAAATAATAATTTATTAATTTTAATTTAGCATTTTATTTATATATGAATTCTATTTTATAATATAATTTCAATATATATAATTTTTTTCATATTTATTATATATTTTAGGTATATCTATTACAAATTTTAGGCATTTTAGTATTTTAGGTATATTAGTGTTGTTAACTATTTAATAAAATTTCCTTAGAGAATGATAGAAAGGGAAGAAAGAAATCAAAGATAAATTAATTTAAAAATTATAAAATAAAATAAAAATTAAGTATGCAAGAATGTTGCGAAAGATCTTACCATCTTTGTTTGAAATTTTTTTCTATTCATTTATACTAATATACCACTTATATCAAATAATGTTGTATATATATTTGACTTTATTATTACAATCACCAAATAGTAGATAATATATATATATATATATATATATATATATATATATATATATCTTATCTTATTCAATTCTATTCTAGTTAGAACTCCAGATGACCAAACGTAACCTTAGAGAACATAAATTTAAGTGGGGCTAGTATTTTATGTTCAGATTTGGATTATGAGATTTGACAATTCATGTCATTATAAAGTATTCCATCTACATGCTAAAAAGTTCTCCAGTGGGCAACGAGTACTATCATTGCTGTTGGAGAAAACTTCATTACTTGTTTTGAAGCTAACAAAACGTTTTCATCAGTCTAATTTTAAGACTTGTAGACTTTTTCGTCAAAATCAAGACAAACTTAACGCCGGACTCAAGATTTAAAGCTGCCATCATTAACTGTTTCTAGACCGACGAAGAAGACTTATCTAGAATCGAGTATTTCTTTAAGAATTTGATTCAAACGGCTGGAGATAGCATCTAAAGATCTATTATTCATATTGGAAATAATTCGAGTAATTCGGATCCGTTGATTGGCAAAATATACTTGGAATGTTCTACTTATGGAAACCTAAATCCTGATTGTATGGGCGAGCAAGATTGGTGGGCTATCTTCACACTCCTTAAGTAACTTGAGATCCCTCTAATTGATTATGTCCAACGAGTAGATTGGAATAACTCCTTTGGAAGGTGCCAACAGTTATGAAGGCATGGAAGAGTATATAAGGAAGATGCTCTAGTTATTTGAGTGTGTGCGATATAGAGATAGAGAAATTCCAAAGTCTGAAGCTCCTTGTTCTTTTTTTGATTCAATTGTTGTGCGTAAATTTGTACTAAAAAGATAGTTTAGATTCTTGTGAGACCTTAAGGAAGTGTAGCAGAGTCCCTACACTGTGGAATCAATGACGTGATACTGTAACGACTCTTTTGATTCATAGTGAAATCCAGCTAGTAAACTGTCAGTACAAGAGAGTGGACGTAGGCTTAGATTAAGTCGAAATAAACCTTGCGTTCTTATTCTCTTCCCTAAACTCTTTACTTTGTTTGTAACTCTATTTAATTGTTAAAGTCTAATTTCTTCTGCAAAGTTTATTGTCAACCAGACTCTAGTTAAAAGGAAAAGTTTTATACTATATTTTGCAAAATTTGCCTTTGCACCTATTCACCATCCTCTATGTGCTCATACTAGCTCTTTCAATTGCAACATGAATAAAAATTACTTTTCATTTATATTTTCATGGCATTTTCTTAATAAATTCTTATGCTTTTCGTTTGTCTAATCAAGTCATCCCGTTTTCACAAATTTCAATCAAATGCTTCAACATCAAATTTGACCACTAACTAATAGTGTAGGGTGAACAGTGTCATGCCCTGCATCAATGTCCAAATTGGCTAAATTTTATCCACATCATATTGTTCAACATTGGCTAGGTTTTATTGTGGTGGTGTGCACATAAGTATCCCCATTAACTAAAGTTATGTACATCGTATGCTAACACCGTAAATATGCAAAGATAAAAAGTAAGATTTTTTTTTGTTAGAACATTCAAAGCATCCTAACTATCACCAAGTTTGTCTAGACAAACTTTATTGAATGTTGATAGGGCTAGAAATTTGTGACATGTCATGCTGAAACCGGGGTATAACATGAAGAAGTTGAATTGGAGCACGACACATGTAACATAGATGTTCAATTGCCTCCACACGAGCACAATACACATAATAAAGTGGATTACACGACACGACTAGCATAACTCTCAAACGTATCATCATGTTAGATGTTGACATGATACAACAAGTTAACATATTTACAAATTTACACTAACCTGTGTACACAATAATAAACATATAAAACAAGCTTATATTTGATAACTTATGATAATAAGATGAATAATTTCACTTCACATTAATCAAAAGTGGACCAACGACTTAGGTTTTCCTATTGCTCAATGACTTTAATAACAAGAAAATTGTCCAAAAAGTCTCAATCTTATTGTACGGCGACTAATTCAATCCTAGAAGAACTAAGTTGGCGAGTTGTGAAAAAGTTCAGACTAAATTGGAAAATTAGAATGTTCACGACTAAATTAGCATTTTTGAAAGATTTATGATTGAATTGGCCATTTTGAAATACCGGTCGCTATATAATCGAAAAACAACATCAAAATATGAGTCATACACTTAACTCTAACAAACGCCTCGACTGAACTACACTTATTCACTAACTAATCAACTCCTACATGACAATGAAGAAACTCATTTATAGCAAATGTTCATCTTTGTTTGTTACGTGTACTCTGCACACAAAACTTCAGAAATTCATTCAAATCAAACCATAAGTTGGAATCGACTTTCTAAGCCCTACAACTCTACAATGCCTTAAACTATCATTTCTATATAATTCTATAGCTTTGAACTTCATAGCTCAAAATTGGCATACACTCCGAACTTACTACCTAACTTCAAAAATTACTCCAAGTAGACAAATATTAGGCTTGAATAATTACCAGGATTGCAAAATGGAGTTGATTCGGCTTGTTGGGTTGTCCGGTTCGTGTACACACAAATATATTCTCTCTCTCCTCTCTTTCCTTCACGGAAAGCTCAAAATGTTGAGAAGCGAGCTGCTTCCACAATTTAGATGAATGAGCATGAGCTGCTTATAGAAAGACTCGTCGGTCTCTTTTTGTTGCTTCTACTCAGAGGGAGGTAAAGAACCGGAAGTTTCAATGCTCTCGGAAAGCCCTTCACTTCGATGTGGTTTCGTATGCCTTTGTTAAGATCTGACAATTATATGCAGTTTTTGATTTTGTTCAGAATTTGACCATTTATTTTGCTCATCATACCCAGACTTTAATGACCGATTTTGTTATTTAATGAGGACGGATTGGCATTTTCAATTAGTTTGAACTATTACCGGAGTGAATACCTACTTTAAAGAAGCATTTTGTTACCAGTGCAATTTCTAATGAATCCGTTCTGGATTAAACTGAAATTTTGTATTGACAATGAAAGCTAAGTTATTGTAGGTTAAGTGTTGTACACTAACATTCTGCCATTTTCGTTATTTAGTCTCCAACTCTTTTTTTTTTTTTTTTTTGCTTCTTATCTCCCATAACCACCTTGTTCATTATTAAATTCTCACACGACCTTACTAATGTGATACAGAATATTCTGTAGTTTAGTCTAGCAATTTCTGGAACCGGTCCCATATGTAATGGAGATTAATGGTTCAAAAGAAAAAAAATTACTACCATTAAATGAGTATTTTTATTAAAAAAAAATTATAACCACATAAGGAAAATTATTGACTATAATAATACCAATATTACTAATGGTCAAGTATAATTATGATATACAATGAAAATTACTGATTGATAGGGTTTTTAAGTTTCCAAATTACAAAAGATTATAAAGGTAAAATACTAAGGAAATAAAAAGGATTTTACAATAAATTCAGATTGCTGACCATTTATGGAAAGTCATTCATGCTTCAATGTTCGACCTTGCGAGACATTGAAAGTAAATGACGAAAAGGGAATGATTTTGACATATGACGTGAATATGTGTTCATAAGAGAGAGGAAGGGAGAAATATAAATATGTCCTCAATATGGAATCATGAACTATAATACATATAAACTCTTATACATACGTATTGTAGCTCAAATTTCATATGTAATGACAATGTGTCTACAAGGTATTTAACACGGTAATGCTCTAATACTTTGATTCTGATATTTGTGTAGGCAAATTCATGCATGTAGAATTGATGTCAATTATCACTTTGATAATTTTTTGCTCTGATATTATCTTTTTCTACTCTGAAATTTGGAGAGGAAATTGTGTTTGAAAAGAACATAATGCTAGTAACTATCTTTTTTTATTTTTGCTTTGTCACTCATGAAAGAAATTAGGAGCATAACCTAATAAGAGTGTTATATTTTGTTGCTCTGATAATTGAAGAGGAAATTAACTTTGCGACAGAGGAGCATGAGCTAGTAATCCATATCTCTTATTGCTATGATACATTCAGTGGAAAGTGTACTTGCAAGTTACAATTCAAAAGCATATGCTTGCATTACATATCCTTTTGCCCTTATGATTGTACAAGATAAGTCATCAATAAGCTTATTCCCATTTTTCCTAAAAAAAGAATATTTACAGCGACTCATCCTTTATACTCTGACAACTATTGCTCTGATATTTGCTGTAATTCTTGAGAGAACATACATTATCTACCATGTTTTGATGCTTGAATAGAAGAAATTGACTCTACAAATGATGTATTACCTATTTCGTCTAATTCTCTAGAACTTATTTCATTGTAAACTTGCTTTCTTTGAAGAGTTTATGCTTATGACTTTATTTCCTACATCTATTCATTCCATATCTCACATAGAAAATATGTCATACATGACAAGTGCTATGATCTAAATTGTACGAATCAGTTCAACATAAAGACAGACACTTTTAGTTTATAAGCACAAGAATATTTCCAAAATCTTGCGTGTGTGAACACATTTACTTATTCAAAGGTATATGAGGCTTTGACATCATAAAAAAGGTAGACTTTGTTGGAAAATTTCGCTATGTAATTCGAAGATGACAAAAAATTATGTGTGAACAATGAGGCGTCTGCACTAGTGAAAAGCTTCCTTTCTTTGCAAATGGAGAACAAGACCTTGAGTGAAAAGTGTTGGAATCAGAAAGACTTATGGATTTTAGTGAACAAGTAGGGGGTGTGGGATTGTGAAGGTAACTTCATCTATAACTGTTGTCAATTGCCCTAATGGGTTTCAACCTTGTTATTACATTGTTAAAGTCGGGAGATTAGAGTAAGCCAAATTGTCTCTTCAATTCATTACTTTCTTTCCACTTTTGCTAATAAACAATGTTTGCTTTACATTGCATGTTTTGATTGTTAGGCAAATCCCCAATGTTGTTTTGACGATGACAAAGATAATCAAAGGCTACTATATGTGTATTGGTTGAGTTAATACCGGTTGATATATACATAAACCACAATGCAGATTGTGTCATGATTAGTATCAAGTGTGACAATGATACGCTGCATGCTTTATCATGATCGAGAATGCTTTGTTGATATGAAAAATCAATGTCGATATCTAAGATGAACAAAATATTAGGTGTGAAGATGTCTACGATTTGGAAGGATCTCTACAAAAATGAACATGCTAGAAGGACCTTGATTGAGAGAGAACAAACTGAGAAGAACTAAGATGTTTGTGATGTCTTGGAAGGACCAAGATAAAAGTGAATAGTTGAATGGACCTTAGTGATGGTGAACAAGTCTAGAATGGAAATGTTCGTTGAAGCTTGGAAGGACGACACTATTAAACAAGCATAGAACAAGGATGTTTAGTAGAGCTTAGAAGGACAATATAGATAAATAGATTGGTAGAGTCATAATCGTCAACATTCTTGGAAGGAATAGAAGATAGAAGAGCAATTGATCATCATCGGGACAACAAATTGTTGGCTGGAGCAACATTTTTAAGATGAGGTGGAGAAACAAAGGTGACAATACCAACAATCTAGTGAGTTCGGTGAAGACAAATATTTTGGAGACTAACAATACAACCTAGAGGGGGTGAATAGGTTGTTTTAGAACTCTGACAATCGTTCGCAAAAATTAGTTGATACTAAATAAAGACCCGGTTAAGATGATGTTCAAAGCTCATGAGCGGATTGTGTGCTTGTAAAAGTAATGAGAGAAAGACAGTAGTAGACAATGATATATAGTGGTTCAGCTTTAATCCTCAAGCTTACGTCCACTTCTCAAACTAATAGTCACAGGTTGGTCAGATTGCACTAGTAATCTACTCATAAAGTTTTACATTATAGATCATATTATTAAGACTTAGCCGCTGCTCTTATTCTTGTGCACTTAATCTTTTACACAATTACTCACATTGCAAGAATACAACACTCAAAAAAGATTCAAAAGACAGTGTTTTGCTTGGAACAAAGCGTATAATAGATTTTCAGTCTTCATATTTGCAAGTGTCTTACATTGGCTTATGAGATCTTCTCTTTCATGCCTATCTTCATTCTATCCATTGAAGGTGGATTAGAGAAGTAAAGAACCATTAAAGTTATCGTTGAAGCTGTTGTCCAAAGATGCAACTGTCCAAAAAGTTCTTTTCATGAATATTTGCATACTACCGAGAAATAGCTTTTGTTGTCGTCCCTTCACTTGAACTTCTAATAGACTGTCAAAACAGCCTAGCATCTTGTTTTCTATTATCATCCGAATTCTACTGCTACACATATCTACTTCAACAATGGTTGGTTTGTTGATCCAACGAACATTATCAAATGAATGTTATTGCCACATTACCAATGACCTAATGTATACAACGTTAATACAAACATTGACAACAATTGATCTTTAGGTTTGTTGGTTTTGTTTGTGGAAAAATTGTATCAAAACATATTGCGATCTTTACCACTTAGTTCACACCATTGTCATCACATAATCTTTAATGCTTGTTATGAACATCTGTAATTATCATAGTAAATATTATACGAAAGACAGTTTGGAAATTATCAAAACCACTTGGAGATGTTTCTCCAATGGAGTAATCAACGGGGATGCTGATGTACTTGAAGGTTTTTAAATGCCGACTTAGTTAATCAGCAAAGACGAGTAATCAATGGGAATGCTAATGTTCATGGAAGTCCTTAGAAGTTGATGGAGCCAAGAGGATCCTTGGAAGATTGATCGAAAGTCATTTTGCACGAGTTCGTCAATGGATAGCGTCAATAGATTACTGATAATCTGCACTCCTATTTATGAGTAAAGGATAGTGCTAATATCAAAACTTGGAAGCTAGTCATCTACTCATTTGATGAGAATGTGGATCCAAATGAAACTTGGCATATTATAAAGTCTTGTAGTTCGCATTAGGAGCACCAAAGATGAATCATAATAGTTATGGCAATTTTAACATAAAATAGACTTGACAGTAGCAGTCTAACTGGTTGGGAAAAATTGCCACAATTAGTAGTTATTTTGATGCTAGTAAGCAATATAGAGCCGTTTGAAGACTAATGATGGTAGAACTAACGACTGCTTCATGGAGTTGAGTTGAGGACAGTCATATAAGGATTGGATGCCTATATATACTCAATATAAGACAATTAGTGAGGTTAGGTCGAAATGAACAAACATGTTAGTGTATAGCTCTTGAGTCTTCTTTTTTGCTTTGTTTTTATTGTTAGTAATTGTGATGTCGATTATGTCTCTATGAACTGCTACTGAGTTATAATCATAACAAATAATCAAGTGTATGTGCAATAGTAGTGGTTATGTCTTAATAGTGTGACCTATCGTGCAAATGGAACAACACTAGTTAGATGTGACTTGCAAGGCTGATTACTAGTGGATTTCAGCCTCATTGTGGTTGTTAGTCTTAGGACTAGATTTAGACTTGGGAATAAAGTCGAATCACTATAAATCTTACTGTGTCATCTCCTATCTTTTTATTATTAGCATTACCTATACATCATCTTTAGTATTCATCTATTAGTACCACACCCGATTATGTTATTTAATCAGAAGTAGTACTCCTATTACATTAAACTGTTTTTGTTGTTGGTGAAGTTTAACTAGTTATATTCTGCAAAAGTTTATGCATAGTTTTCACTCTACCTAATCACTTTTCCTATAGATTGTATTATTATTCTGAACATTGTTTATAAACACTAGTTTATCCCCTACACACTATATTGTTTGAAGAATTTGTAAAAACCTACAACAATCAATTCATTTCCTCAGATTGTTATCCATTTCTCAAAGGCCCATTGTTGAGTTTGGACTTTCAAATTAGAGATTAGGGTATTTTAGACCATTGCACTTATGTTTTGGGGGGTTTTTTTTTTTAAGGGAGACTATAATAGGAATGTGTTTAATAACACATCTAAAACTCTAGCCTCCATATAATATCCCTAATTTTGTTCTTTACTATCTTCTTGTTAGACCTTGTGGCTCACCAAGTGGTTTTAAAGCTTTTGGGTTGTACTTTCATACTTCTTTTTTAAGATAGAGAAACTCATTTCCCACCCCATGGTTTTTCCCATTTTGGGTTTGCACAGAAATTTTGTGTCTCGTGTGATTTCAATTTTCCTCATTCTTTGCTACTTGTGCTTCCATTGATGCATCTTTTGGCACTTTTCTGCAACAAATTGGTATCGAGCAAAGGAATTTCGGTCTTTTGTTCGAGATGCCAACTATAAAATTCAAAGTGGCACCTTTCGATGGCCAAAATAATTTTGGGCTATGGAGGATCAATATAAAAGTGTTGTTGTGTTGGGAAGGTTCGATTAGAGCCTTGGACGGAAAATTTCCCAACGACATGACCATGGCTAAGATTGAGGAGAAGGAAGATAGAACGCATAGCACTATCCAATTATCGTTGTCCGATACGATGTGTCACGAAGTCACTGATGAAGAAATAGATTTGGAATTGTGGAATAAGCTTGAAAGTCTCTACATGAAGAAATCTCTTACGACAAGAGTATTTTTCAAGCAGTATCTTCACACGCTAAAAATGCAAGAAGGTGCTCATATCCAAAAACTTTTACATGAATTTAATAAGATCGTTATGGATATGAAAAAACTAGATTTGAAATTAGGTGATGAAGATTAAACTCTAATTGTGTTATGTTTACTACCGAGCTCATATGAAAATTTTGTGAATTCTATGATTTATGGAAGAGAATCTATAACTCTTGAGGATGTGAAAGCATCATTGAATTCCGTGAAGATGCATACAAAGTTGAATGCGAGTAGTAGCGATGCTAGAGCTTATGGCTTTGTCATTAAGAGAAGGTCGAATCATCGTGATAGACGCAGTAATAGTGAAGAATGTTCAAAGTCTAGATCATGTAGGTGATAAGAGTAAGGTGGAATGTTACTATGGTCACAAATTTGGACACAACAAAAGTGAGCGCTCAAAGATAAGGGGAAGAAGCCAATGGAGAGTTCCAATTCAGCTAGTTTGGTGAAAAATAATGAGTTAACTAATGCAAACAAAGTTCTTATTGTTTTTGTACTTAGATTGTCATGTCGATGACAAATAGATTTTGGATTCAGCATGTTCATACCACATGTGTTCACTTAAAAATTGGTTCCACACATATGAAAAAGTTAGTAGTGGTTTAGTTTTGATGGGCAACGATGCAGTTTGCAAGATTGTGAGTATTGGTATAGTGTAGATTAAATGTCATGACTACTATATAGTAAAACTTTGACAAATGTTAGGCAAATCTCATATTTGAACAAGAACCTTATTTCATTGAACAATTTAGATTCCACTGGATGTATATACACAGGGGGAGGTGAAGTTTTGAAAATTTCAAAAAACTCATTAATTGTGTTGAGAGGTAACTAGAAAAACAACCTTTATGTTCTGTAGGGAAGTACCATTATGGTTATTTAAATATATCATCCTCTTCAAATTCTAAAAAATCAATATTGTGACATATGCGGTTGGGCCACATGAACGAAAGAGAAACGACTATTTTGAGTGAATGTGGTTTTCTTTATGGGGATCATATGATCTCACTTGACTTTTGCGAACATTGTGTTTTCGAGAAGCAGTGCAGAGTTAGTTTCAGTATTTGAGTACACTTGACAAGGGCATAGTTGACTATATACGCTTCGATTTGTAGGGATTGAAACAAGTAATATCTAAGTTTAATGCAGCTTATCTTCTGACATTTATTGATGATTTTTCTAGGAAAGTCTGGGTTTATTTCTTGAGGTGTAAAAATGACGTTTTTGATATGTCCAAGAAGTGGAAGATGTTGATAGAAAATCAAACTGGGAAGAAGATAAAGTGTTTCAAAACGGATAATGGTCTTGAGTTTTGTGGAGGTGATTTCAACAAATACTATGAACATTTATGGATAGTTCGACATTGAACCGTCGGGCACACACCTCAACAGAATGGGGTGGTAGAGTGCATAAAGCGGACATTTTTAGAGAGAGCTAGGTATATGCTCTCTAATGCTGGACTTGGGAAGGGTTTCTTTATTGAAACTATGAGCACGACATGTTATTTGATGAGTCATTCTCCTTTAATCGGAATTGAGTGTAAGACTCCTAATGAGATGTTTGATTATTCTGGTTTAAAAATAATTGGATGTCTAACCTATTATCATGTAAAAGAGGATAAGCTTGAACCTAGGGCCAAGAAGTGTATTTTTGTTGGTGGTAGGAAAAGCGGTATTCTTAAATGTTACTTTTGATAAAAAGAGGTGGAGTTTCATGTAAAACATCCACGAAGAACATTTGAAGATGTTCATATTCAGCCATAAAGCGATAATGAGCAACAAGCCTCAAATTCTATCAAAGACAAAACGGATTCAATTAAGCAATCTCAGAGTTTGGCTGTAAGGAGGGCCAAATGACAAATTAAGCCTCCCTAAAGGTATAGTTTTTGCTTTAGTAGCATATGCTTTTTATAAATGTTAAAGAGTTGGTATTGAAGAACCTTCTATATTTCATGAAGCTACTATTTGTTCTAAATCTGAGAAGTGACTTGTTGCGAGAGATGGGGTCTCTTCATAAGAACCAAACTTGGGATTTAGTGAAATTACCTAAGTGCAAAAGAGCTGTAGGTGCAAGTGGATCTTAAAAAACAAAGAAAAAAAGAGAGGGAATTCCAAGGGTTGAAGATGAAAGATTCAAAGCTCGTTTGGTAGCAAAGGGTTTTGGTCATAAGAGGGGACTGACTTCAATGAAGTGTTCTCTCCAGTTGTTAAACATAGTTTCATTCGTGTGTTGCTTGCATTAGCAAGCTTTTATGATCTAGAATTTGAGTAACTTGATGTTAATACCACTTTTTTGCATGGCGAGCTAGAGGGGATAATCTATACATCTCAACTTGAGGGATTCCTTGTTAAGGGTATGTTGACACCTAAATTTCGTCATTTTACTTAAAATTTAATCGTGTACGAAATTAGGAATTAATCGCTAAAAAAAAGGAGAAAAAGAGAAAGAAAAAAAGAAACAACAACAACAATAAAAGAGAAAGAAAGAAAGAAAGAAAAGATAGAAAAAAAAAAAAAACCTAAAGGTCGGGTCAGGCCGGATCCGACATTGGCCTGGCCTGCCGCCCGCCTCTCTTTCCCCCGCGCGACCCAGGCCCGTTTCCCTTTTGGCCCGGCCCATGCCAGCCTTCTCCCTCCTCCAACTCGCTCGCGCACCTGCAAAGAAAAAAAAGAGACAAATATGAGTAAAAAGCAAAAGGCAGCAAGGAGCACAAGAGCGGAGGAGCAGAGGTCAGAGCGGAGGAGCAGAGGTCAGAACGGGGGAAGGCATGAAAGAAAGGAGAAGGCAGAAAAGTAGAGGGGAAAACCAAGAGAGAGAGAGAGCACCGCTGGGAGAGAACAGAGATGGAGGAGAAAGAGGGAAGTTCACACGACCTCTGCCGGAGAGATCTTTGGCGGTGAGGGAGCCAGAGAAGGAGAGACGCCAAGCAAGCCTAGTTTTGATCGTTTTTGATCGGATCTAGGAGACAACGCTGCTTCGCCGTCACCTGCCACTGCCATTCCGCCATCCCCCGACATCCGTCGCCGTGTCTGGGTCCCCGCTGTGTCGTTGCCGTCCATGACCCCAACTCCCTGGCCAAACGCCGCCCCTCAAGCCACTTCGTCTTCTTTCTGCTCGTGACCTAGCCACGACGCCGTTCCTGCTGTCCTTCATCCCGTCCGTCTGCGCCACCCATGTCCTATCGCCGCCACCGCCGCACCTCGCCTCGCCCGGAGCTGCGCCAGCCCACGACCCACCTGCTCGCGACTCCGTCTCCCTCATCACGGCCCACTATCTCCGCCCATTGACTGAGCATCAAACCCCCTGCACGCCGGCCTGAGTCACTCCCCTTCCGAGCAACGCTGATGCAACACGACGCCAGCAGCCTACTCCACGCCTCTGCTGATCACCGCCTTCGCACGCTTGCCCTGCTGCGTTGTCGCCCCTGCTATGGCCACAACGACTCGACACCTTTGACTGCTGGAAGCTTCGTTGCCGTCAACAGCCTAGAAGCCGCGACGTTGCCGAAGCCACCGCCACCGATCATACCGGCACCGCGCCGTTGCCGCCCATCTTTGCGGATCTCGATTTCATTGCTGCCGCCACCCGCCACGTCGCCAAGCCATCCCAACCATCCTCTTTCGACGCCACGAAAAAGCAAGGGAGAGAGGAGGCACGAACCGAGTCGCGTGAGCCGGGCCAGGTGCAACTCTCGAGTAGGGTTTTTGTCCACTTGGGCCTATCACAATGGGCCCTCGATTGCTTGGCTTTAGTTGAGCCTCTTTTTACAAAGCAATTTCTGCTAGGTTAGGCCAAAAATTAAAACGTTGGGTTGGATCTTCCTTCCGGCCGAGCTCGCACCTCGGGCCCGTTCGGCCCCCGATTTCTACGACCCGGGTTAGTCCCGACACAGAATCCAACCCATGTCATTTTTATATTATTATATCATTATAATGATATTTTAATTAAAAATAATAATACAAAAAAATTTTCCCAAAAAAATTGAAAAATTAATTAAAAAATTAAATTTCGAAAATGCTAAAGAATGTAGAAAAAAGATTAAAAATTTAAAACAAAAATTTTTAAAAATTTTAAATTTTAAAAAGAATATTTTTGAAAATCCAAAAAATATAGGGTTTGATTAGGAACTGCTATATCTTGCATTCTTAGTGTAATTTGGTATTTATTTTCTTGCACATTGATTATATCGCGTGTTTAATTTACATGTTTAATTATGTTTAATTGCACTTGCTCAATTTTACTGTAATTAGGATCTTTGTAGCTATGATTATTTTGCGCACTCGCATGATCACCTCACATGTTAGTGGACATGGTATAAAATCAATCTAAACTGCCTGACAAAAATCATTTCTTTTAAAATGAACAAGATTAGGTACCGAAATGGCACTAATTGATCAATTAGTATAATCAAGCCCCCGACCCTAAATTCTCTAGTTGTGTAGGAAGCAAGATACACTCACATGCCTCACTTGGTTTTTAACCGACCCCAATAGACTAGTGGCGACTCTTTTTTGCAAAATTCTTAAAAATACCCCAACGTCACGCGAGGTATGGGCTTGGGAGAGCTCACGCCTAATCATGGGCCATAGGCGCGTCCTTTAGGCAATACCCCTAAACCTATTCCCTCCTTCCGAGAATAGGTCGCGACAGCTTGGCGACTCCACTGAGGACTTGGTTTCAGATGTTAGAGGACTTAGGCCTAAATTTATCTTGTTCAAAAATAAGTTTTGTTTGGCAGCGAGGATATCAGGTATGTCCCGAACACGAGTATTAAATGTTTTTGCAGTTTGGAGTTATAAGGGGAAGAGTGACTGTTAACCCCTTGTCTTGTAGGTGTGGAGTTGAGAATAAATGTTTATGCATTGAAATTTTGAAGTGGTGTTTGTTTATAAACTGTTGTGGATGTATTCTTTGCATCGCACTATACTTTAGCACACACAACCTACCGTAGGACCTAGGCCGCATAGGATTTCTTAGGATGGTGTTGAGGTGGATACTACTCCTACTGCAAACATATAGTACGAGTCGTCCATCTCGACTCCGAAATTTCTTTCTTAGAGTCGAGAGTTACCACTCCAGTTAGTAATCACATGACACGAGTCGACTCTTTGACGAAGCCCCGACCTAATCGCGATCATGTCGGTTCAGTATGGTAATCTCATGGCTTCATTTTGAGCCGTATAGATTAGAAATTGAACCACATCCCATGTGTATGTCTATACAATTAAAAAAAAAAAAAAGAAATAGAGAGAAAAGTTGTCCCCCACTGTAAGTATCATTCTTTTCCTTTTTTATTCGCTTTCTTTTAATTAAATTTTCATCTTGAAATTCGCAAAAATTAATCGAATGCCCTCGGTGATGTAGGCTTTTAATTGAAAAAAAAAATTGGCAATCACTCTTAATAAGTGAACATTGAATGCAAGTTCTAAACACTTTGATTTGGCCTTGTTGAACACATGATTTTGTTTAAATTTCTAGTTATGTGCTCAAAATCACATTTTGAAAAAAATAAGAAAAAAAAAAGGCTTTTGAGTTGTGATTATACATTGGGGTACAAAAATTGAAATTGCATTTTTAATCAAATTCTCTCCATTTTGTGTATTAATTTCTCAAAACAAAAGTCATTTCATTTTTCTAGAAGTAAAATCATAAATCAATCTTTCAAAAAATCAATGCTACTTTTGCATATGAAACTTTTGGAATAGAGTGGATATTCGATTGATAGTTGTCGATCGATCTTTTAATGATGCCCCTTCTCTTATGATAAAATCTTGGCGAAATACTAAAACCCCGTAATAAGGACTATGGGGCATGTACTGTCGACTTGATTTCATTGTAAGAGGTGACCTCATTAAGAGATCATTATCTCATTCATATATTGACATTGTCTTCTTCTCGCAGGATGCGAATAACGACCACTCTTTGACATTTTCTCATTTAATTGTACAAATAAGAGGAGTTTCAAGCTAGGACGGGGATTGATTTTTGCACTCATCTATTTTGTCAAAGCCGTGTTGGAAATGTCACCATCAAGTTATCTACTCACCATCTTCATCTCTTCTGGGCATCCAATCTTTGCATGGAGATGATTATTGGTGGTCTATAAGACTAAAACAATACTTCAAGATTTAGATGTATACAAAAGAGAATCGGTCATCAAATGTTGCCCTCAAGTAAAAGGTGGTAATTGTTCCAAGTTAAATTTGATTTATTTTAGGAATGACTTGTCTCTCCATTTGTGCAGAATTTCATGAGGCAAATACCTAGCAAATAACAAGACTACGTGAGAGCAACCTGTACTGGAACTACATAATCTCTAAAAGGAAAAATAGACTCGAACAAAACAAAGACTTTCAAACAAAGCGTGGTGGAGAAGCACTTGACTTAGAAAAAATCTCTCCTTCCCCACCAATGAAGTGTACTGGGACAAAATAGTCAAATTCATCACAAAAGGCAATAAATGGGGCAAAGCATCTAAAGAACAATGTCCCTAAATGTGGAAATAAGGAGCAATTCCTCTCCTTTCAAAGCAAGATCTTGAAAAAACACATCTAATGATTCGCATTTAAATTTTTTGAGCTTTTTGTCAATTAAACGTTTCTTCCAAAAGAACATTTGAAAAAAGCAGGAATTGAACTTTGTAAATTGTTGTATTCAATAAGGAAGTGCTTTTCATGGATAAAATCAGGGTCACATAGCCATTTTTCAATCAATTCTAGCCACTTCAAGCAAAGTTCATACCTAAAGAATGGAAACACGTGAAGGGTAAATGGTGTCGATTCCAATCGCTCATTTTGATAGTATCTTTGACATGATTCTTTCTTTCCTTTGATAGGAAGACATTAGACACTTAAAGGCAGATGCAAGTGAAAGGTAATGTCGAGTTACCAGATATCCACGAGGGTGAATCCAAGAAATGTTAGCACCCAAAGGATAAAAGTGAGTGAAGGGTAATAATGTATCGTTTCCAACATTTCAATCCCTAAAGATTTTCGCACTAACATATTCTTTCACATTCTTTACAGGGTTATCGGGTCACCATGCGGTAGGTAAGTACCCTCATTCTAAAAAAAAAAGAATTTCCATTACAAAAAAAAAAAAAAAAAAAAAAAAAAAAAACTTTCCTAGAGACAAGCACAAAATGAATAATTAAAAAAAAAACTTTTTACAAACTTTTTGAATATCCTTTTTATCTCAAAATTGTTTTCTCACTTTGTGGGTTATTCATTTTGAATCAAATTTCCCTATGGAGATTGATCTACTCAAATGATCTCGATAGAGTGAGATGGAGATGTTAACCATGCCAAACAAGAAGTGCTAGGATGAAGAAAGGCAAGTCATTTCTAAACATATCCTTCAAACACTTTTGAGAGTTGAGTGAAAAACAACCTTCTCTTAGGACGAATGATTCATTTGCGCTAAGCGTAAAAATCGAAATGATAAAAGCGTTTCCTTCATCAATCCCAAGCATCGAGTTGACATCTTGCCAGCCCTTTGGGCCAAATAAAGACGATCCTTGAAAGTACCCCTGTCGAGAACGACCCTACATTGGGGCAACATGGGACGTTACAGTCATGTTGTAAGCGAAGGATTGAGAAAGATCCTATTACTTTCACTTGCATCAATCTTCTATTGATAGCTTTAGAGAAATTCTCATTAAAGCTTGACTCATCCCAAGGTGAAGAAGAGCATTTCCTTCTCTGCCCAAACACTGATACCTATTGCTTTAACCAACTTGGGCGTGATTATTCATTTCTTAACCCCGAGTGGTGATTATCTCCCTTCACTGGGGCAAGGTATAAGGATTGACCACATACAATTGGCATTTACGAGAAAACATGAAAAGCATCTCGAAAGTCATAAGAGCTCCAAAAGTTCAAAGAGCGAAAAGTTTGACAAAATTAGGAGGCATGAAAAAGCAGTGTGCTTGGTAAAAGCAAAGACAATGCTTGTTAAGGAAAAGAGCTAAAAGGCTGCATCTTATGCAAAAGAAAAAATTATCAAAGTCCAAGTGCTTGTGTAAAAAAAAAAAAAAATCATCGCAAGTGTAAAGGAAATTAGAGAAATGAGCAAAGCTTCCATGCAGAAACGATTAGTGAGGAACTTTCGAGATATGTTGTGTTCCAAAAGCCAAATGCTTTCAAAAGATCGAGTGACCTAGTCACGATACCATGATGATCACCGACTCTTAAAAACCCTCTTGAAAATTTTAAGCTTTTCGAGCCTTTCCCGAACCAACATTACAACCCTCTTTTGAATTCTCTTCTGATTGGGATGGTTCGAGTGAAAATGAGAATGCCACAAAGAAGCCACCGCTTGAAGGAGTGGAAGCAATTCTATCTAGTCTTATCTCCTGAGTTCTCGACTTGTAAACCTGATGAAGATAGCGACAAATGTTTCTTTATTGGCCTCAAAGCAATAATTCCTTTGTGTAAACCCTAACTGAGCCTATATTGCGGTCCTTCCAAAAGACCCTTTTGATCGATCAGATTATGCTCATCATGAATGTTTCTGAAGGCCTTTGACATGGGTTATGTGTGATACCCTTAGCAATCAGTCACTTCCCACACAAATAGATGGGATCAAGCAGCCATTTTATCAAGAGTGTGTGAGAAACCCTTTCTAACTAAGAAGCTCTAGTTTGGCATGCTTAATGAGCCTTTTTCATGAGTCTTAGCCGTTTGGATAAGAACTTGATTCCCGGAGAATTTGATGATTAATGATATATCCCCAAGCAAGATGACGGTTTTGTGCCACATGATACTAATTGACATCGAATTTTTTTCTAAAGCAGTCGGACTTAGCTTGATTAGCTTGTTCAATTAATGTTGCAATATTGCCAATATGTCTCTTGATGACATCTTTAATGACATTTGCTGAGTTTGACAGGATTCCTCAGTGAAGCCATGTAGTTTTCAAGGGGTTAGCGGGTGCTTCCCTAAAAACCAAAGGTTCATGGTCAGCCTCAAACTATGCCATCTCCAAAAGTTCATGGTCAGCCTCAAATCATGTCATCTATAAAGTTCATGATCAGCCTCAAACCATGTCATCTACAAGGTTCATGGTCAGCCTTAAACCATGTCATCTCAAAAAGTTCATGGTCAGCCTTAAATCATGCCATCTCCAAAGATTCATGGTTAGCCTTAAATCATGTTATTTCCAAAGGTTCATCGTCAGCCTTAAACCATGTCATTCCCAAGATTGGTAGGTTTATCCTTAAACCATGGGGTTGGTGGCTTTTCCTAAACCACAAGATTCGTGGAGCATCCTTAAATTACAAGGTTGATGGGTTTATCCTTAAACCATGGGATTGGTGGCTTTTCTTAAACCACACGGTTCGTAAGTCTATCCTTAAACCACATGGTTTGTGAGTTTATCCTTAAACTACACAGTTAGTGGGTTTATCCTTAAACCATGGGGTATATGGTTTTTCCTAAACCACACGGTTCGTGGGTCATCCTTAAACCACAAAGTTAGTGGGTCTATCCTTAAAACCACGGGGTTGGTGGCTTTTCCTAAACCACACGGTTCATGGGTATATCGTTAAATCACATGGTTCGTGGGTCTATTCTTAAACCACGTGATTTGTGGATTTATCCTTAAACCACGGGGTTAATGGCTTTTCCTAAATCACACGGTTCGTGGGTCTATCCTTAAACCACAGGGTTCGTGGGTCTATCCTTAAACCACATGATTAGTGGGTTTATCCTTAAACCATGGGGTATGTGGCTTTTCCTAAACCACATGGTTCGTGGGTCATCCTTAAACCACAAGGTTGGTGGGTCTATCCTTAAAACCACGAGGTTAGTGTCTTTTCCTAAACCACACGGTTCATGGGTCATCCTTAAACCACAAAGTTGGTGGGTCCGTCCTTAAAACCACGGGGTTGATGGCTTTTCCTAAACCACACGGCTTGTGGGTTCATCCGTAAACCACGCTTGTCCACATCCGGTCGAAACCCATTTGTACACGGCGAGACATTTCTCCCAGTCGAAACCTATTTGTACACGGTGAGACTATCATCCAGTCGAAACCCGTTTGTACACAGTAAGACCTTTTTCCCAGTCAAAACCCGTTTGTACACGGTGAAACTATCATCCGGTCGTAACCCGTTTGTACACAGTAAGACATTTCTCCCAGTCGAAACTCATTTGTACACGGTGAAATTATCATCCGGTCAAAACTTGTTTGTACACAGTGAGACCTTTCTCCCAAATAAACCCGTTTTTACACAATGAGACTATCACATCTGGTCGAAACCCGTTTTTACACGGTGAGACCATTTTTCCAATCGAAACTCGTTCTTACACGATGAGACCTCCCTGCCAGTCGGATTTAGTTATCATACAATAGATTTTCCCATCTCGGTCGAGGGACATCTTTTACAAAGTAAGGTCATCCCTTCATATCATTTTCCTATATGCAGCCCCAATTGTCATCGTTTAGGGGCAAAACTTAGGCGACTCTTGTCTTTGAAGGGAACCTCTTCAAGCTCCCATTCAAAGAGGGGCAGCTATTGACACATAAATTTCGTCATTTTACTTAAAATTTAATTGTGTACAAAATTAGGAATTAGTCGCTAAAAAAAAGGAGAAAAAGAGAAAAAAAGAAAAAGAAACAACAACAACAAAAAAAGAGAAAGAAAGAAAGAAAAAAAAAACAGAAAAAAAAAAATGCCTAGAGGTCGGATCGGGCCGGATTCGGCATTGGCCCGGCCCGCCTCTCGCCTCTCTTTCCCTCGTGCGGCCCAGGCCCGTTTCCCTTTTGGCCCAACCCATGCCAGCCTTCTCCCTCCTTCAACTCATGCGCGCACCTACAGAGAAAAAAAAGAGACAAAAATGAGGAAAAAGCAAAAGGTAACAGGGAGAATAAGAGTAGAGGAGCAAAGGTCAGAACAAGGGAAGGCATGAAAGAAAGGAGAAAGCAAAAAAGCGGAGGGGAAAACCGAGAGAAGGGGAGCACCGCCGGGAGAGAATAGAGACGGAGGAGAAAGAGGGGGTTCACACGACCTCTGCCAAAGAGATCTCCAGCAATGAGCAAGCTAGAGAAGGAGAGACGCCGAGCTAGCCCAGATCTAATCATTTCTAATCAAATCTGGGAGATTACACTGCTTCACTATCATCTGCCGCTGCCATTTTGCCATCCTCTGACGACTATCGCCTTGTCTAGGTCCCCACCATGTCATTGCCGCCCATCACCCAACCCCCTAGCCAGATGCCGTCCCTCAAGCCACTCCACCCTCCTTCTGCCCGCGACCCAGCCACGACACCGTTCCTGTTGTCCTTCATCCCGTCCGTTTGCGCCGCCCATGTTCGGTTGCCAGCCACTGCCACACCTCACCTCGCCTGGAGCCCGCGTCGGCCCGCGACCTACCTGCTCGTGACCCCGTCTCCCTCATCACAGCCCACCATCTCTGCCCGTCGACCAAGCATCGACCCCCCTACACACCGGTCTGAGTAACTCCCCCTCCGAGCGACGCCGCTATAGCTCGATGCCAGCAGCCTACTCCACACCTCTGCTAATCACCGCCGCCACGTGCTTGCCTTGCTACGTTGTCGGCCCTGCTGTGGCCGCAACGACTCGACACCTCTGATCGCTGGAAGCTTCATCACCGTCACCAGCCTAGAAGCCGCGACGTTGCCGCAGCCATCGCCACCGATCACACTAGCACTGCGCCATTGCCGCTCGTCCTTGCAGATCTCGACATCGCCGCCGCCGCCCGCCGCATCGCCAAGCCATCCCAACCATCCTCATTCGGTGCCAAGAAAAAGCAAAGGAGAGAGGAGGCACGAACCAAGTTGCACAAGCTGGGCCGAGTGCAATTCTCGGGTAGGATTTTTGTCCGCTTGGGCCTGTCACAATGGGCCCCTTGATTGCTGGGCTTTAGTTGGGCCTCTTTTTTACAAATCAATTTCTGCTAGGTTGAGCCAAAAATTAAAACATTGGGTTGGATCTTCCTTCCAGGCCGTGCTCGCACCTTGAGCCTGTTTCGAGCCCCTGATTTCGCGACTGGGTCGGTCCCGACCTAGAATCCGACCCCAGTCGTTTTTATCATTATAATGATATTTTAATTAAAAATAATAATACAAAAAAAATTCTCAAAAATTAAAAAATTAAATTTTAAAAATTAAAACAATTTCGAAAATCCAAAAAATGTAGAAAGAAGATTAAAAATTAAACAAAATTAAAAAATATTAAAAACTATCAAATTAAAGAAAAAAAGAATTTTCGAAAATCCAAAAAATGTAGGGTTTTGTTAGGAACCGCTATGTCTTGCATTCTTAGTGTAATTGAGTATTATTTATTTGCTTGCACATTGATTATATCGTGTGTTTAATTTGCATATTTAATTATGTTTAATTGCACTTGCTTAATTTTACTGTAATTAGAATCTTGGTAGTTATGATTATTACTTTAATAATTGCGCACTCGCATAATCACCTCACATATTAGTGGACAAGGTATAAAATTAATCTAAACTGCCTAACAAAAATTATTTCTTTTAAAATGAACAAGATTAGGTACCGAAAGGGCATTAATTGATCAATTAGTGTAATCAAGTCCCCGACCCCATATTCTCTGGTTGTGTAGGAAACGAGGTACACTCCCATGCCTCACTTGGTTTCAAGCCAACCCCAATAGGCTAGTGGTGACTCATTTTTGCAAAATTCTTAAAAATACCCCTACGTCACGCGAGGTATGGACTTGGGAGGGCTCGCACCTAATCATGGGCCATAGGCCCATCCTTTAGGCAATACCCCTAAACCTATTCCCTCCCCCCGAGGATAGGTTGCGACAGGGTAAAAAATATCACGTTTGCATGTTGAAACGCTCTTTGTATGATCTTAAACAATCTCCAAAACAATGGTACAAGAGGTTTGATAGCTTTATGTTAAGTCTTGGATACTCATGAAGTGCGCATAACAGTTGTGTGTACTCTAAGAGATTGCATGATAGTTCTTTTATTTGTTTGTTATTATATGGGGATGACATACTTATTATAGCAAAGAACATATTAGAGATATAAAATTTGAAAAGGCGCCTCAATAGGGAATTTGAGATGAAAAAAATCTTTGAGTTACCAAGAAAATTCTAGGTATAAAAATTTGCAAAGATGGACAAGTTGGAAAGTTATACCCCTCACGAAAGTACATTGAGAAAGTGCTTGAGTGTTTTGGCATGAAGAATGCCAAATCAGTAAGTACTCCTTTGGCATCCCATTTTAAGCTTTCAACTTCTTTGTCACGTAAAACTAATGAAGAGAAAAATGAGATGTCTCGAGTTTCATATTTTAGTGTCGTAGGTAGTTTTATATATGCTATGGTTTGCACTTGTATGAATATTTCACAAGCTCTTAATGTTGTGAGTGAGTATATGGCACATCCAGATAAAGCTCACTGGCAAACCATAAAATGGATTCTTCGATACCTCCGAGGTACCAAAGATATGGGTTTGGTCTTTGATAGAAGTTATGATATAGGACATTTGGTGGTGGGCTTCGTTGATTGTGACTATACAAGCGATCTCAACAAAATGAAATCTTTGACTAGTTATATTATTACACTTGGTGGTTCCTCGATTAGTTAAAGAGCAATTTTGTAGAACACGATTGCTCTGTCTACCCCTGAAGCAGAATACATGGCAATAGCGGAAGTAGTAAAGGAAACTCTTTGGTTGAAGTGTTTGGTTACAGAACTTGGTGTGAAGTAGGAGGGAGCCTTTATTATCTTTTGCAAAAACCAAAACGCAATCCAATTGACAAAAAACGCGATGTACCATGAGAGGACAAAACATATTGATATCCATTATCACTTTGTGCGTGATAAGGTTGCTAAGGGTAGAGTTATAATGAAGAAAGTACCTACAATGGATAATCCGACAGATATGTTGACCAAACCAGTTCCTTTGACCAAGTTTAAGCATTGCTTGGACTTGATTGGTGTTTTAACCATTTGATTAGGCAGAGTTGGTGGCATTTCATTTCTTGTTTTCTACACAGAGTACGCTCACATAGGCTTATGGATGTGCGTTGTCGATTCCGCCATTTTGGGGGTGACCTTGTGTCATCACTTTTGGTGATGAGTGAGAGAGGTCTTATGACATTTGGTATAAGACTCTTTTAAAGATTTGAAGTTAAGGTGGAGATTTGTTGAGTTTTGACTTTCAAATTAGATATAATGGATTTTAGACCATTGCACTTTTGTCTTGTGTTTTTTGAAGGGAGACTATAAAAAGAATGTGTTTTATAACACATCTAAAACCCTAGCCTCCATATAATATCCGTTCTTTTGTTTTTTACTATCTTATTGCTAATTTTTAGATCTTATGGCTCACCAAGTGATTTTAGAGCTTTTAGATTCTACTCTCGTACTTATTAGTAAAGATAGTAAAACCACTATCTCTGTGGCATCCCAAAATTTCATGGCAATTTCTGAAGGCATTACGACCTATGGAAAAGTGAATGGTTGTGTCACTGAAGTATGTTGTGGCCTCTAGACCAAAAAAATTGTTATAGATTAAGGCCGAACACTTTAATGGAAAGATATCTTATGTTCTTGGGTTATCAAAATTGGTACTATAGGATAATTTGATAATGAGAATTTTGTTCTTGGCTATGCACCTTATGGATTTGATTTTTTTTTTTTTATTTATGTTGCAAGCTTTATGGCCAAGTGAATAAGTGTAATTAGGTATTTATATAAGTAGGAAATTAAGGTGAGATTATTAGGAATGATAGTGGGCTGGATAATTAAGGACCAAACCAGCCCATAGCCCCACCATTCGGCCCTCTTGGTTGGCCTGGCTACCGTCCGATCGACCCAAGGAGCCCAATGGGCTGTCGACCAAAGGGGAGAGGCCGGCCCAACTAGGCCCATCCTCTTGCATGGCAATTACCAAGTGTCATCTTGCATGCAAAGTGATGATTACATGCTAATCATGAGGGGAAGAAAAGAAGGGGCGGATTGAACAGGGGGAGGTGTCGCACGAGAGAAAGAGAAAGAGAGAGTGATCGTCCGAGAGAAAGAGAGGAAGAGAGAAAGGGAGAGAGCGAGCGAGCGAGAGAAGAAGGGGAAGAGGGAGGCCGTTCACTGCCGTTCGTCGCCGCCGTCAAGCCGCCGAGTCCCGCCTAGCCCCACCGTCTTGGCTTGCTGTGTTGTGCTCGGATTAGAGGCAAGTAGAGTCCAAAAACCTACCCTTTGCTTGCTGTGATATGTGTTGTAAGGGATGATAAACTTTGGTTGTGGTAGAAGTGAAAAAATTCAAAGCTCTAGGGAAAAACATGGTAGCCTTGCATTCTATTTTCTAGAAAGGCAGTCCGACCTTTGATGAATTTGTGAGCTGCATATGACTTTTCAGTTGGAATTTCATTTCGACTTCTTGATGAAAGTTGTAGAGAACTTCTTGGAGAGTAACATATCAAAATTTCAGAAGAAATTAACAAATATAGACCGGTGAAACTATTTTTCTTTGAAGAAGTCAGATCTGGAAATCGTAATGCTGACTTAGTGTGATTCTGTGGATTTTATAGAATTCTCCGGTTGCAATTTGATCTCGTGTTCTGAATGAAAGTTGAAGATGACATGTTAAGTAATAACATACTAAAATTTTAGAGGAAATGAATGAGTTTAGGTTGGTGAAACAATCTTTATCCAAAACGGTTAGAACTGGAATTCGGTGCTGAGGGTTATGGACGGTTATGGTTATTATAGTTTTTAATCTATCACAAATCTGGTTTCCAGTTCTCATGAAATATTTACTTCTGGATTTCTTCTATAACATATAAAAATTTCATAATTTTTGGAGCTGATTTAGGATTTTTACCGAATTTGTGAATGAAACTGTCTATGGCAATATTCCGAAATTATAAAGACTGTGATGCGTGGACTGTACCAAATTGTATGATGTTCTTTTGATATGGTGTCCTTCACGGAATATTTTTCTCTAGATCTTGTACATAACATGTCGAATTTTCAGAATTTATTAAGGCTGTTTACTAATTTTTCAAGAATTATGACCAAAGGAGTGCAATATGTTTTTATCAAGAAATTTGCTGCATATTCAAAAATAAATGAAATTGCTCCATGTGATATAATGTCTTGAGTGGTTGATTATGCTGCATATGTAGTGACATATGGCATGTTATGACATCAAAACCTGGTTGAAACCTTTGATATTGTAGCATCAAATGCCATGTTGAAATTGAGATAAATGTGTGAATATAAATTGAGATAATAACAAGACCGTCGGAGGTGTGAGCCGACGATGCCTCGGGAGTTTCGAGATGCCCGGAGTGTGTGTGCCAAATGCTCGGAGGTGTGTGCCGGATGTCCTCGGGAGTTTCGGGATGCCCGGAGGTGTGTGCTGGAAGCCCCGGAGGTGTGTGCCGGGGGGATTCCTCGTGATGCTAATTGGGGTACAAAATGCCCGGAGTGTGTGTGTCAAATGCCCAAAGGTGTGTGCTGGAGGTTCCTCGCGATGCCAGGTTGGATGCGAACGATAAATTGTGGGATGCAAACATTGGTCCCTGGAAAGAAAAAAATGATGTGATCTAATTGAAAGATAAAGATCGAGAATTGAATCATGCGCATGGATGTATGCTTGATAGCATGGATGATATGAATCATGGTGATATATGTTTGGCTGCTTGATGATACATGTATAAGTGTATGGTGGTATATGCACATTGCATGGTATATGCATGGCTGTAAGGTGAGGTATGCTTGAACGCATGAATGATATGTGTTTATTTCATAATACCTTGATTGTTCTGTTTGATGTATTGTGTAGTTTGGTGGATCTTTACTACTGAGCGGTTGTACTCACCTCTTTTGGGGATTAACATTTCATATTAGAAAGATGCCTCTTTCACCAGTTGTGTGTGATACCTTCTATGGCATACCTACTGACGTTGAGGTGGAGTGCACAGAGCATTCCTGTATTAGTGTACCTGGTCTGGAGTATGTCCGAGTCCGTGTCCTGGTGACGTACAATGTGGGTTCCGCTGATGGCCATATTATCCAAGAGTTTTTGTCTGTTCACGTTCGACGCAATGAGGTGATGCTAAGGATGCTACCGCCGCCGCCGCCGCCCAATGCACCGAGTTGGGTGTGATGGCACGTATGACTGGTGGGAGCTGACTTTTTTGGGGGGAATAGCCGATGCTTGTTGATGGAGGGGTGTACATGTTTGATATAGGGTCGAGTTTTCTTTTGGGTTATAACCAAGTATAGTTAAAAATCTTGGCATTTTTGATGTACCGACCCGAGATGTCTATCGTGAAAATATAAATAAAAGTGACTCGTCTTTGTCTTTTCTTTTGGTGCGTAGTTGGTGTGCATTGCATTATTGTTATTGGAGTGAGGGATGGTGAGACTCGTTTATGCTACCGCTGATGAGCTGTGCTGGGACCTTTATAAAAAAAAAACAAGGGGAGAAAAAGGGGAGAAGAATTTTATTAATCAACCCCTATGAACTATGGTTTCACTTTAATTAAAAAGCTTCAAGGACTGGCATGTAGTAGGATAAGTGACAAGTACCTGTGGTGACCCTATCGGATCGGGGGTTCGTCCAGGGGTGCCACAATCTCTCCCCGTGATTTTCCTTGTTTTAGGTTTTCACGTAAATTTTATATCTTGTTTCATTTCACCTATCAATTCAAATTGTCACATTCGCAATGGCCTATCGAAAAACCCTAAGAGTCAAAGGCCATCCCTTGGAATTCAAGTCATTTGATGTAGGACTTTTTTTAATTCAAGTACCTTTCTACATCAACTTGAGTCTCCCACACCTACATTCATCTCTATTCTCTTTCTCCATATCAAACCATCTCCTTGGGATATTCACCAAACATCAGAATAGATTGGAGGTCCACCAATTTACCATCGGCACTCATAGCATTTGTTGGAAGCGCATAGCAAAAATGCCCGGATACCTTTACTTGGGGAGTGGTCAAGAGGGAGCCATATCCCAGCCCACTAATATATACAATTGCATTTGCTTTCACTCAAAAACTTAAGCTAATGAGTTAAGTACCAACTAGGATATATTAACTATTCCAAATCACACCAATTCTTTGATGAGGGACTTGTCCTAACACAACTATCGGGGTCCATTGCACACATAAAGCTGGATTGATATTTTGCAGCAACGGAATGTCAACATTAACTTTCAGTTTGTTGAGAAATTTTATTAAGCTGAAATACGCAATTTGTGGGTACTCTTAGAAAGTACTTTAATAGACAAAAATTAAAATGCATAATTTCTTAGATTTCATTTATTTATGCATTATGGTCATCTCATATTTGTATTTTACCATGATTTCTACCTTTTCTTTCCTTGAAGATTTATTTCCTGTATTATTCTCACTCGAGTTCTCCACCTAATGTGTTCCCTGGTTTCATATAAGAACCATCTAACCAAGTAACGACAGGAGCTGAGCCAGTCAATGTAATGACACACAAATCTGACGATAGAATGAACTAAAATAATTAGCAATGTTTCATAATAGCTTTGACTTGCGCCTAAGATCGTATCATTTCCGAAGGTGCTTAGGAAAAAATGCTAAAGAATTTCTTAAATCGTCAATGGGAGATAATACAAGAACCAAAATTGAAATAGTCCAAAAGTCCGGTAAGATTTAGATAGAATTGTCGAAAGATGTCCTTAATTCATAGTTAGAAAATAGTACGAGGGATCAATTTGGTGTGAAACATAATAAAGGGACCAAAATTAAACATGTGCAATTGAAAGGGCACTGCAAATGTAATTTTTCCTAGTTCTAATTCTATGGAATGGTACACGAGAATCATAATCAGAAAATTGATGATCTTCAATCGGACACGGCACGGGTTACAAAGTAGTACAGTTAAAAGCAGCGGTAATGCCTTGGGGGGTGGTGCCAAAGAAAATTAGGTCTAAGGTTCGATCTCAATGAGCACCTCACACATATGTACATAAAAGAGAGAGGTGAGAACCAAAAAAAAAAAAAAACAGCGTAATAATGTTAAAAGTACTTGAACATTTGTCCGTTTTACAATCAAGTAAGTAAATTTATTTTTTGTTTAACCAAACACTTCAACGTTTTAAGTTTGGCTTAATGTAAGGCCTCCATCAAATAATTTGCTGTGTTATATGATTTTACTGATGTGGCTCACTTATGTAGAAAAGCTAAGCCCAATTATTAATGTGGCTCGCTTGCAATTTTGAACGCCTGATATGTCTCTATTCACATGGGATTATTTAAAGGCTATATCATGTGCCAATGCTGACAATGAATTTGAGCAAATATTATGCAATTACTCAATTTTAGAATTTAATTTACTTGATTGAACCCAAAAAAAAATAGATTGGACACTCGAATATAAAATGTACAAGCGTTCAAGCACTCGCGTTGTCATTAGAATGTGCAAAGTTCTGTCAAAAGTAAGAGAATTTTTCACAACCAGACACAAGGCGAGAATGGGCACGATTGCCTGTTCAATAATCTGAATATGCTAGTATGAACTAGCCACAATTGAACTCAATAAACAATGACTCTGCTGATCGATCCATTTGAGGTAACCTTAAGTCTATCTCAGAGCACTCTCATCGACTTCTATAGTCAGATCAAAACTCTGCTTCTCATACTTGTGAGGGAAAGTGAGATTGCTAGGCAGTACCGTGACTTTCATTTCCTTCGGGCTTGCCATAGTCACTTGGTAAACAGATTAATCAAACGTCTCCCACATTTGTCACCACCCTCTAGAAGCTCTTAACTTCGGTCGAGCCAGTATCGTTCAAAAATACGACAATGAAAGAAGGGTGGTTCACGTCAACGTCACCTGGGCTGCAATTCCACTATTCTCTCCGGATGACTGCACTCATCTGCTTCTTGGTATATATCCCAAGCTGCAAAGGAATTCGATATAAGCTTGCAAGTTCAAGTCACATTTAAGTCCGGGGTCCATGGCTTCGTTAGGATCGATATAGCACGCTCCAGAATCTAGAGACATGGCAACACGTCGCTGCTTTCGATCTTTAAAGGTCATCCCGATGTTATCGATGGTGTATGATGTGGTCATCATGACTGATTGGATGGATGCTGGGTCCAATCTTTGTGTACATCCTTTAGAAAAGAGGCGACCCCGCCGGGTCAAGCACGTAATTGGTCACCAGATGCTACGGGCCAACTTCCATGAAAGGCCTGTTTGGCACAAATGCAGCTAGTACATCCATTCTTGGATCGAGAAGATCCGCTTTCAAGGTGCTCAGATCGATCGGATCTGGCCCTCTCTAAGAGAAAGAAAGGGTAACTGAGGCGCTAGGGTTGTGCCCAATTTGGTCTACAAAGCCTCATGCTCACATTTGCAATTTTTTGAGGGAAAATTATTATAAAAAAAAAAAAAAAGAAGTCATAAACCTATTGTATTTATGTAAATTCAGTCTTAAGCCTTTCAATTTGACTAATTTAATAGTAAACCTTTAAATAATTGGCCAATTGAGTCATTGCAGCTAAATTTTGGCTAAAAATCGGTGAGGTGAATGCCAACTATCATTGATGTGGATTATTTTTACAAATTTTTGTAAAAAAAAAAAATTAAACATTTTCTTATTTTTTTTTCCTTTCATTTTGGCAGGGCGTGGCCCTCGCCTAGGCCCTAGCTAGTCAATGGCGAAGATGCGAGGGCCACCTTGACCGTGGTCGACAAGTGATGAAGGTGTAAGACATAAATAATTCATATGCGGAAGCCAAGATCGTTTATAGACAAACCTCCAGCCATTGTTTGCATTCACGTTCGTCGAATCTCTTGAAAAATCAAGAAAGCAATAGGCGCACTCTACTAACCAAATTTCCTCACGTACTGATGGTGTATTCTAAATGTGAGGATTTTGTGTTAGACCTTGATCACCCGTCAAAAATGAACGTACGTCCCTATTTATACATCGTCTCCCATCAAGACGAACGGTTGTCACGAAAGGGTACGAAGCGTGGAAAAATTTATGTCGAACAGTCACAACCTTCAAGAGAAAATGCGGGTCTAAAATGTGGGATCACAAAAATAAATAACATTCTCCCACTTGATCCCATCATTTTCATCATACGGATCATTCAACTAATTCCACGAAAACTTTATGCTTAAAGAAAAGAAACAAAACACATGGATCATGGCGACATGTCCTCTAAGAGTGAGTAATACCTTCCATGTATCACAATGCATCTTATTTCTTTAATATCAGCCTATATGTGACAACATATCTTAATGAATAAACCTCATGTTTATTCCAGAACCAAAGATAAATGTTATTCTCATAAACAACAAAATGTGTACACAAAAATTGAGAATCAACATTACAACTGAATAAGAGTTTCATACAACAAAAATCGTTCATATGTCGACAAATCACATGATGGGACCTATTCCCATACTAGTTACATAATCCTTATACTTCATTGGTGGCATGCCTTTAGTTAAAGGATCGGCTATCATCAATTCAGTGCTAACGTGTTCAATGACCACTTTATTCTCCTTAACACGTTCCCTTATGGTTAAATACTTAATGTTGATATGCTTACTTCGACTGCCACTTTTGGCATTTTTAGCCATAAAAACTGCAGCTGAATTGTCACAGTATATTCTTAATGGCCTAGAAATAGAATCAACAATTATAAGCCCAGCAATGAAACTCTTCAACCATACACCATGCGAGGTAGCCTCAAAACAAGAAACGAACTCAGCCTCCATAGTGGAAGTAGCAGTCAAAGTCTGTTTGGCACTTCTCCATGACACGGCTCCGCCAGCTAACATGAAAATGTATCCAGATGTTGATTTTCGTGAATCAATGCAACCCGCGAAGTCCGCATCCGAATAACCGATCACTTCCAGGTTGTCAGTCCGTCTATACATAAGCATATAGTCTTTGGTACCTTGAAGATATCTCAACACTTTCTTTGCAGCTCTCCAGTGGTCTAAACCTGGATTACTCTGATATCTTCCCAACATTCCCACAACAAAAGCGATGTCAGGTCGAGTGCAAACCTGAGCATACATCAAGCTTCCAACAGCAGAAGCATATGGAATGTTGCACATTTGTTCCCTTTCTAGATCGTTCTTCGGGCATTGGTTCAAATTGAACCTGTCACCCTTCACAATGGGTGCTATACTTGGTGAACAATCTTTCATCCGAAATCTCTTTAGGACCTTGTTGATATAGGTTTCTTGAGATAGTCCTAAAATTCCTCGAGATCTATCTCTATGGATCTTAATGCCAATGACATAAGATGCCTCACCCATATCCTTCATGTCAAAACTCCTAGAGAGGAATTGTTTCACCTCATGTAACAACCCCTTATCATTGGTTGCAAGTAGTATATCATCCACATATAGCACAAGGAAACAAATTTTGCTCCCACTAACCTTCTAGTATATACATTGATCCATGACATTCTCTATAAAACCAAATGAAGAGATAACATCATGAAACCTTAAGTACCATTGGCGGGATGCTTGTTTCAAGCCATATATAGATTTCTTAATCTTGCACACCAAATGCTCACCTTTACTAGAGGAGAATCCTTCAGGTTGTTTCATGTAAACCTCCTCCTCTAGTTCTCCATTGAGGAACGCCGTTTTCACATCCATTTGATGTAATTCCATATCAAAATGGGCAACCAACGCCAAAACAATACGAAGAGAATCTTTCTTAGATACAGGAGAAAAAGTCTCAGTATAATCGATTCCTTCCTTTTGAGTGAATCATTTGGCAACAAGTCTAGCTTTATATCTTTCAATGTTACCCAATGAATCTTTCTTAGTTTTGAAGACCCATTTACAACCAATAGCCTTCGCACTATCAGGTAACTCAACCAAATCCCAGACTTTGTTAGATGCCATAGAACTCATCTCTTCCTTCATGGCATTGTACCACAAATTGGATTTATCACTATCCATGGCTTGTGAAAACGTTTGGGATCATTCTCAGCTCCAATATTGTAGTCAGACTCTTGTAAATACACAATATAATCACTAGGAATAGCCGATTTCTTTATTCTAGAAGATCTTCTCAATGTTGCATCAACATTCTCTTGAGGAGCGTGTTGTTCAACTGGTTGTTCAACAGTTTTTGGTAATTGCTGAACAACTGTATCTACTGGATCAATATCAGCAGGTTGTGGAACTTCAACGATTGGTTGTTCAATAGCCGGCTGAGCTGAAGGGGCATTATGAGCAACAACCAATCTTAAACTTGAGGTGGAAGGTTGAGTATCTGTATGATCTTTCTTAGGATCAAGGTTCTTCGATCGATCGCTCCCACTGATCAAGTCATTTTCAAGAAATTTAGCGTTTCTTGATTCCACAATCCTAGTGGTATGAGATGGACAATAAAACCTGTATCCCTTAGACCTTTCGGCATATCCAATGAAATACCCACTTATGGTCCTTGGGTCCAACTTCTTTTCTTGTGGATTGTAAACTCTCACTTCAGACGAGCATCCCCAAACGCACACATGATGCAAACTCGGTTTCCAACCTTTAAATAACTCAAAATGTGTCTTTGGGACAATCTTGGTCGGAACTCGGTTTAATATGTACATTATCGTCTTAAATGCTCCAATCCACAGGGACTTAGGAAGTTTGGAGCAACTAATAAGGTTGGGTTTCTTCTTTCAGCTACACCGTTTTGGTCTGGAGAACCAAGCATAGTATATTGGGCAAATATCCCATGCTCTTGAAGAAACTTTGCAAATGGACCGTGTGCTTGTCCATCTTCATGTATCTACCATAGAATTCTCCACCTCTATCGATCTCACGATCTTAATTTGCTTATCGCATTGTTTCTCTACTTCCGCCTTAAATATCTTAAAGGCATCTAATGCTTCATACTTATTATGAATTAAATAGAGATACATGTAACGTGAGTAATCATCTATGAAAGAGATGAAGTATTTCTGACCACATGAGTCCATATATGGACTACAAATATCCGTATGTATGATTTCTAATATTTTTGTACTCCTCTTGGCACCTTTCTTTGTCTTGTTAGTCTGCTTTCCCTTTATGCAGTCCACACAAGTATTACAATCGGTAAAATCTAAAGTACCAAGTACTCCATCATTTACTAATCGCTTAATTCTTTCTATGGAGATATGTCCCAATCTCCGGTGCCACAACATAGAGGAATGTTCTTTCACAACACATCGTTTCATACCAGCTTTATCATGAACATGCATCGCATCATAATAGGCATTGTCTTGTAAATTAATTCGAAAAAGACCATCAGACAAAATACCACTCCCAACAATTTTAGATTTAAATGATAAACAAAAGTTTGAATCTGAAAAGTTAAAAGAGTATCCCAAAGGTATAAGTCTTGAAACTGAAATTAAGTTTCTAGAAAAACTAGGAACATAAAAGGTCTTTTCCAAATCTAAAACAAAACCACTATTGAGAACTAGTCTATATGTCCCAATAGCTTCCATATGCGAACGCATCTTGTTTCCCTAATAGATGCTTTGTTCACTTCCCACTCGGCTTCCGGTGGTTTTGAAAACCCTGCAAGGAATTCGAAATATGGATTGTAGATCCAGAATCAATCCACCAAGTGTTGTGACTTACATAAGTCATATTAGATTAATAACAAACACAAGAGATTGGATTACCTTTCTTCTCAAGCCAGGCCTTAAATTTGACACAATCCTTCCTTATATGCCCCTTCTGTCTACAGAAGAAACACTTGGATTCTTTCTTAATGTTAGCTTGGGGAGGTATTTTACCTTTTCCCTTATGCTTGCCATAGCCCTTATTCTTTCCTTGTGTTGCCAAATGAGCACTTTCTCCCAATTCCATAACCAGTCTTTCTTCCTCTTGAACACACATGGTCATGAGTTCATTAATTGACCATTTATTCTTATGTGTGTTATAAGAGATCTTGAAAGGTGCATACTTTTTTGTGGAGAGTGTTCGAATATAATATACAAGGAAGGATTCAGATATCTCAACCTCAAGGTTCTTAAGCTGAGCTGCAATGTTCCTCATTTGCATGATGTGTTCACGCACACCTCTAACACTAGTGAGTTTCAATGATGAAAACTTCATAATCAGGGTCATGACATGCGCCTTCTCAGAACTTTCAAACTGCGCATCTATAGCCTCCAATAAAGCCTTAGCATTGCTATGCTGAGAAACTGAACCACGAATACTAGGAGATATCTTAGCTCTTATAAACATGGCACAAACGCGGTTGGACCGCTCCCATTGGTTATAAAGAGCTATCTCAGCTGGAGTGCTCGAATCGGTAGGAGCGAGATGGTTCGTCTTTCCTTATAGCATAGTCAATGTCCATCCACCCCAATTGAAGAAGAACTGACTCCTTCCAAATTTTATAGTTCTCACCATTCAGTATGGGAACATCAAACTTAAATTCAGATAAATTCACAGGTTGCGAAACTGCATAACAAATAATCATGCTTATGTCACAAAATTTGAGGCAAATATAAATAAATCATGTTTTACCAATGTAAACATGTCACAATATGAATCACATAACATAAAAACTACCTGTGGGTTAAGTTTTTAATTTAAATAGATTCATAATTACATCATGAAGAAACTACCATATTATATACATTTTCTTAATCCCTGTGGGTAAATTAAGAAAAATAATATGATATTTCATCCTAATTAATCATATTAATATAATGAAAATTCCTGCGGGATAAAATTCATCATATTAATATAATTAATTACAATCAATGTCCATTTCTAAATATGATCCGGAGGCTTTTAATATATAATTTAATTAATTAAAGATACTGTGGCCACTCCCTAATTAATTAAATATATGGACCATTGGACATTTAATTTCATGTACAAAATATTCATAAAAATGCATGAAATGACATAATAAACAAATACATCAATGGCAGAACAGTAAATAAATAAATTGGCCAAGGGCAAGATTGCAAAAATTTAAAAAATTTTGAGGCAAAAGCGTAATAGGAGCCGCGGGTGAGGGGTGACGGGCGCGTGCCGAGCACGCACCAAAATTCCGAGCGGGCGCGTGACCCGCACGCGCGCGGTTCAGCGCGCTGGCGCATGCCCCGCACGCGCGCCGTTCAGCGCGCAAGCGCCTGCAACTGCCGCGCGCGTGGATCCCACGCGCGCAACGGTTGCCGCGCGCGTGGGCTCCACACGCCTTCTTCCTCGCGCGAACAGAAGCATTTCTTCGCCGTTTTTCGCCGTTCCGCTGCGGTTTCGCCGGCCGTTTCTTCTCCGGCAGCCCATTTCAGACACAAATTAATAGTGGGTTTTGAAGAGAACGTCGGCACGACCACATGGGTACAAGTTTCAGCGAAAATGATGAAGAAATAAGCCCCAAATCATAAGAAAATTCCCAAAAACACAAAACCTCAACCACAGAGACTTCCGCCGCCCGATTAGCCTCCGGTGAACACCAATATACCGGAAAAACTCATGGCTAACGTTCCTCATGGCGGTGCGACCGAATGGGTCCAAAATCAAAGGGTGGGTCGTGCGGATTTTTCCCGGAATTTGGGAGTTTCTCTCTTGGCCTCAAAATGCCGAGTTACTGTTCATGTCTAAAATGCCCGAAAAATACACCCAAAAATTCGAAAAAAAACAAGGCAGAGGCAATAAACACGCTCTGATACCAAATGTAAGACATAAATAATTCATATGTGGAAGCCAAGATCATTTATAGACAAACCTCCAGCCATTGTTTGCATTCACGTTCGTCGAATCTCTTGAAAAATCAAGAAAGCAATAGGCGCACTCTACTAACCAAATTTCCTCACGTCGATGGTGTATTCTAAATGTGAGGATTTTGTGTTAGACCTTGATCACCCGTCAAAAATGAATGTACGTCCCTATTTATACATCGTCTCCCATCAAGACGAACGGTTGTCACGAAAGGGTACGAAGCGTGGAAAAATTTATGTCGAACAGTCACAACCTTCAAGAGAAAATGCGGGTCTAAAATGTGGGATCACAAAAAATAAATAACATTCTCCCACTTGATCCCATCATTTTCATCATACGGATCATTCAACTAATTCCACGAAAACTTTATGCTTAAAGAAAAGAAACAAAACACATGAATCATGGCGACATGTCCTCTAAGAGTGAGTAATACCTTCCATGTATCACAATGCATCTTATTTCTTTAATATCAGCCTATATTTGACAACATATCTTAATAAATAAACCTCATGTTTATTCCAGAACCAAGGATAAATGTTATTCTCATAAACAACAAAATGTGTACACAAAAATTGAGAATCAACAGAAGGGCCTCGAGGCTTAAAGAGGCCATCATGGCCTTGCTAGTTGTGGGTGCAAAGGCCCTAGCCTATATCTAAGTGAGGCCTTTGTAGTCAACAAGGTCCTTGCTCAAATCTGACGAGGGCCTTCGCATCCTTGCTAACAAGGTCTTTGCAGTTGAAGATGGCTCTCACCCAATGACCATGATCTCTCCTACCACAATGAAATAATAATAATAATAATAATAAATTAAAAAAATATAACAAAACTCTTTTTTTCTTTTAAAAAGTCAAAAAATTGTCCATGTCAACATCAGTTGTATCACATAGGACGATCGATGTCCAAATTTGCAATTTCTGATTAAAATTGACCGAAATGATTCAGTTGGCAAATTATCAAAAGATTTAGAACTAGCCTATTAAAATGTTTAAAATTGAATTAACACAAATTAATAGGTTTATGACTATTTTGATAATTTTCTCCATTATTTTGTCTTGTTACGTGCTCCCTTATTGAAGTTGCTGAAGGAGTCTAAATGTCCACAATGGGGATGGATTGGCCTTCAGGAAACAAATAGGTTGATTACAAAATAGACTTTATGCAGGCCATTTCAGATGCTGATACGAGAAGTGCTACTTTCAATAGGTCAATTAAGGGTTGAAGACTATGGTTAGCTGTTAGTTTTATTGCAAAGTAGCTACCTATATAGATATAATTTCATCTATCTCACTTTCCAACATATCAAACCACTTGGTCCTTGCATGCGCGTCCGTGTTTTCAGTTTCTTTTGGCAGACATACATATCTCAAAAGTTTTTGTTAGGTGGTGTCTTAGGAGTTAGGACATTGGTTAGATATATAAATAATGAAAGATTGACATTTCTAATACAATGTCTCCTTGTTACACATAACTAGTGCATTACACAAAGAAATGATAAATGACCACCACTCTCTATTAAGTATGATCCTAGCACTGCCTTGGCACCGACAGTAAGGGCATGCCTATCTTGCAGTAGACTTTTCACTTATTCTTTCTCGCTCTAGGTGTAGAAGGTTACTATACTTGTCTATTCGGCAGTAACCAAAGCCAAAATCCTGGCATAATGTCTATCTTCACCATCGAAGGGCCCCTTAATTCCCAATCAATTTTTTTCTTCCCGATTGAGACGAAATACAGGAGTGACATTGCAATGTCTCTCACCCTTGGGCGAATCGCCTACTTCTTTCTTTCCCTTAAGCCTTTTAAGGACTTGCTCAAGTCCATCTTAAGACATTTGTTAGACATCTAAATAATGAAAGATTGACATTTCTGATACAATATCTCCTTGTTATGCATAACCAAAGGCATTACACGGAGAAATGATAAATGACTACCGCTCTCTATTAAGTATGATCTTAGCACCACCCGCTAGGTTATAGTCCAACGAGTTTGCTTTTAGCTCAATTGCATAAGTCTGAGAATATATAGCCGTAACTTCCTTTTCTTTTCTTTTTTCCAGTTTGAATAATTTTATCAAGCTATAGGTACTAGTAAGTGTAACATCCTCTAAAATCAGAATTTTTACCACCCTTCGTCGTTAATTTTCTCTGCAGAATGCCAGAATATGAAGGCAATGAGCTGCCAACCCAAAATTAAAAGGTCAAAAAACAATCACTCAAATATTAAGGTGCACTTGTTTTATAGAGAATAAATTATTGAAAAATATTAGCTTAAAATGTTCGCTATATCTTGTTTACCAAAAATGGATTAACGAAAAATATGTTCATCATTTGCAAAAGTATTTATACATAAATTATTATCATTAATGAAATATTTTTTTAATTAATCATTTAACAAAATTCTAACTATCATTTTAAAGAGAATATTTTTCAAATCAAAATAAATAGAGCCTCATACTTGTCAATTTTCACCCTATGAGTTTCTGCCAGAATTATGTTACTCATCAATAGTAGGGGTGGCAAATGGGTAGGTCGGGTCGGGTCGAGTGTGGGTTGACCCATATTCGATCCATTTAATCCGTTTTCACCTATATTCTCAGTAATGTAAATTTAATGACCCATACCCGACCCATATCCAACCCGACCCGTATTACTAAAACCTATTAATATTCTAGGAAAACTCACTTCTATTACATGCTAATTGGATTAAAACTTCAAATTAAATTAAAAATAGTAAATAAAATAAAAAAAGTTTAAAAAAAAACCTATAAATTTTATAATAAAAAATTAGACAAATTTAATTAAAATATTATAATTATTTTTAAAATATATTTTTTTAATTATTTAAATATATTTTTCTTTTTCTCTTTTCTTTTTTCTTCTTTTTCGGCCGGCCGCCAGCCATGACAACGGCCAGCAACTGGCGATAGGCGAGATCAAGCCCGCTGGTGTCTGGGGGGCTCGATCTCGCCAAATCCAGCGAGACTCAAGCTCACCGGAATTGAGCGAGGCTCGATCTCGCTGATCTGGTGAGGCTAAGGCCTCGCTCGACGCCGGTGAGGGTCGCGAGCTCGAGCCCCGCCAGATTTGGCGAGACTCGAGCTCGTCGGCGTTGGCGAGGCTCGATCTCGACGATCCGGCGAGGCCGAGCCTCGCCGCCATCGACAACCCGCCGACGAGCTTGAGCCTCGGTTGGCCTGTCGCCGACCGGCGGCCGACTGTTGCCCTGCCGGCAGCCGGTAAGGAAGGAAGAAAAGGAAAGAAAAAGGAAAAAGAAAGAAAAGGAAGTTCATGTTTTTTAGGTTTTAAAAATGGGTCGAAAATGCGTCAGAACGTATGACTCATTTTCGACCCATATAAAACTGAACTTAAAATGGGTTGAATGTGGGTTATGCCCATTACAACTTCATAACCCACATTCGACCCATTTGTGAAAAATATGGGTGCAAAATGGGTCATAGACCCATTTTGCCACCTCTAATCAATAGATATAAATAGATTTGCCAAGACCAGGGACAAGTCAGATCATATAGAGAAAGAAAAGGGTGAGAACTATAAAAGAAGTTCATCCAACACCAGGCCTTGAGCAACTAGACAATTGAAGCAATTGAAAAGAATGACAATACTGTCATAACCATGTGTTTGCTATCTCTTCGTTTAGATCAATGAAATGACCACATCATAATTAATCACCATGAGCAATTCTCAGCCTCCATCTGTGACCTATTCACCCTTCATCCTCCTCTCAAGACTTCGAAATTCCTTGGCTTTTTGAACAAACCGAATGCCAGCCATATTCAACCAGAACTCCATTCATCTAAAGATGCTTGCAGGAAAAGTTATCCAGAAATTCCTAATCAAAGTCGGCCAAAGCATTTTCCATAGTTTTCAATACGAAAAGCAAAGCTCTTAAAACTTCATCATGCAAAAAGCTGATCAAAATAGTGATTCAAAAGAATCTCAGATCACTAAGCAAACTGACATTGTTAAAAGACTTGACCCTATTTCTTAAAGAGAGCAACCGATAGGAAGCATTTTCAGTACTTAAACACGGTCCACCTATTAACACAGTCGATCTTAGTAGAACCACTTGGTCATATGAGTAACAGTCGAAAGCCAACAACGTTCCCCTAGCAAGACAGATGTGATGAATCAAAATCACTTCCATCTTTTAAAGAACTTGCCCTTGTGCTTTCCAAAAATGCCATGTTTCCATCGCTTTCCAAACTTCCCGTGCTTGAACTTTCCATGCTTAAACTTTCCATGACTATGGCCAAAGAAAGCCCCATGTCCGAGATGATGAGTGCCATGTCCAAGATGATGAGTGCCATGAGAAATTTGGTGTGCCCCGTAAGCAGCAGCTGCAGCAGCGAGGCCCCCAGCTACCATTGCTCCCATACCAGGACCAGGACCATGCCCTATAAACACACAGGGAACCGGATCAGGAAACATAAATAGCCATCATCAAAACACTAGCAAGAAGTTCAGTGAGAACAGGTCCTACCCAAAAAAAACACCAAAAAGAAAAAACCAGAAACCATCAGTGCCTCAGTGAAATCCCTTCAACCTTGCAATTAAAAAATCAACTATAAGAGTAAATCAGCTTTACACAGAGAGATACAGACAACAGGCACGATACACTTTTAAGTTCAGAAAATCGATGTCTCCTAACTCCTAGAAAAAAGAGCAAACAAAGCTACAACTAACAGATTAAATTTTCATAATACATTTACTAGTCTGATAATTGCAGTTACGATCAATACCTGAATGATATGGAGCTGGAGGAGCTGATGGACCCGGATAAGCAGCTGGTGGATACCCCCCAGGTGGTGGATAAGCTGGTGGATAACCTGCAGGTGGAGGAGGATAACCGGCAGGAGGATATCCACCTGGCGGAGGATAACCAGCTGGCGGAGGATAAACAGCTGGTGGATACCCCTGAGGAGGATACCCCTGAGGAGGATAACCCTGTGGAGGATACCCCTGAGGAGGATACCCCTGTGGAGGATACCCCTGGGGAGGATATCCATGCGATGGATATGACCCTTGGTGCATGTGTTGCCCAGCGGCATACCCAGCTAGGCCCGAGAAAAGCCCTTTGTCAGCGGAGTCATTATTGCGCCCGTCATTTCCATCCATGATTAGTCAACGAAAAGTGATGCTGTAGGATGCCGCGAAAGTATCAAGAAGACCAGCCCAACACAAGCAATATTGAGTCGAGAGCAGTCTGTCAAACAAGTTTTAGGCATTAGACCTGTTTGCTTGACAAAGATTATCCGCCGGTCTTTTCGATCCATGTTTATTCAATAACAAATGATCTGTAGGATGCCGAGAAAGTAACAAGCAGGCCAGCCCAACACAAGTAATATTGAGTCGAGCCACGCCGCAGTCTGTTAAATAAGTTTAACATTAGACCCGTTTGCTTGACAAAGATCATCTAGTAACTTAGCATAGGCCAGACCGCTTAATTCAACAGAAGAACTACAAACAAAATATTATTTCTTGGGCAACAAAATGCAGAGACTGAATAGCCAACTTCCCAGACATGCCCAAAAACGACAAAAGATGCAATCTGCGGACCCGTTCCTGGTCAAAGATGCCATGAGATGAATATTATGATAGACAAACGAACCAAGATTCTACAACGTTCGAAGGAAAATGTCTAAAACCCTCAGGGCAGGTGCTCCGAAAGAGGGCAATCTCGCAAACGACTCGCATCGGACGGATTGATTGCCGAACAAATTCTTGACTGACAAATAATCAGGAATGTCCCAAGCGAAGCGAACCCAACAGCGTCCCCATTACTTCCCACCGTTTCACCGCCACGAATCGCAAATACCCATCAGTCAGGAGCGACATTCGATGGTTGAAACATTCAAACTCGGGACAAAAAAGAAAGAAAAAACGCGGACAAAGGAAAACGCAACCACAAAATCAGAAGAGACGAACCATGCAGATCTCAATTGCGCGGAGAGAGAGAGAGAGAGAGAGATCGTACGTAGCGGTCGGGGCGATGAGAATCGCGCGTTGCCGTTGTTGCAGCTCTGATCGGATGAACAAGAGCGCTAGAGACGAGGGCAAAATCTGAAAATGTGAGATTGCCAAAATAAAGTAAAAATAAAATAAAATAAATTGAAGACTTGATGTGACAGATTTATCGAAAAATATTAAATACGTCTCGTGCTCCAACGTGACAAATAAGAAGACAAATTGAATCGCGCCACATGTCCGGGCCGCGTTGTCAGGAAATTTCCCCCAACTTTTCTATCTCCTCTCTCCCCACTTTTCTTTCTCCTCTCTTCCCCCTCTGCACGCTCTCTCGATGAATTTCTCCCCACCTTTCTCTCTTCCCTCTCCCACTTTTCTCTCTCCTCTCTCTTCTCTCTCCCTCCTCTGCACGCTCTCTCGCCCGACTCTTCTCACTCTTCTCTCTCCTCTCTCCTCTCTTCTCTATAACAACACACTTTCTCTTCGCCGGTGCGGACGAACAGCCGGCCACCTCGACCTCCGCGACGACCACCTCCTCCGGTATGTCCGGGAAGGTCCACGAGTGCTCGATCTGCCACAAGAGCTCCCCTACCGGCCAAGCTCTCGGTGGGCACGAGGTACCACTATGAGGCCCCCGCTCCTGTCTCCTCAGCCGCCGTCGCGTCGCCGTCGCCTTGACTGCCAACAGGGTGAGCGTCTCGGAGGGCGTGGGGTCAACTCGCATGCAAAGTCAGGGGCACCGTGAGTTCAATCTGAACACCCCGGCACTCCCGGAGTTCTCCCCCCGGTTCGCAGTCTCCGACAACGTGGACGACGAGGTGGAGAACCCACATCCCTCCAAGAAGCCCTGATTCCTAGTGCCGGTGAAGACAAAAGCGGCCTAAAATGGGTCGGATTGGAAACACATAGAAATCCACACACAAAAAAAAAAAAAAAAGGGATAGAGAGTCGAGCGAGAGAGTGTGCAGAGGAGAGAGAAAGTGGGGGAGAAATCGTGCAGAGGGGGAGAGAGGAGAGAGAAATGGGGGGAAATTTCCCTGACAATGTGAGCTCATGTTGGACACGTGGCGCAATTTAAGGTGTCTTCTTATTTGCCACGTTGGAGAACTAAACGTACCCAATATTTTCTCGTAGTTATCTGCGGCAAAAGCTTTACTTGGACGCGTCTTCTCCGCCTCACGTGCGAACGCACGTCCGTTGACCTTTACTCCCGTCCTCCTTTCCTCGAATTTAATCATAGGATTAACATATTCGGAAGATTTTAGGAAACTTCATACGATATCTATGTTTTTCTATTGATGGGTAACAAGGTACATACGTCACTACTGTATAAATATGAAAACTTGATTCAATATATTTCATATTATCCTTTACTCAATAACTTAAAAAATGATCGAAAAAAGGCACGGCCCTAAAATATATACATGCACTCAAAAATTGTTACCAATCATATTCATTGTGAGGGCAGAGTAAGATGTTAAAAATTCATTTCAAAACAATTTACAAAGTTTGAGGGCATGGGCGTGGCGCGAGCTCCCTCCCTCCCTCTTTGCTATCTAGAGATTCTTTAATATAGCATTTCTACAGCAACTTCAATTGGTAGAGGGGGTGTTTATAAGGTATTTAGCAAATATCCCACTGGGGTTGCAATATCTCAAGCACCGTAGTGTCCTTGAGGAAATCATTTCATATAATTTCAAAAAGCGAAATCAATGATGCATGTCCCAATGGCCACCCTTTCTACATTGAAAGTTAGAAGGGGAGAGTTCGAATCACTATCTTCTCAAGGAGTTAGAGGGGAGACATTTAGTTTTAAGTATAAATTTCGACATTCGTACCTTACAAAGAGATAGGGTAAAAGTCTGAAAGTAAATTGAAAATTAAAAAGATGGACTAACGAAAAAAAAAAGTTTCAAGAAGTCACAACTTTAAAATAGTACGTGGGTTTCATTAATGAGCACCTAAATACAAGAAATGTCCGATTTTTTCTACATACCACGAAAGCAATTGGTATATTAAAAATTGCAATACTTGCTTACTTGGTTGCCTTATAAGTGTCCTCCTGAAATTTCAACAAAACCCACCATATGTTATGAAGTACAACACGTCTATAAATCAGCCACGACTAGATGAAATGGGCTATCTTGTCTCCCTATCTATCATCTTTTCTCTGGAAAAAAATCAAAATGATGCTGCAAAGATCCCATTTTTGGGAAATGCTAGGATACATTGTTATCTATTTTTATTGTATACCTCGAATAGTGAGTCATTCTCACTTTTAGGTCTCTTGCCATATTCTTAAGGTCCATTCGTTTCGCGGAAAATAGGCCAATTTCGGAAAATATTTTGCCAAAAGTCATTTTTCCAAGAAAATGATAATATTTTCCGGTGTTCGGCAAGAAAAATATTTTCTAAGACTACACCGCTTAGACATAAATTACTTACCAACCTATAAATCCATCAAATATGGACTTGCCTTTAAATCCGAGCAAATTTGCTTCATATTTTTGTTCCCTCATTGCCACTAAACGTTCATCTGCTCTAAAAAATATTCGTATGGATTTTAAAAAGAAGCAAAAGAGAAAAGAAGCAAAGCATGTACATCCTTAATGAGAATCTTCTAGTTGAGTGGCCTATTCTCCTCCTATGTCTTTTATGTTCTACTGAATTTTTTTTTTTTTTTAAAAAGCAAAACATGTAGAGCCATTTGCTTGAGCAATGTACAACTGCAGGGTAGAGTAATAAAGAAAATGATAAGCAATAGTGCAGAGCGTGAGCTTGAGATCGACAAACTCGAGGTTCGCCTAGCAACGACCGACGACTAGCCAATAAAGAAGAATATCCGCTTTCAAGGTGCTCAGATCGATCGGATCTGGCCCTCTCTAAGAGAAAGAAAGGGCAACTGAGGCGCTGGGGTTGTGCCCAATTTGGTCTACAAAGACCTCATGCTCACATTTGCATTTTTTTGAGGGAAAATTATTCTAAAAAATAGTCATAAACCTATTGTATTTATGCAAATTCAGTTTTAAGCCTTTCAATTTGACTAATTTAATAATAAACCTTTAAATAATTGGCCAATTGAGTCATTCCAGCTAAATTTTGGCTAAAAATCGATGATATGAATGTCAACTGTTATTGATGTAGACTATTTTTACAATTTTTTGTAATAAAATTAAACATTTTATTATTTTTTTCCTTTCATTTTGGTAGGGGCCGTGGCCCTCACCCACGCCCTAGCTAGTAAATGGCGAAGATTCGAGGGCCACCTTGACCACAGTCGACAAGTAATGAAGGCCCTAAGCGAGGCTTGAAGAAGCCATGGCCTTGCTAGTTATGGGTGCAAAGGCCCTAGCCTATATCTAAGTGAGGCATTCGCAGTTGACAAGGTCCTCGCTCAAATTTGACGAGGGCCTTCGCATCCTTGCTAACAAGGTATTCACAGTTGAAGATGGCTCTCACCCAATGACCAGGATGTCTCCCACCACAATGAAATAATAATAATAATAATAATAATAATAATAATAATAATAATAATAATTCAAAAAGTATAACAAAACTCTTTTTTTTTTTATAAAGTCAAAAGAATTGTCCACGTCAACATCAGTTATATCACGTAGGACGATCGGTGTCCAAGTTAGCAATTTCTGATTAAAATTAACCGAAATGACTCAATTGGCAAATTATCGAAAGATTTAGAACTAGACTGATCATATTAAAATGTTTATAATTGAATTAACACAAATTAATAGGCTTATGATTATTTTGATAATTTTCCCCATTATTTTATCTTGTCACGTACTCCCCTATCGAAGTTGCTGAAGCAGTCTGAATGTCCAAAATGGGGATGGATTGGCCTTCAGGAAACAAATAGGTTGATTACAAATTAGACTTGGTTATCAGGCTATTTCAGATGCTGATATGAGAAGTGCTACTTTCACTAGGTCAATTAAGGGTTGAAGACTATGATTAGCTATTAGTTTTATTAGAAAGTAGCTACCTGTATAGATATAATTTCATCTATCTCGCTTTCCAACATATCAAACCACTTGGTCCTTGCATGCGCGTGCGTGTTTTCAGTTTCTTTTGGCAGACATACACATCTCAAAAGTTTTTGTTAGGTGGTGTCTTAGGACATTGGTTAGATATCTAAATAAGAAAGATTGACATTTCTAATACAACGTCTCCTTGTTACACATAACTAGTGCATTACACAAAGAAATAATAAATGACCACCGCTCTCTATTAAGTATGATCCTAACACCGCCCTGGCACCGCCAGTAAGGGCACGCCTATCTCACAGTAGACTTTTCACCTATTCTTTCCCACCCTAAGTGCAAGAAGTTACTATACTTGTCTATCCAGCAGTAACCAAAGCCAAAATCCTGGCATCTTCACCACCAAAAGGCCCCTTAATTCCTGATCAATTTTTTTCTTCCCGATTGAGAGGAAATACAAGGGTAACATTGCAAGTTCTCTCACCCTTGGGCGGATCGCCTACTTCTTTCTTCCCCTTAAACCTTTTAAGGACCTACTCAAGTCCATCTTAAGACATTTGTTAGACATCTAAATAATGAAAGATTGACATTTCTAATACAATATCTCCTTGTTATGCATAACCAGTGCATTACACGGAGAAACGATAAATGACTACGGCTCTCTATTAAGTATGATCCTAGCACCACCCGCTAGGTTATAGTCCAACGAGTTTGCTTTTAGCTCAATTGCATCAGTGTGAGAATATATAGCCGTAATTTCCTTTCTTTTCTTTTTTTTTTTTTCCAGTTTGAATAATTTTATCAAGCTATAGGTACTAGTAAGTGTAACATCCTCTAAAATCAAAATTTTTACCACCCTCCGTCGTTAATTTTCTCTGCAGAATGCCAGAATATGAAGGCGATGAGCTGCCAACCCAAAATTAAAAGGTCCAAAAACAATCACTCAAATATTAAGGTACGCTTGTTTTATAGAGAATAAATTATTAAAAAATATTAGCTTAAAATGTTCACTTATACTGTTTACCAAAAATGGATTAACGAAAAATATGTTCATCGTTTGCAAAAATATTTATACATAAATTGTTATCATTAATGAAATATATTTTTTAAATTAATCATTTAAAGGGATTCTAACTATCATTTGACCAAAGCCTCAAACTAGTCAATATTCACCCCAAGAGTTTTGCCAGAATTATGTTACTCATCAATAGATATATATATAGACTTGCCAAGACCAGGGACAAGTCAGATCATATAGAGAAAGAAAAGGGTGAGAACTATAAAAGAAGTTCATCAACACCACGCCTCAAGCAACTAGACAATTGAAGCAATTGAAAAGAACGACAATACTGTCATAACCATGTGTTTGCTATCTCTTCATTTTGCTCAATGAAATGACGACATCATAATTAATCACGATGAGCAATTTCTCAGCCTCCATCTGTGACCTATTGACCCTTCATCCTCCTCTCAAGACTTCGAAACTCCTTGGCTTTTTAACAAACCGAATGCCAGCCATATTCAACCAGAACTCCATTCATCTAAAGATGCTTGCAGGAAAAGTTATCCAGAAATTCCTAATCAGAGTCGGCCAAAGCATTTTCCATAGTTTTCAATACGAAAAGCAAAGCTCTTAAACTTCATCATGCAAAAAACTGATCAAATAGTGATTCAAAAGAACCTCAAATCACTAAGAAAATTGACATTGTTAAAAGACTCGACCCAATTTCTTAAAGAGAGCAACCAATAGGAAGCTTTTTCAGTACTCAAACACGGTCCACCTATCAACACAATCGATCTTAGTAGAACCACTTGGTCATATGAGTAACAGTCGAAAGCCAACAACGTTCCCCTAGCAAGACAGATGTGATGAATCAAAATCACTTCCATCTTTTAAAGAACTTGCCCTTGTGCTTTCCAAAATGGCCATGTTTCCATCGCTTTCCAAACTTCCCGTGCTTGAACTTTCCATGCTTAAACTTTCCATGACTATGGCCGAAGAAAGACCCGTGTCCGAGATGATGAGTGCCATGAGAAATTTGGTGTGCCCCGTAAGCAGCAGCTGCAGCAGCCAGGCCCCCAGCTACCATTGCTCCCATACCAGGACCAGGACCATGCCCATGCCCTATAAACACACAGGGAACCGGATCAGGAAACATAAATAGCCATCATCAAAACACTAGCAAGAAGTTCAGTGAGAACAGGTCCTACTCAACAAAAACGCCAAAAAGAAAAAACCAGAAACCTCAGTGCCTCAGTGAAATCCTTCAACTTTGCAATTAAAAAACCAATTATAAGAGTAAATCAGCTTTACACAGAGAGATACAGACAACAGGCACGATACACTTTTAAATTCAGAAAACCGATGTCTCCTAACTCCTAGAAAAAAGAGCAAAAAAAGCTACAAGTGAAAGTTTAAATTTTCATAATACATTTACTAGTCTAATAATTGCAGTTACGATCAATACCTGAATGATATGGAGCTGGAGGAGCTGATGGACCCGGATAAGCGGCTGGTGGATATCCCCCAGGTGGTGGATAAGCTGGTGGATAACCTGCAGGTGGAGGAGGATAACCGGCAGGAGGATATCCACCTGGCGGAGGATAACCAGCTGGTGGATACCCCTGAGGAGGATACCCCTGTGGGGGTACAGGATACCCCTGAGGAGGATACCCCTGGGGAGGATATCCATGCGAAGGATATGACCCATGGTGCATGTATTGCCCAGCGGCATACCCAGCTAGGCCCGAGAAAAGCCCTTTGTCAGCGGGGTCATTATTGCGCCCGTCTTTTCCATCCATGATTAGTCAACGAAAAGTGATGCTGTAGGATGCCGGGAAAGCATCAAGAAGGCCAGCCCAACACAAGCAATATTGAGTAAAGAGCCACGCCGCAGTCTGTCAAATAAGTTTGACATTAGACCCGTTTGCTTGACAAAGATCATCTAGTAACTTAGCAAAGGCCAGGCCGCTTAATTCAACAGGAGAACTACAAACAAAATATTATTTCTTGGGCAACAAAATGCAGAGACTGAATAGCCAACTTCCCAGACATGCCCAAAAACGACAGAAAGATGCTATCTGCGGACTCGTTCCTGATCAAAGATGCCATGAGATGAACATTATGATAGACAAACGACCCAAGATTCTACAACATTCGAAGGAAAACGTCTAAAACCCTCACGGCAGGTGCTCCAAAAAAGGGCAATCTCGCAAACGACTCGCATCGCACGGATTGATTGCCGACAAATTCTTGACCGACAAATAATCAGGAATGTCCCAAGCGAAGCGAACCCAACAGCGTCCCCATTACTTCCCACCGTTTCACCGCCACGAATCGCAAATACCCATTTGTCATAAGCAACATTCGATGGTTGAAACATTCAAACTCGGGACAAAAAAGAAAGAAGAAACGCGGACAAAGAAAAACGCAACCACAAAATCAGAGGAGACGAACCATGCAGATCTCAATTGCACGTAGAGAGAGATCGTACGTAGCGGTCGGGGCGATGAGAATCGCGCGTTGCCGTTGTTGCAGCTCTGATTGGATGAACAAGAGCGCGAGAGACGAGGGCAAAATCTGAAAATGTGAGATTGCCTAAAAAAAGTAAAAATAAAATAAAATAAATTGAAGACTTGATGCGACAGATGACGCGTGCCTGTTCGTACTTATCTGCGGCAAAAGCTTTACTTGGACGCGTCTTCTCCGCCTCACGTGTGAACGCACGTGCGTTGACCTTTCCTCCCGTCCTCCTTTCCGCGAATTGAAACATAGGATTATCGTATTCCGAAGATCTTAGGAAACTTCCGACGATATCTATGTTTTTCTATTGATGGGTGACAAGATACATACATCACTAATGTATAAGTGTGAAAACTTGATTCAATATATTTCATATTATCCCATACTCAATAACCAAAAAAATGATCCAAAAAGGGCACGGCCCTAAAATAAAAAAATTACTACCAATCATATTCATTTTGAGGGCAGAGTAAGATATTATAACCACCGGCCTTGGTGGCTCCATTTGAATAAAAACCTCAACCTCGGGGAAAGGTCGAGGGGTTAAACCCTAGGGGAAGATCGGCGTCTTAAGTGTGATGTTAGGGTGGTGGATCCTCCGCTAAAGATCACCCAGCGGGTTCTTGGCGGTATGCATTACTTTACGGCCGATGCATCGGGCGACGAATTACTGGGTATCAAAAAAAAAAAGATATTATAAATTATTTTCAAAGCAATTTACAAAGTTTGAGGGCATGGGCATGGGCATGGGCATGGCGTGAGCTCCCTCCCTCTTTGCTATTTAGAGATTCTTGAATATAGCATTTCTCCAGCAACTCCAATTGGTAGAGAGAGTGTTTATAAGGTATTTAGCAAATATCCCACCGAGGTTACAATACCTCAAGAGCCGTAGTGTCTTTTAGGAAATCATTTCATACAATTTCAAAAAGTCAAACTAATGAGGCATTGTCCTAATGGCTACCTTTCCCACATGTAAAGTAAAGATGTGAGGTTCGAATTACTATTTTCTCAATGAGTTGGAGTGGGGAAGTTTAGTTTTAAGTATAGATTTTAACGCTCACGTTTTGGCAAAAGATAGAGCAAAAGTCTGGAAGTAAATTGAAAGTTAAAAGTTGAACTAATGAAAAAGAAAAAAAAAAGTTTCAAGAAGTCACGACTTTAAAATAGTACGAGAGCAATTGATATATTAAAAATTGCAATACTTGCTTATTTGGTTGCCTTGTAAGTATCCTCGTGAAATTTCAACAAAACCCACCATATGTTTTGAAGTGCACGAATTACCGCATTTTGCAGCACAACATGTCTATAATTCAGTCAGGACTAGATGAAATGGGCTATCTTATCTCCCTATCTATCATCTTTTCTCTGGAAAAAAATCAAAATGATGCTGCAAAGATCCCATTTTTGGGAAATGCTAGGATACATTGTTATCTATTTTTATTATATACCTCGAATATCGAGTTATTCTCACTTTTAGGTCTCTTGCCATTTCATTCTTAGATAGAATTTCTGTAACTCACGGAAAAAATGACAAAACAGTAAAATTTCACTTTCGTAAAGCACTTTCTCCCTATCCAACCTGCTCTCCATGTTTGGTAGTAGAATAAAATTCGAGAAATGGATATAACCTAGATAAAACTATGTTATGAGAAGGTAGGATAAATGTGAATAGGATTTTAATATTCGTAATACAAAAGTTATTTTTCTCAAATAACAAACTTCTTAAAGTAATAAAATTAAAATAATATTTGAATATAAATAAGGGAAAATAACACCAAAAAAAAAAAACCCTAAACTATGCCTATTGTGAATAATATTTGAATAATATCAGTGGACATGCCTATTGTGATATAAATATCTCTTGCATCACCAAAAATCTTGAACTTGCCCATTGTGATATGGATGCCCCCAATTTTATATATATATATATATATTTTTTTTTGTCATGAAAACACTCAAACTTACACATGTGTAACATATATACCATTTATTGTAGTTCCATTTAAGGTATACTTGTTACACGATATAAGTTCATGATTTTTTATAACACAAAAAAAAAAAAAATTAGGATTTGTTTCACAATGGGCAATTTTAGGATTTATTTGTGACACAATAGGAAAAAAAAAATCGGGTATTTGTGTCCCAATATGCATAACTGAGGATTTTTTTTTTTTTTTTTGGTATTAACCCCAAATATTTGAATTCTAATATACAAAATTCAAAAAATAATCAAATTCGTTTTTATTTATTCTTATTTTATTTATATATGTGAATTTTTTTCTATTTTATAATATAAATATATATTAGCTATTTGTATTTGTTACATATTTGAGGTATTTTAGTATTTTAGGTATGTTGACATAGTTTACTGTTTAATAAAATTTTATTATAAGGAAGGGGAAAAAGGATAAAAAAAAAAAGAGAACATAAATTAAAACAAGAAGGAAACTAATAAAAAGGCAAATAAAAATAAAGTAAGTATGAGTGTTGTAAGAGATCTTTACCATATTTGTTTGTGCAATTTTTAGGTTCATTTGCATCGTATGCCGTTTATACAATCAATGGACATGACGGGATATTAATATATTTGACTTTATTATTAGGATTCACCAAACAACAATTAAGATATAGCAAAATATTTATATTTCATATCCAATCTTATCTTGAATATAAATCTAGATGACAAAATGCAACCCAATTACATAAATTCCCCACATCAGCTCCTCATATCATCTCCTTCTGAACATCATTATATTATTAATTTTGGAACAATATACAAAATAATAGTTGAGACCACGCATGTTTTTATAAACGTCACAAAAAAATACACACGATAATGATTGAGTACAAGCAAGGCGCATGCATAAAGCCTAGTATAATCTGTCATAATACTATCTTAATGTATATGTGTGTGTATATATCTACTGGCATATAGAATTTATGTTACAAAATTACTGTATCACCTCTTGATTACTAAGGACATTGTTTTATATTATTGATTTAATAAAGAAGCAATTGTCATAAAAGTGCGATACTCTTAAATGCAGTTTGTGTATTCATCGATGCGAACGGAACAGTTCACAATGAAATTAGTTGAATTAAATGTTTTTATTTGGTCGCATCGCATCCGTGTTATATGAAAATAATTTAGCTTGACCTATAAATTTCAACCGATCAAAGCAAGCAAACAATACGTACGTGAATCGTTAAAATGCACATTTTCTTATCCAAGTCTACGTTTAAGGTATGATTGGTCACCATTTAGAGTGCGTTTGTTTGCGAAAAATAAATTTTCCCAAAAACGAATGATAGAAAAATATTTTTATCATTGAAAAAATTGTTTAAATATAAATTGTTATCAATAATGAAATTTTTTTCATAACTAATTATTTCAAGCAATTCGAACTATAATTTTTCAAAAAATATTTTTAAATCTTCATTTTTCATGAAATAAATGAAGTATTAAATTGTACATACATTCTACAAGGGGATAAAGTCATGAGATGAACATGAACCTTTTTTATTTGTAAAATATCGTCCTTGGACTTTTTTTTTTTGCTCTTAAAATTCTTAAGCTATATATTCATTTGTTTAGTGTCATCCTTTCGTTAAAAATTCCTGACATAATTGACCACATGTCTGTTAAATAGCCGTCAAATGCCACGCAGGCACTTACATGGCTAGAGAGAGTGTGTGTGAGTCAAGTACTCAAAGTGACTAGGAGCGGAGAGCCCGTTGCGCGTTGTTTTTGTTTGACCGGCCTATCTTCTTTCTATAAGCAAGCTCCCTCCGGCCGTCCAGCCCCTGGACGGCTCTCGGTTCTTGAGCATGTTGGGAGATTAGGCGGCAGTTGAAAGAGCTGCTCGAAAGCTTGACGAACAAGCTAAAAAAGCCCTAACTATTTGATTAGTAAAGGCCTTTTCCCTTGCTAGTTTAGGGGCGCTATTCAATGAATCAAACGGACTTTAGGAAAGGGGTTCAGGTAGCTCAGCTGGTTAGAGAGGAGAATTTAGAAAAGTTGTGGGGGTTCAACAGAAAAGTTGGAGAAATATATAAAAAATTTGTTTGCGGGGGTTCAATAGAAAAGTTGCGTACTCACTGGCTCCTCGCTTCGTTTTCGGCATTATTTTCGGGAGGGAACTCTGTTTCCTGGTCTCCTTCGCCTGTTTCCACACTCCCTGTGATGAGCTCGATCCTCTTAGTTTGATGGGTTTGGCGTAATTCGATCGGCATAGTTAGTGTTGTGGACGTGATTTTGGGTGGTGATAATAAGACATCAATATGGAGAAGGAGCCTCTCCTTGCAACTCTGTTTTCTATTCTCCTTCCCCTGATTTCACACTCCATGTGACGAGCTCGATCCTTTTAGTTTGATGGGTTTGGCGTAATTCAATCGATAAGTATTGCGGATGTGATTTTGGGTGGTGGTAAGTAAGCAGATAAAATGTGTTCCACGTGGGCTGCTTTCATTTGCTCATATGCCACACCAATCGATCTAGATAATCCTCAAAAAAATCAAGAAGTCCGGTCCCGGTCCATTCCTTCTGTTTCGGCTCGGCAATGCCTTAGTGACGGAAGAACCCGTCCGGGGAGAATGGGAAGGATGGTCCAGCCAATTTCAATCCGTTCCAGTTCAACTTTGGAAAGATCTTGGATTTGAAGTTGAGATTGTTTTGTAACGAGTTGTGCTGATATAGAGGTTGATGCATCATATTCAAATTGAAGATATCACTAAACTTGCTTATGAAACTCATATGCAAAGACTCAAGATGATCGTGAATGTGACAAAGATTTATCTTTTCCTTTAGTGCAATCTATTAGACATTTTATTTTTGTATAATGTTTCTATGAATTCTATTTTAATGGTTAAGGAGAAATAATTCAACGGATTTTTGTGTGTAATTGTGAGGGGTATTCTGTCAACTCATCTGATAAAAAAAAAAAATATGAAAGACTTGAAATTAGATGTGGTTGTCAACCGCCGCGAGGGGGGGACGACCGCTTGATGAATGCCAGAACAAACGCTAGAGTAGCAATGAGAGCGAAGAGAGAAGTGAGCGGCGTACGAGCAAGGCGCTCGTAATGTAGGTTGTTGGCAACAGTAGGGAACGACGACTTGACGCACGGCGGAGCAGCAACAACCGTCGGGTGAAAGAATCGCAGCTGCTGGAGAGTAACCGTGTGTAGCCTCTACTTTGTTTGAAGAGGAAAAAAGAGAAAAGTCCCTCTACTTCTCTTTCCATGATAAATGCATTGTAAATTCCCGAGAATGTGCAGGCTGTGCAGGCTAGGGGGAGAATGGACGTGCGTAGGCTAAGAAATGCCTTGCAAATTCCCGGGAATGTGCAGGCTGTGCAAGCTAGGGGGAGAATGGACGTGCGTAGGCTAGGAGAGGGTACGAAGAAGCTACGGAGAGGAGAAAGAAAGAAAAAATACAGAAGACAGCAAGGGAGCCCACTTTTTCACGTGGCACCGCGTGAGTGGCTGGGGACCGCTGACATGGCGCTCCCGAAGTATCCAATATTTTCTCTCAAGTAGAGCGGCGATGGGGGCAATTGTCGACAGGTTTCGAATTATGGAAGTCGAAATTTGTCGGCGGGTGGTGTCTTTGGCCCTGAGTTCCTGGAAGATTTGGAAAATAGGGGATCCTCCTGCGAAGGAACGGTGACTTAGCCACATTGACTACGCCACGCAATCTAAAGAGGCCACTTGGAAAACTTAAAAAGGATATTAGGAGAAATTATCAAAAAAATCTCTATTACACTTGTGCTAATTTAATCATAAATTTTTCAATTTAAATAATTTAATTATCGACCTTTTAACAATTTGTCAACTAAGTTATTCGGCCAATTTTAACAAAAAATTACTGACATGGATATTAACAATCTTACGTAACATTGTAACGTCGATGTGGATAATTTTTATATTCTATTATTTATTATTTATTATTGATTTTTTTTTTTCTTTTTCTTTGCTTCTTTTTACATTGTGGCCAAGTACAATGAGAAGTAAAACAAAGAGAAGAAAAAAAAAAAAATTCAAATTTTCTTTTTAAAATTACAAAAATTATTCATGTCAACACCAACTATCCGATTCATGCTACATAAAAAAACAAGCATTCACTTTAATAATTTTCAACCAAAATTATCAAATAGCATTGGATTAAATTGGTCAAATTTACAGATTTAGTAATAAGTTCATAACTTTTTAATAATTTCCCTGTGATATTAAGTGATAATCGGGAAAAATGCAAGGAGCTTTTCGAATTTTTCCTAGAGTCTTCATGAGTTTTGATAGAAACGTTGTGAGTTTTCTTAATTCAAGATAAAAACGAAAGAATTAATAAAAAAGCCATGATTTTCAACGAAATTTACAAATAATTGGATGCATGATTCGTGTGTATATATATATATATATATATTGCTGAGGAAATGGTGGTGGATTGGTTGGAAGGAGAGAGGCAGTGGAGTTGTTCAAGAGGAGGTGTCAATCTTGTTCTTATCCAAACCCAAAGAACTATAAAGAACAAGAATCGTTCCTGCATAAGCAAATAGAAAATGACCTAGACTTTTCCTCCTCATCACAGCCTATACCAGGGAAACGCCACCCTAAAATTACGCCAGCTTCTTCTGGTACAATCTTCTGTATATTTTAGCGCCTTCGAATTCTGCATGGATTTCTCTCTCTGTTCGTATCCCCATTGGGTTTTTCAGTAACCATCCATCCACGTCACACGAAATTGTCGGATCGATGGAATCGACGTGTTGAAGCAAATCGTATCTCTCGTCGAATAGATTTCTCATGTCAACAGCCACATCGAGCACGTCAGACTGTATAAATACCTGCAATGATTACTTCCGGTTTAATAACATGGGAGGTCAAACATTAGATACGTATTTTAGAACAAGATAAAATGATGGATATGAAACTTAGCATTACATCAATCAAATAAAAATCCAAAAAGAACGTGCAAACTAACTTGGTGAAAATGACCCAACTTTGTCTAGATCCAAGAATGAAGGGATCATTATCAATTGCTGCCCAGCCATCGATGGAATTGTACCAAATACTAAAAGCACACTGCATGCTTTAACCATGAGATTGCTACGAATGACATAAGAAAAATGTAAAGAATATGCAGAGATATTGCTATTGGTTGCGGAATCAATCACTGTGGTATGAAGGCAGAAGCAATTTTGGCAGAGAAATCAGAGGCTGCACCGAGAAAGGACAAACTGGTTTAAGAATACTCTGCATCCGGGGCACGGTAGATAACAGAATGGTCTGCAATTTAAATCATGGCAAGATTGCAAGCTTATTCAGTTCTTTAGCCATCTGAACGAAATTTGGATATATAGCCTCTGGACCATGTGCAATAGATATATGATCTATATACTGAATGAATCGCAAATCATAAGCCCCAGGACACCTGAGCATGACTTCCATGAATCTGAAAGATAAACTTTTGGCTAAGTATTTATTAAAAGTGTGAGTTCCCCCTCACCCCCTCCTCTTGCATTTACAATGTGGCAGTGCAAGCTACAATTTGCGTAGAAGAACAAAAGAATTTAAAACATATTAAGTTCGGTGCCATAGATGGGAGTGACTATCCCACCCAAAGTCATGGCTAAGCTTATGACTGGGAGAGTAATTTCAAGAAAGCACCAGAGAATGTGAAGCGGTAATTTCTAGCTTCTTTCACTAAATTGCCTTCTCCTTAATCCACATGTTATTTTCAGTTCAAAGTTCAAACAGATTATTTGACACTAGAATCTTAAAGTGCAAAAAATGTAATAGGAGCATGAATCTTTATGCCCACAGTTCGACAACATAAAGTTTGGGCTATATAGCAAGGGGATATAAATGAACAAACAATATGTGCAATTTATTTAACAAGCCGTAACAGAATGACACACCTGTTGATGGTTTAGGCTAAGATTTTATCTGTCAAATTCCAATAGCTACACGCACGCATGTGCACAAAAAAAAGAAAAAGAAAAAAAGGAAAAAAAAAAACATAATGGCATGCAGATTGATGTAGGGTCAGATTTTGTGACTATCAAATGCGAATACAAAAAATTTTAAGATACTAGATGTTGCTACCTCCTAACTAATGAAAAGGTGAGCAAGCCAAAGAGTCTCCTCAATGGAATAGACTGACTTTCATATTCCCTACTTCAGTAACGTAAGATGCAAGTGCAACTTTGAGTCATCAATTCATCTTTCCTTACTGAGTGTCAGAAAAGCTTTAACTTCTGGATACTACCTGTAATCAGCTTGGAACAGATCTCACAAGAAAACTATCGCTTATCCTAGACCGCACAATTGATTCAAGAGGAAACATGCTTGAATTACCTACATTGTAATAAGGCCTAGTTTGGTTGTTGGGATTAACATAAAAGGAATGAGAATTCATCCCTCATTTGAAAGTGTAGGAATGCTTACTAGGAATAGAACTCAGGAGCTATACCTACTACCCAGCTTTCATTGCAGGTTTCACCAGTTTCCCCAGTGGTATTAATAAGCCACTTTATTTTAATTCATTATCATATCACTTCATACTATTTTTTACACATTTGCTCAATGTCAATGAGAAATATTAGATCATAACAAGGGATTAAAAACTGATGTACACAAACAGCTGTCAAACTAACAAATTTTTGTTCTTACAGCAAGCCCCTAATAGTACACCCCATCATTTGATCGTAACAAGAACTGATGTACATAAACAGCTATCGTGTCAAACTAACAAATTTTTGCTCTTGTAGCAAGCCCCCATAAGTACATCCTCAGGATTAAATACTCTTTCCATTTGCTATAATCAGCAGCTGAATTTTCTATATAAGATCACTCAATTTTTTTTTTTTTTTTTTTTTGTTTTGAGCGGTAACTGCTAATAAAGGAAAAAAAAATTAGATTATCACGGTGGTATTCTATCTTAGTATGAAAAGATGATCAGCTCAATATGGACTGAATAGAATAAGCAAGATTTTTGTAGGCTAAGTAGTGATTATTCTAGCTCTATTAACGGAATTGCATAGTGGATTAAACCAATCAAATACAGGTCCTCACACATGTGCATTTGAAGTTCATCCTCTAACTCGTATTTTCACAACAAAACATGAGAAAGTATAAATGTAGTTAGCAAGCAAAAAAAAGAACAACACTTGATGGAAAGAACCCAGAAGTAATCATTCTACTGACAATACAGAACTGAAATGCAGCACATACCTTTCCGCCAGGCGCTAGACTATCCAAAATAGAATCTACCAAAGGCTTTTGCACAACCCTTCTCTTCTGATGCTTTTTCTTGAAATGAGGATCTGGACACTGCAACAAAATATGGAGCGCGAGTGCTAAGTTCATTCCTCCATCATAAAAACTAGTTAAAACAATTTGGGAGGTAAAGAGATATGAGTTCCTAAAAAGTTTCAAAAACAAGATACTTACAAGGATTGAAACTAATACCAAAGGACCTGGGTAAGTGGATATTATATGTTTGAAAGAGACTGTAGCATTTGCAAACAGAAAATGTCTGCAATGTAGTCAAGAAAGCTGTAAGAAAAACAACGATGTGCAGATTTATCAATAGCTGGTAAATTAAAGCCTACATGTTCTTTAGAGCCAGCTCCTTTACCCAGCATTCTGCACGCTTAGCAAGCTGCAAATAGTATATTACAAGAATATGAACTAAATCTCCATGCTCTTATATCAGAATGAAAGTAAACCAAGATTGTAGTACACTAACACAATCAGAGTCATTGCTGAGTGTGCTAGAAGTAACCCAAGGTGTTCATGCCATACTTTCTGCCGGATTTCCAGTCCCAGATAGTTTCCCGTGGGATTTGCTTTTGCGAGCCACATGAGAAATCTGCCACTGCCTGGAAATATCAAGTACTATCAGTTGAAGAAAGATTTCTAATGCAGGCTAGCAACATGACGCATGTTTATGGAAATGAGGTTCAAGTGAAAATCATAATGACTAATTCAGCAAGACAAATTAAACAAAAATAAAGAAGCAAAATAAAATTTAGTACGTCAGATGTCACTTCCCAAACTCTAAGGGCTGAAATTGTTATTCTTCCTCCAGGTAGTTTCACCTCAGTCACACCATCAAATCTCATTATTCCAATAAACATAGACATACACAAAGGAATAAGATATATATCATGCTTATCATCCAGTGAACATGGAAAGACACATACAAGGGAATTAGATATGAACTGTGCTCGGCATCTGCCAATGAAAAGATAACAAGTGGTTAACCTGTTATAAAAGGAAGAGAAGCAATGTAACTACATCACTTGATGAGAACATAAATCACCCTACAGTCTATAACATAAACAAGCTAAATTTTGGTATTTCAACAGCTTTATGGGTTCAAAAACTCGCTCATAATGTCCTAAACCAATTCATTTGAACTAACAAAGGAAATTGGTATATCAAGTCACTGGATTACTGGTTGACCCTCAGATCAAGCACTTCAAGGACAATGGTGCTTTATTCAAGTGTTCAACAAGGACTTTTTAAAACATATTGAATGATTTGATCGAAAATTTGGAGAATTTCAATATCCAAATACAGCAATTGATTCTTTCTCACAGTTGATTCTCTTCATGTATGAAAGGTTCTGTTTCTACCATTAGGAACCAAGATTTTCTCATTGCAAAGAAATTATGCAGTCACATGAGAAATAGATATAAATATTGGATCCTCAAAAGCATGATCCAACTAGAGCAGTTCCATTGACAGAAAGAGAAAGGAAATTGAATTGAGTAAGCAGCACACCACAAACATAAAAGAGAGAAGATGACATAGCACCAATAATAGTCCTGAAAGCTATGGCTTCCAAAATATAACATTTTAAAGAAATGAATGTCTGCTAATCTGCCAATGCTTTATAACCATGCAGATGCACATGTCGGTATGATTCAACAGCAGTGGACTGGAGCATTATGCTAATGCAAAGTCAACCAGAAAAACTTGAAGGCCTATGGTCTATTTGCCTTTTTCTTTAACCATTTTTATTCTTTACAACTGTCTCCTATTACATGGCTAGCCCCTTTAATTGCAGCCTCTTTGTTAATTCATGCAGACACAATGGACAAACACGCGCAAGTGAATGAGCTCTCTCTTAATTAGATTCATCTAATAGAATGACCTCAGTCGAGAAAATTATCAAGACGTGTCGTGTGTGACCTCAAAGCAAAATGCTTCTACATGCTGCAACAACAGAAGCGCATTAACTCGGGTTCCTACCACTCGGGTTCCTACCACAACAGAAATTCGCAAATGTCCGGAGTTGTCATTCAGCCGGGAATTCAAATACAGTCAATATCCAGAAATACAGAGGACTATCCAACCTCCAATTACAATGAATGCAAACAGAAGTTTACAGGATGGCAAAAACTATCCTAATACCAAGGTGGCCTCACCACACCCAATGTCCACCATCAAAGGCAAGGTCGGGTCCTCCAAAACCTCGTCCCAGTTCGGCGCTTGCGCAGGCATCTGTCATCACCGACCCAGAATCAGACAAAGCGCTAACGCAGGACCCAAATGGAAAAAGGGAAGAATTTTTAACGCGTACCGAGAAGGAAGAACTGAGAGGATTGACATGTTGCCTGGTCCTGACATGACCCAATTCCTGCAAAACGAGAACCAACAAAAAGAACTCGCTTTAACCGGACTCTCGAATCGGGCAATCGACAACCCAGTTCGCTCGGCGTTACCTCGGAGAGCTTGTGAGGGAGATTGAGGTCCGCGTACTCTAAGGCGACGAGGCCGGGGCTCTGCAGCCGATTCTTCCCTTCTTGCTGCTGTTGCAGCTGGACTGCGGTGCCGCTACCGTAACACCGAAGACGGCGAGCGCAGGTTGCCGCGGCGAGGTTGGCGATGCGAAGGAGTGGAGGTGAAGAAGCGAGAGGAGCGCGCAAGGAAGCAGAGAAAGGGATGACGATGGCCATTGATGCCGACGCAAGCTTCGATTTTCAGGCATTCATGGAAGTTCCTGCGGCAAAGGAAAATGGGAACCTGCTCCAGAACACGGTCACTCGGTATCCCCAACCGGGCGTAAGTCGGCCCTGCCTATTTGAGAGTGGGGGATTTTATTGTTCATAGAAATTTTTAGAGAATGAAATTTGAATAATTAAGTTAGTTGTAAAATTTTGAATAAGAGTATATCTATTTTCCCAAATAAGAAATCAAAGTGAATCTTCTTTTAAATAAAGACATGAAATATCATTATTTTCTCAAATAAGGATTTCAAGTGGACTTATTTTAATTAACGATCTAAAGTGTCATATCTGTTTCCAAGGATTGGCCTAACATTATAGTTAATTGAGGGCATTTCCGTCACTTAATTTATTTTAAAGATAAACCAAAAATGGGAAAAAAAGAAGCTAAATTTTAAAGAAAAAAATACAAGGAGAGGGCTTGTTTGTGGACATCGCCCTGTCATGGTGGGGCGTCGAACATGGGGCGAGGGCTTGGCCCTCATTAGAGTCAATAGAGGACTGCTCATAAATCTAGATGAGTCACCAACCTTTGCTAGAACCAGGCGAGGGCCATGGCCCTCCCTAGCCCTAGGTAAGGGCCAACAACTCTTAGCCAAACTGAAGCGAGGGCCAATAACACCATCGAGCATGGCCACTGCGCCATCAGCGATAGGGTGGCGGCCACAGGTGCGGGGCTAGGGCTAGCCTTCCCACCAGTTTATGATTATTATTACTACTACTATTTGTGTGCGCGCGTTTTTTTATTTATTTATAATGAAAACAGAAAATAAATAAAAATAAAAATTAAAAAGAAAGTAAACAAATGAGAGAATAAATGACGAAAATACCCTCAATCAATTGGTGAGGTCAAACTGTTTTTTGAGATTGACATAGCATTTCATGTATTTATTTGAAATAAAGTTCATGCCATTATTTAAAAAACGAAAGACTTCAAGCCTTTTATTTGAGAAAATGAGAGCTTAAAAGCTCTTATTAAAAAAATTTGCCTTTTAGATATGTCCCAACTTTATATATGAATTTACGCTAAAGGTCGTTTTGTCCCCCTTTTCACATATTAATTTTGCCTCATCTACATAAAATTTTAATATTATGGATGCAATTCAACTTTAAAGTGAAAAAAGTAAAATTAACTAAAGAATTAAGGGCTCCAATTCCTCTAAAAATTAGCTACTTGAATTTGGATCCTAATTTTAGCTCAAATTTTTAGTCTCCATAAAAAACATCAGCTTTAGTGTGGGTTTTGGTTCTAGCCCAAACTTTTTTTTTTCCTCCGTAATAGAGCACCAACTTTAGCTTAGATTTCGATGTTGGCCCAAACTCTTTTTTATCTCATAAAAAAGTATCAACTTTTAATCAGTTTCCAAGTCTAGCCTCCACAAGTTTTCTCTTTAATGTTACTGTTAAAGATTCAACATGTCTTTCATGTATACTAGTGACTTTAACGGCATCATCATATGGAAACTTGACAAAGCAATTTAGGCTTCGATTGAAAGTTGGTGTTTTACTATTAGACGAAAAATTCTGAGTCGCAATTGAGACTTAAGTAAATGTTTGTGTTTTTTAATGAGACGAAAAAGAGTGTGGTAGTGCTTTTTTCAGGAATTTAAGTGAAAAAAACTGAAAAGATAAGGTTTATGTTAATAATTGTCCCTAAGGTATTCGTTAAACACACAATTAAAGAGAATTTGTCATTTTCAACGCATTGTTTGTCTCGTGTTATGTGTAATTAAACCAATGTCTATGATTAATAATAACACTTTGCGTGTGTTAATTCGGTTCATCTAACAAACTTTGGTTGAATTAATGATATGGATACCGATTGTCCTATATAGCATAGTTAGCGTTGACATGAATAATTTGTAATGACATTTTTATTTTTATTTTTATTTTTAACGGCCAAAGGAAGAGAAAAAAAATATAAAGAGAAAGATAAGAAAAAAAGGAAATAAAAAATAATTAAAAAGTACAAAAAAAAGTATTATTGAAAATTGTCTAAGTCCATATCAGTTGTGTCATGTTAGTATCAATTATACCATGTTAGTGTTGGCCAACCAAATTTGACTAAATTGACTAAATTGGTATAAATGCAAAAAGTTTAGGACTTAATTGGTAAAAAGAAAAAAATAAAATTATGATTAAATTGGCATAATTGTAATAGATATTCAATCGCTTAAATTGAGGTGGGCCTACCTAATGTGTGAATGGGTTGATGATGATATATTGCTATTTGTCATAACAAGCTGACATTTGTCATGATGAGATGACCATCTGTCAAGTCTAACCCAATATTCGAACTTTTTTGATACTTTTCTTCATATTTACTAGTGCCCTTTATAGAAAAAAAAATAGTTAGATATCGAAAGAAGATTTCAAAATTTTCGAAATATGTTTTTTTACCTGTCTTATTCTAAATTAAATTTGCTAAACGTTGTCAGCCTAGTCTCTCTCTTCGAGGAGGTGGGGAAGGAATCGAATTCCCCACCTCCCAAGGTGGCCACTTTTCGGAATATACCGAGAGAGGGAGGGAGGACGCGTCCAAGTAACGCTTGCCGCAGATATGGACGTCCCAGTCACCTATCGCATCGATCTGGACGTCCCATCACCTATCGCATCGAATCTTCGATTATTTAGTCATCTCCTCCTCTCCCCGCGCTCTGTTCATCCAATCAGAGCAGCAGCAACGCTACGCCATTCTCATCTCCCCGACCACTACGTACGATCTCTCTCTCTCTCTCTCTCTCTCTCTCTCTCTCTGCGCCATTGGGATTGACATGGTTCTTCTCACCTGATTTTGTACTTGGGAGTACTTGGGGTATTCCTCTGTCGTGTTTTCTTTTTTCTTTCCTGAGTTTGAATGGTTCGATCATTGAATGTCGCTTCTCAAAAGCATTTTCACGCGGTTGGTTTCGCTTCGCTTGCAACACTCTGGATTGTTCTTCACTAAAGAACTCAACCTATCAGTAGGATGCAAGTGGTTTGCGAGATTGCCGTTTCAGAGTACCTGCCGGCCATGAGAGTTTTCGACATTTTCCTTGTAGATTCTTTGTTTGTTTGTTTATCATATTCATCATCTCATGATATCGTAGACCAGGAACGAGTTTGACTATTCAGGGCGTTCATGATAAAATTTTTATTTTTTTTATTTTTTTGATTCTTTGTTCTTTAGAATAGGTTTTGAATAGAAATCCGTTTGCTAACGTAATTTAATTTTTTTTATTTTTAAAATAGATTTCTATTTCAGAAATAGATTTTAAGAATAAATAACTTCTTAATTTTTGAAATAGAAATAAGAAATCAATTTATGATCGAAATCAATTTATGTTCTAGCTACCTTATGTTGCCCAAGAAATAAATTTCTATTTGTAGTCCTCTCTTTATTTAAAGAATCTAGCCTTTGCTGAGTCAGTAGATGATCTTTGTCAAGCAAATAGGTCTAATGTCAAAACTTCTTTCACTTTCTGCGGTGTCGCTCTTGACTCAATATTTGCTTGTGTTCGGCTGGCCTTCTCGTTACTTTCTTGGCATCCTACAGCACCATTTGTCATTGAATAAACACGGATTGAATTGACGTGCACTCTGCTGACAAATAGCTTTTCTTAAGCGTTGTTGGGTACGCTGCGGGGTAACACATGCACCACGGGTCGTATCCTCCACATGGATATCCTCCGCAGGGGTATCCGCCGGGGTATCCACCAGGGTATTCACCAGGTGGATTCTCGAGCTATGCTTCTGGGTACAATGAGGGGCAATACATGCACTGCGAGTCATATCCTCCTCATGGATATCCCCCGCCGGGTGGATATCCTCATGCCGGTTATCCTCCTCCTCCGCCTGCAGCTTATCCACCGCCTGGGGGATATCCACTAGCTTCTTATCCCTGTCCTTCAGCTCCATATCATTCAGGTATTGATCGTAACTGCTATTATCAGACTAATAATTGTATTATGAGCATCTTAGTGTACCTTGCAGCTGTTCTTTCATTTTTCCACCGTGAGGCCAGCCCTCACCGGCCATGGTTGTGCCAGCCGCTGGAAAGAGTAGAGGAAAAAAAAAAAAAGAGACGAAAAAGGAAAGGAATAAAAAAAATAAAAATAAGAAAGAAAAAATTCGAAAATCATTAAAATATTATTTAAAAATGTCCACGTTAGTGCTGGCGGCATCTACGTCAACAATATTCGGCCAAATTAACCAGAAAGACTGAATTAACATTAGATTAAGAGGCTCAGGACTAAATTGACACAATTGTAATAGGCTTAGGACTTTTTATGTACTTTCCCCTATCACGGCTATCTATTTTTCTTGATCTGGTTACCTGCGTCTTTATAGGGCACGGTCCTGGTAAGGGAGCAATGGTAGCTGGGGGCCTCGCTGCTGCAGCCACTGCTTATGGGGCACACCACATGTCTCATGGTGCTCATCATCTTGGACACGGGGCTTCTTACGGCCATGGTCATGGAAAGTTTAAGCGCGGAAAGTATGGAAAGGGCTGGAAACATGGCATGTTTGGGAAGTACAAGGGCAAGCACTTCAAAAAGTGGAAGTGAATCATCACGTCTGTCCTGCTGGGGGACTGTCGTTGGCTTTCGACTGTTACTCATATGACCGAGTGTTTCTATTATGATCCATTCGTGGGATATAAGTGTACTACGTTTAAGTACTGAATATGCTTCCTGTGTTGTGTGTATCTATGACTGGTTGCTCTCTTCAAGAAATTGGGTCGAGTATTTTAACGATGTCAATTTGCTTACCGATTTGAGATATCTGTCAAATCGCTGTTTGATCAGCTTATTGTATGATGAAGTTTAAGAGCTTTGCTCTACATAATGAAAACAATTGAAGATGCTTTGGCTGACTTTGATTAAAAATTTTGGGGTAACTTTTCCTGCAAACATCTTCATATCAACTGAGTTCTGGTTAAATGTAGCTGGCATTTGGTTTGTTCAAAAAGCCAGGGAATTTCTAAGTCTTGAGAGGAGGATGAAGGGTCAACAGGTCAGAGGGAGGCTGAGAAATTGCTCGGTGGTGATTAACTATAATAACGTGATTTCATTGATCAAAATGAAAATATAGCAAACACATGATTATGACAGTATTCTCATTCTCTTCATTGTTCAATGACTGTCGGGAAACAGAATTTCGCAGGCAATTGAATGATCATGTAACTGCTTGAATTGTCTAGTTTGCTTAAGACCTGCGCGTTGGATGAACTCTTTTTCTACTATTTGACTTTTCCCAGGTCTTGGGAAGTCCATTTATATCTGCTGATGAGGAATATGATTGTGGCAGAAACTCTTGGGAGGCCAATGTTCACGAGTTTAATATTCGAGTGATTCTGTTTTGACATTTTAATCTTGGGTTGGCGCTCGTCACCTTTAAATTTTGGCGTTCTACAGAGAAAATGAACAACGAAGGGTGGTAAAAATTCTGATTGTAGAGGATGTTACACTTGTTAGATCCTATAGCTTGATAAAGTATATTCAAACTGGAAAAATAGAAGAAGGAATGGCTATGTATTTTCTCATACTCATGCAACTGAGTTAAAAAGGAGTTCAATATGCTGGTTACACATAACACAAATTGTTAGGAGTATGCAGCAGAAACCCAACACCTTCACTTGGGGAGAATGCCAAGATGAACCTCAAGTTTAAGCCCATTAATATATCTAGTTAAGCTCACCTTCACTTAAAGCTCTAAATTCAGGCCTATCAACATATCAGTTGGACCCACATTTACTCAAAGCTTAAGCCAATGAGTTAATGAGCCAACTATGGTATATTAATTGCTATACACCACATCAATTCTCCAACATTAAATTTCTTTAACACTACTCACACTTGTATCCTAACAATCTCTTCCTCATGTGTGAGCTTAGTGTTAGGTCTGTTTTTCCTTAATTCAGGTATCCTTCTGCATCATCTTCCTACAAGCTCGTGTTGCTACACCATAAGGTCCACCTGCATGGAAATTGCAACCATAGGCTTTAATAAAATTTGTTAAGAGTGCACAATAGAAGCCCAATACATTCCTTTGGGGAGATTGTTGAGAGGAAGCCCAAGTCAGAGTTTATTAGTATATCCAATTGAACCGATCTTCACTCAAAAGCTTAAATCAATGAGTTATAGGTCAACTATGATATATTAATTATTTTACACCACATTATTTTTTAGATGTAAGATTTCTCTAACACAACTCACATCTATATTTAACACAAATAGATCCTAATACAAATAGGCATTGGATTAGTAATGTCAATCTTTTGTTATTTAGATATCTAATAAATGTCTTAGGATACCCCTTAACAAAAAAATCCTTGGAGATATGTATACGGCTTGCCAAAAGTAGCTGAAAACACGTAAGCGCATGCACGTGTGCAGGTGGCTTGACATGCTTGGAAAGTGAGGTAGGTACTTTTTTTTTTCACTTTTTTCGGGTAAGAAGGGAGATGTAAACATGGTCTACAAACCTTGATTGACCTATTAGTTTCTCAGATTGGCATCCGAAATGGCCTGCATATTAGGAAGCGGCGGGAGCCAGATTTTGACTGCAAAATCCCGATGACTCCTTCCTTTCTTTGCCAAGGTAATCTGCCCCCGCGACATGCATCTCAATCTCAACAAGCTGAATGTTAAGATTCCCATTGATGATGACGGGTTCTGCAACCTACTGGGCATTGGACACGTGCTTTCGTAATCCGACTTGATGGGATGATCGAAAAAGATAGCGATTCGGTTGCCTGAGTCGAGGTGGATCAACCCATTGGTCGTGTGAACGGTTAAATGGCCACGTACCATTATTTATCACTTTTGTCGAGGCGAGTTACCATACGAGCCGATACTTTGTCTTATCTAACCCAACAATTTTTTTTTTTTTTTTGGGACAACCCTTGAAAGAAGAAGACTTTATAAACAGCCGTTTAGGAGCTGAGAAACAAGTTTGTAACATTTGACTATGGTCTAAATTGCACACAATTTCTCTCGGTCTTCATTTTCTGATTTAAGCATCGGAAAGCCAATCCATGTGAAATATGCCAACTGAAGGGAAGCTAAAAACCTATCCTCCTTTTTGATTTTGCTTAATTGAGTTTGATTCAGTGAGGGCTTTTCTTACTTGGCTGATTAGATGGATAATTATCTAAAAAAAAAAAAAAATTAAACATATGATTCCGACTCAATTTTAAATCTTTTGATTTTGCCTGTTGAATATTGAGTCATAAACATTTTGAAAATTTATCAATGTAACCCTTCCAATCAATTTTGATGCGAAAATGATGACGCCAACATTTGTAGTCCTACTTGACATAATTGGCACTTTGAATTTATTTATAAATTTTTTGGATTTTTTCTTTCTTTTCTGTTTTTTTTTCACCTCACCAAATCCAAAGACAATTGCCGACCGACCCTTGCCGACCATAGATGATGTGACATCCCGATTTTCTCAATTTTATTTTCAACGAATTGAGTCGGGCAATTCATTCTGTGCATGTAGTTCGCCTCTCAGAGTTGGCCACTCACGAGGGAACTAGTCTATTGAGTGAAGTAATTAAGGAATTTTACCGTGTCAGACTTGGGGACTGATCACCCTCGGGTCGGATGCAAGAAAATTTCCCCAAAAGTTACTCAGTGGATTAGGCATGCTCAAATCGCACCAGATTGAATTCCACCGAAAAAATTGGGATTGAATTTAGAATTTGGAAGTTTGGTCATTACATATCTTGTTAGGAGCATGGGATAATTTTTTTTATGGATTTTAATTGGATTCAATTAGAAGAGAATTGAAAGAAAAATTAAAGAAAGTGGATGTATAAGAATTGGACCCTAGCGGAAAATGAAATTGAACCTATTGGACTAAAGTTGTGGAAGGTTGGAGTTAGTGGATGGTGACATCACATGTGATGTCATGGATGAGGCAAGATGAGCTAGGATTGTGACAAGTGGAAGGTGGGGATGAGGTCTTGGAAAGGTGGGATGTCACTTCCCCCTTGTCCCCATCATCTTCCCCATTTGAACTTGGAAGAGGAGAGAGAGAGAGAGAGAGTGTGCGTGGAAGACCAGCCAAGTTGCCCGTCCGCCTTTACCCGCTCGACAGCCACCGCTCGTCGTTCGCCGTCGGAGCTCGCCGTCACTGCTCGCCCGCGCGCGATTGCCCGCCGTCCCGTGTGCGAGCTGCCTTGTCTCCGTTCGTCGAGCATCCCGCGTCGTCGTCCCTCCAAGGCAGCAGCTATTCGTCGTCGCCGGAGCTTCCTCCACCGCCATCCGTCGCCGTGAGCTACCGTCCCGAGACCTAGCCGCCTCCGCCGGTCTTCCTTCGCCCGTTCAGCCGCCGTTCCGTCGCCCTTCAAGCTCGGTTAGTTGCTGGAAAAAGCAGCAAGAACCAGCCCCTTCCAAGCTTGGTTTGGTCCCCTTTTGGTCCTCATTTGGTGTTGATCCGTGTAGGTTTGTCGTCGGCGTCGTCGTGCTCTTCGCCGGAGACTCGTCGGAAAGCAATTCCGGTGAGTTTACCTCACTAAACCGTGATTAGCGAGTTAATGATGCCTTAAGTATGTTTAGCTTAAGTTGATTGAGATTAGGTGGTTAGATTAGCTTAATTAGTTGTGGATTAGATTAAGGTGATTAATTAAAGTAAAGTGTGTTTAGTTTAAAGGTTAAGTATGTTTATTTTAAAATAAGCTTTGATGTGACTTAAAGGAATTTATTTATGATTTAAATAAATGCTTCGAAATTGTTGGATTATTTAATAATATATCATATTCGAAATTCATTAAAATATTAAAAAAAAAACTCGAAAAATTATTTTTGATCCTAGTTGCTCAGAATTTCGTGCCGATCGCTGTTGTGCATGTAGAATTTGAAATTGATGATTGGTTGTGGCGAATTGAGTGTAATTGCGATTTATAAGGATTCTTTATAAAATCCTAAGTATGGAAATTGATGGGAGATTGGCCGTAATTAACCACCTATTAGAGGTCGTGCCGAGTGAGGCCGTGATAGACCACCTATGAGAGGTCGTGCCCAGTGAGGCCGTGATGGACCACCTATGAGAGGTCGTGCCTAATAGGGCTATGATGGACCACCTATGAGAGGTCGTGCCTAATGAGGCCGTGAATTACCACCTAATTACAGTGTACCGAGTGGGGCCGTGATTGCCCTTTGGTTATTAAACCTTCCTATAGGGTCGAGATTGGAAGCGATGGTGATTTACTAGAATGACATGTAATCGGCCGAGTCGATTGATCGCTGAGACGATCCCCGTGATTGAGCTGTTATGATGATGTGATTGTACCTTCGTTGTCGAGTTATTAGAATTGCACGTGGTTGAATTATATAAACTGTTCTAACCTGCAGATGAAGGCTAAGGCGAGGTAAGTCTTCTTGATATCGTGGCTAAGCTACTTTGGGGCGTATTTACTTTCTAATAGGGGTTTAGGAGGGGTGAACTTGCTGAGACAAAGTCTCATCCCGGTTTGGGGAAAATATTATAGGACCGTAGATGGCAGGACCCCCGAAGAAGAATGGCATCCCAGTGCAGATCATCGAGCAGGTGCACAACTTCCCTGATCCTAGGAGCCATTGGGTCTACGAGCTGATCAGGACTACCATATGGATCTAGGAGACCGAAGATATTAGGGTACCCCATAGGTATAGGGCTTGGTTCCGTTTGACAGTTTTGATATCCCACTGGCCGTGATGGATGCTATCCTGGGTGAGGGTGTAGCTGACCTCCCTGATGGTAGGGTGGATAACCCATCGTCTCCGGACCCAGTGTTGTCAGATATGGAGGATGTAAGATTGACGAACGAGTCCGATTAGTAGTTGTAGGATTGTTCCTCTTTTTTGGTAGACTGATCCATGTTGTGTAGGCTAACCCCTTTTTGATGCACATAAACTCTGACCCATTTTTGGTGCATAGTCTCTGGATCCTGTTGATGTACGTAAACCTTGGAGTGATGATGATGTATGCAAGTATGTTGTTTGATGTTGAATTGATGTTCCTGCTGTCCTATCCCGTATGCTTTTGTAAGAGGTTTCTTAGTACGTTCCGCTTGCGCATTAAAATATAAATTGGGGTCGGCGACACTACCTGGGAATGTCGCATTTACATGACCATGGCGGGTTTTTCACGTGTCTCAGGGTTTGGGGCGTGACAACCCCGTATAAGTGGTATCAGAGCGTGGTTTGTGTATGGAGTGATAAGGGCGATGAGTCATGGGATAGTTAGTAGGAAGAACTTTCCATATCCTAATGCATGTGATTGTTAGTTGTTTGTTAGCTTGGTTGGAAGGTTACTCAAATTCTAATAAGGTATTGGAATTCGCCAATAGGCATCTATATTGAGCCTGTAGCATGAGTGACCGAGTGCCAAGAGCTGCTAGGAAGAGAGCAGTAGGCCCCGTGTTTCGGGGTGGGCCGTCGATGAGAGTCGGTGCCCGAGGTGCTTTGGGAAGAGCGCAGGCTGAGGCCAGTGCGAGTGGTGCAGCGTCGCCTCCAGAGGATGCAGTAGCCCCTGAGGATCCGAGATTTGTTGGGATTATGTAGATGCTTGAGATGATGGGTGACAGACTAGACCAGCAGGCCGCCGCTTCAGCCGCCGCTATCGCCGCTGCCACCAATGCTGCTAATGCCGCCAATGCTGCTGCTGCCGCTAATGCCGCCGTTGCTACTGCCGCCGTAGCTGCCGCCGCACCGATTGTCAAACTAGAAGAGGAACCTGATGAAATTCCACCTGAGGATGTGGCCGCTGGGAGGCCTAGACAGAAGTTGGTACATCATTTTCTGAGGTTGAATCCACCAACGTTCATGGGGACAGGAGACCCCGAAGCTGCAGCCTTATGGCTCCTGGAGTTGGAGAATGCCTTTAAGTTGCTGTTGTGCACTGAAGCAGAAAAAGTCGTCTTGGCAACCTATCAGTTGAGGGGGATCGCAGCTACATGGTGGAAGACTAACATAATGATAGTGTTTCCTGAAGGTGTGGTTCCAGAGTGGAATGCCTTTCTTGAAGTCTTCAATGAGAAGTATTTTTCCGATTGTGCTAGAGAGGTGAAGATGGCAAAGTTTCAGCGCCTTCGTCAAGGTGCCATGTCAGTTGATCAGTATGAAGCGAAGTTCGCCGAACTGTCGCAGTATGCCCCTGAGTTGGTTCAGCGACCGTCAGACCGAGCTCGAAGGTTTAGAGATGGGTTCTGACTGGAGGTGAGGAGCTTGTTGGTACCACTAGATCTGAAGGAGTACAATGACCTCTACAAGCGGGCCCAACTGATCGAGAAAGACCAGAATGAGAAAGCTGCCGCATCTGGGTCGCGGTTTAATTCAAGTAGAGATGATAATCAGTTTGGGAAGAGGCCGATGCTTGGGGGAAGGTACCATGTTCCACCCAATAGGAAGGGTGGAGTGGGGAAGCCATCATCGAGCTTCAATGGAGCATGTTGTTTGTGTGGAAGGCGACATGGCTCAGCCCCGTGCCCTCCTAGGACGGGTGCTTGCTATGAGTGTGGCCAACAGGGTCACATTGCTAGGGTTTGTCCTAGGAGACAAATGAGACAGCCTCAGTTGTCGCCGCCGCCACCGCTGGGTCAGAATAGAGGATTCGCACCGCATATCATGCCGCCGGGTGGATCGAACCAACCTCCAGCTCAGGGAAGGACTTATGCACTCACTAGAGGACATGCGGAGGATGCGCCTAATGTGGTCACAGGTATGGTCTTGCTGAACGACCAACCTGCTTATGCTTTATTTGATCCTAGAGCTTCGCATTCATTTATAGCTGAAAGATTTGTTAAATTGGTAGAATTAATTCCCGAATTGTTGGAGTTTGTGGTTAGTATATCTACTCCGTTGAAAGATAAAATGTTAGCTACAATAGGTTGCCTTGATTGCAAGTTAGTGATTGGTGAGCGAGAGGGAAGGATAGACTTGATAGTCCTAGCCATGTATGATTTTGATGTGATAATTGGCATGGACTGGCTCACCAAGCAACGAGCCAAGATGGACTGTTATCGCAAGGCGATTCAGTTTAACCCATTAGAGGGTGAGAGCTTTGAATTTATTGGGAGTCGAGGAAGATCCTCGGTTTCCTTAATTTCATCGCTCGAAGCAACTCGCTTGCTAGGCAAGGGTTGCCAAGGTTACTTAGCGACTGTCGTAGACACGACAGTGGAGGAGTTAAAGATTGAAAATATTGCAGCGGTACGAGAGTTCCCAGACGTGTTTCCGAAAGAATTACCGGGTTTACCGACAGAGAGAGAGATAGAGTTTGTGATCGAATTAGCCCCCGGGACAGAGCCGATCTCTAAAGCTCCTTATTGGATGGCCTTATCAGAACTTAAGGAACTGAAGGTGTAGATGCAAGAGTTGTTAGATAAATGATTTATTCGTCCTAGTGCATCACCTTGGGGAGCGCCAGTTTTGTTCGTAAAGAAGAAGGATGGTTCCTTGCATTTGTGCATCGACTATCGACAACTCAATCAGGTGACGATTAAGAACAAGTATCCATTACCGAGGATCGATGACTTGTTTGATCAGCTTCAAGGAGCGTCGATATTTTCTAAGATCGACTTGAGGACGGGGTATCATCAGCTAATAATCAAGAAGGAAGACATATCGAAGTCGGCGTTTCGCACCCGAGATGGCCATTATGAGTTTACTTGTGATGCCGTTTGGGTTGACAAACGCCCATTTTGCTTTCATGGATCGATGAATCGGGTGTTCAAAGAGTACTTAGATCAGTTTGTAATTGTTTTCATCGACGACATCCTGGTGTATTCAAGGAGTACTGAGGATCATGAAAAGCACTTAAGGATAGTGCTTCAGACCTTAAGAGATCACGAGCTGTACGCCAAGTTTAGTAAGTGCGAGTTTTGGCTGACTCGTGTGGCTTTCCTAGGTCATGTCATCTCTGGAGAAGGAATCTCAGTGGACCCCGCAAAGATTGAGGCAGTGATCAACTGGCCGAGACTGACGACAGTGACAGAAATCAAAAGTTTTCTGGGTTTAGCAGAGTATTACAGACGGTTTGTAGAAGGGTTTTCAAGGTTAGCATCGCCGATGACGAGACTTCTGAAGAAGGAAGAGAAATTTGTGTGGACGGATAAGTGCGAGAGTAGTTTCCAAGAGCTTAAGCATAAGCTAACTACCGCACCTGTGCTTACTATCCCATCCAGTCCATGAGGGTTTGAGATCTACAGTGATGCGTCATTTAAGGGACTGGGTTGCGTGTTGATGCAGCATGGTAGGGTTGTTGCATATGCATCCCGTCAATTGAGACCTCACGAGTTGAATTACACTCGTTCAAACCTGCATTTTGGTGGGCTTTCCTTTTTATAAACCCATATCATCTCAAATTTTACTAGCCCATATAATAATCTAGATACGATGATATAATTGAACCCATGCTGCTATATGTGGTTCTTTTATTCCCAAGACTTCTATATATAAATCAATTGAGTTCGCTCTGAAAGCGTTTGCACAATTGCGTGTGCTTCCATTGAGGGAGATCTCGTCGCGCTATTCAAGGGCGGTGACAATGTCGGAATCTTTTTGTCTTTTGGGCATGGTGATGCAGATGAGTTTGGAGTAAAAATCCCAATTTGACCAAGATTTTGATTTTGGACTAGACTTGAATAATGGGCGGGCCGGTATTGGACCTAAAACCCTTCCCGTGGTTTGAAAACTATTAACTTTTTGATAGAAAGGTCGGGCTTCATGGCCCAAGAGAAAGTACTTGCCTAGACCTGCTCAATTTGTACTTCGGGCCTGGGCGGGCCAGAGAGCCCGTGATCAGATGTGCTTTATATCAAATTCGTTAAATCTTCATACATCGATATCTCCATTACCTACTTAATTTGTACACCAGGTAATAAACCGCTTTGACTAAGAACGCTTCACAGTGCAGCAACTTACCAAGAATTACGGGAGAATATGCCGTGAAAGAGGGAAGAGTTTTAGTGATGATTAGCTAAGATTAGCATGAACCAAAGAAGCATGTCGGCTCAGAAAAGGGTCGAGACTTTGTCAAAGTTACCATCATAGCTGGCTCGGAATGGTGCTATTAATCATATTCCGAGATCGAGAAAAGCGATCCTTCTTCGTAATTCAGCTCAAGTTAATTGATGTAGTAAAATAAGGCAGCCTATGTTTCTCAAAAAGAAATATGCTCATGCATCGCACATCAACTAGGCTCTTAAACACAAATTATTAATTCCCTAGGCCTAGTGGTCCGTAGGATGACCATTTATAAAATATGATTCCAAAGGTTCGCGGCCCCCATCTTATGTCATTGTTCATTAAAGTGTTGCAACAAGTCTATAGACAAGGACTATTATGTGAAAATAATTTTAGGAATACATATGAAGATTTTGCCTTGATTTTCATCTAGAAACAGAATATTCAGTCCTTAGGAATTGAGCCGCCACACTAGATTGACAAACTCACATTCGATATGGTTTTTTAAATCTCACTATTGCTCCGGTTGCCTCGCTTTCTTCTTTCTGCCTCCGTCCTTCTGGTCTTTTGTTTTATCGCCAAACTTCGGGTTCTGCCAAAATTCTATGCCTAGTTGCGAATTCGCTACGGCAGCCTAAGAGGCTGCCTCTCGTAGGGATTTGCATCCAATGGCCTCTTCCTTACCGCATCATTTGCTCAGAGACATAGCAAGCGAGCACGGGATGTTCATGAGCCTTCAGGTGGGCGAAAGTTTCAGCCGTGGTTTGCTCATGGGCAGAGCATGCCACGGAGATGTTTAAGGTCCAAGAGTAGAATTTTGTCCGGAGGCCTGGTATTTTAGATTCTCGGGTTATCAATTTTGACGGTTAAAGTCTTGTTTTCTGTCCATGTGGTGAACACTGGAGACAGCTGGTGGAGCTCGAGGTCCTGAGCAATAAGCAGGTCCAGACTTTCGAATCGACAGGAGAAGAAGAAGCATGGAACTTCTTTGGTGATCGCTTTGTCTCGAGGTGCACCGATCAACCCGATCAAGAGATCCGTCTCCTTGGCGAATGACCTCAAATATCCAGGGCCGTATTCAGTTGAAAATGTACATATCAGGAGGGCTCATCGAACTGTTAATGCTCTCTGGAGGCTTCGACCTACCCGATAAATTCCCCTCTCCAGAGCTGCCGGGGTCTTCACTGATGAGAAGGGCACTAAAAGGATACACTGGAAAATGGACAAGATTCTCCACGGTGTCATTGCCGGTTGGTCACAAAGAGAAGAAAGAATTTGCCGGCTTCGCCTGAGTTGTCGAGGAGGGTCGCCCTTGCAATTTTAAACTTTTTCCTTTTCTTTTTTTTTTTTTAAATCGAAGTCCTTTATGCATTTCGTGAAAACTCTTTACCCTAAACTAAATGCAAAGGTTTTGATAAAATGGTTAATACCCTAAAAAACCCCAAACTGGTACACTTGTGACAAATTTACCCTAAACTATTTTTTTTACTATGAAAAATCTTAAACTAGTATACTTGTGACAAATTTATCCCGACTAATTATAAAAAACCCTAAACTTGTACATTTATGACAAATTTATCCCAAACTAATTTATTCGACCGCAAAAAACTCCAAACTGGTAAATTTGTGACAAATATACCCTCTGCTAAATTAGATTAATACCACAAAAAAATCACAAAAATTGTAAACTATGACAAACGATGTGTAAAATCCCAAATAGGTATACCGGTCAACTGTCACATATCATTTAACTTAATAATTTGACAATAAAATTTAACGAAAACTAACATAGGGTAAATTTATCACAAGTGTACCAATATGGGGTAAATTTGTCAAAGGTATACCAGTTTGAGGTTTTTGGTGGTCAAAAAATTAGTTTAGGTTAAATTTGTCACATGTGTACCAGTTTGAGATTTTTCAGGGTATTAACTCTTGATAAAATGTTTTTCCAAAAGCATATAACCCTATTTCGGAGACACTTGTAGCATTTCACCACATGTTGATGTCAACCACATCCCCAAACTCAAACACCTTTGCAAAGTAGATTGTACTTACCGTCAGCTGTTTTAAAACTCCACCACACCTCCCACTAAGGTAATCATCGTTCGAATTGGACCGATCCAGCACCTAACTTAGTAACCAGTCCTCATAGTATTGGTACTCAATTTTTGGGATCAAAGACTAGCCCGGTTAAGCCTAGAACCAAGGATTGGATCGACCCTATGGGTTCAATCAGGTTGATTGAGACCAACCAATGATTTTTTTGTTTTCATTTTTTGTATTCCCTATAAAGACAAGCTTATTATTTCAAATTATATATCTATCAATAAGGGTGGGTCATGAGACGAGGGCAAGCCACAAGGCAAGTGGCGAACAATGAGCATTGCTCACAAACGAAGATGGTTTCTAATTAGGGCTTGTTTCCTTTCGATCAACTTGGCAACAAGCAAGGTCAATGAAGAAAGTCGAACGACAAGCCTAGTGAGCATCGAGGTGAGCGTCAAGTGACGAGTGGCACAAGCGATGAGAGGCAAGTGCCGAGCGAGGCAATCATCACGCGACGAGAAGGCCGAGGTTGCTCACGAGCAAAAAATTATTTCTTTCCAATAAAAATTGAAGAGGATAAAGAAGAAAGAAGAGGATAAAAAAGAAAGGAGAACAAGAGTACTTGAAGAGGAGAACACTAGTTGAGGCTTAAGTGAGAGTTTGCTCTTTAGAATAAATATAAGAATACTATATATAACATATAATATATCTAAAATATATATTAGGTATAACATATATAGTCAGGATTAGTCCAGTTTAAATCAATCCTAAATTCTCAAGATCAAGATTCAATCCGAACAATACTAGTCCAAGGATCTTAGAACTAATGACCGACTCAATTCCCCTGAAAATTAGACCAAACTAGTAGGGTTGGGCCAAGCCAAGATCAACCCTGGACCAATACTCACCCCTACCTCCCACAAAGACGACTTTGTACTCTAGAAAACAAAATCCAAACGCCTCAGTCCTCGTCTCATAATTACAACCAAAACTTGGAAATTCACGATCACACGCAAAAAAAAAAAAAAGAAATAAAAGCATTTAGGACTAGGAGCAAACCTAACTAATCTTTGATTCGGATCTCCCTCGGCAGGTTGAGAAGCGGCACGAGAACATCCCATCGGAGCCAAATACATCACCTGATTCCAAATCGAGGTCGCTAAGCCATTGGAAGAACATCGTCAATCCTTGTCCACCAATACGATATGAATCGATTGAGCTCGCTCTAAAGGCGTTTGCATAGTTGCATGTGCTTTCGTTGATGGAGATCCCTGTCGCGCTACTGAGGCGCGGAGAGAGTCCCCAGCTGATGGCAAGCATTTGGGCTTGGTGAGGTAAACAGGTATGAAGAAAACCCGAATCGGTTGAGATTTTTGGTTTTGAACTAGGCTTGAAAAATGGGCCAACTGGTATTGGATCTAAAACCCTGCCTGTGATTTAAAAAATATTAACTTTTTCACAAGATGATCGGGCCTGCATGGGCTTTTCGGCCTAGGTGGATCGGCCAGGTCCCAAGAGAAAATACAATGCATAGACCCGCCCAATTTGCACTTCTGGCCTGGGCAGGCCGCAACCGTGATCAGATCCTGTTTCAAATCCACTGATCTTCAAACACTCATGTTGAAGCTTTGAATACGTTGGCCGCTGGTTTCTAGGTGGGTTGGTTTTGTTCTTCAAAGAAGGCTGCGCATTTTTTTCAATAAAAGTTGCTGAAGACTTTTAGGTGGATTGTCGTTTCTCGACTCCAAGAGCTGCTTTTGTCGACATTTTCGAATGGGAGAAAATCATGCGTTGCACGCAGCTAGAGATAAAAGCATTTCGATTATTTTGCCCACTGGACACGCGATCCCCTGGTAAAAGGGATGGGGGTGGGAACGGGAGCGGGAAAGGAGCCCGTGAAACACATACGCACACAGTCGCACGGTAAGAGAGAGGGAAGAGTTGGCCAAAAAAAAGAAAGGGAAGTTCTACCTCCATTTGTATTTGTGTTTTCAATCCAAATTTCCAAAGTTTCCATTACTTTTTGGTTCCAATAGTCGGGTACTTTAAAACTGGTTTACGAAATTACACATGATGGAGAGGAGGAAAGAAGTGGAGGAATGGACTGAGGAGGCAAAAGATCTAGATTGGGGTTCAATTTTTGCATCTTTGTCATGTTCATGCTTAATTTGTAAGAAATCATAAACTGCGTCGACTAAGTATGCTTTATAGTACAATAACTTACCAAGAACTATGAGAGAACGCGCAATGAAAACGGGAGAGTTGAAGATACGATTGGTCAAGCAAGATCAGTTCAAAGCAAAGAAGCAAATCTTTTGGTAAAAGGGAAGAGACTTTGTCGTGGTTGCCGTTATGGCTGACTTTGAACAACGTGATTAATCAGAATCCGAGATCAAGAAAAGCAGTCCTTTGTCATGATTAAGTTCGAGATAATTAATGTAGTAAGAAAGGGTGGCCTTTTTTTGAACAGAAATCAACTCATGCATTGGATGGTTAATTAGGCTTGTGTATTTCTGACCCCAAAAGAGAAAAAAATTAGGCTCATGTACTGCCCTATCTTCATTAGTTATCTCGAGCTCAATTATAATGGACTGCTTTTCTCGATCTCAGAGTCTCAGCTCTCTTTAAAATGCTTTTCCCGTTGTCGCCCGTCATAATTCAGGAACTAACCAATAGATCATGCACCATTTTTTGTGCAAAAGAAGTACCAAAACTGGTCTCTTTCATTCTCATCGTTTCGTTGTTCCTCACATACATAGCATGTTTGTTCACTAGACATAGCAAGGACGAATTTCATTCCAACAAATGAAAAGTCATTGAATTACTCTTTACGCTCCATCCGAAAGAGAGAAGTAGAGTGTAATCCGTTTCTCGGGCAAGTTAGTGATCAACATCACTGCCAATTTGCATGCCCAACGGCCAATGCTGAGAAATGTAGGAATGGAGTTATAAGAAGTCATGATAGTTGACAATTCATGCTGTGAGACTGGTCCCATTTTGTATTTGTAATTTGATAAGGGCGTGTTTGGTAACTTGCCAAATAGTATTTGATTATATTCTTTTATTCTCAGAAATAGATTTAGAACAAAAATCCGTTTGATAAATTTTTTGTTTCCGAAAACAAATTTGATCTCAAGAACAGACTTAAAACAAGATCGAAGAGTAAAAAAAAGTTAATTCTTTATTCTCATTAACAATTCCAAAATCAAGCCAATCCAAAATCATTTTTCTCTTTTCTCTTGTTCTTTTCTTATTGTTCTTTTTCCTTCTCTCTTCTTTTTCCATCGCTACTGCCGTTAGTCACGGCCCGCCACCAATTGTTGGTGACCGGTTGGGTTGGCAAGCTCGCTAGAGGCTCGCCCATCCACTATCAAGCCTCGCCTAGCTAAGCAAGGCTCATCCAGCCACCGATGAGTGGCGAGCCTCAACCTTGCACAAATCTAACGAGGTCAAGCCCCGTTGGTGATTAGGCGAGCTTGGCCTCTCCAAATTTGGGTGAGGCTCCTCGCCTAACCAAATCTCGATTGAACCTAGCCCAGCTACCAACAAGGCTTGGCTGATGAAGTGTGGCCTCACCAGCCCTAATTTGGCCAGTTGTTGCCAGTCATCCCATGACTAGCAACTAGCCAAAAGTTGAAGAATAAAAGAAAAAAAAAGTAATAAAATATTTGGAAATTATTCTCAAAGAAAAAAAAAAAACTAGAAATTATTTTCAAAAATATAATACTTACCAAACGTATTTAAGAATATTAGATAAAGAAAGAGATGTGAAAAGGGCAACATCTCACTTTCGCCGAAAGAGATGAGTTGATGTTTGGCCTAATCAGTTCTCACTCTGCAGCCCGGTCATCATTACCGACCTGCGAGTCAGCTTCACGGTCTGAAGCTCTCTTTCTGCTGGCATGGTTTCCGATTGAATGGGTTTTGTCATTTGGTCTTTGGTTGATCAGGCGTGTGACTGGAGAGAGAAACCCCGCCTGTCATGGGGATTGCGTACTTGCATTTACACGGAAAAGGCTAGCACAACCGTCCTTCGCAAAGTGACGGTCTCACGATCAAAGGGAAGCCATAAACATGTTTCGAGGAAATAAGGAGACTTCCCCAACCGGCCAATTTTTGACTGTATTTTTCTTTTTTTCTTTTTTTTTTCTCTTTCTACTTTTAGGTTTCCTTTTTACAAGCTCAGTTGAAAAAAAAAATTACAAGAGAACCTACGGAATCAATTTTTTAATTATGAAGAAATAAAAAATAAAATAGCTTATTGCAATATGAATAATTACAAATAGCATATTATTATCACTTATTAAAGATAAATTGTCAATGGTGTCGTGACACTTTCATCACTATCATCTTTGTTTGCATTATTCATCTCGTCTTTATCACTATCATTATCTTCATTAGTGAAGTTGCTTTTAACACGAATTCCATCCAAAACTTAAGCATTATATGTCTAAATTATATAGATAGAAACTAAAATTCGATGACAATAAATAACTCTTGCTTTCTTACAATCAAGAAGCAGAATTAACAAACCTTTATCCATAGTTATGACTTTATTAGTTTATAAAATCATACAATAATCGAGAGTTCAAATTGTACAAGATAATTACATTTCTCTTTTTTTATTATTAAGTTATTTCATTTTATTTGGGAACTATAATCTTATTCTTTGGCCAGAGAATAATATACACTATTTTAAAAGTTGCAATTGAGATCTTCGTATATTTCTTATTGTTTAAATATTATTACTTTGATTTGTTTCTTTAATTATTCTAGACAATCGGAACCTTGTTTGAATATTTCCTCAACAGATATGACCGTGACCTGCTTTGGAAAATGTATTTCTATATAATAAAAATGGGGAAAATGCTGAGATAACCGTGCCGTTAGTTTTGAATAGGAACGACCATACCTCAGCCACACATTGACAATCTGTTACGGTAGTTATATTATTATTTTTTTTTTTTTTGTAACCTAGGAACCACTATACAGCCAGCAGCCGGCAGAGTAAACTCGAGGCGAACTAAGCTACCACCACAGGCCCAGCCACGGGTAAGTCGTGCAATGGGGATGCGGGATTTCGAACCCCTCCCCCGAATGGGAGAGTAAAGTTCTAGACATCGCGGCCACCGCGGACGGTGGTATAGTTATGTTATTTTTTATTTCTTCATAGTTAAAAAAAAATAAAAATTGATTATGTGGGTCCTCTTGTGATTTTGTCTCTCAATTGAACTTGCAAAAAGAAAAATGGGACACATATGGTCAAAAATTGGAACCGTTTGAGGAAGTCTCCCGGTTTCCTCGGAAAATGTTTATGGCCTCCCTTTGACCGTGAGACCATCACTTTGCAAAGGACGGTTATGATAGCCATTTCCTATTTACACTATATTTTAGTGTTACGAGTTAGGAAATCCAAGATTACATAATGTGATATGACCAATATAAACACCTACTATGATCCTATATTTCTATTTCTAATTGCATATCATATTAAATTATTAAAACTATACTTTCATCTACAGTTTAGTCTATTAAAATCGTTGAGAGATGTCTCACAAAATTTTATGTGGTATCAGATCAGAAAGCTCTGATTTCTAATCTTTAAAGACCCCTTTCAAAAATAGTTGTAGTGGTCTCACGAAATTTTAAATTAACCGGTTGAAATCAAGTATTATATACATAAGTTTCAACTATTATTTGGGGAAGAAATGGTGTCGGGTGTGTATTTTCAAAGTGCCTAAACAATGAAATTATGTATCTTGCAATTGGTAAGCTAGTGTCCTCTCTGGGATGCAAAAATTCCGAAGCAAGAGATATCCCCGTCCATGACTACTAAAATTAACATGTTAACAGGATCCATTGACTATAGTCAACTCGCTACATTAGATTAAAGCATGAAAATGACATCCAATAAGAACTTGGCTATATAACATCTCCGTCATCAAGCCTCATGTGCCCCTCAGTCGACAGAGAGAGTTTGAGAGTACCACTAGATTTATTTAGGTAAACATGGAAAAAGAGTCTCTTCACTTCAGCTACATGATACTCTTGCTTACTATTGTTGCTTCAAACTCTCTTGCTTCAACCCAACCACATTGCCATGAAGACGAGAGATCCGCATTGTTGGAGCTCAAGACAACCTTCTTCACCAGAAAGCGTCCGTGTTGTTACAATACCTTCAACGACGCTCCAGTTGAGCAATCAAAGATCGAATCCTGGAACGCATCAGCAGGGAAAACTCAAAGCGACTGTTGTTCTTGGGTTGGCGTTGAGTGTGATAAGGGAAGTGGTCACGTGATCGGCCTTGACCTCAGTTGCAGTTGTCTCTCCGGTAAAGTCAACTCCAACACCAGTATTTTCCGTCTTCTTCGCTTAAGAAGCCTTAACCTTGCCTACAACGAATTCAATTGTCAGATTCCTCCAGCAATTGGAAATCTTGGTTCCTTGAGTCACTTGAACTTCTCTCGGTCCAACTTCACGGGCCACATCCCGTATTCCCTCGGTAACTTGTGTTGAGAAGGGCACCGCCTCTCTCTCTCTGGATTTTTCCAGATTACTCTCTCTCTCTCTCTATTACTCTAGACTTTTCTCTCCCTCTCTCTCTAGATTTTTCTCGGCCATTTTGCTCGTGGACTCCACCGACTTTGGCTCCTATAAATAGGGGCTGTTGTCTCTTGAAGTGTGAAGAGTGAGGTGTGTGTGAAAAGTGTGAGGAGTGTGTGATGTGAGTGGAGTGTGTACGTGAGTGTGTGTGAGTGGGTGGAGTAGGTGACGTGAGTGTAGAGTGAAGTAAGTGAGTGGGTGTGTGTGCAAGAATTGTGTTCGTGTGAGGTGTGAGAGGTGTATGCGAGTGGTGTGTAGAGAGTTTGTAATATTGCTTATATAAAATAAAGTGATTATTTTACTTGCACATCCACTTGATTTCTCAACAACTTGACCAGACTTGTCAATCTAGACCTCTCAGTAAATGGGCTGACAGGCACAATCCGGCCCCTCGAAAACCTTACCCTACTTACTTATGTAGATTTATATGCTAATTCATTAAATGGTACGGTTCCATCTTCTTTTGGCAACATGTTGAAACTGGAGTATTTGAGTCTATTCCACAACCAATTTGGAGGTGAAATCCCATCTTCTTTCGGACGTCTTAGTCACCTGAAGGTTTTATTATTAATCTATAATTCTTTAACGGGTGAAATTCCATCTTCCTTGGGAAATTTGGTCCAGCTTGAGAGGTTAGAATTGGGGATGAATATGTTAATCGGGCGTATTCCATCCTCACTCGGGAACCTTGTCCAACTTACTCGTTTAGATCTCTCAAACAATCAATTAGTGGGCGAGATTCCACTTTCTTTTAAAGACCTACTAGAGCTCAACGTCTTAGCACTTGACTCGAATCAATTGAGTGGTGAAATCCCATCCTCGTTGGGGAGACTCACCCAGTTGGAGAACATTTATCTTTCTTCTAACCAATTCCATGGTGAAATTCCAAGCACGATTTTCCAATTACAGAGTCTCATTTATCTTGATTTGAATTCAAATAATTTAAGTGGCACGGTGAAGTTAGATGCATTTTCAGAGGCTAAAAACCTTGAGTACCTTGTGTTATCCTCCAACAAACTGTCATTAATCGTCGAAACCAACATAACTCACCAATACATGTCTCTAGGTTTAGGTTCATGCAACTTAAATAGTTTCCCTGAGTTTCTACAAGATCAAGACAACTTGCAAGAGCTAGATCTATCCTACAATAACATTTATGGTCAAGTTCCCGAATGGTTTATGAATGTGAACACAGAAAACCTACTATATTTGAACCTTTCTGGAAACTTTCTAACAAGTTTTGCTCAAGATCCCATTATTTTCAAGTGGAAAAGACTTGGTAAAGCAGATCTCAGCTTCAACCAGTTGCAAGGATCGGTACCAATTCCCCAACCTGTAATTGAGAACTACTTCATCTCAAATAACAGACTCTCTAGAGGAATATCGCCGCTCATATGCAATCTAAGCTCTATTCGGATGATTGATTTGTCCAATAATAATCTGACTGGGGTTATTCCACAATGTTTGAGTAATTTGAGTGGTACTTTGGAAGTAATGAGTTTACACAGTAACAACTTTATCAGGAAAATTCCTAACTTGAATGTGAACTTCTGCGTGCTTGTTCAAATCGATGTGAGTTACAATAAATTGCAAGGGCCATTACCAAGATCACTCCGCAAATGTAACAATTTGGAATTCCTGAGTTTCGGAAACAATTAGATTACGGATGTTTTCCCGTCATGGTTGGGCTCACTACTAAGCTTGAAGGTACTTATATTGCGATGCAATGGATTTCATGGACTTATTGAGGAACAGGCTAACAAGATTGAGTTTCCTATGCTGCAAATCATCGACCTCTCCCAAAATATTTTTTCCGGTAGCTTGCCATCCAGATACTTCAAGCGTTGGATTGCCATGAAAGTTTCTGAGACAAATCCATCGAGCTACATTGGGCATCCCATCGCGTTATATCCAGGTTCAACTTTTGACTACTCTATGAGTGTAATTGCCAAAGGAATCCAAATGAATTACTCAAAGATCCAAGGGCGCCTCAGATTGATTGATCTCTCGAGCAACAACTTCATGGGAGCGATCCCCGAGTCCATTGGAAGCCTAAAGCAACTAAAATTGCTCAACCTTTCCAACAACATGCTCTCCGGTCCTCTGCCTCCATTCTTGGCAAACCTAACGAATTTGGAAGAACTGGACTTTTCTCAAAACCAACTCTCAGGAGAGATCCCCTCGGAGTTGACTCAACTCACTTCACTTGAGGTCTTCAACGCCTCTTATAACCGTCTGACCGGGCCGATACCACAATCATGGCAGTTTGCTACATTCGAAAACAACTCCTACAAGGGAAACTCGGGGCTATGTGGCAATCCTCTATCTAGAAAATGCAGAGATCTCAAAGCGTCACCACCATCATCTCCAGCATCAGAAGAAGATCAAGACTCAGGAAGTGCAGTGGAATTAGACTGGAAGATTGTGTGCATGGGGTATGCAAGTGGGCTAGTGATTGGAGTGGCCCTGGGGAACTGCTTGATCACAAGAAGAAGGGCACAGAGACTTGTGAAGAACTTTGGCAGAAGAAAGCAAAGGCAAAGAAGGTAGAAGAAATGGTCCGAAACCAAGGAATACTCGAACGAAATCTCTCATCTTCTGTTTTTGAGTACTTGTAACTTTCTCTTTAAGTTTTTCTGCTTTAGATATTAACTAGTCCATATGCATTTTGAATAAAGTATTCTGTAATCATACGTGCGTGAGACATACATCAGAAAATAAGAAAGTTGGATAGAATGGAACTTTGTGATTGAGCCTTATCTCACATTAATTACTTAAAAATCATTACAATTTACATCAATCTAATAAAAAAACTTAATTTGTCTCGTTTATCTAACATTATTTTCACAGCATATTTGAAATTCCGTACTCACTCATTTAGAGCCATTAAAACCCATATTTACAGCGCATATACATTCTCGAATACTTTTTTTTTCTCCCTAGTTTGCTTTTTCGTATTTTCTATTCATTTGATATTTTTCTTCTTGAAATTAAAAATAAAGATATAAATAAAGCTTACAGAGCCGAATAAATATAATTATAATTGCACCCAATCATTATGATCATTTGCCAAAATGTAAGTTTCATGACTACCCCCATTATGGTGATTACATACACACAGTGGCACTCTCACCAATGGATATAGCTATAATTTCATGAAGCAAAATATCAGAAACATAATTGGCGACCTCAATTCTCACCCTATCAAACCATCTATCCACCATGTCCATGAAAAATCCTAACTGGCATTTCTTCAAACAACTCGTGAACAAACTGAAGAATTACAAAGAATTTCACTCTCAATACCTCCGAAACAGTGAAAACCGGAGCAATCTCAAACGACAACTAGAATCCTAACACGAACCAGGTTGAGATTATTCTCGATGCCACGGTCATTTATCTGACCAGATAGGGGAAGCTCTAGACGTTCGGAGCTTTGGAGCTCTCTGGGTAGAACTTGTAGCTGAACTACCACCGCCGTGATCTGGCAGCCATCGGGAGGATCTGTTTGGTCACGTATGAACGGCATACGCCGGACCGTTCCCAATCTCCTACCAGCCACAACGGCCATGGCGTGTTAAGGCCTTGCCGTTGGATCGGACCTTGATAGAGTCTAAACCCATTTACGCCCACATTTACGTGGGATGGGTTTTGCTATTTATAGATCCATATCAAACCTTCTTTCAATTTTTACTAACCCATATTACAACCAAATAAAGGTTTTCGACTTAAAAGAAAAATTAAATATGGGTCAATAGATGGATTTATGACCTATTTTGACAGCCTTGTTGCTAGATCAGAGAATTTAATTGAATTGAAGCTGCTATTTGTGGTTCTCCAGTTCCAAATCCTTCTATATATGAATCGACTGAACTCGCCGTGGAAGCATTTGCACCATTGCGTGCGCTACTGTCGAGGGAGATCACTGTCGTGCTCCTCAATTGCGGAGAGAGTCCACAGCTGAAGGCAATGCTGGAGTATCCGCCCTTTGCCGGGGTTTTATTTTTCCGCTCTCCTACTCATTCATACACGGGTTTTAGGCCTTTTTTGGGCTTGGTGATGTAAACGGATCTGGAAAAAATTCGAACCGGCCCGTACTGAGATTTTGTTTTTGAACTAGAGTTGAACAATGGCGAGCCAGAATTGGATTTAAAACCTTGCCCGTGATTTAAAAACTATTGACATTTCTATAGAGAGATTGGGCCTTCATGGGCTTGGTCGGCCTACGTGGATGCGTCGGGCCCAAGAGAAATTACATGCCTAGGCCCGCCCAACTTGTGCTTCAGGACTAGGCAGGCCGGAAAGCGCACGATCAGATATGCTTCAAATCGAATTCATCGATCTTCATACGTTAATCTCTCCACGATCCGCTTGACTTGTACGCCGGGTAATGATAAACCGCTTTGACTAAGAACGCTTCGTAGCACATTAACTTGCCAAGAATTACGAGAGAAAATGCCATGAAAAACGGAGAGTTTTAGATATAATTTGCCAAGATTGGTATGGACAAGAGAAGCGCGTTAGCTAAGAAACGGACTGAGACTTTGTTGAAGTTGCCATCATGGTAGCTCAGAACTACATGATTAATCATACTTCGAGGTTAAGAATAGCGATCCTTCGTTGTAATTAAGCTCGAGATAATTAACGTAGTAAAACAGAATAATCTGTATTTCTTTGAAAAGAAAAATTCTGTTCATGCATCGCATGGTCAACTAGGCCCGTAAATAAACACATAAACTATGAATTCCCTTAGGCCCCGTGGTCTGTAGAAGGACCATTTTATGAATATGTTTCCGAAGGTTCACTGGTCCATCTTATGTCAATGTTCATTAAAGTGTATTGCTTTAAGTCTATAGACAAGGACTGCTAGGTGAAAAAAATTTGGTAATTCATATGACATGAAGATTTTGCCTTGATATTCCTCTAGAAACTAAAAATTTAATTCTTCGGAATAGAATTGTGATGCCAGTTCAGCGAACTCACGTTTGATATGGTTTTTCAAATCTCGATGTTGCTTCAGCTGACGGCAAATTCGGCATCGGGGCCTGAGACGTTGCCTCTCATGGGGAATTTGCATCAAATGCTCTCTTCCTAACCGCATCATTTGCTTAGAGACATGGCAAGCCTCTCCGGGCCGATCACGAGCCTTTTAGGTGGGCGAAGTTTCAGCCCTGGTTTTCTGACAGGCAGAGCATGGCAAAGAGGTGTTGAAGGTCCAGGAACTGGATTTTGCGCAGAGGCCTCGTAAAGTAGCTTCTCTGGCTATCCATTACGGAGGGTTGGTCTTGTTTACCGTCCATACGGTGAATACTGGAGACAGCTCAGAAAATTGGTGGACCTCGAGGTCCTGAGCAAAAAGCAGGTCCAGTCTTCTCCGTCTTCTTCGCTTAAGAAGCCTTAACCTTGCCTTCAACGACTTCAATTGTCAGATTCCTCCGGCAATTGGAAATCTTGGTTCCTTGAGTGACTTGAACTTCTCTAGCTCCAACTTCATGGGCCACATCTCATATTCCTTCGGTAACTTGACCCGACTTGTCAATCTAGAACTCTCAAAAAATAGGCTGATAGGCACAATCCGGCCCCTCGAAAACCTGACCCTACTTACTGATGTAGACTTAACTAGTAATTCATTAAAAGGTACGATTCCATCTTCTTTTGGCAACATGTTAAAACTGGAGTATTTGAGTCTATTCGACAACCAATTTGGAGGTCAAATCCCATCTTCTTGCGGACGTCTTAGCCACCTGAAGTTTTTATTATTAATCTCTAATTCTTTAACGGGAGAAATTCCATCTTCCTTGGGAAATTTGGTCCAGCTTGAGGAGTTAGCTTTGGGGGAGAATATGTTAATCGGGTGTATTCCATCCTCTCTCAGGAACCTCGTCCAACTTACTCATTTAGATCTTTCATACAATCAATGAGTGAGTGAGATTCCACTTTCTTTTAAAGACCTCCTAGAGTCAAGTTCTTAGCGCTTGACACAAATCAATTGAGTGGTGAAATCCCATCCTCGTTGGGGAGACTCACACAGTTGGAGTACATTTATCTTATTTCTAACCAATTCCATGGTGAAATTCCAAGCATAATTTTCCAATTACAAGATCTCAAGTATCTTCAATTGAATTCAAATAATTTAAGTGGCATAGTGAAGTTAGATGCATTTTTAGAGGCTAAAAATCTTCAATCCCTTGTGTTATCCTTCAACGAATTGTCGTTGATCATCGAAACCAACATAATTCGCCAATACATTTCTCTGGGTCTAGGTTCATGCAACTTAAATAGTTTCCCCGAGTTTCTACAAGATCAAGACAACTTGCGAGAGGTTGATCTATCCTACAATAACATTTATGGTCAAGTTCCCAAATGGTTTCTGAATGTGAGCACAGAAAAACTAAACTATTTTGAACCTTTTTGGCAACTTCCTAACAAGTTTTGCTCTAGATCCCATTATTTTCAAGTGGAAAAAACTTGCGCATTGAACAAGTTGCAAGGATCGTTCCGATCCCCCCTCGGAATAATTGAGCACTACTTCATCTCAAACAACAGAATCTTCAGAGAAATATCGCCACTTATATGCAATCTAATTTCTATTCAGATGATTGATTTGTCTAATAATAATCTGACTGGATTTATTTCACAAAGTTTGAGTAATCCAAGCGGTACTTTGCAAGTAATGAGTTTACATAGTAACAACTTTATCGGGAAAATTCCTAATTGAATGTGAACTTATGTGCGCTTAGTCTGATTGATCTGATTTACAATAAATTGCAAGGGCCATTGCCAAGATCACTCCACAACTATAATAATTTGGAATTCCTGAATTCAGAAACAATCAGATTACGAATATTTTCTCGTCACGGTTGGGCTCACTACTAAGCTTGAAGGTACTTATATTGCAATACAATGGATTTCATGGACTTATCGAGGAACAAGCTGACGGGATTGAGTTTCCTATGGTGCAAATCGTCAACCTCTCCCAAAATATTCTTTTTGGTAGCTTGCCATCTGGATACTTCAAGCGTTGGTCTGCCATGAAAGTTTCTGAGATAAATCCATCAAGCTACATTGGGGATACCATCGCGCAATGGCAATTTATCCAAGTGCAACTTTTGACTACTCTATGAGTGTAATTGCCAAAGGAATCCAAATGAATTACTCAAAGATCCAAGAGTATCTCACATTGATTGATCTCTCAAGCAACAACTTCAACGGAGTGATCCCCGAGTCCATCGGAAACCTAAAGCAACTAGAATTGCTCAACCTTTCCAACAACATGCTCTCTAGTCCTCTGCCTCCATTCTTGGCAAACCTAACGAACTTGGGACAAGTGGACTTTTCTCAAAACCAGCTCTCAAGAGAGATCCCCTTGGAGTTGACTCAACTCACTTCACTTGCAGTCTTCAATGTATCTTATGACCATTTGACCGGGCCGATACCGTAGTTAAGGCAGTTTGCTACATTTGAAAACAACTCTTACAAGGGAAACTCAGGGCTTTGTGGCAATCCTCTGTCTAGAAAATGCGCAGATCTCAAAGCATCACCACCATTATCTCCAACATCAGAAGAAGATCAAGATTCGGGAAGTGAATGGACTTAGACTGGAAGATCGTGTGCATGGGGTATGTAAGTGGTTTAGTGATTGGAGTGGTCCTCGAGAACACTTTGATCACAGGAAGAAGGGCTCAGAGCCTTGTGAAGAACTTCGGCAGAACAAAACAAAGACGAAAAAGGTGGAAGAGATTGTGCGAAACCAAGGAATACTCTGACCGAAATCTTTCGTCTTCTGTGTTTGAGTACCTATAATTTTTCTAGGTTTTCCTGCTTTAGTTATTAAGTATTCCATATGCATTTTAGTTATAGCATTCTATAATCATACATGTGTGAGACGTCTATCAGAAAAATATATAAATATTAAGAAAGTTAAGTAAAATGAAACTTTGCTCGAGAAGCTCTAGTCACTTCCACTTCCTTTCGCATTAATTACTTAGAAACCATTATATTTTTCTTCAATCATATAGAATACACTCAATCTTTATGATCATCTAACATTGATATCACTAAAAAAATATTCAGTTTCATAAAGGGGTCATTACTTATTAAATATATATGGGGAGTAACAAGCAATTATTTAATCTCATATATTGGCGTATAAAGTACAAAATGAGAAATATTTTAAAATACAAAATAGAGAAACATACATTCCTGTTTCTTATATGTATTGGTTAAAGAGTTTGCGGCATAAATATACAATGGCGCAAAGTCCAACAGTGCCACTTTCAAATAACTATATGGACCATCATAACTCACTGTATAATCAGAATTCACAAATCAAATCACTTATCACTTTCGTGGCGCATGTCACATTTTCAATCCATTTCCGAAAGTAATTATCAAACTAAGTTCACGTTGCTTGAAATATGAAAAGCACGCCTTGACCGGTGTACTTCCACCAATGTCTGAGCAATCTGAGTGACAAGAAATAACTTTCAAGGGAGAATCCCTCAAGTCAAGAAAACGAGTGTGCAAATTGATGATGATTGATTTCAGTTATATTAAATTCCAAAGGCCATTACCTAGGCGCTCGTAGGCCGTGATGAGTAGGAGTTCCTAAATGACCACATCAATGATACTTTTCCATCCTGGTTGGGCTTACTTGTCATCGTGCCGATCTTGCAACTTGGAAGTAACTACAGTTTTCCATGGGTTCAGATCATCGGCCTGTCCCAGCAGAATTGCCGGTAGCTTGCCATCTAAGTCTCTGGTCGTCAGACTACCATGAAAGTTGCAGCAGTAGATTAAGCGGACAATTTGGGCTACACAGATCTGTGAATCATAAATCCCTTTAAGAACCTCTGTCACAGGTTCTGCCCACAGCACACGCCCTTCGACTGCTCTACGATTATGACCAACAAAGGCTTATGCAACTAAAGTATTCAAGGATCTACAACTTTGTCACATTGATCCATCTTTCAAGCAACAGTTTTAGGGGAGAGATATCCAAGTCTATTGGAAGCCTAAAGCAGCTTCAGTTGCTCAACCTTTCGAATAACATTCTGGGCGGCCCGTCCCTTCGTCCAGGAGAGATCCCACGAGTTGACCCGACTCACATCGCTTGCATTCTTCAAGTTGCCTTAAAACCATTTAACTGGGCCCATACCACAGTCACAACAGTTCCAATACATTTGTAAACAGCTCATACGTAGCGAACACGGGGTTGTGTGATATTTTTTCCCTCTAGGAAATGCGGAGAGCTCAATGCATTGCCGCCGCCATGCTGGCCCATCGCCGGAATGAGCCGATCCGTCGAGCTCACCTCGTGATCGCCGGGCGAGGCGAGCCCTTGCCAAATCCGGTGAGGAGGCCTCACCAAACGCGACGGCGAGCCCCCTCGCCGGATTTGGCGAGGGCTCGCCTCGCTCGGCAACCGCGAGGCGAGCCCTCACCAAATTCGTTGGGGGTTCGCCCCGCCGATTCGAGGGGGCTCGCCGTCGTGTCTGGTGAGGCCTCCTTGCTAGATTCGGCAGGGGCTCACCCCGCCGGAGCCAAAGGAAGGAGGAGGGAGGATGAGGGAGGAGGGCCAAAAAAAAAACGAAAAAGGAAAAAAAATAAAAATAAAAAATATTATTGAAAAAAGCTCGACGAGCCAGCCGACTACCATGTCAACGTCGGCTGGTCAATTTTGGCCAAATGGACTGATCGGGAATAATTATAAAGGTTGAGGACTCAATTAGTCAAAAAATAATAATAAGTTTAAAATTGAATTGATACTGATTGTAATAGGTTTATGACTTTTTTGGTAATTTTCCCGATTTTCGATTGAAGAAGAAACAAGGGCACAGAAACTAGGAAAGACGGGCACAAGAACAAACTTGCCTTGCTCTTCATTTGGGAACAACCTTCTCTGGTGGTCTTTTCAGGTTGAATTAGTCTTATGTTGAGTTCCAGTTGTTTCACAATTGCTAGAACATATGAATTTAATGAATAAGAAATGTACGATTCCATCTCTGTTTTGCCTGTAGACATCTCTTCCTGGATTAGAGGCAATTTTCTGATTTATTTCCTAATTTTGATTAGATGTTTCATATTAGTAGGATCTGAAAACACTAGGCTAATTTGACAAACTGGAAATTTGGAAAAAGTAAAAATAGAAAAACTTGTTTTCTAATTCTATGTCAATCACTAAGCAATCAAATTCCCACAAGACAAGGTATTGTAATGGATACAAACGCGACTTCTTGGACGATTTAAATCTATAGATGTCCTTTTTTATTACATGCATATCCCATGGTCATAAACTTCGTTCAATCTCAAGGAAAGATAGAATATCAATGAAATGACTATCACATGGAAGCACTTAAATCTTATCAAACCCAATCGCATTGATCATAGGACTTCTTTTATTGTGTCTGCTTGTGTGAATAAAGGGAACGGGAAAGCGAATTGAATAGCAATTGATACACTTCACATTTTAGCACGATTATCGTGCACATCAAGGATAATTTCCGTCTAACAAGTATGTCGAAGACGTTCGACATACACTAATAGACACACTTATTCTTGAAAAACCCTAAAGTTTCTAATTGAATGATTGTGTATATAGTGATATGAGAATAAAAGTTACAAATTTAAATATAAGATACTCATTATTTGTATTGGTTTGTTTTGTTTTCGGATTATCTTATTCACGCCTTTCCATTATGACGTGATTACACCTGACATCCTTTCTATTTACATGTAAGGCCCAACTTATACATATCCATTTGCATCCACGTCAATTTCTCGACAAGAAGCATAAAATTTTAACACTAACTGGTTATCCCATTACACCTATACAAGCCCCATCAGAAACTTCTAACGAAAACAAGCTCTATATATCAAGTATAAGGCCAAGAAATATTCACAGATTCCTTCATCGCTCGCTCGTGGCTAAAGGAGCAGTTAGGGCAAGAAGGGTCAGTCTATACCCAAACACAGCAACAAATTCTTGAAATGAAACCCCTTCTAGGGTTGTGCTTGTTACTTCGTGTTTTGTTCTCACGTGTTGGTCCTTTTCACGTTGTTGTCGAGTTTTTATCATCACCTGCAGGAAGTCTCCGAAAAGATTTTCAATGCAAACCCAGCATTTCGATCAAACAAACAAAACAAAACCCTCTTTAAAAACTACATTCATGTGTATGTCCCCGACATTGACCAGGGGCTATACAAATCATTTAAATAATGAGCTCGTGTCAGTGGAGAAGCCAACGAAAATGGCGTTTTAAGTAGCTCTTTGGATGCTACTGATCATGGAGATTAGCTGGAGAGAGAGAGAGAGAGAGTTACACATGTCAACACATAAACTTTTCTGATGTGATCGTATCATTGGATTCACTTTTTGTCATTAAATTATGGAAAAATGGAATGGCATTGACCCTTAGTGTATATTATATAGTATATAAGACACATTTGCCTCTCTGAAAATTCTTTTCAGAAATGTCAGAAACTCGAAGGTCTTTCAAAACTATGTGTATCAAATATTCGTGAAGTTCACTATCTTAAATTGCTATGCATTAACGCGCAGTATAAATAATCAATTCATACAATATTTTCATTTCCTAAGTTCAAAATGCTAAATGTGACTTCCTAATTTAGGGAGCAATTGTTAATTAACGTGTTTTTCCACGTCATATGTGCAATAGGAGCTCCAAATGCCTTCTTGCCTTGGACCAGACATTTATTTCAACTGAAAAAGATCTTCAAAGTCTTACATCACATATAATCCATTCATATATTCAGAGGTTCACTCTGGCACTACTCAATTTTTAACTTAAATGATTTGTGGCTATATGATTTTGTTTTTTTTTTTTTCAGTGTGAAAATATCCATACCGATACATATAGATAAGTGATGGAATTTTTACCCATGAATAAGGGCATATGGCAAGGGGACATGGTGAAAACATTTATATGCGTGTTGACTTGTTTGTGGGAGGCACATACTTTACAAGCAACTTAAGTACAAATGATAGTTGTTGGGGGAGTGAGTGAAAATATGTAGAAAAAAATATGTTTTTTCTTCTTCTTTTTTGCGCACTTTACGGGTATGCTTTTGTAATTTAGCAATTATCAAATTCCTCCAAGCAAGAATAGGGAAAAGTGCTCCTCAAATGTGTCCAACAAACAAGTCCAAACACGAAAGAGAACAACTCCCAATGACACTCCCTCTCAGCTTCTATCATCCATTCAAATATACATATATATAAAGGTGGGTCCAATTATTTTTATTTTCCATTATAGAAGAAGCCTATGTACGTCTGAGGTCGATTCTAGACAGACCTTGTTGGTGATATTTTTGTGAAATTGTTCATGCTTTGTGTCTCGCAGGACTTGGTTTTTTCCTTTGCCGGGCCAAATGCCAACTCTATCGAGACAAAGTCCATAAGACAACCGAGTAGCTGCTAGCCTGACCATGAATCCGAGGGGGACTTCTCGCTGAATGATCTGATTGCGACATTTCGTTTTTCGTATTTCAGCTTAATGATTTTCTAGAATTCGTCGTTGTTTATTTACTTGGTTTCGTAACAAGTTAAATTTTTAAAGCAATATTCAATTAATTATACATATTCTGATATCAAGTTGATGATACAACATTTGGGAGCACCTCAGAAGTAAAATCCCAAAAGCATCAAACCAATCAATGTGCCCTTAAAATCACTTGGTGAAATGGATCGGTTGAAGTGCACAAGAGCCGATCTAAACACTACCTAACAGCTAAACCCCCCAAAAAAGTAGTCATACGAGTAAAATGTCGTTGAGGCTACAGCATTAACTTCTAAGAGTTTGCCAGTGGCAGCAAATCAATCGAAAAGAATATATGGGAAATGATGTTGGATAACCAAAATTACGCACATAAAATAGGCTTAACTTTGCAAAATATATAAGATACAAAACGAAACGAAAATATAAAGGTATATGACTAGTAGCTTTCAAGTCGATCTGTAAAACAACATAACATGTTATTAGGAAACTTAAGTTTAAATGAATTTGTTTGGATGTCTATCCCGTTACATCACATTATTCAATCGAATTTCTGTTTCATTATTTATATCTCCAGCATTATTCAAGAAAAAGACAATCGTAACTTATTCTCTCAATCAAGATCCTATGTAAAAGAAACGATTGTTTGGATAGCTTGGAATATTGAGCTAATAAGTGGAACTTAATCCTACTATGACATAAATGTGGAGGTTCTTGCAAAATTTGATAAACAACATGACTTCTGAGTTTAGAATCATATAAATATTTACGACAAAATAAAAATCAAAATAATAGAACTTAATCCTAGTATGACATAAAATGTCTGAAATGCACATGCAAAGTACTTTTCTTACTGGTGATCCCCGAAAAGTGATCTCTAGCAATTCCTCGGTTAACAAAAAAAAAGTTACTTTTCTTACTTCAATATAGAATCATATAAATATTTACGACAAAATAAAAATCAAAATAATAGAACTAAAGGGTCTTTGGTTGGGGCGTTAAAGTAAAGTCCATCCAAAACTCCTTCCTCTTTCTGAAATAAAACGTTATTCTTTAATTTAGAAATATTCTGGAAAAAAAAGAAGAGAATACCACATGCTAAATTAATCTCGATTTGCAAACATGTCAAACTTCGCATTGAGATTTATATCTTATATGGATAATCAACGTGTAAAGTTGTTTTTGTCCACTTTTCAAACGTACTAAATTGAAAGCTAAATCAACAAATTATATTAACTTGAATTAATGAGAGGACTACATTGAGCATATAGTCCAAAAACTAAATTAAATATATATCAATAGTTCATAGATTATGTTGAGTAACTTAAAAATTCATGAACAACATTACACACCGAGCTTAAGTTTAGGGCCCACATTAAACAAATTAAAATTTCATAAACAACATTGCATATCAAATCAAAATTCAAAGACTATCCGTGTCATTTTCCTTTTAAATTTTTGTGCATGTAAAGAATTTAGGAGATCTCACAAACAAGTAAAAAGAGGATGTGAATAGTCATGCTCAAGACAAGAGGTGGGATAAGCTAGGCCTCTCCAATTTTAGGTAATTCTATCGTTAAGCAATCAACACATATAAAAATATGCCTAGTATTTTCCACATGAGAAAGTAACATGTACACTTTCACAAAACCCTAACTCAATCCACTTATCTCCCTTCCTTCGCATGTGACTAGCCACCATGACAATGTCATAGCTGTCGCTAAGCAATCAATCCACCATCGCGTCATAGTTCAATCGTCGTCACCGTCCTCTCTCTCTCTCTTTCTCAAACAAATCCCCATCTCTCGCGATCGTGTCACCGTCAATGAGTGACCAGAGCATCTCAAGATCAAGCAACGTTGGTGCAACAAACTTTGCCCGCTCCTCTAGACGTTGGGCTCAATTGATCTCAGCTGCTCTTTTCTTCTAGATCTTGACAGTGATGTGTGTTAGAATAGTTATCGTCGAAGACAATGAGATCACTAAGCATAGGCATGTAGAAGACAGAGAGAGAGAACTAGTTTTTGTGCTAATTAGATATGACCATAGATTTGGTGATCAGGGATCGGTTACAATTAAGGTTGGAAGACACTTTTAATGAGTCTAATGAAGTGTTTATAACTTTGAGACTAGGAAAACCAGACTTATTCTGTTGCGAGCAAGGCATACATAGCCCCTTCTATATGTAACTTTTATTGGTGGGTTAACTTGAATAATAGTTTAGGCCAATCCTAGGGTCCCGCCGGGACCACTTACTGCTCACCCCTCGAGTGTTAGCGTCCTTGTTACGGACACATGGGAAATTGCCTTTTATGCAGAACTGCCTTAATAACTTTTTACAAACGCTTCGACAACTTCTGAATTTGGGGTTCGAGCTTGGCCAATAATTTGTTCGCCCCCGTGAAAGGTCCACCGCTACTACCGCTACTGCTGCTACTACCCTTCCATGCACAACAAAGGCATAAGGGAGAAGCGAGAAATGGAGCTGCGGTTGCAGACAAAACCCTACATCGAAGTGAAAAAGGAGAGAGGGAGACTACTGATGATGGTCTCGAAAGTCAGTGATTTCGCAACGGCCCCCAATTCTCGAAGTTTGCGAAACCATTACCCAACAAAAACTCTCAGACAATTTATATTCATCTCTCTCTCTCTCTCTCTCTCTCTCTCTCACTGCGTTGCAAACGCACAAGGAAAGAAGAGGAAAATGTAACTCGCTGCATTGATTCCAGTTCTTCATCTTGTAACTTTTCCTCTTGGCCTCTTCTCTTGTTCACCTCGATTCTCTCTCTCTCTCTCTCTCTCTCTCTCTCTCTCGCGTGAAGTCAAATCCCTTAAACTCCACGCTATTCTTTTCCCTCAAAGGCGATCAACGTCCTTTTGACAAACCCCCGCATTATATAAACCCCCTCGTCCCTCTTCTCTCTCTCCCTTACTACTACTACTATACTCTCTCTCTCTCTCTCTCTCTCTCTCTCTCTCACAGCTGATCTGAAAAATGGTGCACCACCACCACCATTGCAAGGAGAAGAGACCCAAGTTCTGCATCAACGACCACGTCGACGTCCTCGCCGAGGTCCTGAAGCGCCTCGACGGCCGCTCCCTCTGCGTCGCCGCCTGCGTCTGCCGCCTCTGGTCCGCCCTCGCCCGCAACGACTCCGTCTGGGAGCACCTCTGCTTCCGCCACCTCTCCCCTCCCCCTCCCTCCTCCGTCCGCCCCGTCGTCTCCGCCCTCGGCGGCTACCGCCGCCTCTACATGGTCTGCATCCGCCCGGTCCTCAGCCGCCTCGGGCGGTCCCGCCGCGCGGAGCTCCCGTGGCGGGTCCGGTCTCGGGAGGAGCTGCAGCTGTCGCTCTCGCTGTTTTGCGTGGATTATTACGAAAGGCTCGGGAACGGGAGCGGCGGCGGCGGTAGCAGGTTCGGCGACGGGTCCGCTAGCGCCTCCTCCTCGCTGATGTTCCTCTGCAAGCCCGTGAACGTCTGACGAAAGAGAGAAACAGTAGATCGTCTTTCCATTTTTCTTAGGGAAAAAAATTTGAAGCTCGAGCGTAGAAGAGGAGGAGGAAAAGCTAGTGAAGTGACCCGCCAGCCTATGTCCATTACAAATTCTTTTGTTTAGAATATTAGAAATAAATGCTATATCCTCTTTTTATATGATGATTAATTTGTCCGAGCATTATTGCGTTGTTTGTTTTATACTATACTAATGCAAGTTATCATTGGGATGATAGTGTAAATTTTATTTGCTAAATCAATTTAGTGACATCAATAAGGTGAGAATCATCGAGCCCGAGACATTTATGCAAAATGAACGGAAACGATAGCTATATATGGATAGAAAGCGACTGATTAATTAATGTATAGTAATAAATGGTGGTTTTGACTTAAATATATAATGCATTAGCCGAATTTACTAATGGGAAACATTTTTTTTCATGTGTTGAATTTGATTAATATAAAGAAACTTACTTACTATGCAAATGTAGATGGATTTCCATTTTTAACTCTGGTGGCAGATATTCTTGTATAACGCTCTTCAAATTATGGGTAGCTCTAACAGTATGAGATAAACGAAGGGGGAAATTATTTAATTTATACTATATAAAGCTTACGACGGAAGGATTCATTCGTTACTCTTGTAATATAGCTAAATTTGAAGCTCAGCTGCTTAGGTGACCACTGGCCACCAAGCTGGGCTTGACAGTGATTGTTCAAGGGAGCGATTTGTACTATTTTGTTGGTGAATCTTCTCTTTTTCTTGGATTTGAATAGGAGGGAGCAGGACAATTAAAAAAAAATTGTTCAAAAAAATCATAAATCTATTTTACTTTTATTAACTCAATCATAAACCTTTTTATTATACCAATTGAGACATAAACATTTTTACTTTTTACCAATTGAATTCCTTCTTTTAATTTTGACCTAAAAATCGCTAACATAGACACTAATCATCCTACGCGATATAATTGACGCTAACGTAAATAATTTTAATAATATTTTAATATTTTTGAATTTTTTATATTTATATTTCTTTTCTTTTTTTCTTTTTTTCTTTTTCTTCTTTACTTTTTTTTTTTTTTAATTGTTAAGGGCCATTAGGGGCCACCAGCGAGGATTCGCAGGCCCTCCTCACCCAATGCCGACAACCCCCAATCAACCCTTAACAATAATAAAAATAGAAAAAAAAATGTTGATATGGAAAAAGAAACAACAAATATAAAATTTCCAAAAAAATATTAAAAATTAGAAAAAATAATTCCGGTTATATCACATAGAACAGTCGACATTAAATCAATGATTTTCAGCCAAATTAGCCGAATTAACTCAATTCTTTGAAACATGAAAATGTTAAAAACTAATAGCACAATAAAATATTTATGAGTAAATTGATAAATGTATAATAAGTTTATGACTATTTTGACAATTTTCCCAGACGTCTTTGCCTAAGTACCAACTTTCAACGATGCATGATTATGATCCAAAAATAATAATAATAATAATGCATGGTTGCATATCCTAACATGTAAATACTATATAATGGTGATTTCATGATAAATTAAGTTCGTTTGGTCACTAAATAGTGAAATTTTATTCAAGCCGGTAAAACAATTTTTCAACTAAAGTAAACTAGGAAAATCTATATTAGATCAAGAAAAGAAATGTGTATTATTACAGCGAGTTACGATATTTAGAGAAAATGATTTTTCAAGAGATAGCAACAGAAACATTTGTACTGAAAAAGAGACGCGACTCGTGGCAGTGTATTACCTGGTCTTCTTTGTCTATTACTAATCTAACCTCCCAATCAAACAACGATGTCCCGTTGTTTTATTGAGATTGATAAAACAAAATAATTCGAAATAACCCTTTGAACGGAAAAACTGTACGAGTTGGAGGAAATTATTTTTCGACATTGTGATATAAGGATTAATAATCGGTGGCACTCAAATAAAGTGAATTTAGTTTCACTTACATCTCTTCTATCACATTCAATACAAGTCGTCTTAATTTTAGTGGAAAATCTAATAAACCGTGTGAATCACTCATACATCAATTAAGAAATGTGCACATTTCCCCCTTCAAACATCAAAAATTTGCTGTTGGGTATACAATTTTGTAGTGAGAACTTCAGTGGATTAGCAACCCAAGGTGCAAGAGTTCGGGTACTATCATGTAACATGGTACATGTAAACTATCGACGGGACCACCTCAAACTTTCATCATGCCTGTCCAATCCTGATCAGCCCTAGAGAGGTCCATTCGCTAGATGACTTTTGTCTTCTGCAAACAATCAGCTGACCTTTATACAGTCGATGGCAAAGCTTCCTTCGTCCTTTTCCCCCCCTCTTTGATCCCCAGCACGAAAGCCTACGCATAGACCCGGGATTAAAACTATCTTGAGCCTTTGATCGGGCCGGGTGACGGACGTTCGTGGCGCAAGTGGTGGCTGCCTTTCGCGCAAAGGCCCATTGGATCGGGTATTCTCCATCTTTGGGCGAAGAAACTGGGTCGTGATTGGCCCTCGGCGAGAAAGGTTGAGGGGAATATGAACTCGTCACAGGGCCCCGCGACAAGACGCTAGCTTTATTGCTGTGGTGACAGACGCGGGCATTTTAACGAACAGTTGGCGAACGGATGAAGTGAAGAGAGCGGAGTAATAAATCGCTCCGATCCCTTCCTTACGTTGTAAGGAGAAAGCGAAGCTTCATCATCAATATCATCTGCAGAAGTCTTGCGGGTAGTCGAAAGGGCTCGTTAGACGCGAAGACTGTGGAGAGACATGAACGCTCTCACCTGGCACAAAGTCGCTGCCGTCTCTGGTCCTCTCTCTCTCTCTCTCTCTCTCTCTGTGAATTTTATCATCCAATTGTTGGAGAAAAATCATATCTTTGGTTGAAATGAGCAGGAGTGGCAGCTCTTGCATTGGGAACATATGGTGCCCATGGCTTCAGACCCCAGAATCCCTCTTACAAGGAGGTGCATTTCCATAGCCGCGCGTCCTTGCTTTCAATTCTTTCGTTTAAGGGTCTGATTTTGTTTAGGACTGACATGGGTTTCTTCTTTCTTTGGTGTATTTTTTTTTTTTTTTCTATTTAAAAAATTATGTGAAGGTATGGCAGACCGCTTCTTTGTACCATCTGGTTCACACAGCTGCACTTGTCACTGCCCCTTTCACCAAAAAAATCCCCATCTCGTGAGTACCTCTTCTCCTCCGACACTGATTGTTCTTGCAATTGGGATTTTTCATTGGTGATCTTGGAAGAAATGTGATGAAATGTTAATCAAAGGCGGTTCAGTATAGTTGGTTGTTCTTTTGTGGAAGTGATTGTGCGGTTCTAATAAGTGGGTTCACCTCGTTTCCTGTTTCAGTTCGGAGGGCTCTTGACTGCTGGAATTCTTTTGTTCTCCGGGTCGTAAGTCTTGGCCTCTTTATGTTATTTTACTCATTTGCTGTATTTATACAATCAATTCTTCTGAGCATGTAAACCTTATAATTTGTGATTGGAGATTGTTCACTGTAGGAAAATCGCAGTAGGATTGCATTTTTAGCAGTTAGGACATCATGGAGATTCGTATCCTCTGTTCACGGCACTGAGCCTCTAAATTCTAAGGGCTTAGAGCCAGAGAGGCAAGTACCTTCATAGTGAAAGTTAGTGCCTTGATGTTTGGAGGAACAGAAAAAGACATTTTAATTTTTCTCTAGCACGGTTGATTTCGTGATGAGGATTTTGTGAGACATACTTATTCCCTTGCTTTGTGTGCTAGCACAAGGTGTTTGCCCCTTGTGGGGGTTTAGTTTAAAAGCAACAACCATGTAAAATCTACTGGTGGTTCGTAGAGAATTCCTCTCTGCCTGCCAACTTTATTTGAGTCAACCCCATCTCCTATTCATAATTTCCAAATCCGCAAATTGGATTGGAAGATTTCCTATGCTCCTCGGCTTCATATTTCCTTCTAATTTCATCGACATCGACAATTGTGATGAATTTTTCTTGAAATTCCACTACCTTCTCAGTACAATACAATAGTGACATGGTGGATGTTTTCTAAAATAATCTTCAGCGAAAACCTTACAAGCACCATTTTGTTTCCGCAAAAAACGGCTGAAGTTGTTTTAGGTGATCCCCTTGCCACCGAATGGATTTTTGGTCTTTTTTCTCGCTGCTTCACCACTGCTGTCGGTGTAAACTTAAAGACCTACTTGTGGGCGTCAACCATCTTTGCATCTTTGTGAAAAAAGCCTCAGCAAAATCGTCAGGGTTTTCAGAGCTTTTCCTGTTTGTGCATTTCTTTGTCCTCTCTATTAGCAAGCATCAAAAGCTTCCCCTTTGAGGTTCCGCTCTTGTAATGATCCTTGGGGGAGTGGGGTGATGTTCCTCTAATATCTCACATCATGAACTCCCCTCTATCATGGTGTGGGACTTTTGATGATTGTGTTGTGCCTGTGAGTATGTACAGTTTGCATGCAGTGAATTGAATACGGTAATGACTTGGGTTTTTTTGGCAATTAACTCAATATAATGACTTAGATTCTTTGTGAAAATAAAGTTTCACAGAAAATGGCAATGACATATTGAATTAGGCCTCTTAGCTTTTGGCATTGTAGGAGATGGATACATCCGATCTTGCCTTCCTAATTGGTATAAATTGCTATTGTCTCATACTATACGATCCTGCATTTGCTGCTAGATGCCCCAAATTTTTGTTTTGATGGTCATTAACAATCCTATTTGCTCAATTTCTGGAATCTGGATATCATCTCTACTTCCTCACTAACTGCAAAATATTTTAGGTGCTACACAGCTGCACTGTATGAGGACAGAAAAATACTCCATGTTGGCACCAGTTGGAGGTTTCGCGTTCATTGCTGCTTGGGGGAGCTTGCTTTTTTAAGGATCTGAAGGAAACATGAGCTCAAGATCCATAAAAACTATGTACCGTGATCGAGATCTCAAAAAGTCGGATGTGCCCTGTTTCAGGCTTAATATTGCTATAGTGTGGGAGGGTTATTATGGTCATTAACATTGAGGGTTATTATGGTCATTAAATGTTATTTAACTAATAATAAAAGTGTAAAGAGAGGCAAACCCTAATAAGTTTTGTACGCCCTCCTCTTTGTTCTATACTCTCCTCTTTTGTGCTATATTTTCTCCACTTTTGATCTATATCAATTTCTATATGATATCAAAGCTGGAATATAAGAAAAAGAAATCTAGTCATTGCGAAGTTTTGGGGTGTGCAACAAGATCGGCTATACCTTAAATCGGACCAACCCAATTCGAAATCCTTGGTCAGGAACCAATTCCCATTAAAATCGGTTCGAAACCCGGTTCCCCAAAAATTTGGAACCGATTTGAACCGGTTCGAAACTGAGTCCCAGTGATTACCCACCTGCACCAATTTTGGAACCGGTTTTGTAAGTAGATGTCTAAAACCCTTTTTTTTTTTTCTCCTGAATTCTATTATTATTCTCGCAATCGTACTCGCATTTTTCCTTCATTTTAGATATGCACAACGCACCTCCTTTCATCATTACTCTTCCTCACTCGCTTCCCTCCCTCATTGGCTCCTCTCTCACACCGTCCAATAGACAGACAAAGGCCCGTCGCCGCCAAATTCCCATGTAACACGTGGAGTCTCGCCCACTTTCTCGGAGGAGTTATGCTTGCAACAAAGATTTGTTAATTGTTTTAAATAAATGAACAGCTTCATGTAGTAATTGTGGAAATGAAACTAATAGTAAACCCATGTTTGTTGCTAATGTTTATGCAATATTATGATTTTTGCTTTACTTTATGATTTTATTTATGATAATTAATATTGTGGATCATTAATTTTTCGTTTAATCAAAAAATTT